>CM039678.1:450993110-452196860 GCA_022496015.1 Hordeum marinum | reverse complement strand
GCCGCCGCCGCCCCGCTCCCCCATGCTGACGCCTCGACTGCACCCGGCGTCCTTCCCCATCGGGCCTCCTCGCCCCTCCCCGACCGACTTCTCCAAGCCTCGCTGCCCCTTCTCACAAACATCGGTGAGGCCCGGCCACCACCTCACCCCCACTCCCTGCACCACCGCCGGCCACCAGCCCTCCTCGCGCCGCCGGATGTCGGTGTCAAAACCGGCGGATCTCGGGTAGGAGGTCCCGAACTATGAGAATAGAGTCGATGGTAACAGGATACGAAGGGGACACGATTTTACCCAGGTTCAGGACCTCTTATGGAGGTAATACACTACGTCCTACTGGATTGTATTGCGATATGGGGGTTACAAAGTTGATCTACCTCGAGATCGAATAGCTAACCCTAGATGAGTTGTCCTCTCTCTACAACCTAAAACCCTCCGGCTTATATAGACGCCGAGGGTATCTAGGGTTTACACATGGTCGGTTACACGCCGAAGAGATAAACATGCCTATTCGCTACATCAAACGTGGAGTACAAGCCATGCTTCCCGAAGCTTCCATCTTGGAGATAGGGCCTTCAATTGATCCAATGTTCGATAAGTGGCCCATATAGTTCGGCCCATAGAAATAGGTCGGCCTCCCAAGGACCCCTTAATCCAAGACTCCCTCACCGCACCTCCTCACCCTCTTTCTACCCGGCTACAACGCGCCCCGCTTGCTCCCCTGTGCCTCGCTCGCCGCAGCCCCGCACGCTGCTGCACCCCCCTTGTCGCTGCCCCGCCGCACGCGCCGACTGCGCCTTTCACGTGCCCCCGACCACCACGTCGCCGCGCCGGCCGCCCGCGTTCGCCGCGCCAACGCCCCCCACCCACGCTCCAGCGCATCCCGTCCGTGCCCGCTACCCCTACCTCCCCGCGCCTGCCCGCGTACCCCCATGCGCGTCGTCGCCGCCGCCGCCCCCACCTGCCATCGCTAGCCCCCACCACCGCCTCCCCCGGGTCCCACTAGCCCCCCTTGTCGGCCACCACCAGGGCCACGACCACCGGCGGGCCGCCGGTTACTCGTGGCCATGCCCTGCCCCCATCGATTTGGTTAGTGTTGCTTAACCATCCACTAACCCCCCCACTCTCTATGATAGAGGGGACCCACACCCCCTAAAACGATTTAAAAAAGGATAATAAAAAAATGAATATTTAAAATATTAATAGATAGTTATATTAATTAATTAATTAGATAATTAGCTTAATTAAGATTAACTGTATTAATTAACCACTATGTTAATGAACTAAAACTGATTAAATTAATTCCATTAATTAATTTAACTAATCACAATGACATGTGCCCCCCTAATAATTAATTTGTTTAATGTTAATTAAACATGAATTAACTCTGTTAGTATGACAGAGGGGCCCCACTGGTTAGATTTGACCAGTCACCCACACCGTTGACTAATGATGTCAGATTGACATCATGCTGATGTCACAAAAGATTATTGAATTGAATTTAATCTATTTAATTTCTGAATATTAATAAAACTTTAAAAGTTAAATGAAAATAATCCGCAAGTCACACGAAAATAATTTATGCATGAAAGTTGATGAGAAAACCCCACGAATCCGAATACGATATTTGTTCATCTGTCACGTGCTCCTATCATAGCGAACGTGGAACTTTTGCATCGAGTTCATCTCCCCAGTAGTAGCCCGAGACCCAAGAAATATCGTCAGATATTCTTCCGCTCCGTCTGTGATGTGTAGTACTGCGTTAGCTCATGCCTAACACTACACCTTGCCATGCCATACACCGTGTTGCATCTATTTGTTTTATATTTATTATTTCTCCCCTTTGTTCTTATCGATAGACCCCGAGACTGACGCTGTTGCTGGGTATGACTACGCCGCTGATGATTAGGCCTTTGCAACAGAGCAGCAAGGCAAGCAAACCCCATTGAGCTTTCCGATACCGCCAATTATTTTTCTCTTATGCTTCCATTAGATTTTGCCACTGTTGTATATAGGTCCTATTCTAATGCATAACTTTTTTTTGATAAACTGCTAA
This sequence comes from Hordeum marinum, assembly GCA_022496015.1. Classification (NCBI taxonomy): domain Eukaryota; kingdom Viridiplantae; phylum Streptophyta; class Magnoliopsida; order Poales; family Poaceae; genus Hordeum; species Hordeum marinum. The sequence goes on along the minus strand of CM039678.1, from coordinate 452,194,807 downwards.
TACCTGCTACTTCATTAAACTGCTTAGCATAGGTTGATAGTGACCCCTGTGACCCATTAGTCTCAGTTGCCCTGCTTTTACTATCAGTTACTCAGTCGTGGTAAACAGAGGGTGATACCTCTCCGCCACTCCTGTTATCGACTCTATCATGCAACCCCCTTCAAGTGTGGAACCCCCGAGGGTGATTCCTTGGTTCCCGCCATGATGTTTTATACACATGGTTACTATGACTTGGTTACAGAACGATGTTCGTGATGGGTCGGCCCAGAAGGGTACCCACGGTTTGATAACGACGAGGAGTGGCCGGGCAGGTTAGGCCCTAGACACAAGACCTCGAGACAGGGCGACGGGGCCGCACATTGTGGGTCGCGCTTGTCACTGCACTTTATAAAATTCTAAGGGTTTGGGTATTTGATCTGAGTTGATCGTTTGACCTTTTTCCCACTAAACCATCACGTGGGACAAGTTATGGGTACTCAACGTCGTTGTATCAGCCCAAGCTCTTGGACGTTAGAAATGGAGCGGCACGCGCCCGAGTGGTCCGTGCCGGCATTGATCTTGTATTAGAGGTGCTAGGACTGATCTCGGTCGCCCACGCATCGTGCAGGAGTGTAAAGGGTGAGTGGGCCCTACGCACTTAGGAGTAGACCGGTGGGCTAGCCTCTTTGTTGAGCTAAGGTAGGGCGACAATGTGTTTATTTCCCGAGGCTAGGTATGACCCAAGAATGTGTGTCGAGTCGGAGGTGATCAAGCTTGTTAGAAATGTGGTGCACCCCTGCAGGGATGAATTCAACTATTCGAATAGAAGTGTCCACGGTAATAGGACGACTTGGAGTTTTACCTCGATCTAATACAACTAAAATTGTGATTTAAAATTGAAATGAATGTTGGATCCGAGATTGCTTTTTCGTAGGGAGTCGAGGAAGAATCTCTGGGCGTGGTTACTTAATAAAATTGCTACAATAATATGGTTATATATGAGTTACCAATCTACACTCTTCTAATGCTACCCGATGTTGAATATGCTAGTCTTCGATAGGACTAGGTCTTCCCCCCTTATTCTTGCTTTTCTACACTTAGTCCAAAGATATAACCCCATTCTTTGATACTGATGCATATTTTAGTATAGTTCTGATGTAAGACTTGCGAGTACTTTGGATGAGTAATCACCGCTGCTTTACCTCCTCTTCCCCCCTCGATACGATTACCGCGTTCAGATGACGGAGCCCAGGAGATGGAGTACATCACCGATGACTACTACAACATTGCTGGAGTTTACTACTACGTGGAGAGTGCTGACACTCAGGATTAGTTAGGTTGGCTCCCAGGCAGGAGGCCTTGCCTTTTTTGATCTGATGCTTATGTTTGTGCTAGCCTTCTTAAGGCAAAACTTGTTTAACTTATGTCTGTACTCAGATATTATTTGCTTCCGCTGACTCGTGCTTGTCGAGCTTTGTATTTGAGACCTCGAGGCCCCAGACTTGTAATGTGAAGCTGCATGAGTTTAATTTGTGCCTAGAGTTGTGTTGTGATATCGATCAGTGAGTCCCTAATCTTGGTCATACGCATTTGCGTGTATGATTATCGTACGATCAAAATGCGGGCGTCACAACCAAGCCCACCAAGGCCCGCCAAAATGAAAAGATAGAGCTAACCCTGTCATCTCCATGCCCATCTCTTTTCTCTAGCGTGGTCGCACTTCATCTCTCTCTCCTCCTGATGCCCTCATCTTATTCCACCAGATCCACCACGCCACTCTATGAGACCTATCTCGCTCCTCAAATCCCTGGTGCCTCTGCTCTCATTCAACCGGCGTGCCGCCGCCCCTCGCCTCTCCAGCTAGCCCCCTCTCCACATATGCCACCTGATTCCACGTGGGTAGGGTTTGGGTGGAGGCGTCTCCTCCAACTCTGTCGCGGCTCCGGTGCCTCTCCTTCGTCCTCTCTAGTGGCTACCTACCATCTTACACGCAGATCCGCATCATTGACGGTGCTCCTACACCTGGTGGCTGCGAGACGGCCGCACGTGGCGGCCCAACTCCGGCGGCGGCAGTCGCTGCCCCCGGCGACTTCCTCCATGGCGTGACGGTGGTATATCACGTTCTTAACATCCTGGCTGTAAGTATATGTTCTTCTTGAAAGATAAATTCTTGTATTGTGCAACAAACCTATTAGAATAATCTTTCCTAAGTGCAAATATTTTGTCAAAAAGTTGATTAAATTATTTTTTGTCAAATTTCTTGCACTTAATATATCCATTGTTAAGCAAATGTCATGCCAAAATTTGCACATGTAAGGATTTAATGATATGCTTTCCGTCTCAAAACATTTATAGGGATTCCATGTCTCCTAGACATTCTCCTGACCAAGAGTTGGAGTGGTAGAGGAAGTGGGTGGTGCACGGGAAAAGGTTTGACGTTGCAGTGTTCGGATGGAGAGATTGTATGCGGGAGCTGAAAGAGGTGGAGAATACATTTCGGGAGACTCGAAGTAGTTTTTGGGAGCACGAAGTCAATATATGCAAGAGTTATGCTGAAATACAACTAAAAGTTGCTGCAGACTTCATCTTCTCGAAGGCCAACGCTACAAAACATGCTCGGATGCTACCTCAGAGTAGTCTCCATTTGGTTATGGAATGGGCGCTACAACAAGTGACATATTCATGCCCGGCTGAGAGAGCCCGCTGGGGGTGTGTTGTCAGAATACTTCTGCTGAGAATGCCCCCACCTGAAAGCACAACTTCTCACTAGGTGGTTTTGGTAATTAATAAGAACATATATTTCATTAGGCTAATGTTTCCACTAAGTATATTTTAGGAAAAAGTTCAATGTTATGATTGGGAAAGGATTGTGAGGAGACCCCAAGATGCAAGGAATAGGATTGGCCAACTTACAAGCATGAAGACTCTACATTTTACTTTGTGAGAAATCACTTTGAGTCCCTAGGAAAGCCAATACTATTAAAAGTGGGTGAGGTATTAATGGTGAATGAAATGCTCAAAATGATCAAGTGTTAGTCACCAAAAACACCCACAAGCTCTCCCACAAATATTCTGTCCTAGAACCTACCACTCAAAATCAGTGCCACCAACAATTCCATTTCGGCTACACCGAGTCAAAACCCTCGATAGAAACCCTAGCCAAAACCCACTTCTCCGTACTACCAACTTTCACATTGGTGCAACCGCGTTTCAGTGACCAACTTCCTGGTGGCTCATTCACAAGAATCAGAATTTCCTAGAATTATGAATCAGTTTCACCGAGTTGTGTAACTGCCCTCAGCCACTCATATCGGTACCACCGAGAATTCTATATCGGTCTCACCAAAACGCCAAAGTTCCCACATTTTGCACTAGTCAGTGCAACCGAGTTTTAACTTTGGTTTCACCGAGTTGGGCAATAATATTGTAACGGTTGGATTTTTGGAGATGCCTATATATACCCCTCCACCACATCCCACTCAGAAGAGAAGCACTCAGAACAGACCCACACTTCCCATATCCAAATTTTCGAGAGAGAACCACCTATCCTTGTGTTGTGGTCAAGATCATCCACTCCAACCATATGGATCTTGCTTTCTAGCCTCCCCAAGTTGCTTTCCACCCAATCAATATCTTCTACCAAAGCCAAATCTGCGAGAGGGTGATTGAGTGTTGAGGAGGCTATCATTTGAAACATAAGCGCAAGGAATTCATCGTTACTATCGAGCCTATTAAATTTTGGAGGGTGGTTCCTCCTAGATTGGTTAGGTGTCGCTTGGGAGCCTCCTACTTCATGTTGTGGAGTTGAACCAAGAAGCTTGTAAGGGCAAGGAGATCGCCTACTTTGTGAAGATCTACCCCGAGTTAGGCTAGTGCTCCATGGACGTAGATCATCATGGTATAGACAAGGTTGCTTCTTCATGGAACCCTTCGTGGGTGGAGCCTTCCATGAACTCTTACGACCGCTACCGTTCGTGGGTTGAAGTATCCATAAATCTGGATGTACGATATCGCCACCTATCGGAACCACGGGAAAAATCGTTGTGTCTCCAAATTGCGTTTGATCTTCCTACCCTTATCCTCTTACATATGCTTGTCTTTACTTTCCGCTGCAATAATCGTAGATATTCATGTGTAGGTTGAACTTGATATGCTAGAAATGCTAAAATCTACCAACCAATTCACTTGGGAAAAGGTCAGGTTTTTATTTGGTCAAGTAGTCTAATCACCCCCCTATAGACCTACTTTTGATCCCTACAAGTGGTACCAAAGCATTGGTCTCCATTGCATTGGTGTCACAACCAAGGAGAGTATGGCGTCTAGTGAGGGAAGCCATCACCGTAGAGGTCCATATTTTGATGGTACTAACTTTGCTAGTTGGAAGCATAAGATGAAAATGCATATTGTTGGTCATAACCCCGTCATATGGGCTATTGTTCGTGTTGGCTTGCAAGGTGAATTCTTTGGTGATGGAAAGGAACTGGATAGTGAAGCAACCGCAAAAGAATTGAAGATGTTGTAATACAATGCTCAAGCATGTTACATTCTATTCAACCGCCTATGCCCCGAAGAATTCAACAAAATTAGCAATCTTGAGAATGCAAAGGAAATTTGGGATACTTTGGTTGATATGCACGAAGGTATCGACTCCTTCAGGGATTCTAAGTTGGATGTGCTTTAAAGTTAACTTGAAAAGTTCAAGATGAAGAATGGTGAAGTAATCGCCGAAATGTACTCTAGGATTGCTCTCATCACAAATGAGATTGCTAGCTTAGGAAGCGAAGAATTGACCGAAAAAATCAACATCAAGAAGATACTTAGAGCCTTGGATGGAAAGTATGACACCATGTGCACATTGATCCAAATGATGCCAAACTACAAAGATCTCAAGCCTACGGAAGCGATTGGAAGGATTGTTGCCCATGAGATGTCACTCAAGGACAAGGAAGAACTTCACAACAAGTCAAGCGGTGCTTACAAAGCCTCAAGTGACAATCCCTCTACATCAAGCGACAACCTTGTTACCGTGAAGAGATAAGCCTCATGGTCAAGAAATTCAAAAAGTTCTAAAAGAGTATAGGCAAAGAGAGAAACTCCAACTCAAGATATGAAGAGAAACGGTTCATCTAGTCGTGACCAAAATTGTTACAATTGTGGAAGGCCCGGACACTACTCCAATCAGTCCACACCTCCCCACAAAAGAAGGGAATAGTCACCTAGAAGAAAGAGCTCAAGAGATGAGTCTCCTCGAAGAGAGAGAAGGAGTAGATATGATCGTCATGAACGAAGACCCTCCGGGAGAAGCAAAGACTCGGAGAAGAAGGAAATGTACACCAAGAGCTACACAAGAATAATACATCAAGCTCATTTTGGTGAATGGGTTTCCGGCACTGAATTCGATAACCACTCCGAGAGAAGCTATCACTCTGACTCCGACTATAGTCAAGATGAAGGTGTTGCCAGACTTGCACTCATTTCCTCCAACTCCTACAACATATTTGATTCGCCAAATGAAAGGAGTGGAAGTTGCTACATGGCTAAAGGCCCCATGGTTTCACACCCCGAATACCTTGACTTTAATAGTGATGAGGATGACTAACTTGGAGATGATGACTTGCTATTTGACAAATCTAGTGACATTAGTCAAATTGAACTTGCTAGTAATCACTTTAGTCAAGATAAGTCACGTGATGATGATAATATGGAAATAGAGTGACTAACTAAAGAATTAAACACTCTTAAGTTAGCCCATGAATCTACTCTAGAAGATCATACACAACTTGTAAGGACTCATGATAAGCTCCGCTTCGAGAAGCTCAATTTGGAGCAAGAGCATGAATTCCTTAAAGCTATCAATGACGATCTTCGAAAGAAGACTTCCTATTATCTAGACAAATCGCTGCTCATTCCTACATTCATTCCACAAGTTAAGGCTAAACGAACTAGTAACAAAGGCAAGAAATGTTCTTAAACTAGTAGCAATAAAAATGATAAATCTAATGATATTGCTTCTAGTAGTTCTATTGATTCCACTAACGATTCTCTTAGCCAAGTTACACTTGAGAAACAAAATCATCTATTGAAAGGGATTATAGAAAAAGGTATCTACAAAAGTCTTTTCGGATGTAAGCAATTTGAGGAAATTGTATGCAAGCATGGAGGATACCAGAAGAACCATGGCATTGGCTACATTAGCGGAAATGGAGTTCAATGCAAGTTGATGTGGATCCCAAAGAAGAAGAACTAGAGAATTTCTTGAGGGGTGACTCCACCAATAAAATTCACTCACATTCATTATTGGCAAGGACTATTTGCATTCAACTCCAACCTTATGCAATAGTTCAAGGATTCACACATTCCCTCAAAGGTAAGCAAGGGACAAGGTAATTAATGAATCCATGGACATCATGATGTATGCATTGCACTCCATGTCCATAGATATCCTTGTATTTGTCTCTTGTTTGGGACTAACCCATGTAGGTGAGAAGAGTAAGAAACAACCAGGATTGCTCCCAACTCAAGATGATCTTCGTCAACTATGAGCATCCACCACTACTTCACCCACATGAAGTCTTCTATGACAAAACCCAAGGTCAGTTTATCCCTCTTAGGGGGGATGTCACATCAAGGGGGAGCTTTACTCTAAGACTTGAGTTAAAGCATCTCTTAAAGATATGAACACATTAAATGATTTATGTAAAAGTGGTAACCCACCTTGTACTGTTACGATGAGTATGACCTATGATCAAGTATTTTTACTTGGCACCTAAGTCAATATACTCATATATAGATGACTCTGACATCGCCAAAGTGCATGGTACATACTATAGTGTTTTTGCATGTTTGCCATATTTCATTGGACATCTTATTGTGTGAGCATGTTGGTATGCATTTCTTTTCTCATTCAAGGATATCCAATTGTTGTTATTTGGCTTACATTTTTATTTGGCCAATTGGATATCAAAAAAGGCCTAGGACCCCTCTCTAGCTACCTATGCTTTCTCGTCTCAAATTCTATTCACGCTACATCACAAAATGTGAGCAAACACTTCTCGAACCCTCTGTGTAAGGAGCACTCGGAGTTCCCTTTCGTCAAGAGATGGCCACCAAAACCTCCCAAGTGCAACTGGGTGCAACCAACATCAAAATCTTGGTTTCACCGATGCCTAGGGTAGATCTGTTTTTTCCATCTCGGTAACACTGATTCCATAATTTTGGCTTCACCGATTTTCTGTGTTAACTGATCGTTGGGGAACTCGATGGCACCAATATTTTTGAACCGGTGTCACCGATAGCAAAAGGTATATATTGTGGCGGACCCGACTTTTGAAATCAAACCTTCAAATGTCCGACTCCTCCAAATCTAGCTGGCGCTCATGGACCCCTGGTCGTCGCACTTGATTGCCTATGCGTCCTCGCCGCAAGGATCTTCGCCGTCGAGGAATCTTCACCACCATCGTCGCCGTAGCAGACTCCTCACCGAGTTAGGGTGAGATTCTGATCCTCTATTGCGCTCGCTTATCTAATTATTGCGCATTAGGGTTGTTCCATCTATATGCCACTATTTGAGATTGACCCATCCATGTAAAACCTCCATTAGAATAGAAGATCAAAAATTAGGGTTCGATTTCCGCGAAGTGTGTCTCGGTGACACCGAGTTTGAAATATCGGTCTTACTGATATGCGATTTAGGGAAACCGAGAACACTCTCAATGGAACCGAGTATCTATTTTTGGTCTCACCGAAAAGGCTTGCCAGGTTTTAGTAATAGGAGAGCGACAATCTCGATGGCTCCGAATTTTCTAACTCGGTGGTACCAAAACCCACTTAGCAGAAGTTCAAAACTAAGAATTTCAGATCAAATTTGAGAAAATCTTCTATGTTTTGTGATGCTCAACATCTCTGCTCTACTATACTATATTCATAGGGTCAACATGTCAGGATCAGATGACAGTCAAAACAACTTCAAAGAGAGAAATGTGGACATGAGTTCATCCACTAGCCCTGAAGCTAGTTGATCCTCTTATGATGACAACCCCAATTCACCTGATTTGCCCAAGGCTGCCACGAGGGCAAGAAAGAAGCTGGATTCTAATGAAGAGGATTATGATTTTGTGCCAGAGGAAGAGATAGCAAAGAGGCAGAAACAGAAGGCTTCCAAGAGCATAGCTACAGATGCTACTTTTTCCAAGAGACTTGTCAAGAAGTTCTATGCCAGTGTTGGTGCTATGAGGGCACCAGATAATGCCAAGGATAACTCCTCAGTTTCTGTTGAGCCAGCTAAGAGTTCCATGCCTAAGAAGGCAGGTGAGATGAAAAGAGGAAGGAAGAGTATAATCAAGGTCATTGGAAGACCCACTTCCATGTATGAGGATCCAACATATGCTGGAGAGGACGAAGTGGAGGAAAAGCCAGCTACCCAAGCTCCTCCTGCTAAGAAGAAGAAGCTCCTTGCTGATGCTATGCCAAAGCAAGCTTCTTCAATCAAGAAATCTGCACCCAAGAAGCGAGCAGCTCCAAAGTCCAAGAAGACTACTAGAGACATCCCTGTAGCTGCCAAGAACAAGACATCAACTTCCAGAGATGTTGATGAAGAGTTTTCGGTTTTGACAAAACTAAGGCCACATATGCTAGAGCATAATGATGCTTATCCTATTGCTGAAGACATGAAGAAGATGAGAGATTCAGGTCTGAGAACATGGAGAGCAAATGACACCTATGCCTCCAAGAGAAGGACTGCTGTGGATGCTAGATTTCACACCAAGTAACAAGAAGACTTCTATGAGACTATCCTATTGGACAACGGCCTAATAGTTAGTGACATGAGATATGTTGACTAGGCCTTCATCAAGGAAAATTAAGATTATTTTCCAAGTGTTCATGACAACTTCCAGTGCATTGACATTGCAAACTTTGTTGGAAGAGAGTTCACTACTTGGAACGATGAGATGATCATGCAGTTCTACTCCACCGCTCAATTCTATTCAGATGGCAGGATTGTGTGGATGACTGAGGGTACAAGGTACCAATCCACTGTTGATGAGTGGGATACCATCTTAGGAGCTCCAAAAGTTGAGGAAGATGACTTGGATGTATATGATGAAGCCAAGATGAGTCACGACTCCATGGCAAATATGTATAAGGAGATTCCTGCAGACTATGTGCATTCACATAAGTTTGGCTCAGTTTACTATGTGCAAGCAGGATTGACTACCACCAACACTATCATGAGATATACATTGCTTCCCAAGTCTGGAGATGCCAAGATGATCTGAGGATACTCAATCAACATGCTGCACCACATTGACACCCACACCAGGTTCAGGATGATGGATCTCATAGTTGAGACGGTGAAGAGGACAACAGCAGACCAGAAGAGATCTTGTGGATATGCACCGTACATTCACATGCTCATCACCTCTAAGTTAGAGAAGAATGTATATGCACTCGATCGCCCACATTTTCCACTCGAGCCAGTGTTTGAGGATAATGTTGTCCTGATGGATCCCAGTCATCACACTTCATCTGCTGCACAGGCAGAGGCTCGGGCAGCCAGAGCCACTAGTGCTCAGGTGCCTAGGACAAGGAATGAGAAAATGGATCTTCTGCTTAGCACAGTTCAGGGGATGCAAAATGACATCAAGACCATCCTGCGTAATCAGGGGTGTCTTGTGAGGATCATGGAGGATAAGTTTTCCACGCTGAACAACAAAGTGGATAGGCTGACCAAAACTATGGATGAAGTCAAGAAGGAAGTGGATGCAGTTCATATTCCCCACACTTCAGATTTTGATGATGATGATGACAGGAGTCCACCTCTCAAGACTAGCACTCAGTTCAAGACTCAAGCTAGAACTCCTACCATGCCTTCTCCAGAGTTGAGGCATTCTTCTTCAGCACCTGCAACAGCTCCATCAGCTCCATCAGCTCCAGTGTCTACTCCACCACCTCAGAGGACTTCAACTGAAGCTTTCGCGGATGCTCTTCTATCGACTCCATCGACTACCACAGGAGGAGATCGTGCCCAAAGTGACGAGTAGCTCTATAACATTGAACTTTTTGGTAACTTGTTGCCAAAGGGGGAGAGGTTATAGATCATAAGGCTTGGAGAGAGAGAGTGTGTCTTTGTGTTGCTTTTTGATCCATCTTTGTTTTTCAAAAACATTTGGTTTATCGTTTGGTGTTGCAAACTTTTGTGGGTGTTTGATCATATACTCTTGTGTGATGCTACTATTGCTTGTCTTTGAGATGTCTATATGATGATCATTCACTTAATGGTTAGTGTGATATGCTTATGTAATTCACTCATATTAATTTTTGCGCACCACCAAGTCGTATGTGATATGGAAGAATGACTCATGATCCTAATCGATTGTGCATTTGCATTCAAACACAAATTTTAAATAATTTACAAACTTAGGGGTAGCTCTTTCTTATCACATACCCCTCAAAGCAATGATGCTATTCATTGATTATATCTCTATCAAATATTTGATCTGTATGTTGTCATCATACCAAAAAGGGGGAGATTGAAAGCACAACTTCTACCTAGGTGGTTTTGGTAATTAATAACAACATATATTTCATTGGACTAATGTTTCCACTAAGTATATTTTAGGAAAAAGTTCAATGTTATGATTGGCAAAGGATTGTGAGGAGACCCCAAAATGCAAGGAATAGGATTGGCCAAGCTACAAGCATGAAGACTCTACATTTTACTTTGTGCGAAATCACTTTGAGTCCATAGGAAAGCCAATACTGTTAAGAGGGGGTGAGGTATTAATGGTGAATGAAATGCTCAAAATGATCAAGTGTTAGTCACCAAAAACACCCACAAGCTCTCCCACAAATATTCTGTCCTAGAACCTACCACTCAAAATCAGTGCCACCAACAATTCCATTTCAGCTACACCTAGTCAAAACCATAGACATAAACCCTAGCCAAAACCCACTTCTCTGTACTACCAACTTTCACATCGGTGCAACCGAGTGTCAGTGACCAACTTCCTGGTGCCTCATTCACTAGAATCGTAATTTTTGAGAATTGTGAATCGGTCACACCGAGTTGTGTAACTGCCCTCAGCCACTCATATCGATACCACCAAGAATTCTATATCGGTCTCACCGAAACACCAAAGTTGTGACATTTTGCACTAGTCGGTGAAACCGAGTTTTAACTTCAGTTTCACCAAGTTGGGCAATAATGTTGTAACTGTTGGATTTTTGGATATGCCTATATATACCCCTCCACCACATCCCACTCACAAGAAAAGCACTCAGAACAGACCCATACTTCCCATATCCAAATTTCTGAGAGAGAACCACCTATCCTTGTGTTGAGGCCAAGATCATCCACTCCAACCATATGGATCTTGATTTCTAGCCTCCCCAACTTCCTTTCCACCCAATTAATCTCTTCTACCCAAGACAAATCTGTGAGAGAGTGATTGAGTGTTGAGGAGACTATCATTTGAAACCCAAGAGCAAGGAGTTCCTCGTTGCTATCGAGCTTATTGGAAGCACATTTGCTCCCTTGGTGGTTTTGGTAATTAATAACAACATATAAGTCATTGAACTAATGTTTCCACCAAGTATATTTCAGGGAAAGTTCATTGATGGGAATGGCAAAAGGATTGTGGAATTACCCCAAGATTCAAGGAAATAGGTTGGCCAAGCTTCAAGCAAAAGGACTCTACATTTTACATTTGTGAGAAATCACTTTGAGTCTATAGGAAAGCCAATACTATTAAAAGGGGGTAAAGTTTTGATGGTGAACAATATGCTCATACGTGCACAAGTGGCAGTCACCAAAACATCCACATACTCTCCCACCAAAGTCTGTCCTAAGCCATATATGCCAAATTGGTGCAACCAACATTCCTATCCCGGTGCCACCGACTTCCAAACCCTAGACAGACTCAGCCAAACCCTAACACTTCGGTGCAACCGACACTGCACTCGGTGCCATCGAGTTGAGTTGCCAACTTCTTATTACACAAGTTCTCATTTTCGGTCCGGCCGAGAATGCTAAAACTTGCCAAGAATTAAAATTGGGAAAAAGGCAAAACTTTCATTTGGTCAAGTAGTCTAATCAACCCCCCTCTCTAGACCTACTTTCGATCCTACAAGTGGTATCAGAGCTTTGGTCTCCATTGCATTGGTTTCACAACCTAGGAGAAGTATGGCATCTAGTGAGGGAAATTATCACCGTAGAGGTCCGTACTTTGATGGCACTAATTTTGCTAGTTGGAAGCATAAAATGAAAATGCATTTGCTTGGTCATAATCCTAATGTTTGGTCTGTTGTTTGTGTTGGCTTGCAAGGTGAATTCTTTGCGGATGGAAAGGAACTGGATTGTGAAGCATCTGTGGATGAATTGAAGGTGTTGCAACTCAATTCTCAAGCATGTGACATTATCTTCGACTGTCTATATCCTGAAGAATTCAACAAAATCAGCCGTCTTGAACACGTAAAAGATATTTGGGATACTTTGGTTGATATGCATGAAGGAACTGAGTCCGTGAGAGAATCCAAGTTAGATGTTCTTCAAGGTCAAATTGACAAGTTCAAGATGAAGGATGGTGAAGGAGTCGCTGAAATGTACTCTAGGCTAGCTCTCATCACCAATGAGATTGCCGGCTTAGGAAGCGAAGAAATGACTGACAAGTTCATCATAAAGAAGATACTTCGAGCTTTGGATGAGAGATATGACACCATGTGCACATTGGTCCAAATGATGCCCAACTACAAAGATCTCAAACCAACGGAAGTGATTGGTAGAATTGTTGCTCATGAGATGACACTCAAAGACAAGGAAGACCTTCATCAAAAGTCTAGCGGTGCTTACAAAGTCACAAGTGATGCTCCCGCTACCTCAAGTGACAACCTTGTCACAAATGAAGAGATAAGCCTCATGGTCAAGAAATTCAACAAGTTCTACAAGAATAGAAGCAAAGATCGTAGCTCTAACTCCAGATATGAAGAGAAGCGTTCGTCAAGTCATGATCGAAACTGCTACAATTGTGGGAAGCCCGTACACTACTCAAATGAGTACTCAACTCCCTAAAAACAAAGAGAAGAGTCACCAAGAAGACGAAGCTCAAGAGATGAATCTCCTCGAAGAGAGAGAAGGAGTAGAGATGATCGTTATGAACGAAGATCCTAAAGGAGAAGTAGGGACTCGTAGAAGAAGGACAAGCACACCAAAAGCTACTCACGAAGTAAGCATCAAGCTCATGTTGGTTAATGGGTTTCTGGCTCTGACTCCGACAACCACTCCGAGAGAAGCTATCACTCCAACTCCGACTATAGTCAAGATGATGGTGTTGCCGGAATTGCACTAGTGACAACCAACTCCTATGACCTATTTGATTCACCAAATGAAGGAGGTGGAAGTTGCTTCATGGCTAAAGGCCCCAAGGTATCACACCCCGAATATCTTGATTTCGATAGTGATGAAGATGACTTGCTTTACGATGATGACTTGCTATGTGATAAAACTAGTGATGTTAATCACAATGAACTTGATATTTCTCATGCTAGTCAAGATAAGTCAATTGACGATGATAAGATGAAAATAGAAGAACTAACTAAAGAAATCAATACTCTTAAGTTAGCTCATGAATCTACTCTTGAAGATCATAGAGAGCTTGTAAGAACTCATGAGAAGCTACGCTTCGAGAAGCTCAATTTGGAGCAAGAACATGAATTTCCTAAAGCTATCAATGTCGATCTCCGAAAGAAGACTTCTTCTTATATTGCCAAACGACTACTCTTGTCTACATTCATGCCACAAGTCAAATCTAGGAAAACTAGTAACAAAGGAAAGAAAGGTTCTTCATCTAGTAGCAACCATAAAAATGCTAAACCCAATGATGTTTCTCCTAGTAGTTCTATTGATTCCACTAATGATGATTCTCTTAGACAAGTTACACTTGATCAATAAAATGCTTTATTGAAAGGAATTATAGAGAAAGGTATCTACAAGAGTCTTGAAGGGTACAAACAAATTGATGAGATTGTATGCAAGCATGGAGGATACTAGAAGAATCGCGGTGTTGGCTACTTCAACGCTAATGGAGTTGAATGGGAAGAAGGTCAATATCCCAATCCCAAGTTTGTTCCTCAAAGGGAGAAGTATGAAAATACTCTTCCCAAGGGGACAAACACTTAAGATGACCTTCCACCACAAGACACCAAGCTCAAGGGCAAGAACGAGCTCCAAGAGGACTTTGCCTCTTATGAAGATGAATCCCAAGCTTTGGTGAAGTGGATTCCCAAGGCTACTACAAGCTCAACTTCTACAAGTGCTACTTTAACACCAAGGATCCCCATCAGCTTGATGTGGATTCCCAAGAAGAAGAACTAGAGAGTTCTTGAGGGGTGACTCCGCCAATGAAATTCACTCACATTCATTATTAGCAAGATCTATTTGCAATCAACATCAACCCTATGTAATAGATTAAGGAGTCACACATTCCCTCAAAGGTAATCAAGGGACAAGGTAATCAAAAATTCAATGGACATCATTACATATGCTTTGCACCCCATGACCATAGATATCCTTGTATTTATCTCTTGTGTGTTGGGACTAACCCATGTAGGTGAGAAGAGTAAGGAAACAACAAGGATGCTCCCAACTCTTGGTGATCTTCATCAAGCTTGAGCATCCACCACTACCTCACCAGCATGAAGTCTTCATCGACAAAACCCAAGGTTAGTTTATCCCTCTTATGGGGGGATGCCACATCAAGGGGGAGCTTTACTCTAAGACTTGAGTCAAAACATCTCATAGTATGTGACAAACATCAAAAGCTTTATGTAAAAGTGGTAACCCCACTTGTGCTTAAATGATGAGTATGGCCTATGATCAAGTACGCTTACTTGGCTCCTATGTCAAATACTCATATATAGATGACTTCTTCATCGCCCAAGTGCTTGTTGGATGCTAGAGTATATGTGCATGTTTTCCATGATTTCATTTGACATCTTATTATGTGAGCATGTTGGTCTCCATTTATTTTCTCATTTGAGGATATCCAATTGTTGCTATTTGGATTTTAATTTATCTTTTGCCAATTGGATATACAAGAATGCCTAGGAACACTTCTTTAGCTATCTATGCTTTCTCCCTCATACTCTATTCATGCTGCATCACAAAATTTGAACAAGTGCTTTTCGATCCCTCTTTGTGTGGAGCACTCGGAATTCCGTATCGACAAGGACTGAGCATTAAAACCTCCCAAGTGCATCTTGCTGGAACCAACCACAAAATCTTAGTCTCACAGAATGCCTAGGGTTGATCTGGTTTTTCAATCTCAGTACCACCGATTCCATTTTCTCAGTTACACCGAGTGTCCCTGGCAGTTGACAGTTGAGGCACTCGGTGACACCGAAAAATTAGAATCGGTGTCACCGACAGTGGTGGGTATATAAAGTTGGGCCCGACGCTTTGAAATTCCATCTTGGAACGTCGTGCTCCAAAACTCTAAGCTGCCACTCTGAAGACCCCTGGTCGTCACCCTTGTCTCCCCGCGCTCCTCCACCA
Source organism: Hordeum marinum (assembly GCA_022496015.1). NCBI lineage: Eukaryota > Viridiplantae > Streptophyta > Magnoliopsida > Poales > Poaceae > Hordeum > Hordeum marinum. Next base: position 452,179,281 of record CM039678.1, on the reverse strand, counting down.
CAGGGAATCGACGTCGTCGACGAAATCCACTCCCTCGTCACCGCCGTAGAGGATCCGCACCAAGTTAGGGTACGGATTCGATCTCTAGTCCGCTCCATGTCCGATTCTTGCGCATTAGATCCTTGTTATTCATTGATACACCCTTTGCACATGTTTCTATCCTCTCAAATCCCCAAAATATCGCGATAGATGAGTTTTCTAGGGTTTTGTCGTCTGCCCGATACATCTCGGTGGAACCGAAACGGAAAAATCGGTCTCACCGGTATGCTTTTCTGTGAGGTTGAGAACTGACTCGGTGGAACCGAGTTGCTCTTCTCGGTCTGACCGAGAAGGCTGCCAAGTTTCGGTTAAGAGAGTTAGTCAGTCTTGGCCCCACCGAAATTTCTGTTTCGGCTGCATCGATATCTATTTGACGGAATGCAAAAGTCTTGAAAATTCATTGCTCATATTTCAAAAACCAGCCTCATTTTGTGATGACTCATCTTCTTCTACTCTCCTATACTCTATTCACAGGGTCAATATGTCAGGCTCAGAGGACAGTCAGAATGTGGCAGAGCAGGGAGTTGATATGAGTTTTGGAACAAGCCCAGAAGCTAGTTCTTTCTTAGATCCAGGCAACCCCAGCTCTCATGGGTTGCCCAAGGCTGCCACCAGAACCAGGAAGAAGCTCAACTCTGATGAAGAAGATTCAAACTTCATTCCAGAGGAGATACTTGCTAAAAAGCAAGAAAAGTCTGCCAAGAAGTCAACACCTGAAGCTACTTCCTCTCGAAGAGTTGTCAGCAAAGTCTATGCTTCTACTGAAACCTTCAAGGAACATGAGAGTGCAAGAGCCACTGTGTCAGTTGAGGTCCCCAAGGAAGCTATGCCTAAGAAGGCAGGGGAGAAGAAGTCCAAGAAGAGGATTGTGCATGTTATTGGCAGGCCTACCTCTATGTTTGAAGATCCAGAGGAGGCTACTGGTGTTGCTACTGAGGAGGAGGAGGAAGAGCATGCTGAAATAGTCCCTCCCAAGAAGAAAGCCAAGAAGCTCATGACTGATGCTATGCCAAAGACTGACACCTCCAAGAGCACCAAGCCTACATCTAAGAAGGCTGCTACACAGAAGTCCAAGAGGACTACCAGGGATATTCCTGCTTCAGAGAAGAACAAAGGGACAACTCCAGAATGGAAGATGATGAGGACTTGACTACCTTGATGAAGCTCAGACCACACCTTCCAGTGCATGATGCCAGCCACTTAGTTGCTGAGGACATGAAGAAGCGGAAAGACTCGGGCTTGAGCGCCTGGAGAGCCATATATCCTTATGCTGAGAGGAGGAAGACTGCCGTTGGCTACAGGTTTCATACCAGAGAGCAACAAGATTTCTATGAGACCGTTCTGCTTGACAAGAGCCCAGCTGTTAGCGACATGAGGTATGTTGATTGGAAGTTCATCAAAGATAATGTGAACTACTTCCCAAGTGTCTAAGACAACTTCCATTGCACTGGTTTGGACAAATTCATTGGCAGAGAGCTTACTGCATGGAACGACGAGATGATCATGCAATTCTACTCCACTGCTCATTTCTACGGAGATGGTAGAATTATATGGATGACAGAAGGTGCTAGATATGAATCCACTGTTGAGGAATGGGCTACTCTACTGGAAGTTCTAGAAGCTGAAGAAGGAGATTTGGATGTATACTATGAACCCAAGGCAAGTCACAATGCTATGAAAGACATGTATACTCATATCCCCGCAGACAAGGTGCAATCACAAAAGCTAGGATCCATCTATTATCTGCAAGCAGGCCTCCGGACTATCAACACTATTCTCAAGCATACCTTGATGCCCAAGTCTGGAGATGACAAGATGATCCGAGGCTACTCCATCAACATGTTGATCCACGTTGACAGGAACACCAAGATTAGAGTAATGGATCTGATTGATGAGATAATCAAGAGGGTTGCTGCTGACAAGAAGCGCTCATGCTGATATGCACCCTACATCCAGTTGCTTATCAACTCTCAGTTGGAGAAGCACATTTTTTCTCTTGATCGCCCACACCTGCCACTACAGCCAGAGTTCGAAGACAACATTGTGGTGATGCACCCAGATCATCCCACATCTGCTACAACACAAGCAGAGTTAGAAGCTGTTCGAGCCGCTAGTGCTCCAGCCCCCAGATCCAGGAACGAGCAAATAGATCTTCTGATCACAGTCGTCCGGGGCATGCAAAAGGATATCAAAGGGATTCTAGAGAACCATAACAGCCTAGTGAGGATCTTTGAGTCGAGGATCAAAGTGCTTGGTGACAAAGTGGACAAGGTTACAAAGACAGTGATTGAGCTTTAGAAGGAAGTTGACTTCATGCACATTCCCCGGGTCTCTTCTACTTCTTCTTGTGATGATGATGATGTTGATGAGGAAGGATCACCTCTCAGGCCAGGCACCCAGTTCTTCACTCAGACTAGATCTACAACAGTGCCTGCTCCAGAATCGAGGCCCTCTTCATCAGCTCCAGCTACTGTCAACACAACTCCTGCTCCATCAGCTCCTGTTCCACCCGTGTCCACTCTAGCTCCATCCACGACATCTATAGAGATCTTCGCCGACGCCGTGCTCTCGACTCCTTCATCGACAACCGGAGGAGACCAGCCCAAGAACGCTTAGATAGATACCTTTGAACTTTTTCGTAACTTGTTGCCAAAGGGGGGAGAAGTGTATATAGATCATTAGGCTTCGAGAGAAAGAGAGAGCATTTGGTATCTTGCTTGTTTTCCAAAAAACAATTGCTTTTGGTTGCCGTGATACTCTTTTGTCTTGCTTGATACACGTTTGATGATGTTTCATCATACGCTTTGATGTGTGATGCTACTATTTCCTATCATCTTAAATGCTTATGTGATGATCTTTCAACTTTAGTTGATTGTGTTGTGTTATGATATTCATCCCAATTATTCTCGCACACCACCAAGTGGTATGTGACATGTAAGTAGTGACCATGCACCTAATCGATTGTGCATTTGCATTCAACATTACTCGTACGCTTACGAGAGACCGGTTCCCTCGACGCAACTTGTTGCCTAGATGGCTTGCGGGTGACAGTTTCTCTCACTTTAGTTGGATCGGATTCGACAAAGGCGGTCCTTGAGAAGGTTGAAAAGCAAACTAGTGTATCACCGTTGTGGTTTATGCGTAGGTGAGAATCGTTCTTGCTAGATACCCATAGCAGCCACGTAAAATATGCAACAACAATTAGAGGACGTCTAACTTGTTTTTGCAGGGTATGTTGTGATGTGATATGGCCAATTACATGATGAGATATATGTGATGTATGAGATGATCATGTGATGTATAGATTATCACGACTTGCATGTCGATGAGTACGGCAACCGGCAGGAGCCATAGGGTTGTCTTTAATTATTGTATGACCTGCGTGTCAATCATTAAGCGCTATGTAATGCTTTACTTTATCGCTACGGTAGCAATAGTAGTAGAAGCATGCAGGGCGTGACAACCCCAATGGCAACACATTGATGGAGATCAAGATGATGGAGATCATGGTGTTGTGCCGGTGACGATGGAGATCATGCCGGTGTTTCGAAGATGGAGATCTTAAACACAAGTTCATGGCCATATCATGTCACTTATGAATTGCATGAGATGTTAATCCTTTTATGCACCTTGTTTTGCTTAGTACGGCGGTAGCATTATAAGGTGATCCCTCACTTGAATTTCAAGATGAACTGTGTTCTCCCCGAGTGTGCACCGTTGCGAAAGTTCGTCGTGTTGAGACACCACGTGATGATCGGGTGTGATAGACTCTACGTTCACATACAACGGGTGCAAGCCAGATTTGCACGCGCAGAACACTCGGGTTAAACTTGACGAGCCTAGCATGTACAGACATGGCCTCGGAACACGAGAGACCGAAAGGTCGAACATGAGTCATATAGTAGATATGATCAACATAATGATGTTCACCATTGCAGCCACCTCAACTCACGTGATGATCGGACTTGAGTTGGTGAATTTGGATCATGTATCACTCGAATGATCGGAGGGATGTCAATTTGAGTGGGAGTTCTTAAGTAATATGATTAATTGAACTCATTATCATGAACATAGTCAAAGTGTCTTTGCAAATTATGTTGTAGATTACTAGCTCGCGCTGTAGCTCCCTTGTATTTTTATATGTCCCTAGAGAAATAGAATTGAAAGATGTTGGTAGCAAAATTGCGGACTGGGTCCGTGATCTGAGGATTGTCCTCACTGCTGCACAGAAGGCTTATGTCCTTAATGCACCGCTCGGTGCGCCACCCCCTCTAGCGTCGTCTATAGATGTTGTGAACATCTAACAGGCACGTTTCGATGACTACTTGATAGTTTAGTGCGTCATGCATTACGGCTTAGAATTGAGGCTCCAAAACGTTTTGAACGTCACGGAACATATGAGATGTTCTAGGAGCAGAGATTGTGATCTCAGGCTCGTGCCTTTGTTGCGAGATATGAGATCTCCAACAAGATTCTTTGCTTGTAAGATGAAGGAGAATAGCTCAATCGTTGAGCATGTACTCAGATTGTCTGGGTACTACAATCGCTTGAATCAAGTGGGAGTTGATCTTCCAGATAAGATAGTGATTGATATAGTTCTCCAAGTCACTGTCACTAAAGCTACTAGAACTTAGTGATGAACTATAATACACCAGGGATAGAAGTATTGATCCCTGAGCTGTTCGCGATGTTTGACACCGCGAAGGTAGAAATCAAGAAGGAGCGTCAAGTGTTGATGGTTAATCAAACCACTAGTTTCGAAAAGGGCAAGAGCAAGGAGGGAAACTTCATGGATAGCAAGTCAATTGCTGCTCCAGTGAAGCAACCCAAAGTTGAACTCAAACCCGAGACTAAGTGCTTCTATTATGAGGTGAGAGGTCGCTGAAGCGGAACAACCCTAGATACTTGGTAGATAAGAAGGCTGGCAACATCGACAGAAGTATATTTGATATACGAGTTATTGATGTGTACCTTGCTAGTACTCCTAGTAGCACCTGGGTATTGGATACCGGTTCGGTTGCTAAATGTTAGTAACTCGAAATAAAAGCTACGGAATAAACGGAGAACTAGCTAAGGGTGAGGTGACGATGTGTGTTGGAAATGTTTCCAAGGTTGATGTGATCAACATCGCACGCTCTCTCTACCTTCAGGATTAGTAACGAACCTAAATAAATGTTATTTGGTGTTTTGCGTTGAGCATGAACATGATTAGATCATGTTTGTTGCAATACGATTATTCATTTAAGTCAGAGAATAATAGTTATTCTGGTTACATGAATAATACCTTCAATGGTCATGCACCAAGTGAGAATGGTTTGTTGAAATCTTGATCGTAGTAGTACACATGTTCATAACATTGATGTCAAAAGATACAAAGTTAATAATGATAGTACCACATACTTGTGGCACTGCCGTTAAATGTCATATTGGTATAAAGCGCATGTAGAAACTCCATGCTGATGGATATTTGGACTCATCGATTTCGAATCGGTTGAGACATGCGAACCATGCCTCTTGGGCAAGATGACTAAAGGACCCCGTTGGATGGAGCAAGCAAGTGATTCATTGGAAATGATACATGTTGATGTATGCAATCTAGTGAGTCTTGTAGCGTGCAGTGGATATCGTTATTTTCTTACCTTCACTGATGATTTGAGTAGATATAGTGTATATTTACTTAATGAAACACAAGTCTGAATCGTTTGAAAGGTTCAAGCAAATTCAGAGTGAAGTTTAAAGATCATCGTGACAAGAAGATAAAAATGACCGCGATATGATCGTGGAGGTGAATATCTGAGTTACGAGTTTGGCATACAACTTAAGACAACGTGAAATTTGTTTCACAACTAACGCCACCTGGAACACCATGCTGTGATGGTGTGTCCGAACATCATAGTCATGCTCTATTGACATAGTGCATACTGTGATGTCTCTTATCATATTACTACTATAATTTTTGGGGTTATGCATTAGAGACAACTACATTCACTTTAAATAGGGCATCATCTAAATCCGTTGAGATGACACCGTGTGAATTATGGTTTGATAGAAACCTAAGCTGTCATTTCTTAATGTTTGGGGCTGCGATGCTTGTGTGGAAAATGTTTTCACATAATAAGCTAGAACCCAAAGCGGACAAATGTATCTTCATAGAATACCCTAAGAACAGATGGGTATGCCTTCTATCTCAGATCCGAGTGCAAAGTGTTTGTTGCTAGAACTGGGTCCTTTCTCGAGAAAAAGTTTCTCTCAAAAGAATTGAGTGGGAGGAAGATAGAACTTGATGAGGTTGTTAAACCTTTGTTCAACCAGAGAGTAGCGCAGCGCAGAAAGATGTTTCTGTGAAGCCTACGTTAGTTGAAGAGGAAGTTAATGATGATGATCATGAAGCTTCAGGATCAAGTTACTATCAAACTCCGTAGGTCGACAAGGATGTGTACTGCTCCTGAGCGGTACGACAACTCTGTCTTGGAGGTCATGTTGTTGGACAACGATGAACCTACGAGCTATGGATAAGCGATGATGGGCCCGGATTCCGACAAATGGTTGGAGGCCATGAAATCCGAGATAGGATCCATGTATTAAAACCAAGTGTAGACTTTGGTAGACTTGCTCGTTGGACGGCAGGTCGTTGAGTACAAATGGATCTTTAAAATGAAGACAGACACTGATGGTGAATGTCACTATTTGTAAAGCTCGACTTGTTGCAAAGATGTTTGTGACAAGTTCAAGGAGTTGAGTACGATGAGACTTTCTCACTCGTAGCGATGCTAAAAGTCTGTTGGAATTGTGTTAGCAGTTGCTGTGTTTTCAATTATGAAATCTGGCAGATGGATGTCAAAACATCGTTTCCTTAATGGTTTACTTGAGGAAAGGTTGTATGTGATACAACCAGAAGGTTTTGTCAGGCCTAAGGATGCTAAAAGGTGTGCAAGCTTCGGTGATCCTTCCATGGACTGAAGCAAGCATCTCGGAGTTGGAATATACGCTTTGATGAGGTGATCAAAGTTTTGATGTTTATACAAAGTTTATGAGAAACTTGTATTTGCAATAAAGTGAGTGGGAGCACTATAGAATTTCTGATCAGTATATGTGGATGACATATTGTTGTTCAGAAATAATGTAGAGTTTCTGGAAAGCATAAAACGGTTATTTGGAAAGTGATTTTCAAAGGAAGACCTGGATAAAGCTACCTAATTGTTGAGCATCAAAATCTATAGAGATAGATCAAGATGCTTGATGAGACTTTCAATGAGTGCATACCTTCACAAGATTTTGAAAGAGTTCAAAATGGATCAGCCAGAGAAATAGTTCTCGTCTGATTTGTAAGGTGTGAAGTTGAGTGAGACTCAAAGCTCGACAACGGCAGAAGAAAGAGAAAGGACGAACGTCGTCCCCTATGCCTTAGCCATAGGCTCTATATTATGCCATGCTGTGTACCGCACCTATGTGTGCCTTGCCATGAGTTTGTCAAGGGGTACAAGAGTGGTCCAGGAGTGGATCACTGGACAGCGGTCGGAATTATCCTTAGTAACCAGAGGACTAAGGAAATGTTTCTTGATTATGGAGGTGATAAAGAGTTCGTCGTAAATAGTTACGTCGATGCAAGCTTTAACACCTATCCGGATGACTAGTAGTAGCAATCTGGATACGTATAGTGGAGCAGCCATTTGGAAATAGTACCAAGTGGAGTGTGGTAGCAGTGTTTACGGTTTGACATAGAGATTTGCAAAGTACACACGGATCTGAATATCGCAGACCCGTTGACTATAAGACCTCTCTCACATGCAAAGCATGATCGAGCCCCAAAACTCATTGGGTGTTAGATTCATAACAATGCGAATCACATGGTGATGTGAACTAGATTATTGACTCTAGTGCAAGTGGGAGACTGTTGGAAATATGCCCTAGAGGCAATAATAGATTAGTTATTATCATATTTCCTTGTTCGTGATAATCGTTTATTATCCATGCTATAATTGTATTGATCGGAAACTCAGATACATGTGTGGATACATAGACAACACCATGTCCCTAGTATGCCTCTAGTAGACTAGCTCGTTGATCAAAGGATGGTTAAGGTTTCCTAGCCATGGACATGAGATGTCATTTGATAACGGGATCACATCATTAGGAGAATGATGTGATGGATAAGACCCAAACTACAAACATAGCATATGATCGTTTCAGTTTATTGCTACTGTTTTCTGCATGTCAAGTATATGTTCCTATGACCATGAGATCATGCAACTCACGGATATCGGAGGAGTGCCTTGTGTGTATCAAACGTCGCAACGTAACTGGGTGACTATAAAGGTGCTCTACAGGTATCTCTGATGGTGTTTGTTGAGTTGGCATGGATCGAGACTGGGATTTGTTACTCCGTGTAACGGAGAGGTATCTCGGGGCCCACTCGGTAATGCAACATCACAATAAGCCTTGCAAGCAATGTGACTAATTGTTAGTTGCGGGATCTTGTATTACGGAACGAGTAAAGAGACTTGCCGGTAACGAGGTTGAACTAGGTATGGAGATACCGACGATCGAATCTCGGGCAAGTAACATACCGAAGAACAAAGGGAACGATATACGGGATTAACTGAATCCTTGACATAGAGGTTCGACCGATAAAGATCTTCGTAGAATATGTAGGAACCAATGTGGACGTCCAGGTCCCGCCATTGGTTATTGACCGTAGAGGTGTCTCGGTCATGTCTACATAGTTCTCGAACCCGCAGGGTCTGCACACTTAAGGTTCGGTGACGTTTCGGTAGTGTAGAGTTATGTATGGTGGTGACCGAAGGTTGTTCGGAGTCCCGGATGAGATCCCGGACGTCACGAGGAGCTCCGGAATGGTCCGGAGGTAAAGATTCATATATAGGAAGTCCCAGTTTGGTTTCCGGAAAAGTTTCGGGCTCATCGGTAGTGTACCGGGAGTATCGGTATTGTACCGGGAGTGCCGGTAGTGTACCGGAGGACCTCCGGGAGGGGTACTTCGACCCCAAGAGGTCCATGGGCTGTGGGAGAATAATAACCAGCCCTTATTGGGCTGGGAAAACAGCCACAAAGGCCCATGGCGCAGGAGAGAAAGTCCTAAAGCAAAAAGTGGAAAATCAGCCAATAGGAGGCAATCCTACTCCAACTAGGATTGGAGGTGAAGTAGGATTTCTTCCCACCTCCTATTTCGGCCGACCCAAAGGCCTTGGCTGCCTCTCCTCTCCTCTCCTCCTATATATACTAGTGGATTGGGTGGTTTTTGGATAGAATTTCCGGCCACGTGCTACCCGTTACACCGGTGCACAGTTTCTCCTCTAGATCGGTTTTCCGCAGCGCTTAGGCGAAGCCCTGCCGGAATCACTCCACCACCATCACCGGAGCGCCGTCACGCTGCCGGTGAACTCTCTCTCCTCTCCACCTCCTCTTGCTGGATCAAGATGGTGGAGATCGTCATCAAGCTGCACGTGTGCTGAACGCGGAGGTGCCGTCCGTTCGGCGCTAGATCGGAAGGACCGTGATCGAGATCGCGAGACGGTTCGTGATGTGATCACGGAACGGATCGTGATGAGTTCGCGGGATAGATCGTGATCAAGATCGTGAGATGGATCGTGATGAGATCGCAGGACGGATCGTGATGAGTTCACGGGACGGATCATGATTGGATCGCGGGACGGATCGTGATGAGATCGCGGGACGCTCGGCGATTTGGATCGCGAAGATGTTCGACTACACCAACCGCGTTTCTTAACGCTTCCCGCTTAGCGATCTACAAGGGTACGTAGATCCACTCTCCCTCTCGTAGATGCTCATCACCATGGATAGGTTTGCGTGTGCGTAGGAAAATTTTTGTTTCCCATGCGACGTTCCCCTACAGTGGCATCATGAGCTAGGTTGATGGTTCGATGAGATCTCGAGTAGAACACAAAAGGTTTGTGGGCGTTGATGCTTAGATTGCTTCCTCCCTTGGTCGTATTTTGGTTCAGCGGGATTGTGAGATGAAGCGGCCCGGACCAACATTACTCGTACGCTTACGAGAGACCGGTTCCCTCGACGCAACTTGTTGCCTAGATGGCTTGCGGGTGACAGTTTCTCTCACTTTAGTTGGATCGGATTCGACAAAGGCGGTCCTTGAGAAGGTTGAAAAGCAAACTAGTGTATCACCGTTGTGGTTTATGCGTAGGTGAGAATCGTTCTTGCTAGATACCCATAGCAGCCACGTAAAATATGCAACAACAATTAGAGGACGTCTAACTTGTTTTTGCAGGGTATGTTGTGATGTGATATGGCCAATTACATGATGAGATATATGTGATGTATGAGATGATCATGTGATGTATAGATTATCACGACTTGCATGTCGATGAGTACGGCAACCGGCAGGAGCCATAGGGTTGTCTTTAATTATTGTATGACCTGCGTGTCAATCATTAAGCGCTATGTAATGCTTTACTTTATCGCTACGGTAGCAATAGTAGTAGAAGCATGCAGGGCGTGACAACCCCAATGGCAACACATTGATGGAGATCAAGATGATGGAGATCATGGTGTTGTGCCGGTGACGATGGAGATCATGCCGGTGTTTCGAAGATGGAGATCTTAAACACAAGTTCATGGCCATATCATGTCACTTATGAATTGCATGAGATGTTAATCCTTTTATGCACCTTGTTTTGCTTAGTACGGCGGTAGCATTATAAGGTGATCCCTCACTTGAATTTCAAGATGAACTGTGTTCTCCCCGAGTGTGCACCGTTGCGAAAGTTCGTCGTGTTGAGACACCACGTGATGATCGGGTGTGATAGACTCTACGTTCACATACAACGGGTGCAAGCCAGATTTGCACGCGCAGAACACTCGGGTTAAACTTGACGAGCCTAGCATGTACAGACATGGCCTCGGAACACGAGAGACCGAAAGGTCGAACATGAGTCATATAGTAGATATGATCAACATAATGATGTTCACCATTGCAGCCACCTCAACTCACGTGATGATCGGACTTGAGTTGGTGAATTTGGATCATGTATCACTCGAATGATCGGAGGGATGTCAATTTGAGTGGGAGTTCTTAAGTAATATGATTAATTGAACTCATTATCATGAACATAGTCAAAGTGTCTTTGCAAATTATGTTGTAGATTACTAGCTCGCGCTGTAGCTCCCTTGTATTTTTATATGTCCCTAGAGAAATAGAATTGAAAGATGTTGGTAGCAAAATTGCGGACTGGGTCCGTGATCTGAGGATTGTCCTCACTGCTGCACAGAAGGCTTATGTCCTTAATGCACCGCTCGGTGCGCCACCCCCTCTAGCGTCGTCTATAGATGTTGTGAACATCTAACAGGCACGTTTCGATGACTACTTGATAGTTTAGTGCGTCATGCATTACGGCTTAGAATTGAGGCTCCAAAACGTTTTGAACGTCACGGAACATATGAGATGTTCTAGGAGCAGAGATTGTGATCTCAGGCTCGTGCCTTTGTTGCGAGATATGAGATCTCCAACAAGATTCTTTGCTTGTAAGATGAAGGAGAATAGCTCAATCATTGAGCATGTACTCAGATTGTCTGGGTACTACAATCGCTTGAATCAAGTGGGAGTTGATCTTCCAGATAAGATAGTGATTGATATAGTTCTCCAAGTCACTGTCACTAAAGCTACTAGAACTTAGTGATGAACTATAATACACCAGGGATAGAAGTATTGATCCCTGAGCTGTTCGCGATGTTTGACACCGCGAAGGTAGAAATCAAGAAGGAGCGTCAAGTGTTGATGGTTAATCAAACCACTAGTTTCGAAAAGGGCAAGAGCAAGGAGGGAAACTTCATGGATAGCAAGTCAATTGCTGCTCCAGTGAAGCAACCCAAAGTTGAACTCAAACCCGAGACTAAGTGCTTCTATTATGAGGTGAGAGGTCGCTGAAGCGGAACAACCCTAGATACTTGGTAGATAAGAAGGCTGGCAACATCGACAGAAGTATATTTGATATACGAGTTATTGATGTGTACCTTGCTAGTACTCCTAGTAGCACCTGGGTATTGGATACCGGTTCGGTTGCTAAATGTTAGTAACTCGAAATAAAAGCTACGGAATAAACGGAGAACTAGCTAAGGGTGAGGTGACGATGTGTGTTGGAAATGTTTCCAAGGTTGATGTGATCAACATCGCACGCTCTCTCTACCTTCAGGATTAGTAACGAACCTAAATAAATGTTATTTGGTGTTTTGCGTTGAGCATGAACATGATTAGATCATGTTTGTTGCAATACGATTATTCATTTAAGTCAGAGAATAATAGTTATTCTGGTTACATGAATAATACCTTCAATGGTCATGCACCAAGTGAGAATGGTTTGTTGAAATCTTGATCGTAGTAGTACACATGTTCATAACATTGATGTCAAAAGATACAAAGTTAATAATGATAGTACCACATACTTGTGGCACTGCCGTTAAATGTCATATTGGTATAAAGCGCATGTAGAAACTCCATGCTGATGGATATTTGGACTCATCGATTTCGAATCGGTTGAGACATGCGAACCATGCCTCTTGGGCAAGATGACTAAAGGACCCCGTTGGATGGAGCAAGCAAGTGATTCATTGGAAATGATACATGTTGATGTATGCAATCTAGTGAGTCTTGTAGCGTGCAGTGGATATCGTTATTTTCTTACCTTCACTGATGATTTGAGTAGATATAGTGTATATTTACTTAATGAAACACAAGTCTGAATCGTTTGAAAGGTTCAAGCAAATTCAGAGTGAAGTTTAAAGATCATCGTGACAAGAAGATAAAAATGACCGCGATATGATCGTGGAGGTGAATATCTGAGTTACGAGTTTGGCATACAACTTAAGACAACGTGAAATTTGTTTCACAACTAACGCCACCTGGAACACCATGCTGTGATGGTGTGTCCGAACATCATAGTCATGCTCTATTGACATAGTGCATACTGTGATGTCTCTTATCATATTACTACTATAATTTTTGGGGTTATGCATTAGAGACAACTACATTCACTTTAAATAGGGCATCATCTAAATCCGTTGAGATGACACCGTGTGAATTATGGTTTGATAGAAACCTAAGCTGTCATTTCTTAATGTTTGGGGCTGCGATGCTTGTGTGGAAAATGTTTTCACATAATAAGCTAGAACCCAAAGCGGACAAATGTATCTTCATAGAATACCCTAAGAACAGATGGGTATGCCTTCTATCTCAGATCCGAGTGCAAAGTGTTTGTTGCTAGAACTGGGTCCTTTCTCGAGAAAAAGTTTCTCTCAAAAGAATTGAGTGGGAGGAAGATAGAACTTGATGAGGTTGTTAAACCTTTGTTCAACCAGAGAGTAGCGCAGCGCAGAAAGATGTTTCTGTGAAGCCTACGTTAGTTGAAGAGGAAGTTAATGATGATGATCATGAAGCTTCAGGATCAAGTTACTATCAAACTCCGTAGGTCGACAAGGATGTGTACTGCTCCTGAGCGGTACGACAACTCTGTCTTGGAGGTCATGTTGTTGGACAACGATGAACCTACGAGCTATGGATAAGCGATGATGGGCCCGGATTCCGACAAATGGTTGGAGGCCATGAAATCCGAGATAGGATCCATGTATTAAAACCAAGTGTAGACTTTGGTAGACTTGCTCGTTGGACGGCAGGTCGTTGAGTACAAATGGATCTTTAAAATGAAGACAGACACTGATGGTGAATGTCACTATTTGTAAAGCTCGACTTGTTGCAAAGATGTTTGTGACAAGTTCAAGGAGTTGAGTACGATGAGACTTTCTCACTCGTAGCGATGCTAAAAGTCTGTTGGAATTGTGTTAGCAGTTGCTGTGTTTTCAATTATGAAATCTGGCAGATGGATGTCAAAACATCGTTTCCTTAATGGTTTACTTGAGGAAAGGTTGTATGTGATACAACCAGAAGGTTTTGTCAGGCCTAAGGATGCTAAAAGGTGTGCAAGCTTCGGTGATCCTTCCATGGACTGAAGCAAGCATCTCGGAGTTGGAATATACGCTTTGATGAGGTGATCAAAGTTTTGATGTTTATACAAAGTTTATGAGAAACTTGTATTTGCAATAAAGTGAGTGGGAGCACTATAGAATTTCTGATCAGTATATGTGGATGACATATTGTTGTTCAGAAATAATGTAGAGTTTCTGGAAAGCATAAAACGGTTATTTGGAAAGTGATTTTCAAAGGAAGACCTGGATAAAGCTACCTAATTGTTGAGCATCAAAATCTATAGAGATAGATCAAGATGCTTGATGAGACTTTCAATGAGTGCATACCTTCACAAGATTTTGAAAGAGTTCAAAATGGATCAGCCAGAGAAATAGTTCTCGTCTGATTTGTAAGGTGTGAAGTTGAGTGAGACTCAAAGCTCGACAACGGCAGAAGAAAGAGAAAGGACGAACGTCGTCCCCTATGCCTTAGCCATAGGCTCTATATTATGCCATGCTGTGTACCGCACCTATGTGTGCCTTGCCATGAGTTTGTCAAGGGGTACAAGAGTGGTCCAGGAGTGGATCACTGGACAGCGGTCGGAATTATCCTTAGTAACCAGAGGACTAAGGAAATGTTTCTTGATTATGGAGGTGATAAAGAGTTCGTCGTAAATAGTTACGTCGATGCAAGCTTTAACACCTATCCGGATGACTAGTAGTAGCAATCTGGATACGTATAGTGGAGCAGCCATTTGGAAATAGTACCAAGTGGAGTGTGGTAGCAGTGTTTACGGTTTGACATAGAGATTTGCAAAGTACACACGGATCTGAATATCGCAGACCCGTTGACTATAAGACCTCTCTCACATGCAAAGCATGATCGAGCCCCAAAACTCATTGGGTGTTAGATTCATAACAATGCGAATCACATGGTGATGTGAACTAGATTATTGACTCTAGTGCAAGTGGGAGACTGTTGGAAATATGCCCTAGAGGCAATAATAGATTAGTTATTATCATATTTCCTTGTTCGTGATAATCGTTTATTATCCATGCTATAATTGTATTGATCGGAAACTCAGATACATGTGTGGATACATAGACAACACCATGTCCCTAGTATGCCTCTAGTAGACTAGCTCGTTGATCAAAGGATGGTTAAGGTTTCCTAGCCATGGACATGAGATGTCATTTGATAACGGGATCACATCATTAGGAGAATGATGTGATGGATAAGACCCAAACTACAAACATAGCATATGATCGTTTCAGTTTATTGCTACTGTTTTCTGCATGTCAAGTATATGTTCCTATGACCATGAGATCATGCAACTCACGGATATCGGAGGAGTGCCTTGTGTGTATCAAACGTCGCAACGTAACTGGGTGACTATAAAGGTGCTCTACAGGTATCTCTGATGGTGTTTGTTGAGTTGGCATGGATCGAGACTGGGATTTGTTACTCCGTGTAACGGAGAGGTATCTCGGGGCCCACTCGGTAATGCAACATCACAATAAGCCTTGCAAGCAATGTGACTAATTGTTAGTTGCGGGATCTTGTATTACGGAACGAGTAAAGAGACTTGCCGGTAACGAGGTTGAACTAGGTATGGAGATACCGACGATCGAATCTCGGGCAAGTAACATACCGAAGAACAAAGGGAACGATATACGGGATTAACTGAATCCTTGACATAGAGGTTCGACCGATAAAGATCTTCGTAGAATATGTAGGAACCAATGTGGACGTCCAGGTCCCGCCATTGGTTATTGACCGTAGAGGTGTCTCGGTCATGTCTACATAGTTCTCGAACCCGCAGGGTCTGCACACTTAAGGTTCGGTGACGTTTCGGTAGTGTAGAGTTATGTATGGTGGTGACCGAAGGTTGTTCGGAGTCCCGGATGAGATCCCGGACGTCACGAGGAGCTCCGGAATGGTCCGGAGGTAAAGATTCATATATAGGAAGTCCCAGTTTGGTTTCCGGAAAAGTTTCGGGCTCATCGGTAGTGTACCGGGAGTATCGGTATTGTACCGGGAGTGCCGGTAGTGTACCGGAGGACCTCCGGGAGGGGTACTTCGACCCCAAGAGGTCCATGGGCTGTGGGAGAATAATAACCAGCCCTTATTGGGCTGGGAAAACAGCCACAAAGGCCCATGGCGCAGGAGAGAAAGTCCTAAAGCAAAAAGTGGAAAATCAGCCAATAGGAGGCAATCCTACTCCAACTAGGATTGGAGGTGAAGTAGGATTTCTTCCCACCTCCTATTTCGGCCGACCCAAAGGCCTTGGCTGCCTCTCCTCTCCTCTCCTCCTATATATACTAGTGGATTGGGTGGTTTTTGGATAGAATTTCCGGCCACGTGCTACCCGTTACACCGGTGCACAGTTTCTCCTCTAGATCGGTTTTCCGCAGCGCTTAGGCGAAGCCCTGCCGGAATCACTCCACCACCATCACCGGAGCGCCGTCACGCTGCCGGTGAACTCTCTCTCCTCTCCACCTCCTCTTGCTGGATCAAGATGGTGGAGATCGTCATCAAGCTGCACGTGTGCTGAACGCGGAGGTGCCGTCCGTTCGGCGCTAGATCGGAAGGACCGTGATCGAGATCGCGAGACGGTTCGTGATGTGATCACGGAACGGATCGTGATGAGTTCGCGGGATAGATCGTGATCAAGATCGTGAGATGGATCGTGATGAGATCGCAGGACGGATCGTGATGAGTTCACGGGACGGATCATGATTGGATCGCGGGACGGATCGTGATGAGATCGCGGGACGCTCGGCGATTTGGATCGCGAAGATGTTCGACTACACCAACCGCGTTTCTTAACGCTTCCCGCTTAGCGATCTACAAGGGTACGTAGATCCACTCTCCCTCTCGTAGATGCTCATCACCATGGATAGGTTTGCGTGTGCGTAGGAAAATTTTTGTTTCCCATGCGACGTTCCCCTACAAAATAGTCCCTCCCAAGAAGAAAGCCAAGAAGCTCATGACTGATGCTATGCCAAAGACTGACACCTCCAAGAGCACCAAGCCTACATCTAAGAAGGCTGCTACACAGAAGTCCAAGAGGACTACCAGGGATATTCCTGCTTCAGAGAAGAACAAAGGGACAACTCCAGAATGGAAGATGATGAGGACTTGACTACCTTGATGAAGCTCAGACCACACCTTCCAGTGCATGATGCCAGCCACTTAGTTGCTGAGGACATGAAGAAGCGGAAAGACTCGGGCTTGAGCGCCTGGAGAGCCATATATCCTTATGCTGAGAGGAGGAAGACTGCCGTTGGCTACAGGTTTCATACCAGAGAGCAACAAGATTTCTATGAGACCGTTCTGCTTGACAAGAGCCCAGCTGTTAGCGACATGAGGTATGTTGATTGGAAGTTCATCAAAGATAATGTGAACTACTTCCCAAGTGTCTAAGACAACTTCCATTGCACTGGTTTGGACAAATTCATTGGCAGAGAGCTTACTGCATGGAACGACGAGATGATCATGCAATTCTACTCCACTGCTCATTTCTACGGAGATGGTAGAATTATATGGATGACAGAAGGTGCTAGATATGAATCCACTGTTGAGGAATGGGCTACTCTACTGGAAGTTCTAGAAGCTGAAGAAGGAGATTTGGATGTATACTATGAACCCAAGGCAAGTCACAATGCTATGAAAGACATGTATACTCATATCCCCGCAGACAAGGTGCAATCACAAAAGCTAGGATCCATCTATTATCTGCAAGCAGGCCTCCGGACTATCAACACTATTCTCAAGCATACCTTGATGCCCAAGTCTGGAGATGACAAGATGATCCGAGGCTACTCCATCAACATGTTGATCCACGTTGACAGGAACACCAAGATTAGAGTAATGGATCTGATTGATGAGATAATCAAGAGGGTTGCTGCTGACAAGAAGCGCTCATGCTGATATGCACCCTACATCCAGTTGCTTATCAACTCTCAGTTGGAGAAGCACATTTTTTCTCTTGATCGCCCACACCTGCCACTACAGCCAGAGTTCGAAGACAACATTGTGGTGATGCACCCAGATCATCCCACATCTGCTACAACACAAGCAGAGTTAGAAGCTGTTCGAGCCGCTAGTGCTCCAGCCCCCAGATCCAGGAACGAGCAAATAGATCTTCTGATCACAGTCGTCCGGGGCATGCAAAAGGATATCAAAGGGATTCTAGAGAACCATAACAGCCTAGTGAGGATCTTTGAGTCGAGGATCAAAGTGCTTGGTGACAAAGTGGACAAGGTTACAAAGACAGTGATTGAGCTTTAGAAGGAAGTTGACTTCATGCACATTCCCCGGGTCTCTTCTACTTCTTCTTGTGATGATGATGATGTTGATGAGGAAGGATCACCTCTCAGGCCAGGCACCCAGTTCTTCACTCAGACTAGATCTACAACAGTGCCTGCTCCAGAATCGAGGCCCTCTTCATCAGCTCCAGCTACTGTCAACACAACTCCTGCTCCATCAGCTCCTGTTCCACCCGTGTCCACTCTAGCTCCATCCACGACATCTATAGAGATCTTCGCCGACGCCGTGCTCTCGACTCCTTCATCGACAACCGGAGGAGACCAGCCCAAGAACGCTTAGATAGATACCTTTGAACTTTTTCGTAACTTGTTGCCAAAGGGGGGAGAAGTGTATATAGATCATTAGGCTTCGAGAGAAAGAGAGAGCATTTGGTATCTTGCTTGTTTTCCAAAAAACAATTGCTTTTGGTTGCCGTGATACTCTTTTGTCTTGCTTGATACACGTTTGATGATGTTTCATCATACGCTTTGATGTGTGATGCTACTATTTCCTATCATCTTAAATGCTTATGTGATGATCTTTCAACTTTAGTTGATTGTGTTGTGTTATGATATTCATCCCAATTATTCTCGCACACCACCAAGTGGTATGTGACATGTAAGTAGTGACCATGCACCTAATCGATTGTGCATTTGCATTCAAACGCAAATTCAAAAATAATGCACAAATTTAGGGGAAGCTCTTGCTTATCACATACTTCTCAGCGACGACTATATTCTTTGATTATATCTTTGTCTAAGCTTTGATCTATATGTTGTCATCAATTACCAAAAGGGAGGAGATTGAAAGCACATTTTCTCCCTTGGTGGTTTTGGTAATTAATAACAACATATAAGTCATTGAACTAATGTTTCCACCAAGTATATTTCAGGGAAAGTTCATTGATGGGAATGGCAAAAGGATTGTGGAATTACCCCAAGATTCAAGGAAATAGGTTGGCCAAGCTTCAAGCAAAAGGACTCTACATTTTACATTTGTGAGAAATCACTTTGAGTCTATAGGAAATCCAATACTATTAAAAGGGGGTAAAGTTTTGATGGTGAACAATATGCTCATACGTGCACAAGTGACAGTCACCAAAACATCCACATACTCTCCCACCAAAGTCTGTCCTAAGCCATATATGCCAAATCGGTGCAACCAAAATTCCTATCCCGGTGCCACCGAGTTCCAAACCCTAGACAGACTCAGCCAAACCCTAACACTTCGGTGCAACCGACACTGCACTCGGTGCCACCGAGTTGGGTTGCCAACTTCCTGTTACACAAGTTCTCATTTTCGGTCCGACCGAGAATACTGAATCGGCGTCACCGAGATTGGTAAATCTGACTGTTGGTCACCTTGTCGGTGCAACCAAGAATTATATATTGGTCCATCCGAGATTCAAAAGCTGCCACTTTTTGTCACTTTGGTACCACCGAGATTTACACATCGATGTCACCGAGTTTGACTTATTGTGTGTAACGGTTGGATTTTGGGGGATGCCTATATATACCCCTTCGCCACCACCCACTCGAAATAGAAACACTCAGAACTATTCCATACCTATCCTACTCAGTTTTCTGAGAGATAAGCACCTACCCTTGTGTTGAGGTCAAGATCTTCCACTCCAACCATATGGATCTTGATTTCTAGCCTCCCCAAGTTGCTTTCCACCAATCACATCTCTTCTACCAAGCCAAATCTGTGAAAGAGAGATTGTGTGTTGAGGAGTCTATCATCTTGAAGCACAAGAGTAAGGAGTTCATCGTCATTACCGAGCCTATTACCTTTTGGAGGGTGGTGCCTCCTAGATTGGTTAGGTATTGCTTGGGAGCCTCCTACTTCGTGTTGTGGAGTGAACGAAGAAGTTTGTAAGGGCACGGAGATCGCCTACTTCGTGAAGATCTTCCCATAGTGAGGCTAATCCTTCGTGGACGGAAGCCGCATGGAATTGTCAAGGTTGCTTCTTCGTGGAACCCTCCGTGGGTAGAGCCCTCCATGGACTCTCGCGAATGTTGCCCTCCGTCGGTTGAAGACTCCATGAACGTGGACATACGATAACACCACCTATCGGAACCACGGGAAAAATCATCGTGTCATCACTTGTTTTTGCATTCCTAACCCTCTCTTTACTTACATGTGCAATGTCTTTACTTTTCGCTGCTATACTCTTAGACATGCATGTGTAGGGTGTTACTTGATATGCTATGAATGCTAAAACTTGCCAAGATTTAAAATTGGGAAAAAGGCAAAACTTTCATTTGGTCAAGTAGTCTAATCACCCCCCCTCTAGACCTACTTTCGATCCTACACTTATTACCTTTTGGAGGGTGGTGCCTCCTAGATTGGTTAGGTGTCGCTTGGGAGCCTCCTACTTCGTGTTGTGGAGTTGAACCAAGAATTTTGTAAGGGCAAGGAGATTGCCTACTTCGTGAAGATCTACCCAGAGTTGGGCTAGTCCTCCGTGGACGTAGGCCATCATGGTATAGACGAGGTTGCTTCATCATGGAACCCTTCGTGGGTGGAGCCCTTCATGGATTCTCTCGACCATTACCCCCCGTGGGTTGAAGTCTCCATAAACGTGGATGTATGATAGCGCCACCTATCAGAACCATGGGAAAAATCTTCGTGTCTCCAACTTGAATTTGATCTTCCTACCCTTATCCCCTTACATATGCTTGTCTTTACTTTCCGCTGCAATACTCGATCCTCTTACATATGCTTGTCTTTACTTTTCGCTGCAATACTCGTAGAAATGCATGTGTAGGGTGAACTTGATATTCTAGAATTGCTAAAAGCTGCCAACCAATTAATTTGGGAAAGCGTTAGTTTATTATTTTGTCAAGTAGTATAATCACCTCCCTCTAGACATACTTTGAACCCCTACACCACCACCATCAGATTCTGCACCACGAGATTCTGCTCATTAATAGTATTGTAGTAAGATTAAGCTCTAGTTTATTACTAGGTTTGTTATTATTGGTCTTGATCTTGCAGTTCGGTATAGACTTGCAAGGTTTTTGACATCTATTTATCTATTTGAACTTAAGTTGTCATCAATGATGATATATATAAACACACGCACATGTTTCTTTCATTTATTCTAATGTGTGTCAAGAATGACCACTTTCAAATATTAGTTTAATCCTGGTGAATGGATCCATGGCGGGCACTAGAAACAAACCGCCACTCCAGATTGCACTTGTCTTTACGTTACGCTGCTATACTCGTAGACATGCATGTGTAGGGTGTGCTTGACTTGCTATCATTGCTAAAATCCGCGAAAAGTTAAAATTGAGAAAAGGTAGAATTTTTATTTGGTCAAGTAGTCTAATCACCCCCTCTAGACCTACTTTCAATCCTACAAGCTCCTCCTGGAAAACTTCTCCTTGGTAGCTCTCTCCCGTCTCGTTGGCTGGCGTGAGGGGACGTTTTTCGTCATCCCTACTGATGGGCAAGACATGCACTTGGACTTTGCGATGAGGGCTGGGCGTGAGGTTCTCCTCTACATCCCTCGCCGGACTTGCGCCCACCGCGGGCTCCAACCCCGCCAAGGGCTTGGCCCGCTTGTCCCAATGTGCTAAAGGATCCTCATCCTTATCCCTGTCAGAAGCAATAATTCAAGCTCAATTAAGGAAATCAAGGGCAAGCTTCGATAAAGATTTGAGTTCAAGCAACTTACTCCGAATCCATAAGCATGGAACCTAGCTCGTACGACGCAGGTGGCAGGGTTAATCTGCCCCTCTTCAGAGTTGGAGGAGCGGAACTTGCTGGAGGAGCCAAAACCGCCGGTAAGGGCGAGTTCAGCGAAGAGGCCAGGATAGACGGGGGTCTAGGGTCCATCCCTAGGGCCTTCCGTCGCTTGAAGGGCGTAGCCTGAGCTTGGGAGATGCATGGGGATTGTCAGTGTGCTATTGTGCGCCCGCCCCCTTGGGGGCTGTTCTCCTCACCTTTGGCGGATCCCACGGGGGTGCGGGAACCGCTGCTTCCCGGCGGGTGCGGTGATAGAGACTACGCCCTGGCTCCGGATCCTGAGGGCCTACTTCGAGCCCCTCTTCCTCCACCTTCGGCTCCCTCGCTTCCTTCATTTCGACCTTCCCTTGGATTTCTGTTGCCGCGATGTGGGATCCTCCAACCCCGATGGACTCACCCCCGGCAGCACCCTCCTGAGCGGGTCCTTCGCTCTCCCCCCCAGAAGAGTCGTCATCCTTAAGATCATCCTCTCCCATTCCTCTAGAGGTTGTTCCCTTGGCAACTCTAACTGATTTGTCCTCCGCAATCCGGCCAACGATGAAGGCCCTCTCCGCCTCCCTGGTTGGCGCAAACATATTGCCATCCGCTTGGAAAAATCTTTCCTCCAGCCTAGAGCTCCACGCCATCTCCGCTTCTAGAGTGGGTAATGACCAATCAGGCTTGACTTTGGAGGCGTCGTAATCAGGCATCCACTGTAAGATTTGGCTCCGGGCAGAATTGAGATGCAACGGGACAACTTTTAGCGGCAAGTGGAATGGGCTAAACTTACCATACAGTTGGTCAGATAGCCGGTGGTCAAGTTTTTGTCGGGGCCTGGATACATCTACATCAAATAAGGGGGGGGGTCCATTGTACTCCCAGGCGAACATGTCCCTCTTCTGCAGGGGTGCGATGCGGCGCGAGAGGAAGTCAGCGCCTACGTTCTCAATGGTTAGTCCGGCCGCTTTGAGGTGGATGATCTTGTCCACTGCCAAGCGGAGTTTGCCGTCCGTAAGGCCTGGCTTGCTCCAGTCATTGCCGCACGTGACACATTCTGCCCACGCAGAATAGAAATCGGGGGCTTTCTCATCTTTGATCCAACACCAGTCACCCTCCATTTCTTCCCACTTTCCGCGCTGTCGGCCAGGTAGGTAGTCCCACTCCTCCTTCTTGCCCCGTGGAATCCAACTTATGTTCCCAATGCGATGAGATTTGTCCTCAATCCAAGAGGCAAAGAAGTGCCTGAACAAATCCACATTGGGGACGACTCCGACGAAGTTCTCACACACTTGGGCAAAGATCGCCGTGCATGCCATTGCATTGGGCGTAAAATCCAGGAGCTGGAACCCATAGACCGCCATCATGGTGAAGAAGAAATCAATCAAAGGAGGAGAAAGACCGCAGAGGAAGTATGCACAGAAAAAGCATTATGAATCGGAGGGCGTCTTATCCTTGGGGCTATCTGGTAGAACCTTTGGTGCTTTGTGCCCCTTTCTGTCTCTCCCCCACATATACCTGTCGATCAAAGTGTTGGCACCCAAAGTCGACAGGGATATGACCACATCTCTCTGCCACCACTTCTCTAGCTCTTCCGCTCTTTTATTCCTCTCCTCAGCCGCCGGCTCTGCAGATGTGGATGCCGGCTTCCTCTTGGCAGCGGCGGTCTTCCTCCCCATCTATTGAGCTCTCAAGAGGGAAGGATAATCTCGGAGATTCTTGGTGGGTTGGAGGCGGCGACGGGAGCGGTTCTTTGTGGCTTGAGGAAGAAGATGAAGGACGGAGAAACGGTTGCCAATGAGGAGCGCCCCTGTGCACCTTCCCCTTTTATTTGGAGGGCCCGCATGGGGGTTGGCTCTTCGCTGTTTCTTCGGGAAAACTGCCATTTTCATTACTGTCGGTTTTGTTATTCTCCAAACGACTACTATTCCACAACCCCACGACCTGCAATAATTACGCGGAGTGGACGTGGGGCATAAGCGCAACATTTCTCTAACGCGTGTCCGTGCACTGTTTGGGGCCTAACCCAGCGTACCCAGCGACACGTATGGCTCAGGCCCCGGGGCTTCTGTCGAGGTATACAAATAGGGGCATTTGTTTTCCCCTGACTTGTGCACGGACGAAAAAGCCTCCATTGCAGCAACCTGAGCCTGTCGGGAAAGGACATCGACATCAACCCGGGAAACAGTCAAGACAACACTCCAATGGGCTCGACGCGGCAGTCCAAGCTAGGACTGCAGCGTGCCAAGTGCATGCCTAGTGCTTACAGGGGACCAGGACGCACGCCCCTTCATGAATACCCGACAAGCCATCCCCCGGCAGGCGCGAGCCGATCGGCCACCGCTCCACCGCATGACAAGGCCAGTCACTTGTCGATGTGGTGTCGAGCCTTCAGGTTGCTAAGTGCCTCTCGCTAAGCACGTGGCGACACACTAGAAGATAAATTGCAATCCTTGACACCCATCCATAGACATGTCAAGCTGGGGGGCGATAGTTAGCTAGAGCGGTGGTATGAGCTTGCCGGGGATCCCCCCTGCGCACCACCTAGACTAGCAATGATGAAATTATTTTCATAATGCTAGAGTTAGGTATGATAAGCTATGGTAGCTATCTAATCATCAGACAATGTCTGTTTTGCCATTGTGGTTGTCCCTTGTTCTATAAAAGGAGGCCTAAGGCAACCTAGATGAGGATTTGGACTCTTGAACACTTGTACACGCATAGTAACTCTCCCGAAGGCAACCCTTGCCAGGCTAGAGTGTTGCATGCCCTTCGTGTTCCTCTGATCAATCCACTCACAAAACAGGAGTAGGGTTTTACGCTTCACAACGGCCTGAAATTGGGTAAATCGCCGTGTCGTCCCACTGTCTCTACTCTTTGTGCTCACGTCCACGCCCTTGCCGAACCACAAAGGGGCCGATGGCCCCATTGGTGATTGTGTGCATCCTGCCCCGACAATCAACTAAAGAGATGAAGGATGGTATGTGGAGTTTGAAGGACCAGGTAGGATACCAACCTCAAGCACACCCTCGAACATCTACACAACCCGGTGCATTGTTGGTCGCATCAAAGGATTCAGCTCGACGCACCAGAATGCGACACGTTAGAACCTCTTCACCCTGGCCAATTAAATCCATGGCATCATCGTCACTATGCAACAGGATCTCAATTCTGCCATGATGAACCAATTGACCAGCCCACCAGAACAACATGACTGAATCGTCACCGGCTCCTAGCACTTCTGGCAGCATATCATCTCTACTAACACAACGCGAAAGTTGTAAACATCAACCTTGGTATCGATGTGCCTATCGTTTTGGAACCAGACAGGGGCAATATAGCCCCTTGTTCCCCTAATGTTTGTCACCGTGGTGTGCATCTTCTGGTCATTTAGAAGCTTGGCGATCCCAAATTTAGTTATCTTTGGATTGTTCTTGCCATCTAGAAGTATATTGTCAAGCTTGATGCGACAACGGATGATTGGAGAATCAAAACCTTCATGTAAGTACTTTAGTCCCTTGACTTTAGCTCCTTGTGCCCCTAACATTCTTCTTTGGATTGTTCTCGGTGATGCACACCATCAGGAAATCATCAAAAAATCATGGTTAGTTTTCTTCTTTCGAAGGCAACAATGTAGCATGAGAGTTGCTACAGCCAGCATCAATAGCACTGAGAAAATCAGTAGTAAATAAGGCAATGGTCTTCTCGGTGATGTTGGCATTGGGAGGCAGCTTATCCGCACTTTAATCAATAACTTCATGATGAGTCTTCCTTCCTACCATCCTCCGCCCACCACTAATGCCATCTTGAAACAAACTTGTCCATTGCACAAAGGCGGTGTAGAAGCAGTCTCGCAAGCATGAGTCGTCACACTACCCCTCTGTGTTGTACAAATATCTCTTTTGTGCTGTAAAAATATCTTATGTATGGCAACATGAACCAAGTGGTGTTGGGCAACTTAACTAGACTGAACCCTGAAGGTTGGGTTTTCCCGCTGTAGCTCTGTAGCAGGAACACAAGTGTGTATCATTTGTATTTGAGCCAAGGATCGAGGAAGGGGTAACCACGTGGGCACTCACAATCGAGCTTTTTGTTAGGATCATACATGATGTACGAGTTAGGGCCGCACATGCTCTCACAACCTTCGATTCTTCTGCTGCAACAATTGCTTGGGAACGACCGAAGACCATTCATGATGTGTTGATCCTTTCAATGGCATTCTTCTGGAGGGTGTATATACGAGCAATGCCATCCAGATCGAGCATCACGTGCTAGTGCTAACTATCAATGGAGTTCGGCATGGGAGGTATCAGGTCATGCACCGTACCATACTTGATAGTGGAGGCGCCTCGGCGAGTCGAAGAAAAAGGTGGTGTTGTCGTCCTGGGTTTGCCCGGGCTGGTTGTTGGCGGTGTGCCAGTATGAATTGTATGAATCCATGTTGTCAAAAGCATGTTTCATGAGGTACAAGATGGTATTGTCGTATGCCTACACATACCAGGAGTATAGGCAGCTCACGTTTGTAAATTATCAATAGCATGAAAATGATGGGATGATACCAGAAACCAGTTTCATAACATAATCCTCCTTTTCATAACGAAACTCTCGAACTCCTATACTGACCGTGGACTCCTAACTGGCAAGAACAAGTGGAATATGTAGCAGCTATGCAAAATGAGGTTGAAATTCTAAAATATTCGTTTGTGTTGGTATGGATAAATATGCACGGAAGAAAATTGTGCTCTATTATCTAATCTGCATGAAGTATAACAATTTGAATTAAATTCAATTATTGCACTCAACCAACTTCGGAGAATAAAGAGGGAAACAACATATGTGTTGCATAGCTTCAAAATCAAAGTTGATACTCGCCATAAGTCTCATTGTCTTAACTGAATTTAGCCAGAAAACACACTCAGAGATACTAGTCTTGAAGGCAACCAAAGGAAACTAATTTTACCCAGGTACACAATTCAGACTTGGAACAAAATTTATACTCGAGTTTGGGGAAGCTGTGGAAATGACCAGGGAAACACAGCTCCATGTTGCCAATTGATGTGTTGCAGGCCATCAAGCTCATTTGTGAGCCTCTTGAGTTTGTCTTGTTCATTCTTGTTCCTCACAAGCAGAAGATGAAGGATCTCCCTTCTCTTATCTTGGAGATAGTTGTTGTGACAAAACACGGCCCACATCAGGAGGTCAGCAAGTGGAACCCGAGTATCGTGAACTTTCTCCTTGAATTCCCAGACATCTCCCTCCTATACAACAACAATAACAAGAAATTCTTACGAAGTGCACATGTGCAAAGCATAAAGTGTAACCATTTCAATTCCAAAGGGTAGTTCGTTAGCTTCATACTCCCTCCGTCTCAAAATGTAAGACCATTTTTGACACAATCATAGTGTCAAAAATTATCCTACATTTTGGGACTGCGGGAGTATTGTCATTCATATGGGACAATTTGTACTCTTTCTTCTACACATAGATGAACTTACTGAAGTTTTGGCTCTGTTTCGGCCTTCCAGCATGTACCAACTACATAGTTCCTTTGACGAAATTTGCCAACTAATAAAGAGAAAAATCATTCCAATCTCAAAAACAACTCTTAAATTATTTTTTGAGCATAGTACAGACGCAAACGCTCATATATACGGGCATACACTCACCCCCATGAACGCACATACGCACACTCTATCCCTATGAGCACCTCCGAGAGACTAAGCCGGCATACCATCTTCAGGTTTACGAAGTCACCACAGGCGCCTCGTCGTGGACGGGAACGTCTTCTCCCACTGAATGCGCATCGCCGGAAATCCTGAAATAAATCCAGCAATAATGCAAGCACAAGTATTTAAACCCTGGTGGGCTAAGGATACCGCTGTCCCTCTAACCATCTAACCATAGGTTGGTTTGCAAACAACTCTTAATATTGAGGTATATATCTCTTGATAACTGATACTCAACGTACTGGAATTCTGTTTTCGTGGGCTGAGGAAGTTTACCTGATCTTTAATTGAAAAAGGTAGGCAATGCTATTGATACAACCACATCTTTGGTTGGTATTTTTGGAACTTAGGTGAAGGCGGGTGGATTAAATGCCGTGAATATTTACGTGACTAATTGTTTTCGGTTATGTGAGAAGAATGAGGAGGTCCAAGGATTGGATACTATTACGGCCACATGTGCAACCACCGTGCATAGCTTTGTCCAGAAGCTTGAGCGTGGTATTGAGGCGCATCAGAGGAAACTAGAACTCTTGATGCATGTTCAAGAAGAAAAATGAAAAGTTGAGTATGGGCAGATGATGCATGCACGTTCCATGGCTTGCATGCATAAGTGGAAGGAGAATCAATCATATCAAGGGATTTACGTGGATATTACTTTCAAGCATCTAGCAAAGCGGTAACGCTCCTTTGCGTTCGCACGTACAAAGAAAAGTACTACTACTTTGCATGCCCGCGTCCACCAGAAAGGAAACTTGTGATAGAAATCGGAAAGAAGTCCACGGTTTCTACTACTTCAGAAGGTCACGACCACCAGAAGAGATCACGAGCATCAGGAACTTCACGTGGGCTTTTATACATGTTTAAAAGAAATTGGATGGGACCCACCAAGCTTGCCGGTCTTGGAGTTAGTTTAAACTAAGAAAGAGTCTAGAGATTAGGAAATATATGTATGTGTGTCTTTTGGAAAGCTTTTAGGTGTGCGTGTGTTTCAAGGTGGCTACTTCTATAAAGCCTAGGTGTGCAGCGTTGTAAACAAGGCAGATTTTTTTAATATATAAAATAGACACGATGTGTTTTTCAGGGTAGACACCCGTATCGAGTTTTGGGGGAAGCTGTCTAAAAATTCCTAAGTTTTGGAGGAAGCTTTAGAAAACCTCTGTGTTGCAATTTTCGTGTGAAAATTGTTTTGCGTGTGAGTACCGTCATCGAGATTGGTTTTCTCATGTCGAGTCGTAAGGTTCAAACCCTCTACTTCGTGTACATAGCGTGCATGAGCGAGAGGTTACTGGTGGTGGTGGTGATGAAGTATCGTGGAAGAACGGGCCACAACAACACATCGGATCTCGCCTTGACATTCGGTTCACATCAGCTATAATATAGTTTTACTCATCCCATTTACTAGAAGATATCTACGCATATTGCAGTGTGACATTTTTAGGTTGTTTCAAGGGATGAGGTACACCATCACAAATTAAATACACATTAGTGAACAATTAACTCAAGGTGGTAACCTTTGGGGAGTAGAAAATAAATTTTATTTCAGCTCTGCAGCCTATACGACTTAGAAATAGCGAGCACGCTCGGTAATACAGGGCGAATCACTCCACTTGAAGAGCGGTACTACTTGACGGTGAGGTGCTCCGGTAAACTGAAGAGATGAATGATGGTCTGTGGAGTTTGGAGGATCAGGTGGAATTCCAAGCTCAAGCACGCCCTCCAACATCTGCACAACCTGGTGCATTGCTGGTCGCAACAAAGGATACTGCTCGACGCACCAGAATGCAACACGTGAGAACCTCTTCAGCCCGGCCTAGTCATCCATGGCATATTCGTCACTATGCATCATGATCTTAGTCGTGCCATGATGAACCAATTGACCGTCCCACAAGAACCACATGACAGAATCGTCACCATCCTGCCCAGTCACCAGCTCCTGGCACTTCCGGCAACATATCATCTCTAGTAACACAACGCCGAAGCTGTAAACATCAACCTTGGTATCGATGAACATATCATTTTGGAACCAGACAGGGGGAATATAGCCCCTTGTGCCCCTAATGTTTGTCACCATGGTATGCATCTGCTGGTCATTTAGAAGCTTGGCGATCCCAAAGTCAGTTATCTTTGGATTGTTCTTGCCATCTAGAAGTATATTGTCAGGCTTGATGCCATAACAGATGATTGGAGAATCATAACCTTCATGTAAGAACTTTAGTCCCTTGGCGATGTCGGCTGCTACATCGGCGCACCCTTTCCAGGACAGCCGTTCAGGTTGCACTACTAGGGAAAAGCTTACTAGTACCGCTGGTTTTGGGGCTAGCAGTAGCGTGGGAGCTAGCGCTACAGCTAACCTATAGCAGTAGCATTGGTTCACCTGCGCGACCGCTATACCTACTTAGCAGTTGCGTAGGTACGACGGGTGCTACTGCTAGTTAGCTACTGCGACAAAGCTATAGCGCTGGCACCATACCCTACTGCTTCCTACTAAAGAGCGCTGCTTCTATATTTACGCATATATTTTTTGCTACATATTTGCACTGCATTTGTACATGTTTTATACAGTATTATAATCATATGAGAAACATGCAATATGCTCATCGTATCATACACATAATAGTCTCATCATATCATCACATCATCCAACACAAATCATATCGTCTCATCATAATCACGATATAGAAATACAAGTTAAGTGACATGTCTCGAATACAAGAAATTGCATGGCCATTACATACACATAGTGACTAAACAAAGATATAGAACAGAAGATCGATCACTATGAGCAAGAGTGTGATAATGTAGTAGTTTTTGATGCCCCAGTTCCGATCCCTCTCTTGCGCTAGCATGAACCTCAAGTAATTATCTTCTACTTCCGCTCTGCTATCGAAACCTCTCTAGATGCCGTCAGGAAAGCGATCCACCTAGGCCTGTCACTCAGGCCACTGGTCGTACACTCCTAGAACCTTCCCTACGTACATGGCATAGCACTTCATCGCCATCGATGATCTATGTACCTGCATTGTCCGATGAGTCGATCATATGCAACATAATATATAGTTGAGCAACAGAAAGAGACAGAGTTAACAAAAATAGAAGCAACATATCATAAGCATAAATAACAAAGTTCATCGTACCTAAACTTCCCTAACTAGAGTGATCTTCGCTACTTGAGGAAGACAGTTTAATTACATCACAAAGTTTCGTCGTGCATAGCTCAAAGTTTTGTCATAGAGAGAGTAGTGACTAAATCAACACATTGTCATATATCATCAATCACTCCAACATGTCGTGCCATCCATATAAATCAGGGAGGAAGGACTCGAGCGAAATGAAAGGCTTCGTGTCGAGACGCTGAGCGGCTATGCTTGTTCGGACGTCTTCCCACGACATTTGCCCTTCTTCATAGAACATCCCTATTTTTTGAGGACCTCCTTCATGATGAATTCTTCTGAGTCGATGATCCGGTACATTTCCTAGTTTCTTTGCCCATCGCCGGATTTAGATGACATGCGAAGGTTCTGGAAATCCCGTCTGTACTCAAGCATGTGGTGTAGGACATAGAATCCATCATTGAGTGTACCTCTTGGTTGTTAGATGCAGCAGAAGTCGGTCTTATGGCTGAAGGAGGGCACGCGGTTCCTTGTCTTCTTGAACATGATCTCTCCACCCCATTGGTCGTAGCTTAAGATAAAACGATCGAGAATAGCCTTGATGTGGGTGTTATCCTTTTTCTTCATGTTCTTCGACGAGTCCAAGTAAAGAGCATGGGAGAATCGGGGGTAAAGAATGATGAGGATGGTGTGCCCCTTGCTGCGCAATATAAGACCACCTCAAATTAGCCTCCGCGCATGCAAATGAATGATTGAAATAGAAGGAAGGACATCCGCGGATGACTTACATGGGATGATAAGGTAGGAGAATCGTCTCCTTGTCCTTATTGGCGACCATGAAATCGATGATGTAGTTCCTCGCATATTCTCGGTGCTTTGGGCAGACTGCCAAGAAGCACTCATGCATAAAGTACGGGTCAACGACACAAATATAAGATATTTTCTTGCGCCTTATGATGTAGTTCATGTACAAGGCATACAAGAGGACGAACGCAAAATCCAGCTTTGTGATGTGAAACATGTCGAAGATGTAATCAAATCGAAGAAAGAACTTATCCGCGGGGAATGTCTAGGCATACAACCTTTACTGTGGCACTTTAAGCACGTAGAGCGGGTGTCCTGGATTTCTCGACGTGATAAGGCTTTTCTCTGTCAATAGAACATCGTCATGAAGTCTCCCTAGATCGCCGTCTATGGCCTCTAGCACTGCCTTAGGTAGGATCGGATCACAGGGGATATGGTATTTTGTCGCACCTTTGATAGGTGTACGGTCTTCAACCCGAGGTTGTGGAGGCGGCTGGCTCGTAGAAGGAGCTTTGTTGCCATTAGCGCCTTTCTTCGTTCTCTTCCTATGCTTCTTTGGTACCGGAAGTGAGTCGTACATACCGTCCTTGACCATCGCCCCCAGTGTTGTCGGGCTCAGCAATGATGCACGACCATCACGTTGTTGTTGCTGGGTTGAGGGGGCATATCGAGGCATGCCTAGCAAGGATTGCAGGAAGAGAGACTTCTTGCAATCAGCCTTAAGATGTTCCTCCTCCGACAATTTAGGAATCAACTCATCACGCTCAAACCCTAAGTCATACTACTGAGCCATCTATCCTCCATCGTCATAGCTGTCAGCACTGGTATTGAGCCACAATAGAGGGTCATCATCCTCGTCCATGGCATCATGCATTGCTTCTTTGACGATGGCGGCATCATCAGCTACTAATGGAGCCTCTTCCTCACGATGTCCGCTATCACCCGACACGACAGGTGCCGCTAGTTGGGTAGGTGGGGTGGTGGTGTCCATACCTTGCTGAGGATGCTTGGTCGTGGGTTTGCTCCTGGCTGTCTCCAGATGAAGGAGACTCTTCGGCCACAATAGGACCCAACTCTTGCAATTGCCAAGCCATGGCGGGGTCTTTTCGTCATCTCCCCCTTGTAGTACCAGAGGAGCCAAATTCTCGTAGCCCGCTTTGACACTATCCGTGGAAACCTTGAATACGCTAGGGGGCATCGGTCGTCTGTGGAACAATTGTTCCTTTGGCTTCACTATCATCGCCTTTCCCACGTCCACCTTCTACCTGTTGATGATGTACATTATGGTGCATGGGGTTTGATCGGCCTGTGAAGATATGTCTGTGACATGAGACATACGAAAGGCAAGGGAAACGGGAGATTATACATATATTCAAGAGGACCGATGTGACAGGTAGTTACCATGAGGGCGTCGAGCTCAGCCAAAGACGAAGCCCCACCGAGTGCGCCAGAGATGGAGGATGGGCTGCTATGAGCAGGTGTGGGAGCAGGTGTGGTTGCATGAACATGTGCTGGTGGTGCAATGCTAAACGCGCTTCTCCCGACTAAGCTGGCAAGGGGAAATTCCGCTGCCTCCTTAACTGGATTTTGCTTGAGCCATTAGCCGGAATCAAGGCACTAAACGAAGATACCATTTCCTCTCTTGCGACAGCTATCGTTGCTTTGACTTCCTCGCTCACCAACTCAGGTCGTATCACTTCTTTGGTCTCAGCTGATTTCTTATCGACCGCAATCTCAACCTTCTTGTCCATGTTTATTTAGTTTAACCTCCATCTTTCCTTTCCCTCCTCGGCGTCCTCACGGTAGTAGTGCTTCCACATGGCGTCGTCTCCTACGCCTTTCACATGTCCATACGACGATCGTGTCCACCGGGAGTCTTTTCCATATGTTCAAGGCCCGGTTGAAACGGGTGTCCCACTTGGGCCTTGCTAACGCCTGAGACGATGAGTCACTTTCATCCACAATCATGTGCTGCTCTTTCTGCAAAAGGAACGTGGATCATTTACAAATGTGACTAAACATGCAGTCAAATTGATCCGAAGCTAAAATTAGGGGGTACATTAATAATTACCAGCAGTCTCATGAACTCCCTCGTGACCGCGTCCGTTTTGAAAACCTTCTTGACTGGGTCCCCATGGTACCGGGGCCTGATGACGTCACGCTCCTGCGGGGCGGTGAACTCCGGCAAGGGGTCTGGGATCCCCAAACTTTCGTGTTCTGCATCATGCTTGTCCCATATACGCCTCTTCCCTAAGTAACCACAACTTCCGAGGAGGTGGTACCCCATGTTCCTTTCTTGAAGCCCCTTCATGTACTCCAACTTTTCTTTGGTAGCTTTGGCAATGCAAGTCACCTTGAATATTTTGAATTGCTCTTCTGTAATTGTCGGATTATCCTTTACAATCCTTGAGTAGGGTTCCTTTTTGACGATGTTCTGAATTTTCACCCTTACTTCCCACGTGGACAACACGTTGCTGAACTTGCCCATGGCTTTGTTGTTTATCTTCTTCATTGCCGGGTCTACCACTGTTGGAAATATACCCTAGAGGAAATAATAAAATGGTTATTATTATATTTCCTTGTTCATGATAATTGTTTATTACCCATGATATAATTGCATTGAATGGAAACACATTGCATGTGTGGATATATATAGACAACACTTTGTCCCTAGTGTGCCTCTAGTAGACTAGCTCGTTGATCAAAGATAGTCAAGGTTTCCTAGCCATTGACATGAGATGTCATTTGATAACGGGATCACATCATTAGGAGAATGATGTGATGGAGAAGACCCAAACTATAAACGTAGCATTTGATCGTGTCAGTTTATTGCTACAGTTTTCTGCATGTCAAGTATCTGTTCCTATGACCATGAGATCATGCAACTCACTGACACCGGAGGAGTACCTTGTGTGTATCAAACTTCGCAACGTAACTGGGTGACTATAAAGGTGCTCTACAGGTATCTCCTAGGGTGTCCGTTGAGTTGGCATGGATCAATACTGGGATTTGTTACTCCATGTGACGGAGAGGTATCTCAGGGCCCACTCGGTAATACAACATCACAACAAGCCTTGCAAGCAATGTGACTAAGTTTTAGCCACGGGATCTTGTATTACGGAACAAGTAAAGATACCTGCCAATAATGAGATTGAACTAGGTATATAGATACCGACGATCGAATCTCGAGCAAGTAACATGCCGAAGAACAAAGGGAACATCATACGGGATTAACTGAATCCTTGACATAAAGGTTTAACCGATAAAGATCTTCGTAGAATATGTAGGAACCAATATGGGCATCCAGGTCCCGCTATTGGTTATTGACCATAGAGGTGTCTCGGTCATGTCTACATAGTTCTCGAACCCGCAGAGTCTGCACACTTAAGGTTCAGTGACGTTTCGATAGTATAGAGTTATATATGGTTGTGACCGAAGGTTGTTCGGAATCCCGGATGAGATCCCGGATGTCACGAGGAGCTCCGGAATGGTCCGGAGGTAGAGATTGATATATAGGAGAGTGGTGTTTGAACTCCGGAAAAGTTTCGGGCATTTCCGATAGTGTATCGGGAATGATGAATGGGTTCCGGGGACCACCAAGTGGGGCTCACACACCCCAAGGGGCCACATGGGCCTTAATGGTGGCACATCAGCCGCTGGTGGGCTGGGAAGCCAGCCCAAGAAGGCCTATGCGCAAGGAGGAGGAGTAAGGGGCAAGTTAGGGAGGAGTCCTACTAGGAATCCACCTCCCTTGTGGGAAGTGGACTCCCCCCCTTGCTTCGGCCGAAGCTCTCCTTGGAGGAGAGGCTAAGGCTGCCTCCTCTCCCCTCCCTCCTATATATACTAGAGGTTTTGAGTTTTTGAGACACAAAAAGATAGCCACGTGCTACCTCTCCTCTAGATCGTAGTTTCTCCTCTAGATCGGTTTCAGTGGTGCTTAGGCGAAGCCCTGTTGGAATAGCTCCACCACCATCACCGCAACACCGTCGCGCTGCCGGAGAACTCTTCTACCTCTCTACTCCCTCTTGCTGGATCAAGAAGTTGGAGATCGTCATCGAGCCATACGTGTGCTGAACGCGGAGGTGTCGTCCGTCCGGCGCTAGATCGGGACGGATCGTGATTGGATCGCGGGACGCTCGGCGATTTGGATCGCGAAGAAGTTTGACTACATCAACCGTGTTTCTTAACGCTTCCCGCTTAGCAATATACAAGGGTATGTAGATCCACTCTCCCTCTCGTGGATACTCATCACCATGGATAGATCTTGCGTGTGCGTAGGAAATTTTTTGTTTCCCATGCAACGTTCCCCAACAGTGGCATCATGAGCTAGGTCTTTGTGTAGATGAGATCTCTAGTAGAACACAAAGGAGTTTTTAGGCGTTGATGCTTAGATTCGTTCCTCCCTTGGTCGTGTTTTGGTTCAGTGGTATTGTGGGATGAAGCAGCCTGGACCGACCTTACTCGTACGCTTATGAGAGACCGGTTCCATCGACTGACGTGTAACTTTTTTGCACAAAGATGGCTGGCGGGTGTCTATTTCTCCTACTTTAGTTGGATCGGATTCGACAAAGGCGGTCCTTGAGAAGGTTGAAAAGCAACTTATGTATCACCGTTGTGGTTTTTGCGTAGGTGAGAATTGTTCTTGCTAGATACCCGTAGCAGCCACGTAAAACATGCAACGACAATTAGAGGATGTCTAACTTGTTTTTGCAGGGTATGTTGTAATGTGATATGGCCAATTGCATGATGAGATATATGTGATGTATGAGATGATCATGTATTGTATAGAATATCACGACTTGCAGGTCGATGAGTATGGCAACCGGCAGGAGCCATAGGGTTGTCTTTAATTATTGTATGACCTGCGTGTCAATCATTAAGCGCTATGTAATGCTTTACTTTATCGCTAAGCGGTAGCAATTGTAGTAAGAGCATGGTGGGCGCGACAACCCCGATGCAGACACAATGATGGAGATCATGGTGTTATGCCGGTGATGATGGAGATCATGCCGGTGCTTTGGAGACGGAGATCAAAAGCACATATTCATGGCCATATCATGTCACTTAAGATTTGTATGTGATGTTAATCCTTTTATGCACCTTGTTTTGCTTAGGATGACGGTAGCATTATAAGGTGACCCCTCACTTAAATTTCAAGGAGAATTGTGTTCTCCCCGAGTGTGCACCATTGAAAAAGTTCGTCGTGTCGAGACACCACGTGATGATCGGGTGTGATAGACTCGACGTTCACATACAACGGGTGCAAGCCAGTGTTGCACGTGCAGACCACTCGAGTTAAACTTGACGAGCCTAGCATGTACAGACATGGCCTCGGAACACAAGAGACCGAAAGGTCGAACATGAGTCATATAGTAGATATGATCAACATGATGATGTTCACCATTGAAACCACCTCAACTCACGAGATGATCGGACTTGCGTTGGTGAACTTGGATCATGTATCACTCAGATGACCTGAGGGATGTCAATTTGAGTGGGAGCTATAGTAATTTGATTAACTAAACTTATTATCTTGAACAATAGTCTTAGTAACCTTTGCATATTTATGTTGTAGATCAATGGCTCGCGTAGTAGCACCCCTGAATTTTAATGTGTTCCTAGAGAAAGCTCAAATGAAAGATGATGGAAGTAACTTTGTGGACTGGGCCCGTAATTTGAAGATTTTCTTCACGGCTTCCTAGAAGGCTTATGTCCTTGATGCACCGCTTGGTGACCCACCCGCTCCCGTGTCGTCCGAAGACGTTAAGAACGCTTCGGAGACACGTTCTGGAGATCACTCAATAGTTCAATGTGCAATGTTGTATGGATTAGAACCGGGACTTCAAAGACGTTTTGAACGTCATGGAGCATATGACATGTTCCAAGAGTTAGAGTTTATCTTTAAGAAGAATGCTCGGATCGAGAGGTATGAGACCTCCGATAAGTCCTATGCTTGCAGGATGGAGGAGAACGGGTCTATCAATGAACATATACTCAGAATGTCTGGGTATTCGACCCGTCTGGCAGAGTTAGAAATGCCCCTTCCGCCGGAGGCGATCACTGACGGAGTTCTTCAATCGTTGCCACCTAGATACAAGAGCTTTGTGATGAACTATAACATGCACGGGATGAACAAGTCAGTCGCTGAACTGTTTGCGATGCTGAAAGTTGCTGAGTCTGAAATCCAGAAAGAACATCAAGTGTTGATGGTCAATAAAACCACTAGTTTCAAGAAGAATGGCAAGGGCAAGAAGGGTAACTCCAAGAAGGGTGGCAAAGCAGTTGGTCCTCCTGTGAAGAAACCCAAGGTTGGACCCAAGCCAGAAACTGAGTGCTTTCATTGCAAGGGAACTGGTCACTGGAAGCGGAACTGCCCCAAGTATTTGGCTGACAAAAAGGCAGCCAACAAAAAACAAGGTATATACGATATACATGTTATTGATGTGTACCTTACCAACTCTTGTTGTAGTTCCTGGGTATTTGATACCGGTTTGGTTGCTCACATTTGCAACTCAAAACAGGAACTACGTTATAGACGAAGGCTGGCGAAGGACGAAGTGACGATACGCGTGGGAAATGGTTGCAAGGTTAATGTGATCACCGTCGGCACGCTTTCTCTTCGATTACCATCGGGATTAGTGATGAACCTAAATAATTGTTATTTAGTGCATGCGTTAAGCATGAACATTATATCTGGATCTTGTTTATTGCGAGACGGTTACTCATTTAAACTAGAGAATAATGGTTGTTCTATTTATATGAGTAATATCTTTCATGGTCATGCACCCAATGTAAGGGGTTTATTCATGTTGAATCTTGATCGTTATGATACACATGTTCATAAC
Organism: Hordeum marinum; assembly: GCA_022496015.1. Classification (NCBI taxonomy): domain Eukaryota; kingdom Viridiplantae; phylum Streptophyta; class Magnoliopsida; order Poales; family Poaceae; genus Hordeum; species Hordeum marinum. The sequence continues at coordinate 452,140,766 of CM039678.1, read as the reverse complement.
ATTGATGCCAAAAGATGTAGAGTTGATAGTGATAGTACCACTTTCTTGTGGCACTGCCGTTTGGGTCATATTGGTGTAAAACGCATGAGGAAGCTCCATGTTGATGGACTTTTGGAGTCACTTCATTTTGAATCACTTGACACATGTGAACCATGCCTCATGGGCAAGATGGCTAAAACGCCGTTCTCTAGAACAATGGAACGGGCGAGTGACTTGTTGGAAATCATACATACTGATGTGTGCGAGCCGATGAGCATTGAGGCGCGTGGTGGATATCGTTATTTTCTCACCTTCACTGATGACTTAAGTAGATATGGCTATATTTACTTAATGAAACACAAGTCTGAAACATTTGAAAAGTTCAAGCAATTTCAGAGTGAAGTTGAGAATCATCGTAACAAGAAGATTAAATTCATGCGATTAGATCGAGGAGGTGAATATCTGAGTTATGAGTTTGGCAGTCACTTAAGACACTGTGGAATTGTTTCACAATTAACACCGCCTAGGACACCACAGCGTAATGGTGTGTTTGAACGTCGTAATCGAACCTTATTAGATATGGTGCGTTCTATGATGTCTCTTGCCGATTTGCCACTATCGTTTTGGGGTTATGCATTAGAGACAACTGCATTCACTTTAAATAGGGCACCATCGAAATCCGTTGAGACGACGCCATATAAATTGTGGTTTGGCAAGAAGCCAAAGTTGTAGTTTCTTAAAGTTTGGGGATGTGATGCTTATGTCAAAAAGCTTCAGCCTGAAAAGCTGGAACCAAAAGCGGAGAAATGCGTCTTCATAGGATACCCGAAAGAGACAGTTGGGTATACCATCTATCTCAGATCCGAAGACAAAGTGTTTGTCGCTAAGAACGGAACATTTCTTGAGAAAGAATTTTTCTCGAAAGAATTGAGTGGGAGGAAAATAGAACTTGATGACGTTATTGAATCTTTACTTCAACTGGAGAGTAGCGCAGTGTAGAAAGATGTTTCTGTGGAGCCTACGACAGTTGAAGAGGAAGTTAATGATGATGATCTTGAAACTTCGAATCAAGTTACTATTGAACTTGTGGGTCGACAAGGGCGCATACTGCTCCTGAGTAGTACAGCAACCCTGTCTTGGAGGTCATGTTGTTAGACAATGATGAACCTACGAGCTATGGAGAAGCGATGATGGGTCTGGATTCTGAGTATTGGTTAGAGGCCATGAAATCTGAGATGGGATCCATGTATGAAAACAAAGTATGTACTTTGGAAGTATTACCTGAAGGGCGAAAGGCCATTCAGAACAAATGGATCTTTAAGAGAAAGACAGACACGGACGGTAATGTCACCATCTATAAAGCTCGACTTGTGGCAAAGGGTTTTTCACAAGTTCAAGGAGTTGACTACGATGAGACCTTCTCACCCGTAGCGATGCTTAAGTCCGTCAGAATCATGTTAGCAATAGTTGCATATTTCGACTATGAAATTTGGAAGATGGATGTCAAAACAACGTTCCTTAACGGTTTCCTTAAGGAAGAGTTGTATATGATACAACTAGAAGGTTTTGTTGATCCAGAGAATGCTGACAAAGTTTGTGAACTCCAGCGATCCATTTATGGACTGGTGCAAGCATCTCGGAATTGGAATCTATGCTTTGATGAGGTGATCAAAGCTTTTGGGTTTATACAAGTTTATGGAGAAGCTTGTATTTAGAAGAAAGTGACTGGGAGCTCTATAGCGTTTCTAATATTATATGTGGATGACATATTGCTGATTGGAAACAATATAGAATTGCTGGAAAGCATGAAGGAATATTTGAAAAAGATTTTTTCAATGAAGGACCTAGGAGAAGTTGCTTTCATATTAGGAATTAATATCTATAGAGATAGATCAAGATGCTTAATAGGACTTTCACAAAGCACATACCTTGATAAAGTTTTGAAGAAGTTCAAAATGGATCGGTCCAAGAAGGGGTTCTTGCTTGTGTTACAAGGTGTGAAGTTGAGTAAGACTCAATGCCCAGTGACTGTAGAAGGTAGAGAGAAGATGAGTGTCATACCCTATGCTTCAGCCATAGGCTCTATTATGTATGCAATCCTGTGCACAAGACCCAATGTCAGCCTTGCCATAAGTATGGCCGGAAGGTTTGAAACTGATCCTGGAATGGAGCACTGGACAGTGGTCAAAAATATCCTTAAGTACCTGAAAGGGACTAAGGAAATGTTTCTCGTTTATGGAGGTGATTAAGAGCTCGACGTAAAGGGTTATGTCTATGCAAGCTTTGACACTGATTCGGATGACTCTAAGTCGCAAACCGGATACGTATATATTCTTAATGGGGGAGCGGTAAGCTGGTGCAGTTCCAAGCAGAGCATGGTAGCCGATTCTACGTGTGAAGCGGAGTACATCACAACCTCGGAGGCAGCGAAGGAAGGTGTCTGGATGAAGGAGTTCATGACAGATCTTGGAGTAGTGCCTAGTGCACTGAATCCAGTGGATCCGTTCTGTGATAACACTATTGCCATTGCCCTGGCCAAGGAACCAACGTTTCACAAGAGGACCAGACACATAAAGTGATGCCTCAATTCCATCCGCGAGTACATCAAGGAGGAGGACATAAATATTTCCAAAGTTCACACGGATTTGAATGTTGCAGACCCGTTGACTAAACCTCTTCCAAGGGCTAAACATGATCAACACAAGAACTGTATGGGTGTTCGATTCATTACAATGTAAATCACATAGTGATGTGAGCTAGATTATTGACTCTAGTGCAAGTGGGAGACTGTTGGAAATATGCCCTAGAGGCAATAATAAAATGGTTATTATTATATTTCCTTGTTCATGATAATTGATTATTATCCATGCTATAATTGTATTGACTGGAACACATTGTATGTGTGGACATATAGACAACACTTTGTACCTAGTGTGCCTCTAGTAGACTAGATCATTGATAGAAGATGGTCAAGGTTTCGTAGCCATTGACATGAGATGTCATTTGATAACGGGATCACATAATTAGGAGAATGATGTGATGGACAAGACCCAAACTATAAACATAGCATTCGATCATGTCAGTTTATTGCTACAGTTTTCTGCATGTCGAGTATCTATTCCAATGACCATGAGATCGTGCAACTCACAGACACCGGAGGAGTACCTTGTGTCTATCAAACGTCACAACATAATTGGGTGACTATAAAGGTGCTCAACAGGTATCTTCGAGGGTGTCTGTTGAGTTGGCATGGATCAATACTGAGATTTGTTACTCCGTGTGACGGAGAGGTATCTCAGGGCCCACTCGGTAAAACAACATCACAACAAGCCTTGCAAGCAATGTGACTAAGTGTTAGCCACGGGATCTTGTATTACGGAACGAGTAAAGAGACTTGATGATAACGAGATTGAACTAGGTATACAGATACCGACGATCGAATCTCGGGCAAATAACATACCGAAGAACAAGGGGAACATCATACGGGATTAACTGAATCCTTGACATAGAGGTTCGACCAAGAAAGATCTTCGTAGAATATGTAGGAACCAATATGGGCATCTAGGTCCCGCTATTGGTTATTGACCGTAGAGGTGTCTAGGTCATGTCTACATAGTTCTCGAACCCGCGGGGTCTGCACACTTAAGGTTTGGTGACATTTCGGTAGTATAAAGTTATGTATGGTGGTGAGCGAAGATTGTTTAAAGTCCCGGATGAGATCCCGGACGTCACGAGGAGCTCCAGAATGGTCCATAGGTAAAGAGTGATATATAGGAAAGTGGTGTTTGAACTCCGGAAAAATTTCGGGCATTTCTGGTAGTGTACCGGGAGTGACGAATGGGTTCCGGGGACCACCAAGTGGGGCCCGCACACCCCAAGGGGCCACATGGGCCTTAATGAAGGCACACCAGCCCCTGGTGGGCTGGGAAGCCAGTCCAAGAAGGCCTATGCGCAAGGAGGAGGAGTAAGGGCCAAGTTAGGGAGGAGTCCTACTAGTAATCCACCTCCCTTGTGGGAGGTTGACTCCTCCCCTTGGCTTCGGCCGAAGCTCTCCTTGGAGGAGTGTCTAAGGCTGCCTCCTCTCCCCTCCCTCCTATATATACTAGAGGTTTTGAGGTTTTTGAGACACAGAAAAACAGCCACGTGCTACCTCTCCTCTAGATCGTAGTTTCTCCTCTAGATCGGTTTCAGCAGTGCCTAGGCAAAGCCCTGCTGGAATAGCTCCACCACCATCGCTGCAACGCCGTCGCGCTGCCGGAGAACTCTTCGACAGCTCCGCTCCATCTTGCTGGATCAAGAAGTCGGAGATCGTCATCGAGCCATACATGTGCTGAATGCGGAGGTGCCGTTCGTTCGGCGCTAGATCGGGACGGATCGTGATTGGATCGCGGGGTGCTCGGCGATTTTGATCGCGAAGATGTTCGACTACATGAACTGTGTTTCTTAACGCTTCCCGCTTAGCGATCTACAAGGGGTATGTAGATCTACTCTCCCTCTCGTAGATGCTCATCACCATGGATAGACCTTGCATGTGCGTAGGAAAAATTTTGTTTCGCATGCAACATTTCCCAACAACCATGGTTTAGGATATTTGGTTTCATTCGGCCTGGGAAAAAAAAGAAATTCTAGTGCAGCTTCGTTAGGAGGAAGTCTTCATATTTGGTATCTTCCTTAATTTTTCGTCGTTTATGGTAGCGGTTTCCCATAGGACATAGCCTATTTGATTGACGTAGCACCAGCGCACTTCCTCAGCTTTTTTGGCTTGAAATTGCTAGGGTCCACCTCCGTGACCACCAGTCTAGTAGTGATCAGCTGGTTTGGGAGCCGTATCCTCTTTGGTTGCGGTTCTGTACCGGCTGATTTGCCAGTATCCGTGCCGGTCTCGGCATCGGTCTTGTTGCCAGTGTCGGTGCAACCCTCGGATGTGACAGGGGGGTACAACAAACGTTGCTCATCCCGATAGTTAAAATAGTTGTTTGCCACCTCATACATGTTTCAATTACCAAAACCCCCTCCTTCATCATTGTTAGCCATGTTTCCTACGATTAAGTCTAGTCAATTAATTCTAGATCTAATAAAATAAATAATGACATCAAAAGGACTATGTTTCACCGGAATGTAGTTTCATTCCCGCCCCGACAATTCCCGGGCGCTCAATATGTCCACTTTTTTAGCAAAGTTCATGCCGAAATTCATGGGAAATTCAGCGTAAACTTTTCTAATAAGTGGACATATCGAGCGCCTGAAATTCGCCAGAATAAAAATGAATCAACATTCCAGTAAAACATAGGCCACTCGGAACGAGATTCCCTCGGAAGATCATATATTGAAGAAATAAAGCCATCATTTGTCACATCATATATATATATATGGAAAATACAACAGGCAGCATCATATTGCAGAATTTGGCACATAAAAAATTCCTACTACTTTTCCGTAAGTCACTCTGAACAGTAAAGAAATCCTAGGGTTCATAGACTCATTATTTCGGCACTTGTGAAATAGTCAACGAGAAATCCTAATGGAAGCAAAGCAGCACCATATATATATATATATATATATATATATATATATATATATCGTCCACTAAATCTGAACGTTGAACTAGATCCACCCTAATAATTTGACACTAAATTCAGCACTAGGAACGCTATCTAATAAATCCTATATATTGTTGAACTAAAATCCTATAACTAAAATCCTAATGAACACTAGCAACCCTAGCTAGCTAGTGTTATAGAGAAGAGGGTGGTAGAGAGAGGGCTCATCGGAGAGGGTTGTAGAGGGCGGAGGGGGAGGCGGTGACAAGGAGGAGAGGCATCAGGTGGCGGCGGCCTATGCTCCAGCTAGCTCGGGTGGCTCGGGGGAGGGCGCGGTGATGAGGAGGAGAGGTGAACTACGGTGGCGGGGGAGACCGCGACGACAAAGAGGAGAGGGCGTGGCGGTCCGTGCATCGGTGACCTCAGGTGGCTCCGCGGGCGAGGGCGCGGCGAAGATGGCGCTGGGAGGGGTCCGACGATGACGGTGGGGGCACGAGTTCGACGATGGTGTGGGCGCCACGGTGGAGACAGAAGGAATCAGGGGGAATCGGGAGGAATCGGGGGGATTTGGGGGAAGAAGATGGCGGCCCACGCGTGGTTAACTTACAATAGCAGTAGCGAGGGTCAGTAACCTGCGCTATAGCTAACTTAGCTATAACACGGGATGGCAAACCACGCTACTGCTATTCTTTCCTTTTTATTTACTTTTTATTTCCATTTTATTATTACTTTCCTTTTGCTTCTTCTTTTCCTTTCCTTTTCCTTTTTCTATTATTTTTTCTTTTCCTTTTCCTTTTCCTTTTCTTTTCCTTTTCCTTTTTTTTCTTTTTATTTTCCTTTTTATTTTCATTTTCTTATTCCTTTCCTTTTGCTTCTTCTTTTCATTTTCATTTTCTTTTAGTTATAATTTTCCATTTATTTTAATTTTAATTTTAATTTTCCTTTTTCCTTTCCTGTTTCTTTTCCTGTTTCTTTTTCTCTTCCGAAAGGCAATGTATATCCATAGTGGGAAGGGAATACAATGTATTCGCATGGTGGGAAGGCGATATATATTACATCATTTGATCGACAATGGTTAAGTGCTTATACAAAATAGGAACATATATATAACTGATGGTTTCTCAGCGTCGACGTTTACGTTTCTGAGTGGAGTTCTTTCCTTTCTTTTTTGCTACCGAATAATTGAGCCCCTCGTTGTGACTTTTCCTTTTCCATGGAGTATGAGTTTTTTTAGGTAATATAGTCTTGCTTATTCTTTTGCCATATACTTCACCGTTATCGTCATCTTTGCTCATCGAGTCGCCGTACTGGTCATATTTTTACTCTTTAGCGACTCCGTCCATTCCGACGATGACCCTTTTGCCTCTCCTCACACCAATACGGCTTGGATTGCTTGGGTCAGTTATGAAGAAGCATTGTGTCACGTGCTTGACATGTACCCATGGCTTAGTTTTGGCGATGACGTGGATGGTAGATGCGCTCTTCGCATCGGGTATAGACATGGTAGTGAAGTACCCGTTCTCTCTTTAGACTTCCTTAGCCCATATGACACGGAACATCGTCGCACTATGCAGTCCAGCATAGTCAAGCTCCCAGGTCTCTTCGACCCTTCCGTATAATCTTTCGGTTGCACCGTTGTCACCGGTCATGCATTCCAGCGTCACCCCTGAGTTCTGGTAATCACTGTTTATGTCTTTGTCCTACATGTAAAATGTGTATCCATTTATATCATATGCCTGATAGGTCGCGAGGTTGGCCGTGGGGCCATGTGATAAGGCATGTATGAGAAATCCGTCTGCATTGCCCTCTACCGGGGGATTAGCAAGAACATGCTCTTTGAACAAACACAAGAAAGTAGAGGTGTGCTCTCTAGTAACTTCGGCGTCCATCTTGTGTATCCCCTGGTCATGATACTTCTTTACGATCGTTTCTTTGTGCAGTTCCATGAAAGGATCTACCACATCTAGGTGTTGTAGCACTACTAAGTTAGCTATGTCCAAGTCGTTGCATCGACACGAGTAGTCCACATGCAATTCCCTCCAGCCGTTCGTGTGACCTTCTCCTTCGAGCCTCCCAAGGTGCTTGTTGACGGGCAAACAAGCAACATGGTTTTCATCGCTTAGATAATTCTCGCAGAAGGAGATACACTCTTGGCTTAGATATACCTGCACGATGTTTCCATCCGTACGGGACATGTGACGAACGAATCCTTTGATGATCCCATTCATCCTCTCGAACATAATCAAGTTGTGAAGGAATGACAGCCTGAGTTCGACGATGTTGTCCACAATGTGGACACATAGATGCACCATGGTATCAAAGAACGCAGGCGAGAAGTAAATTTCCAGCTCATTTAGTATGACAATGATCTCTTCCTATAGACTTAGGAGCTGCTTCACACTGATCGACTTTCGAGAGATAACATCAAAAAAGTTGCACAGACCAGTAAGCGTTTCACAGACATGCTCGTCCATTATGCCTCTAAGGTCAAATGGAAGGATCTGCTTCATCATCACGTGACAGTCATGAGACTTCATCCCGCCGAACCTTTTCTTCTTGATGCATAGAATCTGCTTATCTTGCCATAGTAACGAGAACTAACTTTGATTCCGGTAAGGCACTTGAAGAATTGATCGATCTCGTTTGGACTTAAGGTGAATCAAGAAGGGGGGGCAATAATTCTCTTCCTTCTTGTTGACTTTTCTGCCCCTGGCCCCTGCCTCCATCTCCGTCTCCTCGGACTTCTTACAGGACGGCATGTGGAGATCTACCCTGATCTTCAAATCTTCCAAGTCACTTCTTCCCTTTGTCCCATCCTTAGTCTTATACAGCATGTTCATCATTGTTGCAAGCAAGCTCTCAAGGATATTCTTCGTGATATGCATTTTATCAAGGCAATGAGGCATGTCGAGGTTGGGTTAGTACTCCAAGCCCGAGAAATTAGACCTCGCCTTTGATACCTTTAGGAGCGGCTCCGGCACCTTTTTCATAGTCTTTCCCGGCGCGGGGAACTGTTCCCAGTTTTTCAATAGCTCATTGATTTCGATGCCGCTCCGCTTACATGGAGGTCCTGAATGCTCAACCTCACCATTGAATAGATCACCATGGTTTCTCCATGGGTCGTCCTACATGAGCCATCTTCGATGACCATGTACAAGATTTTCCCAGACCCGCCATTTTTTGTTGACGTTAGATGCTGAGACATTGTATCATCCATGCACCGCGTGCATCCACAATATCCATGGCACAACTATCCTGCGACATACACGTAACAGATATATTTGTGCATCCTCATCATCAGCATGCCTCTCATATAGAATTACTCGCCTTTGCTGGCGTCCCATGTCTTGGCCGATGTTTTCCTTAACGTGCGTAACTCCTCTTGAAGTAGCCCCAGATATAGATTAATATTATTTCCTGGTTGTTTCGGCCCTTGAATCAGCATGCTCATGTGTATTGATATGTCTCCATCATATCTACTTTTCCTAATGCTTTTGCTCTTGTTTTGGACTCTAATTTGCATGATTTGAGTGAATCTAACCCGGACTGACGTTGTTTTTAGCAGAACTACCATGGTGTTGTTTTTGTGCAGAAATAGAAGTTCTCGGAACTGAATGAAACTTTTTGGAGATTATTACAGAATAAATAAAAATATTGGAGCCAAAAACCATCGGAGGAGTGGGCCTGGCTGGGCACGATACACCAGGGCGCGCCAGCCCCGCCAGGCGCGCCCTAGTGGGTCGTACCCTCCTCGTGTCTCCGTTCGCCTTAATTCCGGTACTACATATTCCTATTTTTAGAGAGAAAAATCGAGGAAGTTTTATCGCGTTTCATGAGACGGAGCCGCCGCCACCTCCCATTCTTCATCGGGAGGCCAGATTCGGAGCCCGTTTGGGGCTCCGGAGAAGGGAATCTTTGATCTTCGCCATCATCAACCCTCCTTCATCGCCAATTCCATGATGCTCCCCATTGGGAGTGAGTAATTCCTTCGTAGGCTTGTAGGTCGGTGAAGAGTCGGATGATATTCATCATGTAATCGAGTTAGTTTTGTTAGGTCTTGATCCCTAGTATCCACTATGTTCTGAGATTGATGTTGCTATGACTTTGCCATGCTTAATGCTTGTCGCTAGGGCCCGAGTGCCATGATTTCAGATCTGAACCGTTTATATTATCACCATTATATCTATGTTCTTGATCTGATCTTGCTAGTCATATGCACCTATTACGTGTTATGATCCGTAAACCCCAAGGTGACAATAGTTGGGGTACTTTCGAGTGATGACCGTAGTTTGAGGAGTTCATGTATTCACTATGTGTTAATGCTTTGTTCCGATTCTATATTAAAAGGAGGCCTTAATATCCCTTTGTTTCCTTATGGACCCTGCTGCCGCAGGAGGGTAGGACAAAAGGTGCCATGCAAGTTCTTTTCCATAAGCATGTATGGCTATTTACGGAATACATGCCTACATTACATTGACGAACTGGAGCTAGTGTTGTGTCACCCTAGGTTATGACTATTATATGATGAATATCATCCAATGAATACAGTGATCCAGTGCCTACGCATTTTCCACATATTGTTCTTGCTAAGTTACTACTACTGTCCTCACTATTGCACTTGCTACCAAACCATTACTGCTACTGTTACTAATACTGTTGTTGTTACTACTGCTATCAAACTATCATATTACTATGCTACTAATTACTTTGTTGTAGATATTTAATCTCCAGGTGTGGTTGAATTAAGAACTCAACTGCTAATACTCTCAAATATTCTTTGGCTCCCCTTGTGTAGAATCTATAAATTTGGGTTGAATACTCTACCCTCAAAAACTGTTGCAATCACCTATCTTTGTGTGTTATCAAGACCTTTTTATGGCTCCATTAACGGGGAGCATAGCTATATTTGCTGAGTCACTTGGGATTTATATCAATTTATCATTATGAAGAATTTGAAGGATACAAGTACCAAGACCGTTCCCTCTAAGACAAGGGGAGGTACGGACTAGCAATCACACTCTGCACTTGATTCACCTTCTGTTATGAGTAGAATTCCAACACCACCACATGTTATTAGTCCTAATATGTCGCAAGTTGTTGATCATGCTACTTCTGCTATGAATGATGTTAGAGCCATGCTTGAGGATACTGTGCCACTAGGTGAATTTCTTGATGAACAAATTGCTAGAGCTAAAGAGAATGAAATTATTGAAACTAATGAAGTCTTTGAAATTGATAATTATGAAACACCTATTAGACCTAGCTCTCCTAGATTTAGAATGCCTAACATACCTGAAGGTTATGTTATGGATGGAGACGTAGATAGAGACATTCTTGCTTGTAATTACTATGCAAGTATAAAGAAAAGACTTTGAATGCTAGAATAAAATGTGATCCTAAGTTTCCTACTTCAACTATCTTTGTTACTGATAAGGATTATGAATTCTCTATCAACCCAGAGTTAATTACTTTGGTTGAATCTGATCCTTCTCATGGCTAAAAATTGAAACTGTAGAGGCACATCTTACTAAGTTGAATGATATAGCTACCTGTTTTTCTCATGATGAGAAGATTCATTACTATTATATTCTCAAATTATTTCCGTTCTCATTAGAGGGTGATGCTAAGATATGGTACGACACTCTTGCTCCTGGTTGTGTTCGTAGTCCCTAGGATATGATTTACTACTTCTCTGGAAAATATTTTCCTGCTCATAAGAAACAATCTACCTTACAGGAAATATTTAACTTTGTGCAATTGAAGAAGAGAGTCTCCCACAAGCTTGGGGAGGCTTCTCCAATTTCTTAATGCTTTCCCTGATCACCCTCTTAAGAAAAATGAAATATTTGATATCTTCTATAATGGACTAACTGATGCTTCTAGGGACTTCCTAGATAGTTGTGTTGGTTATGTTTTCAGGGAACGAATTGTTGAACCAGTGGAGGAACTATTTAATAATATATTGAAGAACTATGATGATTGGACTCTCCCTGAACCACCACTTGAACCCACTCCAAAGAAGAGGGGTATCCTATTTCTCAGTCCTGAAGATATGCAGGAGGCAAAGAAATGTATGAAGGAAAAAGGTATTAAAGCTGAGGATGTTAAGAATTTACCACCTATAGAAGAAATACATGGTCTTGACACACCACCACCTCCACAAGTGGTAGAGGTAAATTCTTTATTAAAGCTTGATGAAGGTGACATCCCTTACAATAAATATCCTAGGCAATGCTTACATGAGTATGATAGTTACATTAGGAAACAAAATCACTTCAATGCCAATGTTCTGAAACAATTGAAATATAATTCTAATATGATTGCTCGCTTGAGTGACTTGTTATATAGAATCAGTAATGATGTTAGAGGTATAGGAAAACATGCTTGTACGGTGCAAACCCAGTTAGAACAAGTTGCCAAATCTCAAAGAGAATTGCTTAATGAAATGAATAATAATATGAATGATTTTGCTGTTAGAGTAGCAACTAGAGGAGGTAAAATGACTCGAGAACCACTTTATCCTAAGGGACACCCTAAGAGAATTGAACAAGACTCTCAAAGAATTTATGCTGATGCACCTAGTCCTTCTAAAAATAAAAATGATAGGACTTTGCATTCCTCCAGTGAACCTGAGATAGAAAAACCTCCTAATGATAATAAGGGTGTCTCTATTTCTGATGCTAAAACTCAATATGGTAATGAACATTCACCTATTGATAATGAAAATTATAATGATGATGTTCACAAAGATATGCAACTGAATAATGATAAAGAACCAGATAATGATGTAGAAATAGAACTTGTTGTTGATCTTGATGACCCACAATCCAAAAATAAACGATACGATAAAAAAAGACTTTATGGCTAGAAAACATGGTAAAGAAAGAGAGCCATGGGTTTATAAACCCATGCCTTTTCCACCTAAACCATCTAAGAAAAGGATGATGAAGAATTTGAACGCTTTGCTGAAATGATTAGGCGAGTCTTTTTGCGCACCTGCTTGACTAATATATTAAAGATGGCCCCTTATGCAAAATACATGAAAGACATCATCACTAATAAAAGAAAGATACCTGAAGCTAAAATTTCCACCATGATTGCTAATTATTCTTTTAAGGATGGAGTACCTAAAAAACTTGGAGATCCTAGAATACCAACTATATATACCTTGATCCATTAAAAGAACTTATGTCATAACTGCTTTGTGTGATTTGGGAGATGGTGTTAGTGTTATGTCTTCCTCTTTATATAAAAGGCTTGATTTGAATAAACTCACACCTACCAAAATATCTTTGCAAATGGCTGATATATCAACTGCCATATCTCTCGGTATTCGTGAGGATGTGCCCGTTGTTGTTGCAAATGTTACTATCTTAACAGACTTTGTTATTCTTGAGATGCTCGAGGACGACAACATGTCGATTATCCTTGGTAGATCCTTTTTTAATACTACATGGGCTATTATTTATTGCAATAAAATAAAAGTCACTTTTCATATCAATGGTAATGAGCATACGGTGCACTTTTCGAAGAAACAATTCCAGGTGAATGGTGTAAATGTTATTGAAAATTCTCCGACACTCACTATTGGAAGCTTTCAACTACCTCTACCTACTGCCAAAAATAAATATGATATACTTATGGTTGGGGATATGCATATCCCCATTGAGGTAACATAGTGCTTAACAAAAGTTCTTCGGTTTCATACTAATCGAAAGTGGTTGTTGATGACCCATAAGTGTAGGGGATCAATCGAGTCCTTTCGATAAGTAAGAGTGTCGAACCCAACGAGGAGCAGAAGGAAATGGTAAGCGGTTTTCAGCAAGGTAATTTCTCCAAGCACTGAAATTGTAAGTAGCAAGTAGTTTGATAGCAAGATAATTGGTAATGAGGAAGTAACAATAACAATAGGTAAGGTGCAGCAAGGTAGACCAATCCTTTTGTGGCAGAGGACAGGCCAAAAAAATCTCTTATAATAAGCAAAGTGTTATTGAGGGTACACAGGCATCTAGTCACTTTCATCATGTTGGTTTGATTTGTGTTTGCTACTTTGATAATTTGAGATGTGGGTGGATCAGTGCTAAGGTGTTGTTCTTACTTGAACTAACAACCCACTTATGATTACCCCCTCGCAAGCATCTGCAACTACGATAAAAGTATTAAGACAAAGTCTAACCATAGCACTAAACATGTAAACCAAAATAAGCCACTTACGAAGTAGCGCATAAACTAGGGTTTAAGCTTCTGTCACTCTAGCAACCTATCATCTATTAACTAGTCCACAATTCATTCCCTTAGGGCCAGGGATGGGGAAGTGTCATTTAGTCAATGTTCACATGACACCACTAAGGGAATCACAACATGCATATCATCAAAATATCGAACGTATATGAAATTCACATGATTACTTGCAAGATGACTTCTCCCGTGACCTCAAGAACAAAGGTAACTACTCAAATAATATGCATGCTCAAGAATAGAGGGGTATTGAATAGCATAATGGATATGAACTTATAATCTTTCACCAAATAAACCATATAGCAATCAACTAGACAAGGTAATCAACACTACTAGTCACCCACAGGTACCAATCTAAGATTCTGGTACAAAGATTGAACAGAGATGAACTATGGTTTGAGAGGAGATGGTGTTGTTGAAGATGTTAATGAAGAATGGAATCCCCAGGATGAGAGAGTTGTTGGTGATGACGATGGCTTTGCTTTCCCCCTCCAGGAGGGAAGTTCCCCCGGCGGATTCGCTCCGCCGGAGGGCAAAAGTGCTCCTGCCCAAGTTCCGCCTCGAGACGGCGGTGCTCCATCTCGAAAGTCCTCTCTTGATTTGTTTTCTAGGTCAAACCTCAATATATACCAGAAGATAGGCTCCACAGGTGGGCATGGGTGAGCACCACCCACCAGGGTCTTGGCACGCCCCAGTGTATGTTCCTCACCAGGTGGCCCCCCTCCGGTAGATCTTTGCTCCAATATTTTTCATATATTCCATAAAAATTCTCCGTAGAGTTTCAGCTCCATTGAGGATGTACAGAATAGTTATCTCCAATATGCTTTTTCAGGTCCAAAATTTCAGCTACCGGTATTCTCCATCTTTGTGCAAACCTTGCAAATTATGAGAGAAAAGGCATTAGAGTTACTCCCCAAAGAATTATTATGCATAAAATCATTATAAATAACAGTAGGAAAACATGATGCAAAATGGAAACATTAGCGGCGGTTCCCAAGTAGTAAAAGTAAAGGTTTACTCCTCCTCCACCAACAAACACACTCCATGGCTAGCCGAATCCACGGGTACCGTCCATACCAACAACATTCCTGGGGGAGTTTGGTGTAACTATTTGTGTTTCTTTGATTTCGGCACTGGGAATCCCTATTACCTCCCCTCTCGTGCAAGGACGAGTGAATAAACACTCAACATGAGAATAACCCGCTTAACATCGAAGATACTGACCACCCCCTGTCGCTCCATGAGCGGTCCAGGCACACAAAACAGGTGTTCATTTGAAATTTTAGAGGCCGCACATGCAAATTTACTTGGAACGACAGGGTAATACCGCATATAGGTAGATATAGTGGACTCATCTGGAATAACTTTGGTTTAAGGATTTTGATGCCCAAGCAATATTGCCGCTTAGTACAGGTGAAGGCTAGCAAATAGGTTGAGAAGCGTCCAGCTGGAGAGCGAAGGTGATCATGAACATGCATTATAAATAATAAGCATTGAATCCTATCATGAGTAGGATATGTACATCATGAATATAAATATTGTGAAGGTTGTGTTGGTTTTGATTCAACTACATGCGTGAAACATGTGCCAAGTCAAGCCACTTGAAACATTCAGAGGAGGATACCATATCATCATACTACATCACAGTCATTTTAATGCATGTTGACATCCAAGATAAATCATTATCCACTCCTAGCTAATTAAGCATGGCATGAGCAACTATAATCTCTAGTTGTCATTGCAAACATGTTTTATCATAATATGCTAAATCATGGATGCTACATTAAACATATTTACAAAAACAAAAACAAGTTGAGTTCATACCCGCTTCTCTCTGCCACAATCAATTCATCAAATATCGTCATTATATCCCTTTCATTTGCATGGCCGAATGATATGAAAATGAAAATAGTGCAAGAGTGTCATGGACTAAGATAGAATCTGCAAGCATTTTATTCAAGAGGAGAAGACAAAGTAATATAGGCTCTTTGTTAGATCAATAGTGTTGCATATGAGAGACACTCTGCATTTTCATCGTGGTCTTCTCCTTGGTATGACTCAATAAAAGAAAGAGAATTTCAGAGAAACACGCTGAAATATTTTTGGAGTTTTTAGTTTTTCTTGAAGAAAGAAAATTAAAGGATGAAAAACAAAAATGAGAAAAACTATTTACACGGGAGAACTACCAACAAGCAAAAGAAGAAATAGGAAATCTTTTTGGGTTTTCTTTTTAATACTACAACTAATTAAACTAAGAAGAAAACCCGAAAAGAAGCAAGACATATTTTTGTATTTTCTCAAAGTTTTTCAAATACATGAAAAGAAATCAAGAAAATAAATCTAGCATGCATAATACAATGAAAAAGTGTGGACACCGACAACTTGAATGAAATGCGTGAACATGAATATAATGTTGGTGGAAATGCGTACTCCCCCAAGCTTAGGCTTTTGGCCTAGCTTGGTAATCACCATACGTGATGGCCATCCGGTCCCATGTAGAAGTGTTATGGCGACGACACCTGAATGTCCCACTTCTGGTGCTCCGACTCTGCCGTAGCTTGGTTGTTCCGGTAGGCAACAATGTCATATGGCATGATCCTGTATCTGTTCCTCGCAATTGAATCAAACAAAGCAGGTGTAGGCAACAAATAATATCACAGGTAACCATGTTGAATACTAAGTTGTAGTGAATACTATGAAAAGAATCAGCTACATCAATAAATTGATGGTGCTCCAATGC
The DNA here is from genome assembly GCA_022496015.1 of Hordeum marinum. Classification (NCBI taxonomy): domain Eukaryota; kingdom Viridiplantae; phylum Streptophyta; class Magnoliopsida; order Poales; family Poaceae; genus Hordeum; species Hordeum marinum. Next base: position 452,124,269 of record CM039678.1, on the reverse strand, counting down.
CTTGTGATCTAGATAAACCTTGGGCAAAGGATAGTCATGTGGGCGTAATCGGACATTAAAATGACTCGCTAAACGGGCTGCATAAATACTAGCGTGTATCTTGCCCTTATTCCAGTTAAGATGTAGGAGACGTGCAATAATAACCCCCAGGCTAAAGGTTGCTTATTGTGTAGTGCATGGCGTAAAATAACAAGGCCAGGGGGACTGAATGCACTGACCTTCTTCGTAGCAGTTAAACACTTCATGATGAATAAAACAAAGTAATGCAAAGTAGGAAACAGCAAACTAGTGGCAGTGGCATTCTACACGCCTCTTTCATCACCTTCTTTCAAAGTGAGGAGAAAGTCATCAAACTCTGTTGGTCTAGGCTCTCTTAGTTCCCCATTAGAAGGAATCAGACATATGTCACAAAAGTCGGTAAGCGGTATTTGATAAGTCAGCATATAGATCAAACTGCACATCAGGAGGATTATTCTTACTTAGAGAATGAAAACTTTGCACAAAGGAATTTGTAAGGATGTGGTGTTGGTCACAGTCATCTGCGTGGAAGTTGGTCAACCAAGGATTTGCAACGAATTGGGAAAACTCTTGATGGAACCCGGCCTCCTCCATAAAGGGATTATGTGGCCATTCGCACGGCCACACCTCCGCCTTCCTTGCAGTGTTGAGGTCATTGTCAGACGATTCCCCAATGACTCCTTTAGCAGAAGTACTATCGTGGTTTTATCACGGCAGATGTCCGGGTGTACGGACTTGGGTTCGAGGCCATTGCTAACGTGATGGACTCAAAGGGGTTGGCTGGGACGAAGGACACGAGTTTACCCAGGTTCGGCCCCTCAAGTTGAGGTAATAGCCTACGTCCTTCTTGTGCTTGTATTGCTTGATGTATCGATTACAAGGGAGCTATTGCTTGACCTAGCTTTCGATCACTTGATCCCTAAATCCCCCGGGTCTTGCCTTTATATAATAGTTCAAGACCACGGGTCATACAAATTGTCCAAGTCTACCTCTATCTTCTCTTGCCTATCCTGACCAAGTTGTCCCCGGGCGGCCTACACACCCAGGTCTTCTCATTCGGGCCACCCGCCGGCCCATCCTGTCGAGACGCTAAGCTTCTTGGGCCCTCCAGTCTTCATGGCTCACTCTTGGGCCGGTATACGAGCCGCCAGGTATGACCCGGAGCCTTCTGGGCGGGTCTCACCATGGGGTTATATCCCCAACATTAGGCCCCGAGTCGCCCGGAAATGACCCACCGTGACGTCATGTAAAATATGCAAAAAGGATCCTCTGACGCACGCAATGAATCTTCTTATTAAATAACAGCCCGAAAATCGAGGCGTCTATTTCGGTCAAATGATATCTGACTCCTGGATTTTCGCGCCCGTTCCATCTTTTCCCTATTAAATAGGACCGCCCAGGGCGGCATTGCCTTCTCTCGCTCGCTTTGTCATCTTCTTCCTCCCAACGCTGTCGTTTCCAACACTTTCCACTCCGGCACCGTCTCCTCCTTGCTATCGTTCGGGCCGCTACATCAACCTGACGCGACCACCGTATCTTCCGCATTCATCGCGCCGTCGCTGGTGAGTCCTTCTCTCCTTGGATCCACAACCGTTCCGGTATGGTTTTCATGGAGCTCCGCCGCCGTTGTTTTAGAACTTGAATTTCATCAATGCTAGCTATGTTTCAGTCCATGAGTCCTCGACTCTATCATGTCCCCATGGCGCCGCTAGGTAGGAGATGGATACGGATGTTTTTTGGATTCGCCACGGCTCCGCCCGTCGTTTCAGTTTTCCACCAGTTCGTCTCTAGGTCTGGAAATATAGATATTTCTTTTGCTTTTGTATATCCGCAATCTTAACAATATTTCGTGGAATCTGTTTTCAGCACTTAGCCAAATTTCACCTTGTCCTCTCGTGACGTTGACCCGTCATGCCGTTCCAGCTCTCATTAGCCGGATCTTGACGTCTCATCCTTAAGGTCTTAAGTTTTTAAGCCTCCCACTTTTGTTTGCCTTTTCCTTGACTCGCCGTATGTGGTTACCTTGTACAGCTAAAAACTGCCGACATGTCTCGCGCATCTAACCCTACAATTGGGCCGGCTCATGCATTACCGAAGAGTTTCTGACGGACTTTGTACTTGCGGGCACCCTCCCTGCCAAAGAGGTCATCCACTGGCGGGTCCCTGGTAATGAACTGAGGCCTAGTCCTCAGGAGGGCGAAGTAGTTGTTTTTTTGGATCATATCGAACATGGATTCATGCCCCCCGGCTCAAAATTCTTCCGAGACATCCTTCATTTCTATAAGTTGCATCCTCAATACCTTGCTCCCAACTCCGTCTCAAATATCTGCAACTTTCAAGTGCTCGGCAAGGTCTATCTGCAGACTCAGCCGTCTTGTCACGCCCAAGATGCGGTCCTATCCTTATTTGGCACGAGGGCCTCGACAGGGATAGAAGCGCATCTCGATGCGTTTGCAAGAATGGATATCGTTAAAAGTACATGAACACAAGAGATGAGTATATGGAATTGGCTTACACTCGCCACAAGCTACATCAGAGTCACATCAATACAATAACATCTCAAACGTCATACTTAAGAGCAGGGTCCGACTACGACGAAATCAAACAAGAAAATAACATCCACCCTTGCTATCCCAGGCTGCCGCCTGGAGCCCGTCCAAAATTGATGATGAAGAAGAAGAAGAGCTCCAAATCAAATCAGGCAACGCGCTCACGTCTAATCATCACATTACCTGTACCTGCAACTGGTGTTGTAGTAATCTGTGAGCCACAGGGACTCAGCAATCTCATTTCCAAGGGTATCAAGACTATTAAAGCTTAATAGGTAAGGCATGGTTAAGTGGTGAGGCTACAACAAGCGACTACACATTTATTGAGTGGATAACTTACGAGTACAAAAATTAAAGTATGGTGGTCTACGCATAACGAACGTGAACTAGTACTGATCACTAACTGATCCTGAACACCTACTTACGTTAATCATAACACCACCATGTTCTCTCTCGAATAAGGACTCACGAGAAGAGACGGTCACGGTTATGCACACAGTTGGTGTATTTTATTAGAGTTTACTTCAAGTTTGCTATGACCGGGTGTTAAACAAAATATCCAAGTTTGCCACATAACCGCGGGCACGGCTTCTCGAAAAGATTTAACCCTCTAGGGGTGCTCCAACTCATCCATCACAAATTAACCACATGCAGTGGGAATAACCTCAACCACGGATCTCGTGATCATCCTAGGCAATTCCGAAGGAAATCCAACACCTTGAGATAGCCCGAAGAAAATCAGAGTTCCTCACTCAAGACGTTCGAGAAAGGTAAAACAAATCCAGCAAGGCCTCCCGACGTGTCGACGATCCCGATAGGAGCCGCGTATCTCGTTCTCAGGACACGGCAGATTGTCCAAACTTTCGGTAGGCCAAACACAGAGTTGCCCCTAGTGGCCACCGGCTGTTGACATTTTGGACCAACACTCATGCGGAGCACTGGCCCAGGGGTTGATTAAATTATCCACGGGGTCCGGAAAATCCCCTATGCAAGTTCATTAATTATTAGGCAAATGTAGTACCAATGTTGGGCCTTGCCAGACAAGCTTTATTCTAACCCGAAAATCAAGGGGGTCCCCATAACAACCCTGAGCATGTTAGGAGCGCTCAATTATTGGAACAGAACACCAGTTCCCAAGTAACTAGGGGCGGCAAGAGTGGAACAAAACACCAAGCAAAAGGCCAAGCCTTCCACCCTTTACCAAGTGTATATGTGCATTAAATTAAATAGCAGCAATATTGTGATATAACAAGAAAGTCCATGTTGACACATGGAAGCAATTGCACCTGCAACTAGCAACGCTATAAGAAGGGCTGAGCAAGCGGTAACATAGCCAAACAAAGGTTTGCTGGGATGTGAAGGGGGGTTAGAGGCTTATCACGACAATGTTGGGAGGCTTGTCAAACAGGTGGTAGGTAGCGAGACATAACGATAAAAGACGAGACAACTAGCATGACAATGATAGTAATGGTATCTAGGGAAATGAGTCATCTTGCCTGAGATCCCGCTCGGAAGAAGACCGAGTCCATGAAGAAGACGAACCACGTAGTCGAACGAATCCTCACACTCCGAACGCTTTCGGAACTCTATCGAGAAGAAGCAATCTGAAACAAACAATCAACACAAGATACACCACAACACATGCAAAACACGATGCACAACAAATATGATGCATGTCCGGTTTAATATGCAATGCATGACAATCACCACAAACACTTCTACACATTAAAGTGAAGCTCAATATGCACGAGTTGCATATTGACGAAACTCCACTTTCGAATTATTTAGTTCACTCCCGTTAGGTACACGACAATATTAAATGTTGTTAAGCATGGCAAGAGGCGAAGCATAAGTAAACTATCTATCTAGGCATTTTAAATGAGGTCGGAAACAACTTATAGCATTTCCGAAATGACCCCATATGTTAATTTCGAAATTGGTCCAGATCTGAACTAATCATATTTATATTTATTAAACAGCAGAATAAAGTATACCATGTTGTTCTACACGTCGTTCTAATCGTTTTACATATATAAAATATCTCAAACGGAGCTACGGTTCAAAAGATATGAGCAACACAAGATGCACATGTCATGAATGCAAATGCATGGAAAATACCATCACAAACATCTCAAATCATGAATGAAGCAATTTATTATGAAACTACATGAGATTCTAAGCAAGTTTCATATATGGAATGACCAAAACGGAGCTATGGTTCAACCACAATCATCAAAACAAGTTTTAGTTGAAATCTGCCAAAAACAGCAAGATAGCATTTTGAACATATGAAAATAACAAGTTTCCATATTCCAAAATGCACAAACTAAGCTTGGGGCAATAGCATACAACACCCACTTCATTTCATCTTCACAAATCATAATCAAAACATGCATGGATCACTAGGTAGGAAGCTTACAAGAAGGCAACTTAATAACAGTTTCAGACTTAGTGAAAGTAGCAGTTTTAGACAGTGCAGTTTTTATCACGAAGGCATATTGACAGCAGTAAAACTATATGCTACAAATCATATTATGGCATGAAACTTAACAGCATACTAAAGGACAATATCAACTACAAATAACTCCATTACACTAACCACAAAAGAGGTCCAGATCACTAGCAAATCACATGGCAAGACAACAACAAAATATAACAGATTTCAGACTTAGAAATATTTGGACCCTCAAAATAGCAGATTTTCATAACAAGCTGACAACAACAAAACAACACCTAAACATGCATTTCTATGACAAGCAAAATGTCCATGGGCTAGGACACATATCAAAGAGCATTCCTCATGTTGAAAATTAATTCATATCATGCCCGGATTTAATCCTACGAAAATGACAAAAGGGCATCACGACATAAAGACATTCACACAAACATGCTCAAATGGCAAAACTAAATGCACAGATAAATTCTATGGATTTTTCTACCCCGGAAACATATATAATATGCATATGTTCATGTAGAAAATAAATCACAATTAAATATGTGGGTATTAGGCCTAATCACGTTAGAGCAATCCATTAATGCAAAATAATTGCAATCATCATGCCAACATTCTTCTCATACATGAAAATGCGATGCGAATGAGATGAACATTTTTAATTTATGATTTTATTAATTCCGATGCACGGTTAATTAATTATGAATATGCAATTAATGCAAATATGCAAAATGACATGTTAAATAATTTTAGGCATGGGTGAATATGGCATATTATTAATCTACATAATATTCTAGCCACTTTACATGTTGAAAGTATTTCGAAACAACTTTGAATAATTACCTATCAACGTTTTAAATACGCAAATAACTACTAAAAACAATCAACAAAAACAACAAAAAACAAAACAAAAGCGGGGCTGGCTCACCTAGGTGAGCTTTGCCCCATCGGCGGGGGAGCAGGGCAGCTGGCTAGGCCGGCCCACGCGGGGAGCAGGGAGCGGTCAACGGGGGCTCGCCCTCCCCGTCCGCTCGATCCCGAGCAGGGCGAAGCAGCGGCGAGGCCATGGACGGACGAGGCAAGGCCGGGGAAGGGGAGAGCCGGTGGCGGGGCAGCGGATCCGACCGGAGGGACCGGGATCTGGCCGGAGGAGGCGGCGGCCGGCGGGAGCTTCGGCGGCGGCGGCTACCTGCGGCTGGGGACCTGCGGGGGAGAGGCAGAGCGAGGTGAGGAGGAGAGATGGGAAGGGAAGGAGGAAGAAGAGAAGGGAGGAGAGGGCCGGCTGGGCGCGGCGGCTCCGGCCAGGGGCTCCGGCGACCGGCGGCTTCGGCGACCGGAGGTGGAGCTGTGGCCATGGCTGCGGAAGATGCGAGAGGAAGCCATAGAGGAGCTCCGGAGAGCTCTGGGATGGAGATTCGGGCCCGGATGGGCTCGAACGGGCCTAGATGGGCTCGGGCGGGCTGGAGGCTGGAGGAGGGAGAAGGTGGGGGTTGGCTAGGGTTTGACACGCGGAACAAGGAGAGCTAGGGCTATATATAGGGTTAGGGCTAGGGATAGTTGCGTTGTCCGTTTCCGGACTGTCGAGTGTTGGATCGACGGATCGGAAGTGGAGGGTCGGGGCTACGGTGACTGTGCAGAGGAACTACGAGGGGAGGAGAGAGAAGCGGTGCAGCGCGGCACGAAGATTTAAAACAACGATAAACTACCAATGACCGCACTCCTACGGATTACCGACGGGGTATCTAACGAAATCGGATCGCGACGAAAATCGACAGGCGGTCTACCTACGACATAACAAGACCGCACATCAAGTTTCAACTCAATCCAAGAATATTTTTGCGCGCGCTTAAAAACGGTTTTATTTTAACGGTGTCGCGGGCGCATGCGTGTGTGGTTGGTCTCGAAACGGCAATGGCGGAACGGAGAGAACCGGTGACTATGAACGGAGGCAAGTTTTAAAAACAAGTGACGATGTAATGCATATGATGCGAATGATGCGATGATGAATGCGACAACTAGACGAACACATGACAAGAATGGAAATAAAAGGGGAATCTTCTGGAATCTTCTGGAACATCGGTCTCGGGCTGTCACAGGTCCGTAGGTCTGTTCCGAGAGTTCTTTTATGCGAACCGGCAAACTGAAGTAAAATCCGGCCCGAGCTTAGAACTTGGTTGAATTTCCATTCAGAGGCGCCAAGACATTACCTTTCCGGCTGTACCAATGCCGAGTCATCCAAAGGACTGGAATAAGACTTGGTTCTACTGCAAGGATACTTCCCCGGAGGATGAGCATCCGCTGCCGGGTTATCGCCCCTCCCGGCTCAAGACAACTTCTGAGCTTCCTGGCCGGCTATCAACTTCTGAACGTGCAAGGCACGAGCCGGCTCACGCCAAGATTAGAGCCCTCATGGCCAATGGTTTGACGGGTTTGGACTTGATTCGCTTCTGGATCTCCTAGAGAATTATGCCTTTGAGCTTGGGAAGCTGCCTCATGTGTGAATACCCTGGCAAGTATGATGGTTCCCTATGCTTCAGCCGGACAACTTTAACCGAAGACGATATTATCACCGTCATTCGGAGTCTTGTTCATGAAACGTCTGGAGCTTGCAGCGACATTGGACTAGCACCTTTCAGCGTCGTTAATCTGGCCCCAGATGTAAGGTGACTCTTCATTGTCTCTTCCTTTTATGTAAAGTGACTTGTCAATTCATTGCTATTATCTGACCTCCCTTTTCAGGCTGACTCCGACTTCTGGAAGAAGAAGTATATTCCTCCTCTGAAGAAAAGCAAGAAGAAGGCCTCGGCCAAGAGGACGAAGAAGACCACCCCTCAGGAGGAATGGTTTGACCCACCAGAATCATCCGGCTCAGAGGTATAGTTTTGACTATTTTCTGTAACCTTATCATTCACGTTACTGATAACAATTTATTCTCAGGACGAGGTGGAGACGAGCCGCGCCAACGCTCCAGAGGTAACTTATATTTCATCCGACTCAAAATGCTTTGTACCCCAGAAGATACGGCGGGTTGTTTGGAAAGTTCCCCTTTCTCATCCTCTTGCTTATTTGGACCCTCAATTTCTTTTGAAAAAGCAACAGCAAGTCGACCGCCGTCAGACCCGAAGCGCCGGCTCTACTGATCTTATGTCCGGGTTGCCTAACTCCCCAGCTCAGAAGAAACACCCCGCAGAGGTATATATCTCTGTTTGATTTTATTAGCTTTCCTTTATAGTCTCAACATTTGCTTTTATATCCTCTGAACTATCTCACAGAGATCACCTTCCTCCGGCAACTCTACGGCTACCGCTCTTCCACCTCCGAAAATTAATCCGCTGTAAGTATCTTGTATCCTTTACACCCGGCTCTTCGGCGGCAATAACCCTTAAATTTTGGCTTTCATGTCTTTTCTAGGGCTCAAGCCAAGCGGAGGAAAAACAACAAGTCCACCCCTGACCCTGCTGCTCAAGAGCCGGAGCTTGCTAACCCAGACCACCCAGCGACTTCTGCAGAGCCGGCAGCTAATAACATTATTCCTGAGAGCCTGCAAAGGGATCTTTCCAAGCTGTCGAGCCTTGCCAAAGCTGTTGATGATACCGTCGCTCCGGACGTCGAGATTATTGGCACCGGCTTGCATTATCCTTCACCTCACGTCCTAACCAAGCATAGTGAAACGGCTGATGCTTCCAGGAAGCTTGAGTTTGAACTCCCTTAATGAAGAAAAAACATGAAGTATTCCCTTTTCCTCCTTATATCCTTACCTAGCCCCCAAGGGCCGGGTTAACATTGACTGATTGGGCCGGCTCTTCCATCTTAGCAAGAGTACACATATGTAAACCTCAATTTACTTAATCTTGACGTCAAATCGTTGTCGTGGCCCCCAAGGGCCGGCTCAATATTTTTCAAGGTTGAGTCAGGACTTCATAGAAGATAGCTTAATAGAGCCAATGCTAGCCCCCAAGGGTCGCTCAATCTTTTCCAATGTTGAGTCGGGACTTCATAGAAGATAGCTTAATAGAGCCAATGTTAGCCCCCAAGGACCGCCTCAATCTTTTCCAAGTTTGAGTCGGAACTGTCTTCAAAATAAACATTAGCCCCCAAGTGTCATGCATGTTGCCTGCAATCTGTTTGAGACTTGCTGATACGTTTCATATTTTTAATATGTCGCAGGAAACCTTAGCCAAAGCCGGGTCAGAATTGGCCGGCTTAAGAGCAAACTTAGCCACTCAGCAAGCCGCCCGGAGCAAAGTTGATGAAACATGCCGGCGCCTTGCCGAAGAGCTAGAGAAGACCAAATCTGACTTCACCGCCTTCAAGGAATCTGCTGAAGCGGAAAAAGCAATATTGACTAAACGGGCGGATGATGTTGATCAGCGGCTCATGATCGTATCCGACGAGCTGCAATCTTTGAAGCGCCACATCACAAAAATGGCGGCTTCCCTCTTTGGTAATTTTCTAACAGATTGGCTTGATCTGATTTTTAAACTTGTGCTGGCAACTCATCACTAGGCCTCCGTCTTACGCAGGTCCCAAGAGCCGCCAACTTGCCTCCGATAGTCTGCTGCCTTTGAAGGCCATATATACCTTGACCGAGCAACTCTACTATGGCGTAGTATGCACCATCAAAGCCGTGCAATACAAAGAAAAGATTCCCTCAACTCTCAAAGGCGTCTTGGAGCTCTTGTCCACGATGCCCAAGCAGATCATGGAACTGAAGAAGTCAGCCGCCCGCCAGGGGGCAATTGCAGCCATAAGCCGGGCATTGGCATTTGCACCAGAGCTTAAGCAGGCTGAAATGATGGATGGGTTTCCCTCCAAGAAGGACGACGGCACTGAGTTCACTGATGCTGACTATGCCCGGTGCATAAAAGAGTCCAAAGTCTTAGCCTCTATTTTAGCAGAAGAGGTTAACTTGGCGACTTACCAGGCGTCTTACAGCGCTGACCAAAAGAGAATCCGTGGTCTGCTCTTTGAATCCCGGGATCTGACACCCGCCCGCAGTAAGACTCTTTTTGCTTCTGACCTTGACCCGTCCCCCTTCTTTGAAGAAGGAACTTTTGCAGCTTTAACCGACTGCAATTGGGACTTGGATAATCTCCAGATCAAGACAGTGGAAGAGACGGAGCAGGATGATCCGCCAGCCAGTTGATTGCTTTGTAAAAATTCAAAATAGTCGGCTTTCCATGACCCGCCGTGGGTGACGTAAAAAACCTGCTGATATTTTGGGCTCCACAGAGAGCATCTGTAATAACAACTTTTGTCGTTCTTGAATTAGCGCTTTTACGCATCTATGAAGGTCCGGCTTGAAAAATAGATACGTTCCATTTTCCTTGTCCATCTTACCATATGCCCTACCGGCTCTTCATAGCTTAGCTTTCTGCATGTATAAATGTACCTTCACACCGTTAGGAGGGCAGCTTAAAAGCGTAACCCGAAGATGTTGTGTCTTCCCAACATGTGTGATAGAAATCTTTGCTGGGCTTCAGAGCCGGCCGAGAAGGTTTGAGAAACTTCACCCGTAGGATAGGAAGCCCCCTGTATGGTTATGTTGACTTGTCAACATTTCTGGCGGGAACGCCGGTTGTTAGGGATAGATAAGCTACACCCGGAGGTGGGAAGCCCCCTTCAACAACCACGATTAATCATGTTAACCGGAGATGGCATAAAGCCGGCTGTTAGGGTGAGATAAGCGATACCTGAAGATAAGAAGCCCCCCTCGACAACCGCGGTTAATCTTGTTAACTGGAGATGGCATAAAGCTGGCTTTTAGGGTGGAGATAAGTGATACTCGAAGGTAAGAAGCCCCCTTCGACAACCGCGGTTCATCTTGTTAACCGGAGATGGCATAAAGCCAGCTGTTAGGGTGAGATAAGCGATACCCGAAGGTAAGAAGCCCCCTTCGACAACCGCGGTTAATCTTATTAACCGGAGATGGCATAAAGCCGGCTGTTAGGGTGAGATAAGCGATACCCGAAGGTAAGAAGCCCCCTTCGACAACCGTGGCTAATCTTGTTAACCGGAGATGGCATAAAGCCGGCTGTTAGGGTGAGATAAGCGATACCTGAAGGTAAGAAGCCCCCCTCGACAACCGCGGTTAATCTTGTTAACCGGAGATGGCATAAAGCCGGCTGTTAGGGTGGAGATAAGCGATACCCGAAGGTAAGAAGCCCCCTTCGACAACCGCGGTTAATCTTGTTAACCGGAGATGGCATAAAGCCGGCTATTAGGGTGAGATAAGCAATACCCGAAGGTAAGAAGCCCCCTTCGACAACCACGGTTAATCTTGTTAACCGGAGATGGCATAAAGCCGGTTGTTAGGGTGAGATAAGCGATACCCGAAGGTAAGAAGCCCCCTTCAACAGCCAATGTTCTCGTATTAACGAGGATGTGCGACATGGCAGAGGTCCCGACTTGCAGGGATGCTATTTGATTTATAAATATGATATATACAATGATAATGTATAGTGATGACTCTCAACAACCTTAAGTGTAGTAAGGCCGCAGATGCGCTATGTTCCACGGCCGACGGGTCTCCTGACCCGAAGTATCTGAGTCGTCCCGGATGTCAATGAGGTAATACGACCCATTGTTGAGATTTTGGCTGACCAAAAAAGGCCCTTCCCATGGAGGAGATAACTTATGCATATCTGTCTCGTCTTGAATCAGCCGTAAATCTAAGTCGCCCTCTTGAAACATCTAGGTCTTAACCCTGCGGCTATGATAGTGGCGCAGGTCTTGTTGATAAATCGCCAAACGGGTAGCCGCCAGTTCTCGTTCCTCTTCTAAAGCAGCCAACGCGTCCTGACGTGCCGTCTCATTATCTGTCTCAACGTAAGCCACCACTCGTGGCAAGTCATGTCGGATGTCGCTTGGCAATACGGCCTCGGCACCGTAAACCATGAAGAAAGGTGTATACCATGTGGATCTGTTGGCGGTAGTTCTGATACTCCATAAGATGGAGGGCATCTCTTCTACCCAACAACCAAGCGTTCGTTGTAAAGGAACCATGAGCTGTGGCTTGATACCTCTCAAGATTTCTTGATTGGCACGCTCCGCCTGACCATTAGACTGCAGATGAGCAACTACTGAAACATCAAGCCAGATGTGCTCTTCGTCGCAGAATTTTTGCATAGCCCCCTTGGAAAAATTTGTGCCATTGTTAGTGATGATGCTATGGGGCTAAGCAAAATGGTAGATCAGTTCTTTAACAAACTGAACCGCCATCGCCGCATCACACTTGCTGATCGGCTCAGCCTCTACCCATTTGGTAAACTTATCAACCGCCACCAAGAGGTGTGTTTTCTTATCCTTGGATCTCTTGAAAGGTCCTACCATATCAAGCCCGCAGACTGCAAATGGACAAGTAATTGGTATCATGCGCAACTCTTGAGCCGGAACATGAGCATGCTGTCCGAACTTTTGACATCCGTCACACTTGCGGACCAGATCCTCTGCGTCTTTGTGAGCCTCAACCAGAAGAAACCGTGCCGGAATGCCTTGGCTACCAAAGATTTTGAACCGGCGTGATGCCCGCAATCTCCAGCGTGAATCTCATTCAAAATTTCCTGACCTTCCTCTGGTGAGACACAACGCTGAAAAATCCCGGTCACGCTGCACTTGTGCAACTCACCATTAATTATTGTCAATGACTTAGACCTCCGGGTGATCTGCCTGGCTAAATTTCCATCATCAGGTAAGTCGCCCCGAGTCAAGTATGCCAATTAAGGCACAATCCAATCTGGAATAGCATGCAGAGCCGCCACCAACTGCCCCTCCGGGTCAGGGACAGCCAAATCTTCCTTTGAAGGCAACTTGACAGTCGGGTGATATAAAATATCCAAAAAGATATTGGGCGGCACCGGCTTTCGCTGAGAGCCTAACCGTGATAAGGCATCTGCTACCTCATTCCTACAACGGTCAATATGATCTACCTGATAACCTTTGAAGTGACCAGCAATGATATCCACCGCCTGTCGATAAGCCGCCATGCGCGGGTCCTTGGAATCCCACGTGCCTAAAACTTGCTGAGCCACAAGATCTGAGTCGCCCAAACACCTTACCTGGCTTAAATTCATCTCCTTGGCTATTCTGAGACCATGAAGTAGGTCCTCATACTCAGCCGTATTCTTAGTGCAAGGGAACATCAGCCAGAGCACATAACAAAATATATCCCCTTTGGGAGATGTTAAAACGACTCATGATCCTTCCAACTGCTTGGATCCATCAAAATGTATAGTCCAGTATGTGTTATCCGGCTTTTCCTCGGGAGCTTGACACTCTGTCCAATCGTTTATAAAATCCACAAGGGCCTGGGATTTGATGGCCGTGCGAGGCGCGTAAGTTAAATTAAAAGGTCCCAGCTCCAATGCCCACTTAGCGATCCTACTGGTGGCTTCCCTGTTCTGAATTATGTCCGCCAACGGAGCAGAGCTGACCACTATGATCGGGTGCCCTAAGAAATAGTGCTTTAACTTGCGATTGGCCATGAACACCCCATATACCAGCTTCTGCCAATGTGGATATCTCTGTTTGGATTCGGTCAGGACCTCACTCATATAATAAACCGGCTTTTGAACCGGATACTCCTTCCCAGCCTCCTTGCATTCGACCACAATTGCGGCACTGACTGCCCAGTTGTTAGCCGCCACATATAAGAGCAAAGGTTCTTTCTTAGCCAGAGCAGCCAACACCGGCGGCTCAGTGAGTTGTTTCTTGAGCGTCTCCAACGCTTCACCCGCCGCCTTACTCCAGACAAAATTGTCTGTCTTTTTCATCATCTGATACAGAGGATTGCTTTCTCACCGAGGCGGCTTATGAACCGTCTTAACGCAGCAATACGCCCTGCCAAACGTTCAACATCATTAACACAGGCCGGCTCTGCTAGAGAGGTGATAGCCTTGATTTTATCCGGGTTAGCCTCAATACCACGCCCAGAAACCAGAAATCCCAAGAGCTTGCCAGCCGGAACACCAAAGACGCATTTGGTCGGGTTAAGCATCATCTTATAGACCAGGAGATTGTCAAAAGTTTCCCTTAAATCATCCAAGAGGGTCTCCTTCTTCCTTGATTTGATCACAATGTCGTCCACGTAAGCATGGACGTTGCGCCCGATCTGACTGTGGAGACAATTCTGCACACAGCGCTGATAAGTTGCTTGGGCACTCTTGAGCCCGAAAGGCATAGATACATAACAGAAGGCTCCATAAGGCGTAATAAAAGACGTCTTCTCCTCGTCCTTAACTGCCATCTTGATCTGATGATATCCTGAATATGCATCTAGGAAGCACAGGCTTTCGCAACCCGCCGTTGCATCAATGATCTGATCAATACGCGGGAGAGCAAAGGGGTCAGCCGGACAAGCCTTGTTAAGGTCCGTGTAATCCACACACATCCGCCACGTGTCGTTCTTTTTAAGCACCAACACTAGGTTGGCAAGCCATTCCGGGTGAAAAACCTCAACGATGAAACCCGCTGCTAAGAGCCGGGCGACCTCTTCCCCGATGGCCTTCTGCCTCTCCTCATTGAACCGCCGTAGAAACTGCTTGATTGGTTTAAACTTGGGATCCACATTAAGATTGTTCTCAGCGAACTCTGTCGGAACACCCGGCATGTCAGAAGGTTTCCATGCAAAGATGTCTCGATTCTCACGGATGAATTCGATGAGCGCGCTTTCCTATTTGGGATCCTTATGAGCCCCAATGATGAACTGTTTAGATGAGTCGCCCGGAGTAAAGTCGATTGCCTTGGTGTCATCCGCGAAAAACTTAAGGGGCGGCTCAGCCTCCGTTGTGGGCTTTTTTAACGGCGTCATATCCTCCGGATCAACATTCTCCTTATAAAACTTAAGTTCCTCCTGAGCGCAACTGGCCTCTGCATAAGCCGCGTCTCCTTCTTCACACTCAATGGCCATATTCCGATCTCCATGAACGGTAATAGTGCCCTTCAGCCCGGGCATCTTAAGCTGCAAGTATACGTAGCAGGGCCTAGCCATGAACTTAGAATAAGCCAGCCATCCAAACAATGCATGATAAGGGCTCTTAATCTTGACTACTTCAAACCACAAGGACTCCACCCTGTAGTTATATTCATCCCCGAAGGCAACCTCCAAAGAAATTTTGCCCAGTGGATAAGCCAACTTGCTGGGCACCACACCGTGAAAGACGGTGGATGAAGGCTTAAGATCCTTGTCAAGCAAGTTCATCCGTCGAAAGGTGTCATAATAAAGGATGTTGATACTACTGCCTCTGTCCAAGGGGGGCAACCACGAAAGCCAGCCGCCCCGGGTCATCAACACGAGGCGGGTGATCTTCCCGGCTCCAAGTTATGTCATATTCAGACCACTTTAAGTACCGCGGCAGAGCCGGCGCAGCCGCATGAACCGCCTGCCTGCGTAATTTCTGATCCCGTTTGTTAAGACCAGTCGTGAAAACATGATATTGGCCTGAGGTGAGCTGCTTCGGATTATTGCGATACCCAGACTGGTTATGCTGCTGCTGGTTGTTATTATCAGAGTGTTGCAGATGCCCTCCTTGATCGCCTTGACCATGATGACCAAACCCTGAGTCGTCGGATCCAAACCCGGCATCTGACCCGCCGTGCCCTGAGCCGCAGAGCGGACCACCGCCCCGGTCATTGGGTCGTGTATAATAATTCTTTAACTTCTGCATAAAGTGACAATCACCCCACGTGTGCGACGAAGGTTTGCCGGGCTGGTTGTGCTCTGGACAGGGCTTCTTGAGCGCCTCCTCCAAATTGAAGGGAGTCCTGTTCTTAATGAAAGATGGCCTAAACTTCCCATTGCCCTTGGGAGGACTCTGGCTAGTACTTGCATTGGCTACCGGCTCCGACCCGCCATCGGGATTCTTCTGCTTGCTCTGATTACCATTGCTAACCGCACCTTTTCCTTGATTGTTTTTCTTTCCTTGCCCGGCTTTCTCCTCATCTGAGCCGGGATCCTTCGTATTATCAGAGTCAGCGTACTTCGTAAGAGCCGTCATGAGCTCTCCCATATCGTGACATGTACGCTTGAGCCGGCCAAGTTTCTGCTTCAGTGGAACGAAATGACAATTTTTCTCCAAGATGAGCACTGCTTGGGCTGTCGTGATCTGCTCAGATGAATGGATGATGGCTGACACCCACCGGACCCAATGATGAGCCGACTCACCCTCCTGCTGGACACAGTGATCAAGATCCACGATGGTCATAGGCTGTTTGCAAGTTCCTTGGAAATTTTTTATGAACCTTGCCCTTAACTCGGCCCACGAACTGATGGTATTGGGAGGCAACCCTTTCAACCACGTGCGAGCCAGACCTTCAAGCATCATCATAAAATATTTAGCGCACACCGCCTCACTGACATCTAACATCTCCATAGCCAGCTCGTAACTCTCGACCCAGGCCTCTGGAGGTAAATCGGTAGTGTAATTTGGAACTTTGCGAGGCCCCTTAAAATCCTTCGGCAATTGTTCACTTTGTAGAGCCGGCGATAAACATGGCACCCCCACGGCCTTGGCAGTTACTCCGGCTCCTACTGACACAGAAGGCGTGGGCTCCTAGTGAGTCGCCACGGCTACAACGGTCGCCTGCTGCTGGTTCCTTGCCCGGTTCACGAGCACTTGCACATCCAGAGCTGCCTGGTCGTCCCCTGGAGGTGCTCTCTGCCGGTCACTACTGGAAACCGCTGGCGACTCATCGCGCCGGCTAAAGCTCCGGCTGGGGAGAGGTGTCAAATGAATGCGGCTCTGGCTGTGAGTGTACCTCTCCTGTTGAGCCATTGCCGTCTGCAGATATCCAATGGCATTCCACACCTCTTCCGCAAAAGGCACTTCATCCGGAATAGGAATCATCTCAAGTCGGGTGGCCGCCGCCACCATGTTCTCGGCCGGGTTAGGATAATGACCTGCCGGTGTTGGAAAAACCTCTGGTGAGGCATGGTTTTGTCAGGCCGGGTGAAACATCGGTCGAGCCGTCGGGTAGCTTCCGGGCGCGTCCGCGGCACGTCCCATTCCCGGTGTATTGAAGAGGTTCCTAGCCTCATATCGTTCAGGCAAACGGGATTGATGCCTCCTCCGATGTACTGCAGCCATTGATTGCTGCTCTATCCTGAGGCGGAGAGCATCCGTTTTAATATGTTCTGCCTCCTCCTCCATCTGGACTTTTAGCTCAGCTATCCTCTGCTGCTCCTCCGCCATCCGGTCCTTGAGCCTCATAATATCTAAATTCCGGGCAGCCTGATTATCTGGTGTAACTTGAGTGGACATTAGGGCCATAAGCTCATTCATCAAATCCAGAAGAACTTGCGTCGGCGGCAGCGGGTCAGCTCCTAAGGTTGCCGCTTCGGTGGCTGCACTGCTCGTGCCTGGGGCCGACCCCGCCATGAATACAGCTGCGTGAGCCGGCGGCCAGAAAGCGTCTGCTTCAGAATGGTCTGACATAGGGGGAAGCTCATCATAGCCCCCTAGCCTGTCGTTGTACAGCTAATAAATTGATTCCGTCTCTCCGCTTGAAGATTCGTCTCCTGAATAGACAAGAGTTTCCTGCCATCCGAAAGTTTCTAGATCCATGCCTTGGGTAAAGCCTACGAAGACGTGCCTCCGGCCCGGATCAACACGGGCGGGCTGCACATCCCAGGCGGGTTATGCACGCCGAGCCGGCTGAACAACGTTGGTGCACACGCCCGGCCCGGGTGTAGATCCGTCAGTTCTTCCGATGAAAATGTGAATCCCGCCGAAAGGAACGCAAAATCCATACTCCACAGAGTCGGCGTCGAGCCCCCAGCTGGCGGCGTCGATGTAGAGCCGTCCGCGGCGGCTCTTGCTTATCCTTCCGACCACGTATCCCTCGAGCCCTGGGAGAGAGCCCTTTGAGAACTCAACACCACCGAGCGAGGGCCCCACGGTGGGCGCCAACTGCCGTGGTTTTACCATGGAAGATGTCCGGGTGTACGGACTTGGGTTGGAGGCCATTGCTAACGTGATGGACTCAAAGGGGTTGGCTGGGACGAAGGACATGAGTTTACCCAGGTTTGGCCCCTCAAGTTGAGGTAATAGCCTACGTCATGCTTGTGCTTGTATTGATCGATGTATCGATTACAAGGGAGCTATTGCTTGACCTAGCTTTCGATCACTTGATCCCTAAATCCCCCGAGTCTTGCCTTTATATAATAGGTCAAGACCACGGGTCATACAAATTGTGGCCGACTCTCATTACATGTCCGAGTCTACCTCTATCTTCTCTTGCCTATCCTGACCAAGTTGTGCCCGGGCGGCCTACACGCCCGGGTCTTCTCATTCGGGCCACCCGCTGGCCCATCCTGTCGAGCCACTAAGCTTCTTGGGCCCTCCAGTCTTCATTGCTCACTCTTGGGCCGGTATACGAGCCGCCAGGTATGACCCGGAGCCTTCTGGGCGGGTCTCACCGTGGGGTTATATCTCCAACAAGTACCATCATCAATAACTTGCGACATATCAGGATAGATAGCATGTGGTGGTGTTACAAGTCTACTCATAACAGAAGGTGAATCAAGTGTAGACTGTGATGGCAAATCCGTACCTCCCCACGTCCTAGAGGGAACGATCTTGGTTCTTGTATCCTTCAGATTCTTCATAGTGATGAATTGATATAAATCCCAAGTGACTCAGCAAATGTAGCTATGATCCCCTGCAACGGCACCAGGAAAAGTTCTTGATAACCCACAAGTATAGGGCATTGCAACAAAAATTTCGAGGGTAGAGTATTCATCCCAAATTTATAGATTCGACACAAGGGGAGCCAAAGAATATTTGAGAGTATTAGTAGTTGAGTTGTCAATTCAACCACACCTGGAGATTAAATATGTGCAGAAAAGTGATCAGTAACATAGTAATATGATAGTTTAATAGCAGCAGTAACAACAACAGTAGCAGTAACAGTAGAAGTGATGGTTTGGTAGCAAGTGCCACAGTGATGACAGCAATAGTAACTTAGCCAGAACGATATGTGGAAAATGCGTAGGCACTGCATCGGTGTATTCATTGGATGATATTCATCATATAACAGTCATAACCTAGGGTGACACAGCACTAGCTCCAATTCGTCAATGTAATGTAGGCATGTATTCCGTAAATAGTCATACATGCTTATCGAAAGAACTTGCATGACATATTTTGTCCTACCCTCCCGTTGTAGCGGGCTCCATAAGGAAACTAAGAGATATTAGGGCCTCCTTTTAATAGAGAACCAGAACAAAGCATTAACACATAGTGAATACATGAATTCCTCAAACTACTGTCATCACCGAAAAGTATCCCGATTACTATCACCCTGGGGTTTACGAATCATAACATGTAATAGGTGCATATGACTAGGCAAGATCAGATCAAGAACAGCGATATAATGGTGATAAAATAAATGGTTTAGATCTGAAATCATGGCACTCGGGCCCTAGTGACAAGCATTAAGCATGGCAAAGTCATAGCAACATCAATCTTAGAACATAGTGAATACTAGGGATCGAGCCCTAACAAAAGTAACTCAATTACATGATGAATCTCATCCAAGTCCTCACCAACCAGCAAGCCTATGAAGGAATTACTCACTCCTGGTGGGGAGCATCATGGAATTGGTGATGAAGGAGGGTTGATGATGACGAAGACAAAAGATTCCCCTCTCCGAAGCCCCAAACGGGCTCGAGATCTGGCCTCCCGATGAAGAAGAGGAGGTGGCGGCGGCTCCCTCTCGTGAAACGCGATGAAACTTTCTCCTCCGATTTTTTCTCGGAAAATGGGAATTTATAGTGTTAGAATTAGGGTCAATGGGGCCACGAGGTGGGCACAACCCACCAGGGCGAGCCTCGGGGTGGCACGCCCTGGTGTATCGTGCCCAACCGAGGCACCCCCTTCGGTGCATCTTGGATCCAGTATTTTTTATTTATTGTAAAATAATTCTCCAAAAAGTTCCGTTCAATTCTGAGAACTTTTACTTCTGCACAAAAACAACACCATGGTAGTTCTACTGAAAAAAGCGTCAGTCTGGGTTAGTTTCATTCAAATCATGCAAATTAGAATCCAAAACAAGAGCAAAAGCGTTAGGAAAAGTAGATACGATTGAGACGTATCAGTATGTGACTCCCCCATTGCTCCAATTAGTTTTTGATTTAGTGGTTTATATTTTGAATAATTAGCTACTCTAGGTGTTGTTGTAGATGAACTTGCATATTGAATTCTTAGAGTCCTAAGTGGTTTGAATGCTTGCTATGGAGTCTAGGCATCCTTATGAGTAGTTGCTATCAATCTTATGAAGTTTTATCGACAAAAAATTGTGTAGACTAAAATTTTCAGAAATTTATTTATAGGAATAAGATGAGTTTCTTTAGGAAGTTTTCCTCCAAGAGGAATGCTAAAGGAGTCACTGGGGAATCGTCGGACAATGACCTCAACACTCCAAGAAAAGCGGAGGTGCGGCCGTGCGAATGGCAGCATAATCCCTTTATGGAGGAGGCAGGGTTCTATCAAGAGATTGCCCGATTCGTTGCAAATGTTGGGCTGAAGGACTTCCTTGAAAATGAGCATGACCAACACCACTTCCTTGCAAATTCATTTGTGCAAAGTTTTCATTTTCTGAGTAAGAATAGTCCTCCTAAGGTGCAGTTTGATGTATATGCTGAAACCCATAAGATACCGCTTACCGACTTTTGTGAGATATGTTTGATCCCTTCTGACGGGGCATTAAGAGAGCCTAGACCAGCAGAGTTTGAGGAGTTCTTCCTCACATTGATAGTGTGTGATGAAATAGGCATGTCAAATGCCACTCCTACCAGTCTGCAGTTTCCTTTTGTGCATTACTTTGCTTTATTCATCGCGAAGTGTTTAACCGCTAGGGAGAATGTCGGTGCACTCAGTGCCCCCGACCTAGCTATTCTACGTCGTGCACTACACAATGATCACACCTTTAGCCTAGGGGCTATTATTGCACGTCGCCTACACCTTAACAGGAATAAGGGCAAGATACACGGTGGTATTTATGTTGCCACTTAGCGAGTCATTTTAAAGCTCAGATACGGCCACAAGACTATCCTTTGCCCCGAGTTTATCTAGATCACAAGGACTTGGAGGACCATCAATTCATTGATGTAGCTGATTCTTTCCATAGTATTCGCTACAACTTAGTTTTCAGCGTGGTTACTCGTGATATTATCCTGTTGACTGCACCTCCTTTGTTTGACCCTATTGCGAGGAACAGATACAGGATCATGCTAGATGACATTATTGCCTACCGAAACAACCAGGCAATGGCAGAGGAGGATCCACAGGAGTGGGATGCTCAGGTGTCGTCGCCACATCACTTCTACATGGGACCGGATGGCTATCAAGGATGGTGATTACCAAGATAGGACAAAAGCCTAAGCTTGGGGGAGTATATATTTCAACCGACGTTATATTCATGTTCACACATTTATTCCAATTGTCAGTGTCCACACTTTTCATTGTATTATCCATGCTATATTTATTTCCTCGCTTTTCTTTCTGTGTGTTTGAAAATCTTTGAGAAAATCCAAAAATATTTCTGGCTTCTTTTCGTTTTTTCTTCTTAGTTTAATTAGTTGTAGTATTAAAAGAAAACCCAAAAAGATTTCTTGTCTCTTCTTTTGCTTGTTGGGAGTTCTCCAATGTAAATAGTTTTTCTCGTTTTTGTTTTTCCTTCTTTTATTTGCTTCCTTTGAGAAGAAAAAACTAAAAACTCCAAAAATATTTTAGTGTGTTTTTTTGAATTTCTCTTCCTTTTATTGAGTCATACCAAGGACAATACCATGATGAAAATGTTCAGTGGCTCTTATATGCACTACTCTTGATTTAACAAAGAGCCCATATTAGTTTGTCTTATCCTCTTGAATAAAATGCTTGCAGATTCCAGCTTAGTCCACGGCACTCATTCACTATTATTATTTTCATATCATTCGATTGTGCAAGTGAAAGGCAATAATGACGATATTGACTTTAGCAAAGCGAACCAGTTATGAACTCAACTTGTTTTTTGTTTTTGTAAATATGTTTAACCTAGTATCCATGATTTAGCATATTATGATCAAACATGTTTGCAATGACAATTAGAGATTATAGTTTCTCATGCCATGCTCAAGTAGCTAGGAGTGGATAATGATTTATCTTTGATATCAACATGCATTAAAATGGTTGTGATGTAGTATGATGATATGGTAACCTCCTCTAAATATATCAAGTGGCTTGACTTGGCACATGTTCACGCATGTACTTGAATCAAAACCAGCATAGCCTTCACGATATTTATGTTCATGGTGTCCATATCCTACTCATCATAGCATTCAATGTTTATTATTCATAATGCATGTTCATCACCGTTTTCGCTCTCTAGTTGGCTACTTCTCAACCTATTTGCTAGCCTTCACCTATGCTAAGCAGGAATACTGCTTGTGCGTCAAAATCCTTAAAAATCGAAGTTATTCCAGATGAGTCCACTATATCTACCTATATGTGGTGTTACCCTGACGTTCCAAGTAAATTTGCTTGTGCCACCTCTAAAATTTCAAATGAACACCTGTTTTGTGTGCCTGGACCGCTTATGGAGTGACATGGGGCGGCCGGTATCTTCCATGTTAAGTGGGTCATTCTTATGATGAGTGTTTATTCACTCATCCTTGCACGAGAGGGCGGTAATAGGGATTCCCAGTCCCGAAATCAAAATAAATGCAAATAATTAAACAAAACACCCCCAGGAATGTCGTTGGTATGGATGGTACCTATGGATTCGGCTAGCCGTGGAGTGTGTTTTTTGGTGGAGGGGGAGTAAACCTTTAATTTTACCGCTTGGGAACCGCCGCTAATGTGTTTAACTTGGAAGATATTGTTGACTCTTGGTCGTAACATTGACAGGAAGGGTGCACCTCCCAAAATTATATTTATCCCTGATTTTAGCTTTGAGCTCTGGCACCTCTGCAAATCCCTGCTTCCCTCTGCAAAGGGACTATCTATGTACTTTTATGTTCAGTCACCACTTTCTCAAATAAGCGCCAGATATCAGAGCACTATTGTCATCCTTATGCATTGTGTATAGTTAATGTTGGAGGCATCATGACTGGATCTTTTCTACCATGAATTACAATGCTTAGTCATTGCTTGAACTTTGGAGGTGCTCTGCATTTATATTTTGTGGTCTCAGAAAGGGCAAGCGAGATACCATTATTGTCATATTATATCATGATTGTTTTGAAAAAGTGTTTGCATTTGAGATATTTTATTATTCCTCGCTAGTTGCTTATGTCATTGATATGAGTTAATATTATCTCTAAGAGTTATACTTGACATGGTTAGTCATAGTCTTTGCTGGAAACCTAGGGGCTACTTAAGCATATGAATATAAACAAGAACAAAAGAGTTTGTAAAAGTTTTTCTTTATCACTTTTAGTTTGTCAACTGAATTGCTTGAGGATAAGCAATGGTTTAAGCTTGGGGGAGTTGATACATATCCATCGTATCTACTTTTCCTAATGCCTTTGTTCTTGTTTTGGACTCTAATTTGCATAATTTGAATGAAACTAACCTGGACTGACGATGTTTTCAGCAGAACTACCATGGTGTTGTTTTTGTGCAGAAATAATAGTTTTTGGTATCGAACGGAACGTTTTAGAGATTTATTTCAGAATAAATAAAAAATACTGGAGCCAAAAATCACCGTAGGAAGGGGCCTAGCTCGGCACAATACACCAGGGCACCACAACCCTCCCCCCCCAGGCATGCCCTGGTGGGTTGTGCCCACCTCATGGCCCCGTTGACCCTAATCCCGGCACTATAAATTCCTATTTTTTGAGAAAAATCAAGGGAGGATGTTTTATCATGTTTCACGAGACCGAGCCGCCACCACCTCCTGTTCTTCATCACAAAGCCTGATCTGGAGCCCATTTGGGGCTCCGGAGAAGGGAATCTTCGGTATTCGTCATCATCAACCCTCCTTCGTCGCCAATTCCATGATGCTCCCCCACCGAGACTGAGTAATTCCTTCGTAGGCTAGCTGGTCGGTGAGGAGTTGGATGATGTTCATCATGTAATCGAGTTTGTTTTGTTAGGGCTTGAACCCTAGTATCCATTATGTTCTAAGAATGATGTTGCTATAACTTTGCCATGCTTAATGCTTGTCACTAGGGCCCGAGTGCCATGATTTCATATCTGAACCATTTATGTTATCACCATTATATCTATGTTCTTGATCCGATCTTGCTAGTCATATGCACCTATTACGTGTTATGATCCATAAACTCCAAGGTGACAATAGTTGGGATATTTTACCACTGCTATCAAGCTATCATATTACTGTGCTACTGATCACTTTGTTGCTGATATTTAATCTCCAGGTGTGGTTAAATTGACAACTCAACTGCTAATACTTTCGAATATTCTTTGGCTCCCCTTGTGTCAAATCTATAAATTTGGGTTGAATACTCTACCCTCGAAAACTGTTGTGACCCCCAATACTTGTGGGTTATCATGTATGTACTTTGAATTCATGCACAACCAGGGGGAGGTTGTACATCCGTACAAACAATGGTCATGTGCTATGGTTGGTGTTCTGGTTGCCAAACGGATTCATGTCATCGGTACTCGTGCCAAGCATGATGTTCCTTGCATCATCTGCGAAATATCTATATTCTGCATTGAATACTCATCATTGGCTAGCATCCACGAGGTGTCTCGGCTTCGGATCATCTCTGTCATCGGGCTTCACCCTCATCGTGTGCCAGCGCATGAGCTTTGCTTCCTTAGGATCTACGAAATAACGCTGCAGATGGGGAGTGATCGGTAAGTACCATACAACTTTCTGAGGAGATTTGTTCCCGGCCTTCTTGTATAGAGAAGCATTGCACACCCAAAAACTAGTTTTTTGGCGCGCTCCTTCCCATAAATGATGCAATCATTGATGCATCCATGGTATCTAATGTGGGGAAGATCAAGAGGGCACACGATCTTCTTGGCCTCATCGACACTAGTAGGACACAGGTTCCGCGAGGGGAGAACTTTATTATGTAGATACTTAAAATTCTCATTGAGGCTTGTGCCTGTCCATTTGTTTTCGCCTTCGTCTTTAGAATTTCGAGTGTGAAACTCAAGAGGGTCACATCGGGATCGCAACCGTCATACAAGGAAGTATTCGAGTCTACCTCCAGTTACGCCAGCTTGGCCTCCTCTCTTGAAGCGGCTCTGTCTCTAGTCATACTCTTGTGAAGCAAGTCTTGAACATGAGGATCATGCACGACTGAACTTAGTCGCATCAAAGACTACGGTGTATCGGCCTCTTCTCTGCCGTGTTCAGCCTCTTCTCCGCCGTGAATGGCCTCTTCTCCATCGTTTCCGGCCTCTTCTTTGCCGTGTACGGCCTCTTCTCCTCTGCCATTTCATGTGCCCTCAAACTCTTCTCCGGGTCCATATCTTCATCTACACCCATGTTGTTATTGTCTACCATGTGGACATCCTCATCATCATCTTCAATTATCCACTGAGTATAGCCATCCATGAAACCATACATGAGCAGGTGCGCCATCAAACTGTCATGGTCAAAGGGGTCCAAGATGATGATTAGTTCGCATCTTCTACACGGACAAATAACCCCTCTCACGTTATTTAAATACATGTCGTTCACCGCGAATCGCAATCATCTTTCCACCACCCTTCCACTGACCTTCATGATTGCTTGCGTGGTATAACAAGCAAAAGAATTTTAACCATGCATGCATATATATAAGTAATACAAAATTTCAGCATGACCTTCCCTAAAAATAGGGCATATAGAGTTTTCCCGAAATTCACCGAAACGGATATAAATCAACATTTTGGCAAAACATAAGCAACTCATGTCATGCACGGTCTAACAAATACACATAGGAGACAACTCATGCCACACGCACATATTCCCACCAACATAGCGCAAACACACATATTTCCATTAATTCTTACAAAGCACAACTTTTGCTCACCTTTCGTCCCGAGAGAGGGGATCGATCGAGCAAACGTATGGTAGATGGTCAGTGCTGCTATCTAGCTAGCTCGGGATTGAAAGTAGTAGGACAAAGATGCATGGTAGATCTAGTTGGAAGGATATGCTCTACCTAACTAGTGGAGAGGGAGGGAAATCAAGCTAGTGAGACAAAGGCAAGAGTGGGGCCTGAAGAGAGAAGGAGGGAGAGACAAATAAATTCAAGTGAGGAAGAAAAAGCCATTAATGGAGCTCATTAATGGAGGAGATGGTAGATGGGGGCATTAATTGGGAGAGAAGAGATGTAGGAGAAGGAACAACTAAGTGAGGGAGGTAGAGGAGGGAGAGGGGAGAGGGAAAAGGTGGCTGCTATGCATAGCAGTAGTGCTGGAAGCCGAAGAGCACTACTGCTAAGTGCCATTGCAGTAGCACATGTCGGTTACCTAGCGTCGCTGCTAATCGGGGCCCACCTGCTAGCTACATACAAACATAGCGGTAGTGGTGGGCCGCCTACACGCGCTACTGCTACGGTATTAGTACTAGCACTAGTTTTAGACAACAGCTACTACTACAGGTAGCCACTAGAGGTGGCGACGGGACCACTTAGTAGTATCGTTGGTTTAGTGGCCCACGCTACTGCTACATTTCTACTTGTAGCGCTTGTCGGAGCCCCGTGCTGCTACTACTTAGCAATAGCGCTTCTTCATTATCTAGCGCTACTGCTAAAGTTCTATCTATAGGCTTTCTCCTAGTAGTGTTGGAAGAGGAAGCTTCGAAGGGAGCCACCTGGCATGAACTCAAACACAAGCATCCTTTGCTCCTGCTCCTTGTAGTAACTGACCATGCAAACTAGATTCCTATGATGAATCATGCCGATGGAATGCACCTTGTTCATGAACTTGCTCTCGTTACACTCGTTGGAATTGATAGGCTTCTTCACTGCTACGTCAGAGGTCTGTAGCGACACTATCACCCCATGGTAAACCTCTCCAAAGACTCCTTTGACCAACAACTTGCAAAAGTCGTTGGTGTCTTTGTGAAGCTACTTTCCAATGAAAACCCTCGAGAAATCATGATTAGTGTTCTTCTTCCGAAGGCAGCAATGTAGGATGAGACTACTTGCTGCAGCCAGCATCAATAGCACCAAGCAAATCAGCAGTAAATAAGGCAATGTTCTTCTTGGTGATGTCGGCATCGGGATGCTGCTTGTCTGCACCTTGATCAATACCTTCATGTTGAGGCTTCCTTCATGCCATCCTCCGCCCACCACTAATGCCATCTTGAAACAAACTTCTCCACCGAACAGAGCAGTGGTGCAGAAGCAGTCTCGCAAGCATGAGTCGTCACACGTCTCCTCTGTGTTGTACGAATATCTTCTGTATGGCCGCGTCAACCAAGTGGTGTTGGGAAACTTACCAATATTGAACTCGTAGGGTTGGTTCTTCCCATCGCAGCTATGTGGCATGAACACCGATGCACAACCTCTGTACTTGAGCCTAGGATCGATGAAGGAGTAACCACTTGGGCACTCACAATCGAGCTTGTTGTTAAGACCATATACATAGTATGAGTTGGGGCCTCACATTCCTTCCCAGTCTGTAGATCTTGTGCCGCAACCATTGCTTGGAAACAGCCCGGAGATCATCCATGGAACATTGCGCCTTCAAGTGGCATTCTTCTGCAGGGTGTAGACACAAACAATGCCATCCAGATCAAGCGTCGCATGCTGGAAGTAAATAAAAATGCAGTTTGGCATGGGACGTGTCAGATCATGCATCCTTCCATCCTTAATTTGGTAGTGGAGGTTCCCTAGAGAGTTGAAGAAAAGGGTGGTGTTGCTGTCCTGGGTTTACCTCGACTGGTTGGTGCCGGTGCGCCAGTATGAATTGTATGATTCCATGTTGTCACCAGTGAGGTTCATGAGGTACACGACGATATTGCCGTCAGCCTGCACATACATGTTGTGTGAGGGCCTACTCAGAAAGGCTTTTGTCCCACTTTACATATAAAGCAACAATCATCAACAACCTGATGCAAGTGCACATCATCATAACATACGCACACATTCAAGACATGATACAAAGGCGTTGAGCACATCAACGCCACCCATAGCACTACAAGAGCAACCGGAGCCTTCAACCATGAACACGCTACTGCGTAGAGATGAAGCCTCATATGATGAATCGTGGGCTCCAAGGCGCCGTCTTCAGGAAGGTTACGACACCAGAGCACCACCACCGTCCGATCCGAGGGTCAGATGAAGCAACACGATGGGCAATGAGAGCCACGATGATGCCTTCAAGAAGGAGACGAGCTTCGCCGCCGACAGCCCATTTGAAGATAGAACGAGTTTTCACTCAGGCCAACACTCATCGTCACCAAACATCACACGCCTGCTACCACACCGCCCACATGGCCATGGTCACCGGGCAGCACCAAGCCATAGGCTCTGCCCATGAGCATCGTGCTGCCACCACCAGGGGTGCTGCCCCAGCATCCAAGACCTTGACACCACTTCACCCGAGACCCATCGCTACCCCAACATAACAGATGAGCGGAAAGGTCCTGTTTTTTGCACCTTGGGCAGCCCCCAGCTCCATGGCCCAATAGGCCAGCCAAAATTGGCCTCCATCAACCTGTCTTGTCGCACCTGGCATGAGACGAGCTTGGTCCTGCCGCACTGAGCGCGATATGAGTGATGGACCAAAACTAGGAGAGGGCCTACCCTTTGATGTAGCGCCCGACGATGAGAAGAGGGATCGAAGGCCGATACAAACCGCATACGGACATGTCGATGCCGGAACATGATAGTTGCCGCCACAGTTGACTTGCCAAGCACACCACCGTGAACTGCTACCATGCTATCGTAACTCACCTCATGAGGTGACCCACCTAGCCATCGCCTCCAGCAACACGTTGGCGATGCCACATCCATCACCCCAAGCCACCCGTCAGCCACCCGGGTGGATGTGACCTATCTCAATGGGCACCTACCATTGCGCGCCCTTGCCTCGCCAAGTCACCAAGAGGAGAAAGAGGGAGCCCACTAGCTTTCAGGTCGCCACCCCCGTCGGCGGAGGGCCACGTGGGCAGCCACCCTCGACCCATGCCGCCCCTGGCTCGTACCCCCTAGAGCAAGATCTAGACGACTACATTGACCACTACAGCCGTCATAGCTGGCCAGGACGACACCTCCACAGCGATGCCTGTCACACCACCAACCCGACCCGGCGCCATACACATCGGCTCGATGTTGTGCTGCCACGTCCGTCATTGAGCACAGCATCCCGACTAAGTTTCCTCGGGCCATGCCAAGACCTCCGCGTGAGGATACAAGGCCTCCTCGTCGGCATTGGCATTGGCGGGGCTTCTCTTGGTCGTGCCCTCTGGCAGTTGCGAGGGACGAAGGAGTGGGGGCCTGGCGGCAATGGTAGAGTTTACCTCTCTTGTCATTCGGGCGCTTAGGCTGAAGTTTTTCTCTAGAGACCATTGTGTTCCCCGGGTCGAGCATGTCGGTTGGGTGCCCGACGAACGGTCTTTGAGACGATAGTGCTCCGCCGATGGCGATGAACTAGACGTTGCCTGACTCTTATAGCAGGAGGACATTCCTAGCAGGCCAGGTCTCGGGTTCGTCCATATATTGTTGGTGATGGAGTCTGTGAGTAAGAGCTCACCATGGACGATGATGCTGGATAAGGCTTGCACGGACTGCGCTTCGGTGCCTTAAGGCATCTGCCTTTGTGTGCATGACATGTGGGCCCAACAGATGGCGGGCCCAATTACGGCATTGAAGCTGCATCCGGCTTCCACCATTGCCATGATTGCCGGTTAAGAAGATGGGTCTTTCGCATATCATACCACCTTATTGTTTGCGGGGTCGGATATTGGTCCACCTTTGAGGTTGAACTAGACGACACTCATCGTCGAGGGCACGGAAGGCGAAGGCGAAGTCACCTATGGGGCAGCTCATCTTACGAGACGATCCAGACGTGAAGTTACCCGCTACAACTACAAGAAGATGCGGCCCATGCATTCAAGGACAAAGTTGAGTACTACTCCGTCTGTCCGTAAATATAAGTATTTTCGGATATTTCACTAAGAGACTACATACAAAGCAAAATAAATGAATGTACCCACTAAATTACGTCTACATACATCCGCATGTAGTATTCTAGTGGAACCTCTAAAAAGGCTTATATTTAGGGACGGAGGGAGAACATGGGTGTACACATGTGTTCCCATTATTTTTTGAACACCGATAACCATAACACGTGGTGGGAGAAACATCTAGCCACACGCCTCATGATCACAGATTGCGTCATGTCGTCGCATGCATGCACAAACAAGGAAACTAATGATGTCACCAGAAATCTTCTGGTTTTCACAATGACATCTTCGAAATTAGATATCATATCAATATGTTTTGATGACTTTCTTTTTTGGTTAAAAGTTATCATTTCTATTGCACATAAATTGTTATGATGTTTACACAGAAGTTGACATGATACGTTTCAGCTACTTTTTCTTCTACGTTTAAAGTAAAATTTGACATGTTGTAAAACAGAAAATCAGGAAACTAAACTTTCCATGAAGAATTACTAAAAAATATGATTCATGAAATAATTTTAACATGGTTTATAATTAAAAATAAATCCTTCGCCAATTACTTTAAAAAATGCATGGTCAATGACTCACATTTGCCTTGAATCATAAACTAAAATTGCCATGGTGAATTACTTAAATTTGTTATGATACAAGCACTAAATTTTGCCATGGTTCATACAAAAAGTAATTTCCATGGTAAAAAATAGCATTGACATGGTAAAAATACTAAAATTCCCATGATCTATAAACTAAAACTAGCATAATCTATAAATAAAATTTGCCATGATGAATTACTAAAAATTGCCATGATCTACGAATTAAACTTGTCATGGTTAATTAGTAAAGATTGTCATGGTCATTTAATAAAATTGGCCATGAAAAGTAGTTGAAAATAAAATTGTAGTTTTAAATCTAAAATGAAAAAAAATAGATGGAATATATCTTGGCAACTTTAGTGTAAACTCCATGGCAACTATAGAGTTAACATCATGACAAATTTTGGCCCCAAAAAATAGTCGAAACATATTGATATGAGATTTAGTTTTGAAGATCTTATCAAGACATATTTAGTGGTGAAAACGGATTTTTAATAGGATTTTAATTTGATCTATCACACATTTTTAAGTCCGGAAAACCATAAGATTCTGCTGAAACATATGTTTGATGTGACTAGATGGATAGTTACGAAGGCGTCTGAACCATGATGCTTCGTGTCACACATTGGCACTTATCATTTTGGTATTTTTAAAATAAAATAGTATATAGATAAATCACTAAAACATATGGTTTAATAAACATATGGTCAAATTCTACATTGTGTAATCCCTCGAATATGATTTAATAAATACTAGGTGGCGGGAGGGTGCGTAGGGTTGATATATTTTCATAGACCGGTTGTTGTTGATTGATTTGAAAAATCATTGGTCCGGTCAAAATTATAAACCAAATCCAAAATTAAATGCCTCAATTGAATGAAATAGTTTCAAAATTAGGGAACATGGTGAACTAAAGAAATCGAATGGGAGAGCTTGAGTAATTGTTGACCCCGTCTAAATCGGATGACCCAAATTGAAATTGAGTACCTCGATTAATTATGAGGCTTCAAATTTTGAAAGCATAATCTATAGTATAAAATAATTGAATGATAGAGATTTGAGAAATTGTTGACCCAGCCAAAATTGGGTGAATCAATTCTAGTTAGAGACCTCAATTAAATAAGGGTTTTTTTAAACTAGGGAGCTTAATCTTATAAAGGATATAGTTAAATTTTTACATGGATGCTTCAAAAATGGGTATATCTAAAGCACTCCTTCACATATGATTAAGTCTATACTCTAGAATTTTCTACATATATGTTTCTCTAATTATATAGTACAACCATATTACAATATTGTATGTTTTGGAGATATCTACATATATATATATATATATATATATATAAACTTCATAATTCACACAAGTATCAATGTTTCTTTGTTACAATGTAGAAATTGAATTCAACACAACGCAAGAGTATTTCTAAATAATATAAGTTATAAATATGTAATAAATAATTAAATTAATATTTAACTTGGTTTTTCTGTTATGTATGTCAAATAAGTAATGAAAATTTATACACATTGGCATAGTGGCATAGTAAGTATAAAATTTGTATATATCAAGATAAGCTGGTATGGATAACTATGCATGGAAGAAAATTGTGCTCAACTATACAATCTGCATGAAGTACTACAGTTTGGATTAAATTTAGTTATTGCACTCAACCAAGAGAATAAAGGGGGAAACAACATATGTGTTACATAGCTTCAAAATCCAAGTTGATACTAGCCATAAGTCTCATTGTCTTAACTGAATTTAGCCAGAAACAAACTCAGAGATACTGACTCTACAGTCTTGCAGCCAACCAGAGGAAACTAATGTTACTCAGGTACAAAATCCAAACTTGGAACCAAATTTCTACTCGAGTTTAGGGAAGCTGCGGAAATGACCAGGGAAACGCAGCTCCATGTTGCCAATTGATGTGTTGAAGTCACGTAGCTTCCTTGCCAGTTGTGCCTCCAGGCCATCAAGCTCATTTGTGAGCCGCTTGAGTTTCTCTTGTTCATTCTTGTTCCTCACAGGCAGAAGATGAAGGATCTCCCATCTCTTATCCCCGAGATAGTTGTTGTGACAGAACACGACTCGCATCAGGAGGTCAACAGGTGGAGCTCGAGTACCGTTAACTTTCTCCTTGAATTCCCAGATAGTTC
Source organism: Hordeum marinum (assembly GCA_022496015.1). Taxonomy (NCBI): domain Eukaryota; kingdom Viridiplantae; phylum Streptophyta; class Magnoliopsida; order Poales; family Poaceae; genus Hordeum; species Hordeum marinum. The sequence goes on along the minus strand of CM039678.1, from coordinate 452,091,423 downwards.
CCTCCTATACAACAATAGTAACAAGAAATTCTTACGAAGTGCACATGTACAAAGCATCAAGCATAACCCTTTCAATTCCAAAGGACATTTCGTTAGCTTCATACTCCCTCTGTCACAAAATGTAAGACCATTTTTGACACAATCATAGTGTCAAAAATGACCCTACATTTTTGGACAGTGGGAGTATTGACATTCATATGGAAGAATTTGTACTCTTTCTTCTACACATAGATGAATTTTCTGAATGTTTTGCTCTGTTCCGGCCTTCCAGCATGTACCAACTATATAGTTCCTTTTACGAAATTTGACAACTAATAAATCACCCCCAATCTCAAAAACAACTCTTAAAAATTGAGGTATATATCTCTTGATAACTCTGGGTACTCAACGTTGTGGAATTATGTTTTCGTGGGCTGAGGATATAGTTTACCTGGTCTTTAATTGAAAAAGGTAGGCGATGCTATAATATAGTTTTACTCATCCCATTTACTAGAAGATATCTACGCATATTATAATGTCACAATTTTAGGTTGTTTCAAGGGATGAGGTACACCATCACAAATAAAATAGACATTAGTGAACAATTAACTCAAGGTGGTAACCTTTGAAGAGTCGAAAATAAATTGTATTTCAGCTCTGCATCCTATACGACTTAGAAATGGCGAGCATGCTCAGTAATACAAGGCGAATCACTCCACTTGAAGAGTGGTACCACTTGAAGGTGAAGTGCTCTAGCAAACTGAAGAGATGAAGGATGGTCTGTGGAGTTTGGAGGATCATGTAGGACTGCAACCTCAAGCACACCCTCCAACATCTACCAAACCTGGTGCATTAATTGTTAGTCATAGCAAAGGATTCTACTCGACGCACGAGAATGCGACACGTGAGAACCTCTTCAGCCTGGCCAAGTCGTCCATGGCATCATAGTCACTATACATCATGATCTTAGTCCTACCATAATGAACCAATTGACCATCCCACAAGAACCACGTGACTGAATCATCACCATCCTTCCCGGTCACCGGCTCTTGGCACTTCCGGCAACATATCATCTCTAGTAACATATCATCAACCTAGGTATCGATGCACCTATCGTTTTGGAACCAGACAGGGGCAATATAGCCCCTTGTGCCCCTAATGCTTGTCACCTTGGTGTGCATCTGATGGTCATTTAGAAGCTTGGCGATCCCAAAGTCAATTATTTTTGGATTGTTCTTGCCATCTAGAAGTATATTGTCAGGCTTGATGCCATAACGGATGATTGGAGAATCATAAACTTCATGTAAGCACTTTAGTCCCTTGGCGATGCCGACTACTGCGTCAGTGCACCATCTCAAAGACGGTCGTTGAGGTTACACTACTAGGGAAAAGCTTACTAGTAGCACTGGTTTTTGGGCTAGCAGTAGTGCGGGAGCCAGCGCTACTAGTACGGCGCTATAGCTAACCTGTAGCAGTAGCGTAGGTCCGGCCAGCGCTACTGCAACTTAGCTGTAGTATAGGTCCGACGGACGCTACTACTACATAGATGTAGTGCTAGCACCCTGCGCTACTGCTATATTTACGCATATATTTTTTCTATGTATTTGTGTTGTATTTGCACAGGTTTTATACAGTATTATAATCATATCAGAAACAAGCATTATGCTCATCATATCATACACATAATAGTCTCGTCATATCATAACATCATCCAACACAAATCATATCGTCTCATCATAATCATGATATAGTGATACAAGTTAAGTGACATGTCTCAAATACAAGCAATTGTATGGCCATCACATACAGATAGTGACTAAACAAAGATATAGAATAGAATAGTGATCACTATGAGCAAGAGCGCGATAATGTAGTAGTTTTTGAGGCCCCGATTTTGATCCCTCTCTCGCGCTAGCGTGAACCTCAAGTAACTATTTTCCGCTTCAGCTCTGCTATCAAACCCTCTCTAGCTGCCGCAAGGAAACTGATGTACCTGGGCCTGACACTCAGGCCACTGGTCATACACTCCTGGAACCTTCCCTATGTACATGGCATAAAACTTCTTCGCCATCCATGATTTATGTACCTGTATCGTTACATGAGTCGATAATATGCAACATAATATAGAGTTGAGCAACAAAAAAAGATAGAGTTAGCAAAAATAGAAGCAACATATCATAAGCATAAATAACAAAGTTCATCGTACCCAAACTTACCTAACTAGAGTGATCTTCACTAGTTGAGGAGGACGGTTTAATTACATCACAAAGTTTCATCGTGCATAACTCAAAGTTTCATCGTAGAAAAAGTACTGACTAAACGGACGCATTGTCATAGATCGTCAATCACCCCAACATGTCGTGTCATCCATCCAAATCAGGGAGGAAGGACCCGAGCACCGTGAAAGACTTCGTGTCGAGACACTGAGTGACTACGTGTGTTCGGACGTCTTCTCGCGACATTTGCCCTTCTTCGTAGAACATCCCTGTTTTTTCGAGGACCTACTTCATGATGACTTGGGAAATTTCATGTTGTATGTGATAGAACTCAGCTCGGAGTCGATAATCCGGTACATTTCCTAGTTCCTTTTCGATTGCGGAATATCGGCATCGCCGGATTAGATGACATGCAAAGGTTCTGGCAATCCCGTTTGTACGCAAGCATGTGGTGGAGGACATAGAATGCAGCACTGATACTACCTCTCGGTTGTTGGATGTAGCAGAAGTCGGTCTTATGGATGAAGGACGGCACGCAGTTCCTTGTCTTCTTGACCGTGATCTCTCCACCCCGTTGGTTGTAGATTAAGATAACACTGTTGAGAATATCCTTGATGTGGGTTTAATCCTTTTTCTTCATGCTCTTCAATGAGTCTAAGTAAAGAGAGTGGGAGAATCGCGGGTAAAGAATGATGAGGATGGCGTGCCCCTCGCTGCGCAAAATGAGAACACCTCAAATTAGCCTCCGCGCGTGCAAATGAATGATTGAAATAGAAGGAAGGATATTCCTGGATGACTTACATGGGATGATAAGGCAGGCGAACCGTCTCCTTGTCCTTATTGGCGAACATGAAATTAGTGATATAGTTCCTCGCATATTCACGGTGCTTTGGGCAGACTGCCAAGAGGAACTCATGCATAAAGTATCGGTCAGCAACACGGATATAAGATATTTTCTCGCGCCTGATGATGTAGTTCATGTACAAGGCATATAGGCAGACGAACGCAAAATCCAGCTTTGTCATGTGAAACATGTTGAAGATGTAATCAAATCAAAGAAATAACTTATCCACAGGGAATGTCTGGACGTACAACCTTTGCTGTGGCATGTTAACCACGTAGAGTGCGTATCTTGGATTTCTCGAGGTGATAAGGCTTTTCTCTATCAACAACACATCATCCTGAAGTCTTCTTAGATCGTCGTCTATGGCCTCTGCCATTGCCTTAGGTAGGATCGGGTCACCAGGGATATGGTATTTTGCCGCACCTTTAATAGGTATATGTTCTTCAACCCGAGGCTGCGGAGGCGGCTGGCTCATAGAAGCAGCTTTGCCGCCATTAGGGCCTTTCTTCGTTCTCTTCCTATGCTTCTTTGGTACCAGAAGTGAGTCGTACATACCGTCCCTAACCACCGCCCCCAATTTTGTCGGGTTTAGCAATGATGCACGGCCATCACATTGTTGTTGCTGGGTTGAGGCGGCATCTGGAAGCATGTCCTGTGAGGATTGCAGGAAGAGAGACTTCTTGCAATCAGCCTTAAGACGTTCCCAACAATGCAGGCATCAACTCATCATGCTCAAACCTTCAGTCATACTACCGAGCCATCAAGCCTTCATCGTCATAGCCGCCGGAGCCGGTATTGAGCCAATGTAGAGGGTCATCATCCTCGTCCATGGCCTCATGCATTGCTTCTTAGACGGTGAAGGTATCATCGGCCACTAATGGAGCCTCTTCCTCACGCCGTCCTCTCTCACCAGGCACGACAGGCACCGCTAATTGGGTAGGTGGGGTGGTGGTGTCCATACTTGGCTAAGGCTGCTTGGTCGTGGGTGTGCTCCCGGTCTCCAGATGAAGGAGACTCTTAGGCCACAACAGGACCCAACTCTTGCAATTGCCAAGCCATGACGGGGTCACATCGTTATCTCCCCCTTGTAGTACCTGAGGAGCCATGTTCTCGTATCCCGCTTTGACACTGGCCATGGAAACCTGGAAGACGCCAGGGGGCATCGATCGGCTGTGGAACAATTGTTCCTTCGGCTTCACTATCATCACATTTCTCACGTCCACCTTCTGGCCGCTGATGATGTACAGTATGGTGCATGGGATTTCGTCGGCCTGCGAAAACATGTCTGTGATGTGAGACATCTGAAAGGCAACGAAAATGGGAGATTATACATATATTGAAGAGGGCCAGTGTGACAGGTAGTTACCATGAGGGCACCGAGCTCAGCCAAAGACGAAGCCCCATCGAGTGCGCGAGAGATAGAGGATGGCCTGCTATGAGTAGGTGTGGGAGCAGGTGCGATTATGTGAGGAGGTGCTAGCAGTGCAACGCTAAACAAACTGCTCCTAACGAAGCTAGCAAGGGGAAAGTACGCTGCCTATTTACCTGGATTTTGCTTCATCCACTCGATGGCAGTCAGAATCAAGGCACTAAACAAAGATACCATTTCGTCTCTTGCGGACGCTACCGCTGCGTTGACTGCCTCACTCACCAACTTAGGTCGTATCGGTTCTTGGGTCTCAGCTGAATTCTTAGCGACCGCAATCTCAACCTTCTTGTCGATGTTTATTTCATTTAACCTCCAGCGTTCCTTTCTCTCCTCGGTGTCCTCACGGTAGTAGTGCTTCCAAGTGGTGTTGTCTCCGGCGTCGTGCATGCATCCATATGATGGTCGAGTGTCCAGCGGGAGTATTTTCAATATGTTCAAGGCCCGGTTGAAAGGGTTGTCCCACTTGGGCCTCGCCAACGCGTCATACGGCGAGTCGCTTTCGGCCGCAATCATGTGCTCCTCTTTCTGGAAAAGGAACATGGATCGTTTACATATATGATCGTCTAATCGAACTGATCAGGAGCTAAAATTAGGGGGTAAATTAATAATTACCAGCAGTCTCATGAACTCCCTCATGACCGCGTCCGTTTCAAAAACCTTCTTGATTGGGTCCCAACGGTACCGGGCCGTGATGACGTCATGCTCCTGTAGGACGGTGAACTCCACCAAGGGGTGTGGGATCCCCAGACTTTCGCGTCCTCCTTGTCCCATATGCACCTCTTCCCCTAGTAAACACGGCTTTCGTGGCGGTGGTACCACATGTTCCTTTCTTGAAGCCCCCTCATGTGCTCTGACTTTTCTTTGGCAGCTTCGGCAACGCAAGGCGCCTTGAATATTTCGAACTGCTCTTACGTAATTGTCAAATTATCCTTTAAAATCTCGGAGTAGGGTTCCTTTTTGACTATGATCCGACTTTTCACCCTTACTTTCCAGGAGTACAAGGGGTTGCTAAACTTTCCCATGGATTTGTTGTTTATCTTCTTCATTGTCGGGTCTAGCCACGGTTTAGGATATTTGGTTTCATTCCGGCCCGGGAACAAGAAACTCCGGTGCAGCTTCATTAGGAGGAAGTGCTCCATATTTGGTATCTTCCTTAATTTTTCATCATTGATGGTGGCGGTTTCCCGTAGGATGCAGACTATTTGATTTTCATAGCACATGTGCGCTTCCTCGGGCTCTTTTGGCTCGAAATTGTCGGGGTCCACCTCCATGACCACCACTCTAGTAGTGTTGAGCTGATTTGGGTGTCGTATACTCTTCGGTTGTGGTTCTTTACCGGCTAATTTGCTAGCATCGGTGCCGGTCTTGGCACCGGTCTCGGTGCCGGTGTTGGTGCAACCCTCCGATGTGGCAGGGGGGTACGGCAAACATTGCTCATCCAGATAGTTAAAATGTTGTTTGCCGCCTCGTAGATGTTGCAATTACCATAACCCCCTCCTTCATCGTTGTTAACCATGTTTCGTATGATTAAGTCTAGCCAATTAATTCTAGATCTAATAAAATGAATAAAGACATAAAAAGGCCTATTTTTAGCCAGAATGTCATTTCATTCCCGTTGTGACAATTCCTGGGCGCTGGATATGTCCACTTATTAGCAGAGGTCATGCCGAAAGTCACGGGAACTTTTGGCATGACCTTTGCTAATAAGTGGACATATCGAGCACCTGAAATTTGTAGGAACAGAAATGAATCAACATTCTGGCAAAACATAGGCCACTTGGAATGAGATTCCCTGGAAAGATCATATATTGCAAAAATAAAGCCATCATTTGGCACATCATATATATATGGCAAATGCAACAGCCAATATCATATTGCAGAATTTGGCACATCAAAAATTCCTACTACTTACCCCTAAATCACTCTGAACAGTAAAAAGAAATCCTAGGGTTCATACACTCATAATTTCAGCACTTGTCAAATAGTGAACAAGAAACCCTAGAGCACTACAACTTATTAAATCCTAATGGCAGCACTACCTAGGGTTCATCCACTAAATCCTAATGTTGAACTAGATCCACCCTAATAATTTGACACTAACTTCAGCCAATGTTGGGGATATCGCTTATCAGGAACTTATCGGTCGACCCAGGATAAGGGATAACTCGCCCCGTTTACGGGCATACCGGTCGATTTATCGGCATATCAGCCAACTTATCGACCGATTTATCTTATCGGCCGTACACCAGTAAGCGATAAATCAGCCGATTTATCGGCATATCGAGGGATATCTTAAACAGTGAATTTAGCACTAGGAACCTTATCTAATAAATCCTATATATTGTTGAACTAAAATCATATAACCAAAATCCTAATGAACCCTAGCTAATGAACACTAGGAACCCTAGCTAATGAACTCTAGGAACCCTAGCTAGCTAGTGTTATAGAGAAGAGGGGGAGGGTAGAGAGAGGGCTCACCGAAGAGGGCTACATAGGGCGGAGTGGGAGGCGGCGACGAGGAGGAGAGGCATCGGGTGCTGGCGGTCCATGCTTCGGCAACCTCGGGTGGCTCGGGGGAGGGTGTGGCGATGAGGAGGAGAGGCGACCTCTGGTGGTAGGGGAGACCGTGGCGACGAGGCGGAGAGGGTGTAGCGGCCCGTGCTCCGGCAACCTTGGGTAGCTCCGTGGAGGAGGGCACGGCAACGATGGCGTCAAAAGGGGTCCGGTGATGACCGCGGGGGCATGAGGTCGACGACAGCGTGGGCACGATGGCGGAGACAGGAGGAATCGGGGGGAATCGGGACGAATCGCGATGGTTTGGGGGAAGAAGAGGGAGGCCCACGCATGGTTAACTTACAATAGCATATCGAGGGTTAGTAACCCACGCTATAGCTAACTTAGCTATAGCGCGGGATGGACAACCGTGCTACTGCTCTTCTTTCCTTTTTATTTTCTTTTTCTTTTCATTTTCTTATTCCTTTCCTTTTGCTTCTTCTTTTCATTTTAATTTTCTTTTTCTTTTAACTTTTCTTTTAATTTTTCTTTTTCTTTTAATTTTATTTTCATTTTTCTTATTCCTTTCCTTTTGCTTCTTCTTTTCATTTTCATCATTTTTTCCTTTTTCTTTTCTTTTTCTTTTTATTTTTATTTTAATTTCCCTTTTCCCTTTTCTTTTTCTTTTCCCTTTTCTATTCCGAAAGACAATGTATATGCATGGTGGGAAGGGAATACAATGTATATGCATGGTGGGAAGGCGATATATAATACATCATTTGACCGACAACGGTTAAGTGCGTATGCAAAATAGAAACATATATAAATGGGGTTTCTCAGCGTCGACGTTTACGTTTTTGAGTAAGCTTCTTTACTTTCTTGTTCGCTGCCAAATAATTGAGCCCCTCGTTGTGACTTTTCCTTTTCCATGGAGTATGATTTTTCTTAGGTAATGTAGTCTTGCTTCTTCTTTTGACATATACTTCATCGGCATTGGCATCTTCCCTCATCGGGTCGCCGTACTGGTCATATTCTTCCTCGTTAGCTACTCCGTCCAATCCGATGATGCTCCTTTTCACACGGCTCGGATTGCTCGGGTCGGTTATGAAGAAGCATTATGTCACATGCTTAGCGTGTACCCATGCCTCAGTTTTGGCGATGACATTCATGGTAGTTGCACTCTTCGCGTGACGTATAGACATGGTAGTGAAGTATCGGTTCTCTCTTTTGACTGTCTTAGCCCATCTCACACAAAACATCGTCCCACTGTGCAGTCCAGCGTAGTCAAGCTCCCAGATCTCTTCGACCCATCCATAAAATCTTTCAGTTGTGTCGTTGTCGCCAGTCATGCATTCCATCGTCAACCCTGAGTTCGGGTAGTCATTGTTCATGTCTTTGGCCTCCGTATAAAACGTGTATCTATTGGTATCATATGCCTGATAGGTCGCGAGGTTGGTCACGGGGCCATGTGCTAAGGCGTGTATGAGCAATCCATTCGCAATACCCTCTTTCGGGGAATTAGCAAGAACATGCTCTTTGAACCAATGCAATAAAGTGGACTTGTGCTCTCTAGTAACTTCGGCATCCGTCTTTTGTAGCCCCTTGTCACGGTACTTCTTCCATGAAAGCATCTACCACATCTAGGTGTTGTAGCACTACTAAGTTTGTTATGTCCAAGTCGTTACGTCGACCCAAGTAGTCCACATGAAATTCCCTCCGGTCGTTCATGCGACCTTCTCCTCCGAGCCTCCCAAGGTGCTTGTTGACGAGGAAATCAACAACAGGGTTTTTGTCGCTTAGATAATTATCACAGAAGGAGATGCGATGTTGGGTCACATAGCCCTGCATGATGCTTCCATCCGAACGGGACATGTTACGAAGGAATCCTTTGATGACCCCATTCATCCTCTCGAACAACATCATGTTGTGAAGGAATGACGGCCTGAGGTCGATGATGTCGTTCACAATGTGGACACACAGATGCATGATGATGTCAAAGAACGCGGGCAGGTAGTAAATCTCAAGCTCATTTAGTATGACAACAATCTTTCCTGTAGCCTTCGGAGCTACTTCACACTGATCGACTTTCGAGAGATAACATCAAAAAAGTTGCACAAACCAGTGAGCGTTTCACGAACGTGCGTGTCCATTATACCTCTAAGGATAACCGAAAGGATCTGCGTCATCATCACATGACAGTCATGAGACTTCATCCCGCTGAATCTTTTCTTCCTGGTGTCTAGAAAACTGCTTAACTTCCCACAATAACCGGAACTAACTTTGATTCCGGTAAGGCACTTGAAGAATTGATCGATCTCCTTCACACTTAAGGTAAAGCAAGAAGGGGGCAATAATTCTCTTCCTTCTTGTTGACTTTTCTGCCCTTGGCACCGCCTCCGCCTCCGTCTCCGTCTCCTAGGACTTTTTATGGGACGGCATGTGGAGATCTACCCTGATCTTCAAATCTTCCAAGTCTCTTCTTGCCTTTGGCCTATCCTTGGTCTTATTCGTCATGTTCATCACTGTTGCAAGCAATCTCTCAAGGATATTCTTCATGATATGCATTTGATCAAGCAAGTCCCAAAAAACAGACCTCGTCTTCCATACCTTCAACAGTGGCTCCGGCGCCTTTTTCATCGTCTTTCCTGGCACGGGGAATTGTTCCTAGTTTTTCAACAGCTCATCGATTTTGATGTCGCTCCGCTTACGTGGAGGTCCTCAATTCTTAGCCTCACCATTGAATAGAGCTCCATGGTTTCTCCACGCGTCGTCCTGCGCAAGCCATCTTCGATGCCCCATGTACACGATTTTCCCAGACTTGCCATCTTTTGTTGATGTTAGTTGCTGAGACGGTGTATCATCCATGCACCGTGTGCATCCGCAATATCCATGGCACACCTGTCCCGTGAAATATCTGTAACTGAGATAGTCATGCACCATCATCATATGCATGGCTCTCATATAGAAATACTCGCCTTTGTTGGTGTCTCATGTCTTGGTCGGTGTTTTCCATAACGTGTCTAACTCCTCTTGAAGTAGCCCCAGATACAGATTAATATTATTTCCCGGTTGTTTCGGCCCTTGAATTAGCATGCTCATGTATATGTACTTTGACTTCATGCACAATCAGGAGAGGTTGTACGTCCATACAAACACGGGCCATGTGCTATGGTTGGTGTTCTGGTTGCCAAACGGATTCATGCCATTGGTACTCGCGCCAAGTACAATGTTCCTTGCATCATCTGCAAAATATCTATATTACGTGTTGAATGCTCGCCACTAGCTAGCATCCGCGAGGTGTCTCAACTTCGGATCATCTCCGTCATCGGGCTTCACCCTCTCTGCATGCTAGTGCATGAGCTTTGCTTCCTTAGGATCTACGAAATAACACTACAGACGGGGAGTGATCGATAAGTACCATACAACTTTCTGAGGAGATTTCTTCCTGGCCTTCTTGTATTGAGAAGCATTGCACACCGAACAGCTAGTTTTTTCCACGTGCTCCTTCCACTATCTTCTTGGCCTCATCGACACTAGTAAGACACAGGTTCCCCTATGGAAGAACTTTATTATGTAGATACTTCAAATGCTCATCAAGGCTTGTGTATGTCCATTTGTTTTTCGCCTTCGTCTTTAGAAATTCAAGTGTGAAACTCAAGTGGGTCACCTCGGGATCGCAACCGTCATACAATGGAGTATTCGAGTCTACCTCCAGTTGCGCCAGCTTTGCCTCCTCTCTTGAAGCGGCTCTGTCTCTAGTCGTAATCTTGCGAAGCAGGTCTTGAACATGAGGGTCCTGCACGACTAAACTAAGTCACCTTGATGACTGTGGTGTGTCCTCCTCTTCTCCGTCGTGTTCGGCCTCTTCTCTGCCATGTACGGCCTCTTGTCCGTCGTTTCCAGCCTCTTCTCCGCCGTGTACGGCCTCTTCTCCGCCGTGTACGGACTCTTATCCTCTGCCATGTCTTGCTCCCTCAAACTCTTCCTTGGGTCCATCATTATCGACCATCTCTACGTGTAGATCCATGTCGTTATTGTCTATCATGTGGACATCCTCATCATCATCTCCAATTATCCACCGAGTATATCCATCCATGAAACCATACATGATCAGGTGTGCCTTCAAACTGCCACGGTCAAAGGGGTCCAAGATGATGATTAGTTTGCATCTTCTACACAGACATATAACTCGAGTCTGGTTATTTAAATACATGTCGTGCACCGCGAATGACAACCATCTTTCCACCACCCTTCCATTGACCTTCATGATTGCCTACGGTGTATAATAAGCAAAATAATTTTAACCATGCATGCATATATCAAAGTCATACAAAATTTCCACAGGACCTTCCCTAAAAATAGGGCATATATAGTTTGCCTGAAATTCACCAAAACGGAAGTAAATTAACATTTCGACAAAAATAAGCAACGCATGTCACACACGATCCGACAAATACACATAGGCGGCAACTCATGCCACACGCACATATTCCCACCATCATAGCGCAAACACACATATTTCCATTAATTCTTGCAAACCACAACTTTTTGCTCACCTTTCGTCCCGAGAGAAGGTAGTAGGACAAAGATGCATGGTAGATCTAGTTGGAAGGAGATGCTCTACCTAACGAGAGGGAAGGAAATCTAGCTAGTGAGACAATGGCAAGAGTGGGGCCAAAAGAGAGAAGGACGAAGAGACAAATAAATTCAAGTGAGGAAGAAGAAGCCATTAATGGAGATCATTATTGGAGGATATGGTGGATGGGGGCATTAATGGGGAGAGAAGAGAGGTGGGAGAAGGAAGAACTAAGTGAGGGGGGTAGAGGAGGGAGAAGGGAGAGGGGAAAGGGAGGGGAGGGAAAATGTGGCTGCTACGCGTAGTAGTAGCGCTGGAAGCCGAAGAGCGATACTGCTAAGCGCCATAGCAGTAGAGCATGTCGGTGACCCAACGCTGCAGCTAATCAATGCCCACATGTTGGCAACGTACAGACATAGCGGTAGAGGTGATCCGCCGACACGCGCTACTTCTATGCTATTAGTAGTAGTGCTTGTTTTAGACAACCGCTACTACTACAGGTAGCCACTTCGGTGGCGACGAGACCACTTAGCAGTAACACTGGTTTAGTGGACCGTGCTACTGCTACTTTTCTACTTGTAGAGCTTGTCGGAGCCCCACGCTGCTACTACTTAGCAATAGCGCTTCTTCATTTTCCAGCGCTACTACTAAAATCTATCTATAGGCTTTCTCCTAGTAGTGTTTGAAGAGGAAGCTTCGTAAGGAGCCTTCTGGCATGAACTCAAACACAAGCATGCTTTGCTCCTGGTCCTTGCAGTAACCGACCATGCAGACTAGATTCCTATGATGAATCATGTCGATGGACTCCACCTCGTTCACGAACTCCCTCTCATTGTACTCGTTGGAATTGATAACCTTCTTCACCGATACGTCAGAGGTCTATAGTAAAACTATCACCCCATGGGAAACCTCTTGTTGGGGCAGGATGCACTCGATCACCAATGGGGCCATAAGCCCCTTTGTGGTTCGGTAGGGGCATGGACGTATGCACAAAGAGCAGAGGTAGCGAGATGGCACGGCGATCAGGACGCGGGTGATTTAACCAGGTTTAGGCCGTTGTGAAGCGTAAAACCCTACTCCTACTTTTGGTAGATTGATCAAAGGAACACGAAGAACACGCAGAGCTCAAGCCCGGCAAGGGTTGCCTTCGAGGGAGCTACTACACGAGTACCAATGTACAATGGTCCGACCCTTTAGCTAGGATGCCTTGCGCCTCTTTTTATAGCTCAAGGGGCAACCACAATGGCAAAACAGACATTTGTCTAATGATTAGATAGCTAACAGTGATATCATACCTAACTCAGGCACTTAGGACAAAATGCCATAAATGCAGTCTAGGTGGTGTGCAGGGATGCATCCCCGTCAGGATTCTACCATCGCTCTAGCTAACCATTGCACCACGGCTTGACACGCCTCTGGACGGGTGTCAAGGGGGCGTAATTTGTCTTCCAGCGTGTCGCCATGTGCTTAGCGAGAATCACTTAGCCACCTGGGAGCTCGACACCATATTGATAAGTGACTAGTGTTGTGATGCGATGGAGCGGTGGCTGCCTGGCCCGCGCCTGCTGGGGTAATGGCTTGTCGGGTCTTCTTGAGGGTGCGAGTGCCTTGGTCCCCACCAAGTATCGGGGATATGCTTGGCGCGCTCTGAGCTGGTCTTGGTGTTGTAGTGTCGATCTTGCCGGCGTTTCATCTTGAATGCTTGTTTGGCCTGTAGCGTCCCCCGGCAGACCTAGGTTATCGAGCTGGAGGCTTCATCGTCCGTGCACAAGTCAGGGGTAAATGAATACCCCTATTTGTATACCCCGACAGATGCCCCCGGGCCTGAGCCATACGTGTCGCTTGGCACGTTGGTTTAGGCCCCAAACAGTGCACGGATACGCGTCGAGGAGATGAGGTCCTCCTATCCAACGTCCACACCGTGCAATTACCGCTGGTCGTGGGATCATGGAATAGTAGCCATTGGAAGGTAAAAAACTGCCAGTAAAAACAATGACAGTTTCCCAAAAAAATAGCGAAGAGCCAGCCCCCCGAGCGGGTCCCTTAGATAAAACAGGGGAACACACGGGAGCGCTGCTCATTCGCATTTGTGTCTTCAACTCTCCATCCTTCATCTTCTTCCTCAAGCCAGAAAAATCCACTTTCATCGTTGTGATGTCATGTACTTAAGACACAATATGTATCCCATATCAGACCACGCACTATCTTTGCTTTGATGTTTATCGAATTATCGTCTTTGTGTAGACGTATGCTATTCCCCCTTTCTTTCCTTCTGACTTTCGTACAGCTACATCCTTAATGCACTTAGGTTTCCCGCCAGCAACGTGCTGCCACTATTGCTTTGAGGAATGGGTCCTTAGCATTCTGCTGGCAGGAACACGCTACAGGCGAGTTTTTCCTTAATGGTCTTTGATGCTGCCGCAAGCTTTGTTGAGCAGGCTCGAAACAAAGCAAGGGCGCGAACAATGAGACAACAAGGTCCCATCATACAAAAGATTCACGGTATGAAGCCTCGGTTACCCGGGGGAGCATGTAAATGTAAGTCTTTAATGACGGTTGATAGTTATGTCAACTTAGCTTTCGTCGTGACTTTCACTCGGTCTTGTCACGTGCTTATTTGCATTTCTTGTCCCTCTCCCCATCCTCTGGTGTCCTTCTTCTCCAAATTCCTCGATGGGTACATATGCATGTACCCATCGCCGACCTAAGAGGAAGGGAAAAACAAAGAAGAACGAAGGAAACAGGGGAACGTGGGGACTCATTAGTCATGAGCACAATCTCGCGGCACGAGTCTACTGGGTTAGTGTAGTAATTCATAACCAATGATATAAAGATGGGGCAGGCATTTTTTGTGGTAGAACCTCTCCTTAACTCCCTCGCTCCCGCCGTTCTCGTAACGTTCTATGCGATAGACACATTTGCGAACGAGACCTTGTCGTAACTCGTCCGCCGGGGCTGGCGGCCAGTGGATTTGCTGCAGCGTTCAGCTCGGGATTTCCCTCTGGTGGGGCAAATACAGATCGATCCACACTCGAACTCATCAACACCAGCGGCACTGCCACTGCGCAGGACTATTCACAGGCGGGGAAGGAGTGAGGAGAAGAAGAGACGTAGACACGTACCTTTTTTCCTCGCACATTAGGACGAACCGCACCTTCCTGGATTAGGCTGGATCAATTGATGATTGCTATGGAGACAGTATCGTCGTCCCATCGGCCTTCTCCTGGGTCACTGCTCATGCCGCGGTTGCGCCACCCGCGCTGGGCGCACCGCCGCATCGCCTGCGCTTCTCTCCCTTGTTGCTCTCAGCGGAGGGAGAGACAAAGATAATCAACACACAGTTCGCAATCTCCGATTCGCACAAATGACGCCACCAACGCCCCTACCTAGCACACCAAATATGTCGGGGGAGGATGCACTCGATCACCTATGGGGCCATAAGCCCCTTCGTGGTTCGGCAGGGGCGTGGACGTAGGCACAAAGAGCAGAGGTAGCGAGACGGCACGGCAATCAGGGCACGGGTGATTTACCCAAGTTCGGGCCATTGTGAAGCGTAAAACCCTACTCCTGCTTTTGGTGGATTGATCAAAGGAACACGAAGAACATGCAGCGCTCAATCCTGGCAAGGGTTGCCTTAAGGGGAGCTAATACGTGAGTACAAGTGTCCAAAGGTCCGACCCTTTAGCTAGGCTGCGTTGGGCCTCCTTTTATAGCTCAAGGGGCAACCACAATGGCAAAATAGACATTTGTCTGATGATTAGATAGCTAATAGTGCTATCATACCTAACTCTGGCACTTAGGACAAAATGCCATAAATGCAGTCTAGGTGGCGTGCGGGGATGCATCCCCGGCAGGCTTCTACCATCACTCTAGCTAACAATTGCACCATAGCTTGACACGCCTCTGGACGGGTGTCAAGGGTGCGTAATTTGTCTTCTAGCATGTCGCCAAGTGCTTGGCGAGAGCCACTTAGCCACCTGGGAGGTCGAGACCGCATTGATAAGTGACAGCGTTGCGATGTGGTGGAGCGGTGGCTGCCTGGCCCGCGTCTGCTGGGGTAATGGCTTGTGGGGTCTTCTTGAGGGTGCGGGCGCCTAGGTCCTCGGCAAGTATCGGGGATATGCTTGGCGCACTCTGATCTGGTCTTGGTGTTGTAGTGTCGATCTTGTCGGTGTTTCATCTTGAATGCTTGTTTGGCCTGTAGCATCCCCCGGCAAACCCACGCTATCGAGCCAGAGGCTTCATCGTTCATGCACGAGTCAGGGGTAAACGAATACCCCTATTTGTATACCCCCAACACCTCTCCAAAGACTCCTTTGACCAACAACTTGGTAAATCCGTTGGTGGCTTTATAAAGCTCCTTTCCAATGAAAACACTCAGGAAATTATGGTTAGTGTTCTTCTTCCGAAGGCAACAATGTAGGATGAGACTACTTGATGCAGCCAGCATCGATAGCACCAAGCAAATCAGCAGTAAATAAGGCAATGTTCTTCTTGGTGATGTCGGCATCGGGATGTTGCTTGTCCGCACCTTGATCAATACCTTCATGTTGAAGCTTCCTTCATGCCATCCTTCGCCCACCAGTAATGCCATCTTGAAACAAACTTCTCCACCGAACAGAGCGGTGGTGCAAAAGCAGTCTCACAAGCATGAGTCGTCACACTGCTCCTCTGTGTTGTACGGATATCTTCTGTATGGCCGCGTCAACCAAGTGGTGTTGGACAACTTAACAAGACTGAACTCGGAGGGTTCGTTCTTCTCGTCATAGCTATGTGGCGATGTGCAGCCTCTGTACTTAAGCCTAGGATCGATGAAGGAGTAACCACTTGGCCACTCACAATTGAGCTTGTTGTTAGGACCATATACACAGTACGAGTTGGGGCCGCACATTCCTTCCCAGCCTGTAGTTCTTGTGTCACAGCCATTGCTTGGAAACAGCCCGAAGATTGTCCATGGCACATTGCGCCTTCCAGTGGCATTCTTCGGTATGGTGTAGACACGAACAGTGCCATCTGGATCAAGCATCGCATGCTGGAAGTAACTAACAATGCAGTTTGGCATGGGAGAGGTGTCGGATCGTGCATCCTGCCATCCTTGATCTGGTAGTGGAGGTGCCCTGGTGAGTCAAAGAAAAGGGTGGTGTTGTCATCCTGGGTTTGCCCCGGCTTGTTGGTGCTGGTGCGCCAGTATGAATTGTAAGGTTCCATGTTGTCACCTGTGAGGTTTATGAGGTACACGATGATATTATCGTCAGCCTGCACATACATGTTGTCTGAGGGCTTACTCGGAAAGGCTTTCGTCCCACTTTATATATAAAAGCAATGATCATCAACAACCTGATACAAGCGCACATCATCATAATGTACGCACATATCCAAGGCATGATACAAGGGCGTTGAGCACATCAACACCACCCATAGCACTACAAGAGCAACCGGGGCCTTCAACCCTGAACACGCCACCGCGAACAGATGAAGCCGCATACGACGAATCGTGGGCTCCACGGTGTCGTCTTCGGGAAGGTTACGACATCGAAGCGTCGCCACTGTCCGATCCGAGGGTTAGATGAAGCAACATGATGGGCAATGAGAGCCGTGACGACACCTTCAAAATAGAACAGGTTTTCACTCCGGCCAACACTCACTGTCACCAAACGCAACACCCCTGCTACCACGCCGCCCACATGGCCACGGTCATCGTGTAGCACCAAGCCACGGGCTCTGCCCATGAGCATCGTGCTACCACCACCAGGGTCGTTGCCCTGACATCCAAGACCTTGACACCACCTCACCTGAGACCCGTCGCTACCCCAACCAAACAGACAAGCTGAAAGGTCCCACCTTTCGTACCTTGGGCAACCCCTAGCTTCGAGACCCAATAGGCCAACCAAAACTGGCCTCCATCAACATGTCTTGCCGCACCTGGTATGAGACAATCTTGGACCTGCCGCATTGGGCGCGATACGAGCGATGGACAGCAGCTGAGAGAGGCCTACCTTTCGACGAAAATAGCGCCCAACGATGAGGAGAGGGATCGAAGGCCGATACAAGACACCTACGGATGAGCCGATGCCGCAAAATGACAGTCGCCACCGCAGCTGACCTTCGAAGCACACCACTATGAACCGCTACCATGCCGTCGTAACTCACCCCACGCAGTGACCCACCAGCCATCGCCACCACCAGCACGTAGGTGATGCCACATCCATCACCCTAAGCTGTCCGCCAGCCACCCGGGCGAATCTTACCTATCTCAACGGGCAGCCACCATTGCACGACCTTGCCTCGCCAAGTCGCCAAGAGGAGAAAGAAGGATCCCACCAGCTGTTACGCCACCATCCCTGTCGGCAGAGTGCCAAGAGGGCAGCTACCCTCGACCCGTGCCACCCTCGGCTCGTAGCCCCTAGAGCCAGATCTGGACGACTGCATTGGCCGTTACAGCCATCATAGATGGCCAGGACAACACCTCCACAGTGACACCCGTCACACCACCAACCCGACCCCTGTGCCACACACAACGGTCTAATGTTGTGCTGCCACGCCCATCGCAGAGCGCAACATCCCGATGAAGTTCCCTCGGCCCGCACCAAGACCTCCGCCTGAGGAGACAAGGCCTCCTCACCGGCGTTGGCGTTGGCGGGGCTTCTCCTGGCCGCGCCCTCTAGCAGTTGCGAGGGAGGGAGGAGTGGGGGCCTGGCAGCGACGGCAAAGTTTGCCTACCTTGTCGTTCGAGCGCTTAGACTGGAGTTTTGCTCCAGAAATCATTGTCTGCCCCGGGTCGAACATGTCAGTCGGGTCCCCGTCGAACGGTCTCCGAGACGATAGTGCTCCCCCGATGGCGATGAACTATAGGTTGCCCGAGTCTTATAGCAGGAGGACGTTCCTTACTGGCCAGGTCTCGGGTTCGTCCATATGTTGTTGGTGATGGAGTCTGTGAGTAAGAGCTCACCATGGACGGTGATGTTGAATACGGCTTGCACGGACTGTGCTTCGATGCCTTAAGGCACATGCCATTGTGTGCATGACATGTGGGCCTAACAGATGGTGGGCCCACTTATGACATTGAAGCTTCGTCCGGCTTGCATCGTTGCCATGATTGTCGGCTATGAAGCCGGGTCTTTCGCATATCATACCACCTTATTCTTTGCGGGGTCGGATACCGGTCCACTTTTGAGGTTCAACTAGACAACACTCATTGTCGAGGGCACGGAAAGTGAAGGCGAAGTCACCTGTGGGGCAGCTCGTGTTATGAGTCGATCCTGCCGTGAGGTTGTCCGTTACAACTACAAGCAGATGAGGCCCATGCATCCATGGACGAAACTGAGTACTACTCCCTCCGTTCATAAATATAAGTCTTTTCAGATATTTCACTAAGAGACTACATACATAGAAAAATAAATAAATTTACACTCTAAATTATGTCTACATACATCCACATGTAGTCTTCTAGTGGAACCTCTAAAAAGGCTTGTATTTAGGGACGGAGGGAGTACATGGGTGTCCAGATGTGTTCCCATTATTTTTAGAACACTGATAACCATAACACGTATGGTGGGAGAAACATCTGGCCACACGCCTCATGACCATAGATTGCGTCACGTCATCGAATGCATGCACAAACAATGAAACTAATGATGTCAGCAAAAATCTTTTGATTTTCGCAATGAGATCTTCGATGACTTTCTTTTGGTTAAAATTTCTCATTTTTATTGCACATAAATTGTCATGATGTTTACACTAAAGTTGACATGATATGTTTTAGCTACATTTTCTTCTACGTTCAAAGTAAAATTTGACATGTTATAAAACAGAGAATTCGGAAACTAAACTTCCCATGATGAATTACTAAAATTTGTTATGATTCATGAAATAATTTTAAGATGGTTCATAATTAAAAATAAATCCTTCATCAATTACTTTAAAAAAATGCATGGTCAATGACTCGCATTTGCCTTGAATCATAAACTAAAATTGCCATAGTGAATTACTTAAATTTGTTAGGATACAAGCACTAAATTTTGCCATGGTTCATACAAAAGTAATTTCCATGGTAAAAAATAGTATTGACATGGTAAAAAATACTAAAGTTCCCATGGTCTATAAACTAAAACTGGCATGATCTATAAATAAAATTTGCCATGATGAATTGCTAAAAATTGCCATGATCTACAAATTAAACTTGTCATGGTTAATTACTAAAGATTGTCATGGTAATTTAATAAAAAAATCCATGAAAAGTAGTTGAAAATACAATGGTAGCTTTAAATATAAAATGAAAAAATAGATGGAATATATCATGGCAACTTTAGTGTAAACTCCATGGCAACTATAGCATTAACATCATGGCCAATTTTGGCCCCAAAAAAATAGTCGAAACATATTAATATGAGATCTAGTTTTAAAGATCTCGTCAAGATGGATTTAATGGTGAAAGCGGATTTTTAACGGTATTTTTTATTTAAGATATAACACATTTTTAAGTTCGAAAAAACAAAAAAAATTGTTGATGTCATTTGTATGATGTGACAAAATGGATGGTTACGAAGGCGTTCAAACCATGTTGCTTCGTGTCACACGTTGGCACTTATCATTTTGGTATTTTGAAAATAAAATAGTATATAGGTAAATCACTAAAACATATGGTTTAATAAACATATGGTCAAATTTCTACATTGTGTAATCCCTCGAATATGATTTAATAAATACTACCTCTGTTTCTAAATATAAGACGTTTTGGCAGTTTTAATTGAACTGCTTAAACGTCTTATATTTGGGAACAGAGGGAGTACTAGGTGGTGGGAGGGTGAGCAGGATTGATATATTTTTATAGACTGGTTGCTGCTGATTGATTTGAAAAATCATTGGTCCGGTCAATATCGTAAACCAAATCCAAAATTGAATTCCTCAATTGAATGAAAGAGTTTCAAAATTAGGGAACATGATGAACTAAAGAAATTGAATGGGAGAGCTTGAGAAATTGTTAATCCCATCTAAATCGGATGACCAACTAGAAATTGAGTACCTCAATTAATTGTGAGGCTTCAAATTTTGAAAGCATAATGTATAGTATAAAAGAATTGAATGATAGAGCTTTGAGAAATTGTTGACCCAGCCAAAATTGGGTAAATCAATCCTAGTTGGAAACCTCAATTGAATATGGGCTTTTTAAAACTAGGGAGCTTAATCTTATAAAGGATATAGTTAAATTTGTACGTGGATGCTTCAAAAATGAGTATATCTAAAGCACTCCTTCACATATGATTAAGTCTGTACTCTAGAATTTTCTACATATATGTTTCTCTAATTATATGGTACAACCATATTACAATATTGTATGTTTTGGAGATATCTACATAGATATATATAAACTTCATAATTCACACGAGTATCAATTTTTCTTTGTTACAAAGTAGAAATTGAATTCAGCACAACACACAAGTATTTTTCAATAATATAAATTATAAATATATTATAAATAATTAAATTAATATTTAACTTGGTTTTGTTGTTATGTATGTCAAATAAGTAATGAAAGTTTATACACCTTAGCACAGTGGTATAGTAAGTATAAAATATGTATATATCAAGAGAAGGAGACAATAGGCAAAACTGAAATTAGTAACTTGAATTATTATTTTAAGATATGTAAACCCAAAACTCAAATGTTGGTTCCACCACTAGGTGCATCAATAGGACAATTAGCAATGCAGCAAGTTGCAGGCCAAAAAAGGGTGATATACCTGAGGGTTTCATTTGTTGTATGGAGTTGTGGAGGTAGTAGCCGAGCAAGGCAGTTCTTTCTATTGCATTTGATTAGCATCATTGTCCATGCCCTAATCAAAATTCGAAAATATTCTTTGCACATACCGTTTTGTCTTTTGCATACGGTCGAGGTCAGGACTCCCAATCTGGAATCAAAGGCAGCAGTGGTCGTGAACAATTAAGTATTTTCTTGACTGGTTGTCATGCATTTGTCATGTCCGGGTTGACCACACATCTGTCCAGCCTCACCCATGTGTACATTCCCCCAACCACTTTCTTGTCAAACGCCCAGCTCGTTCTTGTGTATCCAATATCTGCTAATCCACATGTCTCAAGGGCATCTCTAAACCCCTCTATCTGGGCTTGACTCCGGTTTCCAATCCCATCATGTTCATAAGTAAGAAGCAGTTCGTTGAAATCGCCCAATACTGTCCACGGCCTATTTTGAGTCTCAGAGATCCCCTAAGCATATCCCACGTTTTATGCCTTTCGAGCACTTGCGCTTCGTCATACACAAAAGTCACTCTCACCTGCATGTTAAAAAGTTCTTCAACCAAAACATCTACGTGATACTTAGAGTAACCAGTAACTTCCACTTTTATTTCGTCATTCCAAAAGATAACAAGTTCACCACTCCTACCAGAACTGCTTACAGCGAAACTTTTATTGTAACCTAAAGTATCTACTAATCTTTCAACCCTTGATCCCTCTATTTGTGTTTCCGGGATGCACAAGATGGAGGGGGCAAATTGCCTCGTTAGGTCACGAAGCTCTTGTACTGTCGCGGCTTTGCCGATTCCACGATAGTCCCAACAAAGTAGACCCATTGTGCTTGGCGCGACCCTCCCCCCCACCCACCTTGGAGGCCCGCCAAACGCGCATCGATGGTTTTGTTCTTTTCCTTCAACTTGTCTGACTGCATTGTGGCTATCCGGTTCCTCTTCGCATCCTGCTTTGATGATGGGCTTGGGGGGACCTCTAGTGGAACTAGAGCTAGTTGGT
The DNA here is from genome assembly GCA_022496015.1 of Hordeum marinum. Lineage (NCBI taxonomy): Eukaryota > Viridiplantae > Streptophyta > Magnoliopsida > Poales > Poaceae > Hordeum > Hordeum marinum. Next base: position 452,069,122 of record CM039678.1, on the reverse strand, counting down.
TGTTCTCCTCCATCATAGGCGGTGATGAACCTGGACGAGCTGACCCCAGTTCCGCAATCTGTGTCGCCCCACGCTTCCTGTATTGAATCTGGATCAGTCATTATAGCATCCACTGGGCTCGCAACTGGGTACGTTTCATGTTCATCCCAGTCCTCCTAGTCGCGTTGTTGCCTTTGTCTGAAACCCCCACCAGATCGTCCTCCCCCTGTTACCGCCATTACCTCTTCTTCTTCCTGCTCCAGGACCCTGGACGGCACCCCTAGACCAATCTGCACGAAGGTTCTTGAAGACCATAGCAGAGGGCGCATGTACTCCGTCACCACACTCTTTGTGCAAGTGACCCAGCATACCACAAACGGCACACCAGTCAAGCAATCTTTCATATTTGACTTTGATTATCTCCCTCTTCTTCTTGATCACCAGAGAGACATGATTTTTCGGTGGTCGAGTTACATCTGCCTTCACCCTTACACAGAAGAAATTACCCTCAAGGTCATGGGACTTCTACTCCGCGTAGATGAACTCCCCCACTGTTAATGCCAACAATTTAATCAGGTGAAAGAATAGGCCTGGGAGGTCATGAATTTGGATCCATATCTCTATTTTATCAAGCTTGAGCGATGACGGTCTGGTGATGCCGTCGTACGACTCGATCACCACTGTTTTACCATTGAAAGCGCAGGATCCTTCCTCCATTACCCTCTCCCAAACTCCAAGGCATGAGAATTGTAGGGTCTAGAGGTTATCTTCAAGTGGACGAAATTTCACCTCGTGTGCTAGATCATCCTAGGCCACCCGCATGTTCCTATAGAACCAGTACTGGAGTAAGCTTCTGTCGTGTGGACATGTGCGATCGCCGTCCACCTTGCAACATCAACGGGGATGTCACCATCTTCAAGGACTACATCTTGAAGATCGTCCTTCGTGAGACCTAACTCCTTCATCATCTTTTCCATCTCGTTCATGGCTTCTCCTGAAGCCGATACCGGATTTTCCATCTTGAATCTCTTGCTGTTAAAAACCTTCGTCCCGCAGACGGGGAAACCCTAATCACGCTCACTCGATCCGCCCCTTACCAAGAGTCTTGCGATCCCCAGCGTCGATGGCGGCCGGAGAGGGCAGGGGATCAAAGATCTCCAAGAGTCGCCGTAGGCGCCGTCGGGAGGAGAGGAAGGGGATGTTGGTCTGATGCATGCAACTGTTGCTGATCTATCCAATTATTTCGTGAACTTTGTTTTGAGATTCCTAGTACAAACCAAAAAAGGCCTAAGCGTTTGGGCTTCCTTGACGGGAAGCCCAGTCCTAGTTTAGTCAACTGGCGTACTATGGAAAGCCCCAATAATTGGAAAACAATAAAAAAAAAAGGCTTCCTTGGCCGTCAAGATGCCGTCGCCGTCGACCGCGTCAGCTCGCCTCCACCGGACAATATATATGCACCCGCGACCAATCGGACACGCGCTGAAAGAAACACACGCACACAGACTCAGACACCACTCCCTCCGGCGTTGGATCAGGCCTGCCCAGGGAAGCGCGGCGATGTCGTCGACGGCGAAGTTGCCGGTGGCGGAGCGGCGGAACGTGTTGGTGACGAGCGCGCTGCCGTACGTGAACAACGTGCCGCACCTGGGCAACATCATCGGCTGCGTGCTCAGCGCCGACGTCTTCACGCGCTACTGCCGCCTGCGCGGCCACAACGTGCTCTACGTCTGCGGCACCGACGAGTACGGCACCGCCACCGAGAACAGGGCCATCGAGGAGGGATGCTCACCCCTCCAGATCTGCGACAAGTGAGCGCCCAGCCTCACTTGATTTCCCATAGTATTATACGCATGATGATGAACTGGGCTAGGCTAAATGATATGATGTAGCTTGGCTTGGATGCGTTGGGGCAGAAACTGGGGAGGGTTTGGCTAACTCTTGCTGTGTGCCCGTGTGTGTGTGTGTGTGTGTGTGTGTGTGTGTGTGTGTGTGTGTGTGTGTGTGTGTGTGTGTGTGTGTAATATCCCCTTGCCGGCGTGATCGCCGACGTGAGAGGGAAGCAGCAAATTGCGTGACAGGAAGAAGAAGGCTCAAAGGGGAAGAGTAGGAGGAGAATTCAGCAATTATTTCAATGTTCAGAGTTGAGACATGGCTTGCTTCAGTTACAGCCACACGACTTATTATACGGACCACTCAGCGCCCACTGATCTTCTCCCTTGCGCCTTCACTGTATACATCTCGCACATAGCCTGAGACGTGACAGTGTGATGTTTTGCTGTACTTCCTCCATTCACAATTATTAGATGTTTTACCATCCAGTTTGCAAGTAGAGTAGTACTGCAGTTTGGATAAAATTGGATTTAAACTGTTGCGCTCAGCCAAATTGCTTCATAGAATAAAGAGGGAAACGACATGTGCTGCGTTTGCATAGCTTCTGAGAATCCATCCCCGTTCTGACTGATGCAGGTACCATGCGATTCACAAGGAAGTGTACGAGTGGTTCAACATCAGCTTCGACCACTTTGGCCGGACGTCCACCCCGCAGCAGACAGAGATATGCCAGTCGATCTTCCACAAACTGCTGGACAACGACTGGCTCTCAGAGAACACGATGCAGCAGGTTTGCCAATTGTCTGTTTTATTATGATGTCACAGGTTCACTTCCACCTGCCTTCTCTTTTCCTTACATTACAACACATGGCATGTCTATCATCTGTTGCAGCTCTACTGCGAATCATGCCAGAGGTTCCTGGCGGACAGGTTCGTCGTGGGCTCGTGCCCCGTGGAGGGATGCGGCAACGACTCCGCAAGAGGCGATCAGTGCGACAGATGCGGGAGGCTGCTGAATTCCACCGAGCTGATTGACCCCAGATGCAAGGCAGGAGGAGCTCCTCCACTTCTATTTGGCTCTTCTCACGATATATTGATCTTCCATCTCCATGTGCTAACTTTTACCATTCTCCAGGTTTGTGAGGCTACACCGGTCATCCGTGACACAGACCACTTGTTCTTGGAGCTTCCCTTGCTGAAGGAGCAGCTGGAGAAGTACATCGACGAGGCCTCGGCGACCGGATCATGGAGCCAGAACGCAGTTCGCATCACGGATGCCTGGTTGAAGGAAGGGCTGAAGCCTCGCTGCATCACCAGGGATTTGAAATGGGGCGTCCCTGTCCCACATGACAAGTACAAGGATAAGGTTTGCCATCCATCATGCAGAGATACATAGTACTCCCTCCATTCCTAAATACTCCCTCCGTCCCAAAATTCTTGTCTTAAATTTATCTAGATATGATTGTATCTAGTCACATTTTAGTATTTAGATACATCCATCTCTAGACAAATCTAAGACAAGAATTTTGGGACGGAGGGAGTATAAGTCTTTTTACACATTCCAATAGGGGACTACATACAGAGCAAAATAAGTGAATCTACGCTCTAAAATATGTCTACATACATCCGTATGTAGTCCAATAGTGTAATCTCTAAAAAGACTTATATTTAAGAACGGATGGAGTAAAAAATTATGTCTCCATGGTTTGCTTTAATGTCATGTGATGAACGGGTTCAGGTGTTCTATGTCTGGTTCGATGCGCCAATTGGATATATTTCCATCACCGCGTGCTACACGCCTGAGTGGGAGAAATGGTGGAAGAACCCAGAGAATGTCGAATTGTATCAGTTCATGGGCAAAGACAACGTCCCATTCCACACGGTGAGATTCTTTTGCTAACTTTGCTGCTTGAGAAGCTTCAGTGTACATTCCATATGTGTAGGTGCATACAGATCTGTACCTCCCATGCTGATCTTATCTTTTCAAAGAAATCTTATTTCTGCTGCATATAATAAAAAAAATCAGGTTATGTTTCCCTCTGCTCTACTTGGAACTGGTGAAAAGTGGACTCTGATGAAGAACATTAGTGTGACTGAATATCTCAACTATGAATCAGGTATCACACGGGTTTTGTTCAGGCCATTGTTTCTTCATATGTTCTTGAGTGCCTTATGTTAGAGATTTCATTCATGCGAATCCCATGGACATCTTCTTTTATTCACTCTGTTATCTTGCACAGGAAAGTTCTCGAAAACTAAGGGCATTGGGGTCTTTGGCAATGACGCCAAAGCCACAAATATTCCTGCTGATGTGTGGCGATACTACTTGCTTAGTAATCGTCCTGAGGTTAGGTTTCAGTTCAATCGAATTATCTATTAAATCTCTATGCATATATTCCTGTAAGATTGTTCATTTTGGTGTATTTTGTAAAACTTTCAGGCATCAGATGCAGTGTTCACATGGCAAGGTTTGCAGATAAAGCATAACAACGAGCTGATAAACAATTTGGGCAACTTCATCTATCGAGTGCTAAGCTTTATCGCAAAAACAGAGGGTTAGAAGACAAACATTCTCTTTTAAATTTCCTTTGTTTGTGGTGCTGATAAAAAGTTTCCAATTGTTCCTGCAGGAGCTGGATACGGCTCCATCATACCTGAAGCACCTAATGCCGATACACATCCATTGAGTCAGTCGTTGGCAGAAACTGTTGGCAATTTGATTCAGCAGTATATTGATGCAATGGACAAGGTAATGCATTAACCTGAACTGTGTGAACTCCGAATTGTACTAGTCAATAAATCTGAATAAGTACCATAGATCTGAAACATTTATGTGACATAAACGTTGCCGTTAACAGGTCAAACTAAAGCAAGGGCTGAAGATTGCAATGGCCATCTCTAGTGAGGGAAATGCTTACCTTCAAGTAAGCTCCTGTTCCTTCTTTTGCTGATTTCATTTCTACTCTGCATCATCTTGCACGGGATTTGACTCCGGTTTTCTACCTGGACATGCAGGAGAGTCAATTTTGGAAGCTTTACAAACAAGATCCAGCTAGTTGCGCGACTGTGATGAAAACTTCAGTTGGACTTGTCTACCTTCTCACTTGTTTGCTAGAGCCTTTCATGCCGTCCTTCTCGAAAGATGTTTGTCACCAACTTATGAATTACTTGCATTCAGGCAATGTTTACTTGCAGATCTATAATGCCTTGTTCTCTGGTCCAGGTCTTACAACAGCTGAATCTCTGTCCGAAAGAGCATATTTCTTTCGCCGATGAAAAGGGAGAGACTGAGAAGGCGAAAAGGCCTTGGGATCTCATACCATCAAACCACAGGATAGGGAAAATTGTGCATTTGTTCGAAGTGTTGGTATGCACTAGCACACTTTTCATGTTCTGCCTTTGTTTCCACTTTAATCCCTTGTATGTTTACTGCCTTCATTTCCTTGACGCCTGGCATACACCATAAACAGAACGATGCCGCAGTGGATAGCTTCAGGGAAACATTTCCAGGCAGTCAGGCCGAAAGAAACGCAAGGGCTAATTAAAGAAGCCAATGAAGTTATTGCCTAACTGGAAGCTGCAAAATATTTCTTGAAAAGTTGATCACAATACTTATTCAAATGACATTGAGATCCAGAAATGTGAGTTCGAAGAATGAATCACAATGTATATTTTACTGATTATTAGTGATGATGTGTTCAGAAAATGTACATAAACTGAACTACATGCTGTAGTACTTGGGAGTTGGAGATGCCTAAATTGATGTACATATGCTGATCACCTGGGGAGCTACATTTTTAGTTTTAAGTATGATGTACATAGTTAAAAAATAAAGGAAACTCTTACTTTTCTATCTAACCTAAGGAGAGAAAAGAATCAGCCGTTTACTGCGTCATCAAGCTTACAGAACTGTGGCAAATGTGCTTGGGTCGACAGTATTGGTACTGGTGTAACCATAGGTGATGAGCCTGGTATTGATTAGCAGATTTTGATGTTCCACAGGTTGTTTTTGCATGCTGCATAACTGTATTTAAGCAGGGGCCATCAAAGGTGGATAAATTGTATGAGAAATAAATAGGGTTACCCTGATGCGTAAGTAGCCCCAGCTCTTGGAGCTAATGCCAGATATTTTATGAAAGGTTAAAATATTGAGAAGGGACATTGTCCATTTGACCGAAGCTAAGCTCCACAATTGCATTATTCCACAATTTGTTTGCATGGGTGAGGATTAACTGATATGCATTCCAGATCGTAAGTTTAGCCCTCCAATAATATTATTTTGGAAAGCACACTACTTTAGTATCCAATCCTTACGGGCTGCAATTGCGGAACAATTGGCATGTCGTTTCTTCATTGACAAGCGATCATAGAAGTTTAGGCAAATGAACTAACCAAATTGACCTTGGCTCGTCCAATCTTAATGGCATTTGCTGAGGAATAGGCTGTCAGCAGACATTGAATCACACTCCGAGAGGGTCCAGGTCCAGAAGACGTGAGCGGCGCTTCGTGCTCCAGACGTGAAGGTGCTAGGAAAATATGGAGAACAACGGAAATAAGAAACGGTTAATTCAACTATTACAGAAATAAGGAAAGAGTGTGTTTCTGCATATCGACCAATAGCTGGGGACCCGAACCATTGACCTGAATATCACAAGGATGTGATTATGTTCCTACACGCAAGATCAAACGGACCATGTGCCATGCATTCGTTATATCACCTAAAGTCCAGTATCACTGGAAATGTTATCACCCTCATTGCTAGCCCTATCAATTAGCTAAATGGGACATTTTGTATTCTCTGCAGATTTGAATCTGTGGCAGTACATTATAGAAAAATCAGATGCAAAAGTTTGGCTGCTTAAACATAACATTGGCATATGACATAACCTGTTTTTTTATATGGAACATATGATAGACAAAGTAAGGAATCTGATGCCAATTGGCATAAATGCTTTTGCTGATTCTTTCAACACATGGCTGAATACGATAGAATCCTAAACTAGCAGACTTGTCTTAATGTTATGCTCACATTAAAAAAAAGTTTTGCTGGACCACGAAGTATTTCCTGAAGGCTCTCGGGAGATTCAAATTCAGCTTAATGGCTAGAGGTTCAGGAGAAGAGATGCTATTTTTCCAGACTCTTAAGTGATGTCATCATTCCATGACATATTATATTCTGCTTTATCCCTCTTGATGAATTTATAAACTATAGTCCGATATTCAGGTATTGAAACGATTTTTTCATCAATAGTGCTTATTTTCAGAGAAAAAATTGTATATTGCTACAAAACTGAATTCTTACAGTGCTCTTTTGGTTTAGTATAAGAGTCATCTTTTGCAACTTCCCCTTTTAGGGGGTCCATTTGGTGATGTATTTCATGTTGCCATTTGCAAACAATATTTTTCACGAACTTAAATCGTGAGGCTAGTATACGCAAATTTAATCAGTATCAGATACAGGTATACAACTGTGAGTAGGAAAAGGAAAAGGGTAACTTACAAAGTTGAAGATTTTACAAATGGATCTGCTTCCTGCGCTCTTTACCAGCCTAACAGAATTCAAAGGACTGGTACGGAAATAACAAAAAAGGCAGCTAAGCACCAAACCAAATTTGACAAGCTTAATTTTTTTTGCTTGTAAGCCGCTGCAGTACCTTGTGAATTGAGATACCCCCTCAAGCATCTGCACTGGAATTTCTATTTTCATCTGACTGGTAAGCTGTAAAAGGGCCATAATGCTGATGTAATGGCCCAAAGTTTGATGGACATAAGCAAATCCTACTTATCTTAGCACATTGCCTGGCATAACTCATGACATGATTGACTTGCGCAAAATAATCAAACATATCACATCTTGCAGGGCTCAGCCAGTTGCATAAATGTTAATCATGTTTGCAGTGTGCCTTATTTGTTGTGTGATCTCATGCAAGCAATCATAGATAGCATCAGTGTCCGTATGTGACTTGTCCTTCACGATAAATTCATGAACCACCCCATTTAGCTCGATGCAACTACATCCAGGAACTTTTTCCACTCCCAAGTGCCTCATCATCACTCTCACTTTATCAGCCTTCTTCTTCATTCCTGCTTCTACATACATGTTAGCCAGTAACACATATATTCCACTGTCACTTGGGTCAAGCTCTACTAATTTCATTGCTGCCCTTTCACCCAGAGTAATATTACCGTGCATCCTACAGGCAAAGAAGAGAGCACCCCACACTACTGCATCAGGCTCCATTGGCATGGTGTTCACTAGATGTTCTGCTTCGTCTAAATGACCTGCTCTGCCTAGCAAGTCTATCATACATGAATAATGTTTCATTTTCCTCTCAAGGTGATATTTTGAGACCAGTAGGGAAAAAAACTCCCTGCCTTCTTTAACCAGGCCAGCATGACAACATGCAGACAGAACCCCTATGAATGTAATCTCATCAGGCTGCAATCCAAGCTCTATCATTCTCCGGAAGTATTGTATTGCCTCATCAGCACGTCCATGATTTGCCAGGCCGCATAACATTGCTGTCCATGTGAGCGCATTTTTCTCCGGTAAATCTTTGAAAACATGAATGGCCTTCTCAATGTTCCCACACTTCGCATACATGTCAACGAGATTTGTGCCTAGTGTAACACCAAGTGAAAGCCGGTGTCGGTCGATGTAATGGTGAACCCACATACCCATGTCTAGCGCTCCAAGCTGTGAGCAAGCCGATAAAAGATTGACCATGGTAATCTCATCAGGCCTCACCTTTGCTTCCTGCATCTCATGAAATAATCCAAGAGCCTCCTTGCCCTGCTTACACTGTACATAGCCGGCCATCAGCGCATTCCATGGGAATGCGTCCCTTTCAGGCATCTCATCAAACACCCTCCTGGCATCATCCATCAACCCGAATTTTGTATAGGCAACAATCATGGTTGTCCATGAAACAACCGTTTTGCTATCAATCCTCTCGAACACAGACTTGGCCCGCTCCAAATCGCCGCATTTGACATACATATCCATTAGCACATTCATCAGCCTCACAGTGCACCTCACTCCATTACTCTCCACATACTCATGGAGCCTCCTCCCAAGCTCCAGATCCCGCAGCTGCCCGCACCCTGACACAACCCCAATCATTGTCACCTCATCAGGCACCAGCGTCCCATCCTCGGCCACCTGCCAGAACACCTCCAAGGCCTCCTCAGGCACGCCCCTTCGCACATAGCCGCCGATCAGCGTGTTCCACGACACCAGATCCCTCACAGGCATTTGATCGAACAGCCTACGTGCCTCCGCCATGGACGCGCACACAGACAGGAAGTGCACGGCGGCGTTCACCACGAAGACGTCCGCGTGGAACCCGAGCCTAAAGACGTGCCCCAGAACAGAGTCCCCGTAGCCCCGCTCCTGCAGGCACGCGCACGCCTTGAGCAGGAAGGGGAAGGTGAGGTGGTCCGGGCGGGCGGAGAGGAGGAGCGAGCGGTAGAGCGGGAGGCACCGCGGGACGAGGCCGCGGTGCGCGCAGAGGGAGAGGGCGCGGAGCGCGGCGTTGTAGGGGCGGGCGGAGTCGGGCGGGGTGGGCAGGGAGGCGAGGAGGGCGAGCGCGTGGAGGAGCGGGCGGGGGGCGTACCGCGGATCGTCGGAGTGCGCGAATGCCACGACGAGGCTAGAGGCGAAGGGGGGTGGGGACGGGGAGGAGATGAGGCCGGCGGTGAGGAGGTGCGCGTGGAGCTGCAGCAGGCGGCGGAGCGGCGGAGGGGGGCAGGCGGAGAGGACGGCCAGGAGGCGGGAAGGCGCTGGCGGAGGCATGGTTTGAGCGAGACGAGGAGGAAAGCAAGAGGTGAGTTTTTTTCTTTGAACAAAAAAAGGCAAAGGTGATTTTTTTTTTTTTTGAGGCAAAAAGGCAAAGGTGAGTGAAGGGCAAAGCTGAGCAGGTCCAGCAAGGCCCGAGGCTTGGCCCGTCAAGCCCAAGAGGACCTCCAGCGACTTAATAGAGCCGCATACAGTTTGGCCCAGTTCTTTTGACGGGTTAAGTTATGCCATAAGCCCTTCTCAAAAAGAATGCCATAAGCCGTCCCTGCTTAGCTTATTTTAGAAGCCAATTTCATAGCCGCAAACGTGTGAAGGGTTACATTTGCATCCCCTCCTCGCGAAGGTAGGGTTCCCCTCTCCTCTCGACGACTCTGGAGCCGTCATTGAGATCGATCTTCGCCGGCCGGATTCGGACTGATTAAGGGGTGACCTACCGTCGCTTCCCGATCTTCATCTTGCTGCGTCGTTCCCTAGTGGAGGGGTGGGCCAGCTAGGATTTCTCCACCCGGTGGCTCTTTGTTTGTCGGGCTAGGGTTTTCACAATGAGTAGCTCGGCCTCGGGATCGACGTCGAAGACAGGAGCGGTGGAGGACATGATGAAGCGGCTAGGACTTTCGGAGAAGGACCTGGATGATGTGGTCTTTGAGGATGAACAGGCTCCTCCGGCAGAAGCAACAAGGTGGATGGCAATAGCTAGGGTTCACACCCCAAAAACCTACAGCCAATAATGGTTCTTTCGCAATATGCGGGCTGCGTGGGACTTGGCGCAAGAGGTGAAGATTCGTCCTCTGGAGGAAAATTTGTACTCGATGCAATTCTCGTGTTTGGGCGATTGGGAACGGGTCATGGCGGATGGACCTTGGACGTTCAAAGGCAATGCAGTGGTAATGGATGAATATGATGGGTTTATTAAACCATCAGAGATTTGCTTGGATTACATAGATATCTGGGTACAGATCCATGACCTTCCTGATGGTTACTTCCCCATGATTAAAGCGTTGGCAGGAAAAGTGGACGAGTTCATCTATGCAGAGCCAAGATCCCATGACTTTGAAGGTAATTTTTCTCGTGTGCGGGTGAAGATCAATGTGCATAAGCCACTTAAGAACGTTGTGTCTGTGGTGAAGGGTGGCCAAAGGCAGTTCTTCATGATCAAATATGAATGTTTGCCCAACTGGTGTGCTGTTTGTGGTCACTTGGGCCACCAGTTCAAGGAGCATGGGGACGGGGTGCACCCCTCGGAGGCCCTAGTTTTCAGAGATCTGCAGGCTACGTGGTTCAAGGGACGGGGCAGAGGCCTGGGAGAAGGAAGAGGTCGCGGTCGCTCAGGTCGTGGCCGTGGACGAGGCAGAGGTGAACGACCTTACGGGGGCAGAACAGACAACATGGAATAAGGGGATGAGCATGATGATGGAGACCCGGACTTGAAGATGGCGAAGGCAGATGATAACAGGAAGAGAACTGCTGCGCAGGGAGTGGAGCTAAGTAGCCCTGCCACCAACTTGCTGGCGCTACCTCCGACGACGATGCGCCCCAGCCCACAGTCGAAGCAGGAGCCGAAGCGCTCAAGAACTGGAAACAATGAGAAGGATGGAAGAAGAAAAGCAATAGTACCCGGAAAACCCACAGATGCAAAATCAGCAGCCTCCCTCGAGGAGGACCGTCGGACACAATGAGTCTCTTGTGTTGGAATTGTTGTGGGGCGGGCAACCCTGTGACAATTCGAGAGCTTCGTGATCTCACGAAGCGGTTTGCCCCACGATCTTGTGTATTCTTGAAACTCAGATTGTGGGTTCTAGGGTTGAGGGGTACACTAGCTCGTTAGGTTTTAATTAAAGTTTTTCAGTTAATAGTTCTGGGAGAAGTGGAGGCCTTTGTATCTTCTGGAATGACTCAATAAAAGTGTCAGTTATTGGTTATTCTCGTTATCATATTGACGTGGAGGTTGATGATCTTGGTGGCTCACCCTCTAGAGTCACCTTTGTGTACGGAGAAGCTCAAGTTTAGGAGAGACATAGGACATGAGATACACTCAAAGACATTGCAAACTCTAGCTCGCTGCCATGGATAGCAATGGGGGATTTTAATGAAGTACTACACTTACACGAATATGACATAATTGGGAATCAGAGTCAGGCCCAGATGGACGGTTTTAGGGAGGCCATTGACACTTGTGGTTTCACTGATATAGGCTACAAAGGAGTATCGTGGACATTTGAAAAAAAGGTGACAGGGGGCACATTTACTCGAGTAAGATTGGACCGGTGTGTGGCATCTACAGACTGGTGTTTAACATACCCATTGGCGCAACTGGAGCACCACACAGTGGCCACATCCAATCATAGCCCCCTTTTGCTGACACTATCCGACATGCATGTATGCATCAGCAGGCCCCGCTCTTTTAAATACGAATTAATGTGGGAAACCCACGATGGGCTGGGTGCAGTGAGTGGTGATAGGTGGGGGAATGGCTAGGAGGCATCAGTCCAGGACATCAAAGGAAAGTTACAGTTGTTGTCGGAGGATCTCAGTGCATGGGACAGGAATGTGTTTGGTAACGTCCGGCGAGAAATCTGAGGCCTGCAGTAGAATCTAGCTGATATGCGCGTGATCCCAGGGCGAACTGGACCGACCCATGCGGAGATAAAAATATGTGACAGGCTAGTGGAGCTTTTCAACAGAGAAGAAATTTTATGGAGGCAAAGAGCTAGTAGAGTGGCTAACTCATGGAGACAAAAATACATATTCCTTCCATCTTTGGGCTAGCAGGCGACGGAAAAAGAATCAAATCAAAGCCCTCCAAATGCCTAGTGGAGGGTTCACGAAGAACACGGCTGTCATGGAGGAGATGACCTCAAACTTCTATCAGCAGCTCTATACGTCCGAGGGTGTTCACGACATGCAGCAAGTGCTAGACCACGTTCCTTGTAGAGTAACAGCGGACATGGATGAGAAGCCGAATGCAGAGTACTCCTAGGAGGAGATCAAACAAGCTATGTTCCAACTGTTTCCTACGAAGGCTCCGGGGCCTGATGGTTACCCTGCGCATTTTTTCAGCAGCACTGGGAGGTGTGTGGAGCTGCTGTTACAAGGGCAGTGTTGCGAATTATAAATGGGACTGAATCTATGGAGTGCATTAATGAGACTACCCTGGTATTAATACCAAAGGTAAAAAACACAATGCTGACACGGTTTAGGCCCATCTGATTGTGTAATGTATTATACAAAATTGCCTCCAAAGTTATTTCCAATAGGCTGAAGTTGGTGTTACCTGACATTATATCTGAGGAGCAATCTACGTTTGTACCAGGCAGACTTATTACTGACAACATTATTGCAGCATATGAGTGTCTTCATTTTATGAAGAGGAATGGGGCAAGAAGGAACCGCCACTGTGCGCTAAAACTTGACATGATGAAGGCTTATGACAGGGTCGAATGGGACTACTTGCAAGCAATGATGCTGAAATTGGGCTTCACAGAGAGATGGGTAAACATTATTATGGGCATGGTCAGGATAGTAAAATTCTCAGTCCTTTTTAATGGTAAGAAACTTGACGAGTTTAGTCCTTCACGTGGAATTCGACAGGAAGATCCAATCTCCCCATACCTCTTCCTAATTGCAGCAGAGGGCCTTTCGTGCCTCTTAAAAACTTATGATGAGTCGTCCAGCTTGAGAGGGTTAAAGGTGGCACCTCTGGCTCCACCTATTAATCATTTATTATTTGCTGACGACAACCTGTTGTTTTGTAAGGCGAGTGGTGATGGGGATAGAGAGGTTAACCAGATGTTGAACACATATTGTCAGGCTTCGGGGCAGAGAATAAACTATGGTAAATCCTCAATCTATTTCAGCAAGGGTTGTCCTAACAATGTCAGAGAAGAAATTAAGGAAGTTTTGCAGGTTCCAAATGAGACCCTCTCAGACATATCTAGGAATGCCCTCTAGTGTGGGGTCATCAAAAAATGGAGCGTTCAAGTATCTCAAAGATTACCTGTGGAGCAAGGTACAAGGATGGATTGAGCACACTTTATCCACAGCGGGCAAGGAAGTGTTGGTCAAGGCAATAGCTCAAGCGGTTCCGGTTTTCTCTATGTCATGTTTTAGACTTCCTAGGGGCCTTTGTGAACACCTCAACATGTTAATCCGGAAATTATGGTGGGGCAGCAAAGAAGGAAAACGTAAGCCGCATTGGGTGTCCAGGGAAGCTATGACTGAGCCTAAGATGTTGGGGGGGGCTCGGTTTCAAAGATTTTGAGTTGTTTAACTTGTCTCTTTTGGCGAAATAGGCTTGGAGATTACTACAATCTCCAGATTCGTTGAGTGGGAGAATCCTTAAGGCAGCTTACTACCCTGAATGCATAATTCTTGATGCCCAGTTGGGAAACAACCCAAGCCAGGTCTGGAGATCGATCATTGACGGAAGAGATGTGCTAAAATAGGGCATCATTCGGCGCATAGGGGATGGAACTACGACAAAGATATGGTCTGATAACTAGAACCCGCGGGATGAGATGCTTAGGCCATACGGTTGCATAACACAGCACCCCCTGGAGCTTGTGTCTAAATTGATAGATCACACGACAGCAACATGGGATGTGGAGCGACTCTCTGAAGTGTTCCTACCTATCGATGTGCCGGCCATTTGATCTATACCTCTTTGTACCAGAATTATCTCTGATTCATGGGCCTGGCACCACGAGAGGAGAGGGACATTCACGGTCAAGTCATGTTACAGGATGATGGTTGAGACCAAGAGGAGACGTGAAGCATGGTTGGAGGGAGATGCTGGTTCATCAAGCTTGGACCGCGACAAGGTCTCATGGAAACAACTATGGCAGACTCGGGTACCTGGGAAAATCAGAATGTTCTTATGGCGTTTGGCCAAACAGTCGCTGCCAACAGGGGACGTCCGAGCTCATCGCAAAATGTCCACCACAACAGCATGCGGCCTGTGTGGAGCGGACGACTGATACGTCTCCAACGTATCTATATTTTTTGATTGTTCCATGCTATTATATTATTTGTTTTGGATGTTTTATATGCATTAATATGTTATTTTATATTATTTTGGGACTAACCTATTAATCTAGAGCCTAGTGCCAGTTTCTGTTTTTCCTTGTTTTTGAGTTTCGCAGATAAGGAATATTAAACGGAGTCCAAATGGAATAAAACCTTTGGAATGATTTTTTCTGGAACGAAAGGAAACTACGAGACTTGAGAACCAAGGCAGAGGAGCCACCGTGGGGCCACAAGCCCTAGGGGCATGGCCAGGGGTAGGCCGCGTCGGGAAGGCTTGTGGGCCCACGGCAGCTCCCCTAACCCTAATCTTCGGCCTATAAATTCCCAAATATTCCGTCATTATCAAAGAGAACCACGAAAACACTTTTCCACCGCTAGAAGCCTCCGTTCCCGAGAGATCCAGTCTTGGAGCCTTTTCGATAATCTGCTAGAGGGGGGTTCAATCATGGAGGGCATCTACATCAACTCCATTGCCCCTCCGATGATGCGTGAGTAGTTCACCATAGACCTACGGGTCCATAGCTAGTAGCTAGATGGCTTCTTCTCTCTCTTTGCTTCTCAATACCATGTTCTTCATGATCTTCATGGAGATCTATCCGATGTAATACTCTTTTGTGGTGTGTTTGTTGAGATCCGATGAATTGTGGGTTTATGTTCAGATTATCCATGAATATTATTTGAGTCTTTCCTGAATTCTTATATACATGATTTCATATCTTTGCAAGTCTCTTCGAGTTATTGGTTTGGTTTGGCCAACTAGATTGGTAATTCTTGCAATGAGAGAAGTGCTTAGTTTTGGGTTCAATCTTGCAGTGTCCTCACCTAGTGACAAAGTAGGGGTAGCGAAGCACGTATTGTATTGTTGGCATCAAGGGTAAAAAGCTGGGTTTTCATCATATTGCTTCAGTTTATCCCTCTACATCATGTCATCTTACTTAATGCATTACTCTGTTCTTCATGAACTCAATACTCTAGACGCAGGCAGGAGTCAGTCGATGTGTGGAGTAATAGTAGTAGATGCAGAATCGTTTCGGTCTACTTGTCACGGACGTGATGCCTATATGCATAATCATTGCCTTGGATATGTTCATAATTATTCGCTTTTCTATCAATTGCTCGACAGTAATTTGTTCGCCCATCATAATACTTGCCATCATGAGAGAAGCCATCTAGTGAAACCTATGGCCCCCTGGTCTATTTTCCATATTATACTTTCAGATCTAAAACCAAAAATACTTGATGCATTATTTTTACTTTTAGTTTTACTTTTCGTTCAAGCATACTATTATATATATCTCTATTAGATCTCATCCTTGCAAGTAACCGTGAAGGGATTGACAACCCCTTTATAGCGTTGGGTGCAAGAGTTTGATTCTTTGTGCAGGTACGTCTATTGGTGACTCGCTTGTATTGTTGGGAGACGTAGTAGTAAATCAAAAAAAATCCTACGTGTCACCAAGATCTATCTATGGAGAAACCAGCAACGAGCAAAGGGGGAGTGCATCTTCATACCTTTGAAGATCGCAAAGCGGAAGCGTTACTAGAACGTGTTGTTGGAGTCGTACTCGCAGCGATTCAGATCGCGGTGGAATCCAATCTAAGCGCCGAACAACGGTGCATCCGCGTTCAACACACATGCAGCCCGGTGACGTCTCCTACGCTTGATCCAGCAAGGAGGAAGGAGAGGTTGAGGGAGAGCTCTGGCAGCACGACGGCGTGGTGACGGTGGAGTTGCGTGGTACTCCGGCAGGGCTTCGCCAAGCACTACGGAGGACGAGGACGAGGAGGGGTAGGGCTGCACCGAGAGAGAGATGCGTGTCTCCGGCAGCCCCAAGGGCTCCACTATATATAGGAGGAGGGGAGGAGGATGCGCAGCCCCTAGGGTTCCCACCCTAGGGCCGGCGGCAGCCCTAGATGGCTCCTGGTGCGGCGGCCAGAGAGGGAGAGGGAGGGGCGGCACCCTAGGTGGGCCTAAGGCCCATCTATGCTAGGGTTTGCCCCCTTATCCAACTTGTGTTGCGCCTTGGGCCTTGGTAGGAGGCGCACCAGCGCACTCTGGGGCTGGTCCCTTCCACCTTCGGCCCACGCAGCCCTCTGGTGCCGGTGGCCCCACACGTTGGACCCCCAGAATCCTTCCGGTGGTCCCGGTATGTTACCGATGATGCTCGGAACACTTCCGGTGACCAAAACCTCACTTCCTATATATGAATCTTTACCTCCGGACCATTTCGGAACTCCTCGTGATGTCTGGGATCTCATCCGCGACTCCAACCAACCTTCGGTAACCACGTACACTATTTCCCTATAACCCTAGCGTCATCGAACCTTAAGTGTGTAGACCCTACGGGTTTGGGAGGCATGTAGACATGACCAAGACACCTCTCCGGTCAATAACCAACAGCGGGATATGGATACCCATGTTGTCTCCCACATGCTCCACGATGATCTCATCGGATGAACCATGATGTGAGGGATTCAATCAATCCTGTATACAATTCCCTTTGTCTATCGGTATGACACTTGCCCGAGATTCGATCGTCGGTATCCCCATACCTTGTTCAATCTCGTCACCGGCAAGTCTCTTTACTCGTTCCGTAACTCATTATCTCGTGGCTAACTTCTTAGTCACATTGAGCTCATTATGATGATGTCTTACCGAGTGGGCCCAGGGATACCTATCCGTCACACGGAGTGACAAATCCCAGTCTCGATTCGTGCCAACCGAACAGATACTTTCGGGGATACCCGTAGCATACCTTTATACCCACCTAGTTACGTTGTGACGTTTGGTACACCCAAAGTATTCCTACGGTATCCAGGAGTTGCACAATCTCATGGTCTAAGGAAACGATACTTGACATTAGAAAAGTTTTAGCAGACGAACTACACAATCTTGTGCTATGCTTAGGATTGGGTCTTGTCCATCACATCATTCTCCTAATGATGTGATCCCGTTATCAACGACATCCAATGTCCATGGTCATGAAACCGTGACCATCTATTGATCAACGAGCTAGCCAACTAGAGGCTCACTAGGGACATGTTGTGATCTATGTATTCACACATGCATTACGGTTTCCGGTTAATACAATTATAGCATGAACAATAGACAATTATCATGAACAAGGAAATACAATAATAACCATTTTATTGTTGACTCTAGGGCATATTTCCAATAGTCTCCCACTTGCACTAGATTCAATAATCTAGTTACATTGTGATGTATCGAACACCCATAGAGTTCTGGTGTTGATCATGTTTTGCTCGTGAGAGAGGTTTAGTCAACGGACCTGCGACATTCAGATATGTATGTACTTTACAAATATCTATATCTCCTTCCTGAATGTAATCACGAATGGAGTTGAGGCGACGCTTGATGTGTCTTGTCTTCTTATGAACCCTGGGCTCCTTGGCAAGGGCAATAGCTCCAGTGTTGTCACATAATAGAGCCATCGGGCCCGACGCATTGGGAATCACTCCTAGGTCGGTGATGAACTCCTTCATCCAGACTCCTTCCTTTGCTGCTTCTGAAGCAGCTATGTACTCCGCTTCACATGTAGATGCCGCCACGACGCTTTGCTTGCTGCTGCACCAGCTGACTGCCCCTCCGTTCAAAATATACAAGTATCCGGTTTGTGACTTGGAGTGCCAGATCTATGTCCAAGCTAGCATCGACGTAACCCTTTACGACAAGCTCTTCGGCACCTCCATATACGAGAAACATGTCCTTGGTCATTTTCAGGTACTTCAGGATATTCTTGACCGTTGTCCAGTGTTCCACTCCGGGATCACTTTGGTAGCTCCCTACCAAACTTATGGCAACCGGAAACCGTAATGCATGTGATGGTCACGGTTTTCTGTTAATACAATTATAGCATGAACAATAGACAATTATCATGAACAAGGAAATACAATAATAACCATTTTATTATTGCCTGTAGGGCATATTTCCAACAGTGCGATCTATGATGTCTCTTACCGACTTACCGCTATCATTTTGGGGATATGCATTAGAGACTGCCGCATTCACTTTAAATAGGGCACCGTCTAAGTCCGTTGAGACAACACCGTATGAATTATGGTTTGGAAAGAAACCTAAGCTGTTGTTTCTGAAAGTTTGGGGCTATGATGCTTATGTGAAGAAACTTCAACCTGAGAAGCTCGAACCCAAGGCGGATAAGTGCATCTTCATAGGATACCCCAAAGAAACTATTGGGTATATCTTCTACCTTAGATCTGAAGGCAAAGTCTTTGTTGCCAAGAATGGATCCTTTCTAGAGAAAGAGTTTCTCTCGAAGGTAGTAAGTGGGAGGAAAATAGAACTTGATAAGGTAATTGTACCTCCACTCGAACCGGAGAGTAGCGTAACACAGGAAGTTGTTTCTCTGGAGCCTGCACCGGCTGGAGAGGAAGTTAATGATGATGACCATGAAACTTCAGATCAAGTTGCTATTCGAAGGTCCACTAAGACACGTTCCGCACCAGAATGGTACGACAATCCTGTCCTAGAGATCATGTTGTTGGACAACGGTGAACCTTCGAACTATGAAGAAGCGATGGCGGGCCCAGATTCCAACAAATGGCTTGAAGCCATGAAATCCGAGATAGGATCCATGTATGAGAACAAAGTATGGACTTTGGTGGACTTGCCTGATGATAAGCGAGCCATAGAAAATAAATGGATCTTTAAGAAGAAGACTGGCGCGGATGGTAATGTAACCGTCTATAAGGCTCGGCTTGTCGCTAAGGGTTATCGACAAGTTCAAGGAGTTGACTACGATGACTTTCTCACCCGTAGCGATGTTGAAGTCCGTTCGAATCATGTTAGCAATTGTCACATTTTATGATTATGAGATGTGGCAAATGGATGTCAAAACGGCATTCCTTAATGGTTTCCTTAAGGAAGAACTGTATATGATGCAGCCGGAAGGTTTTGTCGATCCTAAAGATGCTAACAAGGTATGCAAGCTCCAACGATCCATCTATGGGCTGGTGCAAGCATCTCAGAGTTGGAACATTCGCTTTAATGAGGTGATTAAAGTGTTTGGGTTTATACAGGTTTATGGAGAACCCTGTATTTACAAGAAAGTGAGTGGGAGCTCTGTAGCATTTCTCATATTATATGTGGATGACATATTGTTGATGGGAAATGATATAGAACTTTTGGAAAGCATAAAGGCCTACTTGAATAAGTGTTTTTCAATGAAGGACCTTGGAGAAGCTGCTTACATATTAGGCATCAAGATCTATAGAGATAGATCGAGACGCCTCATAGGTCTTTCACAAAGCACATACCTTGAAAAGATATTAAAGAAGTTCAATATGGATCAGTCCAAGAAGGGGTTCTTGCCCGTGTTACAGGGTGTGAGATTGAGTACGACTCAATTCCCGACCACGACAAAGGATAGAGAAGAGACGAGTGTCATCCCCTATGCTTCAGCCATAGGCTCTATTATGTATGACATGCTGTGTACCAGACCTGATGTGAACCTTGCCATAAGTTTGGTAGGGAGGTACCAAAGTGATCCCGGAGCGGAACACTAGACAGCGGTCAAGAATATCCAGAAGTACCTGAAAAGGACCAAGGACATGTTTCTCGTATATGGAGGTGTCGAAGAGCTCGTCGTAAAGGGTTACATTGATGCTAGCTTCGACAGAGATCCGGATGACTCCAAGTCACAAACCGGATACGTGTATACTTTGAACGGAGGGGCAGTTAGCTGGTGCAGTAGCAAGCAAAGCGTCATGATGGCATCTACATGTGAAGCGGAGTACATAGCTGCTTCAGAAGCAGCAAAGGAAGGAGTCTGGATGAAGGAGTTCATCACCGACCTAGGAGTGATTCCCAATGCGTCGGGCCCGATGTCTCTATTATGTGACAACACTGGAGCTATTGCCCTTGCCAAGGAGACCAGGTTTCACAAGAAGACAAGACACATCAAACGCCACTTCAACTCCATTCGTGATTACATTCAGGAAGGAGATATAGATATTTGTAAAGTACATACGGATCTGAATGTCGCAGATCTGTTGACTAAACCTCTCTCACGAGCGAAACATGATCAACACCAGAACTCTATGGGTGTTCGATACATCATAATGTAACTAGATTATTGACTCTAGTGCAAGTGGGAGACTATTGGAAATATGCCCCAGAGGACATAATAAAATGGTTATTATTGTATTTCCTTGTTTATGATAATTGTCTATTGTTCATGCTATAATTGTATTAACCGGAAACCGTAATGCATGTTTGAATACATAGAGCACAACATGTCCCTAGTGAGCCTCTAGTTGGCTAGCTCATTGATCAATAGATGGTCACGGTTTCATGACCGTGGACATTGGATGTCGTTGATAACGGGATCACATCATTAGGAGAATCATGTGATGGACAAGACCCAATCCTAAGCATAGCACAAGATTGTGTAGTTCGTCTGCTAAAGCTTTTCTAATGTCAAGTATCGTTTCCTTAGACCATGAGATTGTGCAACTCCCGAATACCGTAGGAATTCTTTGGGTGTGCCAAACGTCACAATGTAACTGGGTGGCTATAAAGGTACACTACGGGTATCTCTGAAAGTGTCTGTTGGGTTGGCACGAATCGGGACTAGGATTTGTCACTCCATGTGACGGAGAGGTATCTCTAGGCCCACTCGGTAGGACATCATCATAATGAGCTCAATGTGACTAAGGAGTTAGCCATGGGATGATGTGTTACAGAATGCGTAAAGAGACTTGCTGGCAACGAGATTGAAGAAGGTATAGGGATATCGATGATCGAATCTCGGGCAAGTATCATACCGGTAGACAAAGGGAATTGTATAAGGGATTGATTGAATCCCTGACATTGTGGTTCATCCGATGAGATCATCGTGGAGCATGTGGGAACCAACATGGGTATCCAGATCCCGCTGTTGGTTATTGGCCGGAGAGGTGTCTCGGTCATGTATACATGCCTTCCGAACACGTAGGGTCTACACACTTAAGGTTCGATGATGCTACGGTTATAGGGAAATTGTGTATGTGGTTACCGAAGGTTGTTCAGAGTCCCGGATGAGATCCCGGATGTCACGAGGAGTTCTAGAATGGTCCGGAGGTAAAGATTCATATATAGGAAGTGAGGTTTTGGTCACCGGAAGTGATTCGGGCATCACCGGTAATGTACCGGGACCACCGGAAGGGTTCGGAGGGTCCACCAAGTGGGGCCACCGGCACCAGAGGGCTGCATGGGCCGCAAGTGGGAGGGAACCAGCCCCGAGGTGGGATGGTGCGCCCCCACAAGGGCCCAAGGCGCAGCACTTGGTGGGAGCGGGCAAACCCTAGTCCAGATGGGCCTTAGGCCCATCTAGGGCGCCGCCCCTCCCCTCTCCCCTCTTGGCCGCCGGCCAGATGCCATCTAGGGCTGCCGCACCACCCTAGGGTGGGAACCCTAGGGGTGCGCACCCTCCTCCTCCTCCTCCTATATATAGTGGAGCCCTTGGGGTTGCCGAAGAGACGGATCTCTCTCTCTCGGCGTAGCCCTACCCCTCCTCCTCCTCGTCCTCCGTAGTGCTTGGAGAAGCCCTATCGGAGTACCACGCAGCTACACCGTCACCATGTCATCATGCTGCCCGAGCTCTCCCTCAACCTCTCCTTCCTCCTTGCTAGATCAAGGTGTAGGAGATGTCATCGGGCTGCACGTGTGTTGAACGCGGAGGCACCATTGTTCGGTGCTTAGATTGTAATCCACCGCGGTCTGAATCGCTGCGAGTATGACTCCACCAACCGTGTTCTAGTAACTCTTCCGCTTTGTGATCTTCAAAGGTATGAAGATGCACTCCCCCTTTCCTCGTTGTTGGTTTCTCCATAGATTGATCTTGGTGACACGTAGGTTTTGTTTTTGATTTACTACTATGTCTCCCAACACGCACCATATCCAATAGAGTGCGATTACGACATTCAGACACACCATTTCACTAAGGTGTGCCAGGCGGCATGAGTTGTGAAACAATTCCACATTTCCTTAGGTGCATGCCAAACTCGTGACTCAAATATTCTCCACCATGATAAGATCGCAGACACTTTATTTTCCTGTCACGTTGATTCTCTACCTCACTCTGAAATTCCTTGAACTTTTCAAAGGTTTCAGACTTGTGTTTCATTAAGTAGACATATCCATATCTGCTTAAGTCGTCGGTGAGGGTGAGAACATAATGGTAGCCACCGCGAGCCTCAACTCTCATTGGACCGCATACATCGGTATGTATTATCTTCAACAAGTCAGTTGCTCGCTCCATTGTTCCGGAGAACAGAGTCTTGGTCATCTTGCCCATGAGGCATGGTTCGCACGTGTCAAATGATTCAAAATCAAGAGACTCCAAAAGTCCATCAGCATGGAGTTTCTTCATGCGTTTGACACCAATATGACCAAGGCGGCAGTGCCACATGTAGGTGGGACTATCATTATCAACCTTACATCTTTTAGTACTCACACTATGAACATGTGTAACATCACGTTCGAGATTCATCAAAAATAAACCATTGACCAGCGGGGCATGCCCATAAAACATTTCTCTCATATAAATAGAACAACCATTATTCTCAGATTTAAATGAGTAGCCATCTCGCATCAAACGAGATCCATATACAATGTTCATGCTCAAAGCTGGCACTAAATAACAATTATTAAGGTTTAAAACTAATCTCGAAGGTAGATGTAGAGGTAGCATGCCGATGGTGATCACATCGACCTTGGAACCATTCCCGACGCGCATCGTCACCTCGTCCTTCGCCAGTCTCTACTTATTCCGCAACTCCTGCTTGGAGTTACTGTTGGGGAACGTTGCATGGGAAACAAAAAATTTCCTACGCACACGCAAGATCTATCCATGGTGATGAGCATCTACGAGAGGGAGAGTGGATCTACATACCCTTGTAGATCGCTAAGCGGGAAGCGTTAAGAAACGCGGTTGGTGTAGTCGAACGTCTTCGCCATCCAAATCGCCGAGCGTCCCGTGATCTCATCACGATCCGTCCCGCGATCCAATCACGATCCGTCCCGCGAACTCATCACGATCCGTCCTGCGATCTCGTCACGGTCCGTCCCGCGAACTCATCATGATCTGTCCCGCGAACTCGATCACGGTCCTTTTGATCTAGCGCCGAACGGACGGCACCTCCGCGTTCCGCACACGTATAGCTCGATGACGATATCCGCCTTCTTGATCCAGCAAGAGGGAGCGGAGAGGTGTAAGAGTTCTCCGGCAGTGTGACGGCGCTCCGGAGATGGTGGTGGAGCTATTCCGGCAGGGCTTCGCCTAAGCACTGCAGAACACCGATCTAGAGGAGAAACTATGCACTAGAGGAACGGGTAGCACGTGGCTGAAAATTCTGTGCCAAAACCCTAAAATCCTCTAGTATATATTGGAGTGGAGAGGAGGAGGAGGCTTGTCTGCCAAAAAGCCAGCCCTTGGGTCGGCCAAAGTGGGGAGGAGAGGAGTACTCCTCCAATCCTAGTAGGACTAGGATTCCTCCTTTTTTTTGGCCTTTTTCCACCTTTTTCCCTTTGGGCTTTTTCTCCCAGCCGCATGGGCCTTGTGTGGGACTTACACCAGCCCACAAAAGGCTGGTATTTACTCTCCCACAGCCCATGAAGCCTCTTGGGTCGAAATACCCCTCCCGGTGGTCTCCCGGTACACTACCGGCACTCCCGGTACATTATCGATTAGCCCGAAACTTTTCAGGCGACCAAAATGGGACTTCCTATATATATCAATATTTACCTCCGGACCACTCCGGAGATCCTCGTGACGTCCGGGATCTCATCCGGGACTCCGAACAACCTTCGGTCACAACCATGCATAACTCTATACTACCGAAACGTCACCGAACCTTAAGTGTGCAGACCCTGCGGGTTCGAGAACTATGTAGACATGACCGAGACACCTCTACGGTCAATAACCAATAGCGGGACCTAGATGCCCATATTGGTTCCTACATATTCTATGAAGATCTTTATCGGTCGAACCTCTATGTCAAGGATTCAGTTAATCCCGTATGATATTCCCTTTGTTCTTCGGTATGTTACTTGCGCGAGATTCGATCGTCGGTATCTCCATACCTAGTTCAACCTCGTTACCGGCAAGTCTCTTTACTCGTTCCGTAATACAAGATCCCATGACTAACACTTAGTCACATTGCTTGCAAGGCTTGTTGTGATGTTGTATTACCGAGTGGGCCCTGAGATACCTCTCCGTCACACGGAGTAACAAATCCCAGTCTTGATCCATGCCAACTCAACAGACACCCTCGGAGA
The DNA here is from genome assembly GCA_022496015.1 of Hordeum marinum. NCBI lineage: Eukaryota > Viridiplantae > Streptophyta > Magnoliopsida > Poales > Poaceae > Hordeum > Hordeum marinum. Next base: position 452,044,196 of record CM039678.1, on the reverse strand, counting down.
TACCTCTAGAGTACCTTTATAGTCACCCAGTTACGTTGTGACATTTGATACACACAAGGCACTCCTCTGGTGTCAGTGAGTTGCATGATCTCATGGTCATAGGAACATATACTTGACATGCAGAAAACAGTAGCAATAAACTAACACGATCATATGCTACGTTTGTAGTTTGGGTCTTGTCCATCACACCATTCTCCTAATGATGTGATCCCGTTATCAAATGACATCTCATGTCCATGGCTAGGAAACCTTAACCATCTTTGATCAACGAGCTAGTCCATTAGAGGCATACTAGGGACATGGTTTTGTCTATGTATCCACACATGCATCTAAGTCTCCGATCAATACAATTATAGCATGGATAATAAACGATTTATCATGAACAAGGAAATATGATAATAACTAATTTATTATTGCCTCTAGGGCATATTTCCAACAGTTACAAATGTGAGCAACTACACCGGTATCAAATACCCAGGAGCTACTATGAGCATTGGTAAGGTGCCCTTGCAATAAAAGCACTCAGTCTCAGGCTTGGGTCCATTCTTGTTCTTCTTCCCAGCAACTTGCTTACCGGGCACGACAACTGCTTTGCCGTCCTTCTTTATGTTCTTCTTACCCTTGCCTTTCTTGAAACTAGTGGTTATATTGACCATCAACACTTGATGCTCCTTTTTGATCTCGACCTCCGTTGATTTTAGTGTTCGGGAACGTCGCATGGGAAACAAAAAATTTCCTACGTTCACGCAAGACCTATCCATGGTGATGAGCATCTACGAGAGGGAGAGTGGATCTACATACCCTTGTAGATCGCTAAGCGGGAAGCGTTAAGAAACGCGGTTGGCGTGGTCAAACGTCTTCGTGATCCAAATCGCTGAGTGTCCCGCGATCTCATCATGATCCGTCCTGCGATCCAATCACGATCCGTCCCGCGAACTCATCATGATCCATCCCGCAAACTCATCACGATCTGTCCCACGAACTCATTACGACCTGTCTCACGATCTTGATCACAGTCCTTCTGATCTAGCGCCGAACGGACGGCACCTCCGCGTTCAGCACACGTACAGCTCGATGACGATCTCCGCCTTCTTGATCCAGCAAGAGGGAATGGAGAGGTAGAAGAGTTCTCCGGTAGCGTGACGGCACTCCGGCGATGGTGGTGGAGCTATTCCGGCAGGGCTTTGCCTAAGCACTACAGAAATCCGATCTAGAGGAGAAACTATGCACTGGACGAACGGGCAGCATGTGGCTGAAAATTCTGTCCAAATACCCTAAAACATCCAGTATATATAAGAGAAAGAGAGGAGGAGGCTTGGACCAAGGGCCAAGCCTCTAGGAGTCGGCCGAACCAAGGGGAGGAGGTGGAATCCACCTCCAATCCTAGTAGGACTAGGATTCACCCTATTTTTTGCCTTTTTCCACCTTTTCTCTTTGGGATTTTTCTCCCTGGCCACATGGGCTTTGTGTGGAACTTCCACCAGCCCACTAAGGGCTGGTATTCACTCTCCCACAGCCCATGTAGCCTCTTGGGTCGAAATACCCCTCCCGATGGTCTCCCGGTACACTACCGGCACTCCTAGTACACTACCGATGAGCCCGAAACTTTTCCGGCGACCAAAATAGGACTTCCTATATATGAATCTTTACCTCCGGACCATTCTGGAGCTCCTCATGACGTCTGGGATCTCATCCGGGACTCCTAACAATCTTAGGTCACCACCATACATAACTCTATACTACTGAAACGTCACCAAACCTTAAGTGTGCAGACCCTGCGGGTTCGAGAACTATGTAGACATGACCGAGACACCTCTACGGTCAATAACCAATAGCGGGGCCTGGATGTCCATATTGGTTCCTATATATTCTACGAAGATCTTTATCGGTCAAACCTCTATGTCAAGGATTCAGTTAATCCCGTATGATGTTCCCTTTGTTCTTCGGTATGTTACTTGCCCGAGATTCGATCGTCGGTATCTGTATACCTAGTTCAACCTCGTTATCTACAAGTCTCTTTACTCGTTCCGTAATACAAGATCCATGGCTAACACTTATTCACATTGCTTGCAAGGCTTATTGTGATGTTGTATTACCGAGTGGGCCCTGAGGTACCTCTCCCGCACACGAAGTAACAAATCCCAGTCTTGATCCATGCCAACCCAACAGACACCTTCAGAGATACCTGTAATGCACCTTTATAGTCACCCAGTTATGTTGCGGCGTTTGATACACACAAGGCACTGCTCCAGTGTCCGTGGGTTGCATGATCTCATGGTCAAACGAACATATACTTGACATGTAGAAAACAGTAGCAATAAATTGACACGATCATATGCTACGTTTGTAGTTTGGGTCTTGTCCATCACACCATTCTCCTAATGATGTGATCCCGTTATCAAATGACATCTCATGTCCATGGCTAGGAAACCTTAACCATCTTTGATCAACGAGCTAGTCTATTAGAGGCATAATAGGGACATGGTTTTGTCTATGTATCCACACATGCATCTAAGTCTCCGATCAATACAATTATAGCATGGATAATAAATGATTATCATGAACAAGGAAATATGATAATAACTAATTTATTATTGCCTCTAGGGCATATTTCCAACATTTAGCATCGAGTACAACTCAGGAATGGATTTCTCCATCCCCTGCATGTTGTAGTTCATCACAAAGCTCTTGTAGCTAGGTGGGAGTGACTGGAGGATTCTGTCAATAACTGAGTCATCCAAAAGATTAACTCCCAGCTGAGACAAGCGGTTGTGCAACCCAGACATTTTGAGTATGTGCTCACTGACAGAACTATTCTCCTCCATCTTACAACTGAAGAACTTCTCAAAGACATCATATCTCTCGACCCGGGCATGAGCTTGGAAAACCAATTTCAGCTCTTGGAACATCTCAGATGCTCCGTGTTGCTCAAAATGCTTTTGGAGCCCCGGTTCTATGCTGTAAAGCATGTCGTAGTGAACCAGAGAGTAATCATCACAGCGCGACTGCCAGGCGTTCATAATGTCTTGAGTTGCTGGGAAAACGGGTGGGTCACCTAGCGGTGCATCAAGGACATATAATCTCTTGGAAGCTATGACGATTATTCTCAAGCTACGGACCCAGTCCGCATAGTTGCTTCTATCGTCTTTCAGCTTGGTTTTCTCTAGGAACGCGTTGAAGTTGAGGGCAACATTAGCGTTGTCCATTGGATCTACAATATAGATTGTAAAGAGAATTTTAGACTAAGTTCATGATAATTAAGTTCACATAATCAAATTATTTAATGAACTTCCACTTAGATAGACATCTCTCTAGTCATCCAAGTGACACATGATCCACGTGAACTAGCCCCTGTCCGATCATCACGTGAGACGGACTAGTCATCAATGGTGAACATCTCCATGTTGATCGTATATTCTATATGACTCATGTTCGACCTTTCGGTCTCCCGTGTTCCGAGGCCATGTCTATACATGCTAGGCTCGTCAAGTCAACCTAAGTGTATTGTGTGTGTAAATCTGGCTTACACCCGTTGTATGCGAACCTTAGAACCTATCACACCCGATCATCACGTGGTGCTTCGGAACAATGAATCTTAGCAACGGTGCACAGTTAGGGGGAACACTTTTCTGGAAATTTTAGTGAGAGATCATCTTATTTAAGCTACCATCGTTCTGAGAAAATAAGATGTAAACATGATAAACATCACATGCAATCAATATAGTGACATGATATGGCCAATATCATCTTGCTCCTTTGATCTCCATCTTCGGGGCACCATGATCATCATTGTCACCAGCATGACACCATGATCTCTATCATCATGATCTCCATGATCGTGTCTTCATGAAGTTGTCTCGCCAACTATTACTTCTACTACTATGGCTAACGGTTAGCAATAAAGTAAAGTAATTACATGGCGTTTATGATTGACACGCAGGTCATACAATAAGCTCCTGCCGGTTGTCATACTCATCGACATGCAAGTTGTGAATCCTATTACAAGAACATGATCAATCTCATACATCACATATATCATATCACATTCTTTTGTCCATATCACATCACACGACATATGCTGCAAAAACAAGTTAGACGTCCTCTATTTGTTGTTGCAAGTTTTTACGTGGCTGAAATAGGTTTCTAGCAAGAACGTTTCTTACCTACGCAAAAACCACAACGTGATATGCCAATTGCTATTTACCCTTCATAAGGACCCTCTTCATCGAATCCGATCCGACTAGAGTGGGAGAGACAGACACCCGCTAGCCACCTTATGCAACAAGTGCATGTCAGGCGGTGGAACCAGTCTCACGTAAGCGTACGTGTAAAGTCGGTCCGGGCCGCTTCATCCCACAGTACAGCCAAATCAAGATAAGACTAGTAACAACAAGCAAATTAACAAAATCGACGCCCACAACAACTTGTGTTGTACTCGTGCATAGATTCTACGCATAGACCTAGCTCATGATGCCACTATTGGGAGACGTAGTAGTAAATCAAAAAAATTCCTACGTGTCACCAAGATCTATCTATGGAGAAACCAGCAACGAGCAAAGGGGGCGTGCATCTTCATACCTTTGAAGATCGCAAAGCGGAAGCATACCTAGAACGCGAATGGTGGAGTCATACTCGCAGCGATTCAGAACTCGATAAGAAATGCCAAACAACGGCGCCTTCGCGTTCAACACACGTGCAGCCCGGTGGCGTCTCCTACGCCTTGATCCAGCAATGAGGAAGGAGAGGTTGAGGGAGAGCCCCGGAAGCACGATGGTGTGGTGACGGTGGAGCTGCGTGGTACTGCGGCAGGGCTTCGCCAAGCACTACAGAGGACGACGAGGAGGAGGAGGGGTAGGGCTGAGCCGAGAGAGAGATGCGTGTCTTCGGCAGCCCCAAGGGCTCCACTATATATAGGAGGAGGGTAGGAGGGTGCACAGACCCTAGGGTTCCCACCCTAGGGTCGGCGGCAGCCCTAGATGGCTCCTGGTGCGGCGGCCAGAGAGGGAGAGGGAGGGGCGGCGCCCTAGGTGGGCCTAAGGCCCATCTGTGCTAGGGTTTGCCCCCTCTCCTCCTTGTGCTGCGCCTTGGGCCTTGGTGGGAGGCGCACCAGCCAACTCTAGGGATGGTCCCTTCCACCTTCGGCCCATGCAGCCCTCTGGTGTCGGTGGCCCCACAGGTGGACCCCCGGAACCCTTCCGGTGGTCCCGGTACGTTACCAGTGATGCCCGGAACACTTCCGGTGACCAAAACCTCACTTCCTATATATGAATCTTTACCTCCGGACCATTCCGGAACTCCTCGTGACATCCAAGATATCATCCGGGACTCCGAACAACCTTCGGTAACCACGTACACTATTTCCCTATAACCCTAGCGTCATCGAACCTTAAGTGTGTAGACCCTACGGGTTCGGGAGGCATGTAGACATGACAGAGACACCTCTCCGGTCAATAACCAATAGCGGGATCTAGATACCCATGTTGGCTCCCACATGCTCCACGATGATCTCATCGTATGAACCACAATGTCGGGGATTCAATCAATCCCGTATAGAATTCCTTTTGTCTATCGGTATGACACTTGCCCGAGATTCGATCGTCGGTATCCCTATACCTTGTTCAATATCGTTACCGGCAAGTCTCTTTACTTGTTCCGTAACACATCATCCCGTGGCTAACTCCTTAGTCACATTGATCTCATTATGATGATGTCTTACCGAGTGGGCCCAGAGATACCTCTCTGTCACATGAAGTGACAAATCCCAGTCTCGATTCGTGCCAACCCAACAGATACTTTCGGGGATACTCGTAGCATACCTTTATAACCACCCAGTTACGTTGTGATGTTTGGCACACCCAAAGTATTTCTACGGTATCCGGGAGTTGCATAATCTCATGGTCTAAGGAAACGATACTTGACATTAGAAAAGCTTTAGCAGACGAATTACACGATATTGTGCTATGCTTAGGATTGGGTCTTGTCCATCACATCATTCTCCTAATGATGTGATCCCGTTATCAACGACATCCAATGTCCATGGTCATGAAACCATGACCATCTATTGATCAACGAGCTAGCCAACTAGAGGCTCACTAGGGACATGTTGTGGCATTACGGTTTTCGGATAATACAATTATAGCATGAACAATAGACAATTATCATGAACAAGGAAATACAATAATAACCATTTTATTATTGCCTCTAGGGCATATTTCCAACATGTATCTCCTACTGGATTGATACCTTGGTTCTCAAAAACTGAGGGAAATACTTATCTACTTTGCTGCATCAAACCGTTCCTCTTCACGGGAAACCAACGCATGCTCGAGAAGTAGCAAGAAGGATTTGTGGCGCCGTTGCCTGGGAGATACATAGCAAGTCAAGATAAGTACTCTCTGGTCAACTTGCCAATTTCTGGTTTGGTTGCGAGGAGATCTACATCAAGCCTACCAAGTACCCATCACAAACTCATCTCTTGCATTTACTTGATTTGCCAATTGCCTCTCGTTTTCCTCTCCCCCACTTCTAAAACGATTTTCAGAAAATACCAAAAAGATTTTCCTTTTTATTCACCCTTTTTTGTTCGTCTTTTCGTTTGCTTTTTGCTTGCTTGTGTGCTTGATTGCTTGGTTTTTCACAATGACTCAAGAGAATACCAAGTTTTGTGAATTTTACAATACTAATAATAATGATAGTACTCCTATTGCTCCTGCCACTAGTGTGGAATCTTATGAAATTAATGCTGCTTTGCTCGATCTTGTTATGAAAGAACAATTTTCCGTCCTTGCTAATGAAGATGTCGCATCCCATCTAAGTACTTTCGTTGAGTTGTGTGATATGCAAAAGAAGAAAGATGTGTATAATGATATTGTTAAATTGAAGCTATTCCCGTTCTCACTACGAGATCGTGCTAAAACTTGGTTTTCATCTTTGCCTAAAAATAATATTGATTCATGAGATAAGTGTAAAGATGCTTTTATTTCCAAGTACTTTTTACCCGCTAAGACCATCTCCCTTAGGAACGATATAATGAATTTTAAGCAACTTGATCATGAACATGTTGCACAATCTTGGGAGAGGATGAAAGTTATGATTAGGAATTGCCCCGCGCATGGTTTGAGTTTATGGATGATTATACAAATTTTCTATGATGGATTGAATTTTGCTTCTAGGAATCTCTTAGATTCCGCCGCGGGTGGCACTTTTATGGAAATCACATTAGGAGAAGCTACTAAACTCCTATATAACATTATGGCAAATTACTCTCAATGGCACACCGAAAGATCTCCTACTAGTAAAAAAGTGCATGCTATTGAAGAGATTAATACTTTGAGTGAAAAGATGGATAAATTGATGAAATTGTTTGCTAGTAAAAGTGCTCCTATTGATCATAATGATATGCCTTTGTCTTCTTTCATTGGAAATAGTAATGAATCTATGGATGTGAATTTTGTTGGTAGGAACAATTTTGGTAATGACGCTTATAGAGGTAATTTCAATGCTAGACCGTTTCCTAGTAATTCCTCTAATAATTATGGTAATTCCTACAGAAATTCTTATGGAAATTATAATAAGATGCCCTCTGATCTTTAGAGTAATATTAAAGAATTCATTTGTACGCAAAAAGGTTTCAATGCTATGATTGATGTAAAATTGCTTAAGATTGATGATTTGGCTAGGAACGTTGATAGAATTTCTCTTGAGATTGATTCTTTAAAAATTATATCTATTTCACCAAAGCATGATATTAATGAGTCTTTAAAATCTATGAGAATTTCTGTTGATGAGTGTAAGGAAAAAACCGCTAGAGTTCGTGCTAAGCGTGAATGGCTTGAAGAAGTATGTTCTCGTGATAATATTGATGAAGATCTTAAAGTGATTGATGTAACTCCTATTTAATCTTTGTTTTCCAATGTTAATCTTGATAAGGATGAGACTGGAGATGAGTCAACTTTAGTTAAAAGGTGTCCCAATGATTCGGAGTTTATATATCTTGATGCTAAGATTGACAAAAGTGGGATTGAAGAGGTCAAAACTTTAAATAGTAATTAACCCACTCTTTTGGATTTCAAGGACTTTAATCATGATAGCTGCTCTTTAATTTATTGTATTTCCTTATTGCAATCCATGTTGAACTCTCCTCATGCTTTTAATCAAAACAAGGCTTTTACCAAACATATTGTTGATGCCATGATGAAAGCTTTTGAAGAAAAACTTGAGTTGGAAGTTTCTATACCTAGGAAGCCATATGATGAGTGGGAACCTACTATTAATATTAACATTAAAGATTATGAGTGCCATGATTTGTGTGATTTTGGTGCTAGCGTTTCTACGATTCCAAAGACTTTATGTGATGTGTTAGGTTTCTGTGAATTTTATGATTGTTCCTTAAATTTGCATCTTGAGGATTACACTATAAAGAAACCTATGGGGAGAATTAATTATGTTCTTATTGTTCCAAATAGGAATTACGTGCCCATAGTTTTCATTTTTCTTGATATAGATTGTAATCCTACATGTCCTATTATTCTTGGTAGACCTTTCCTTAGAATGATTGGTGCAATTATTGATATGAAGGAAGGGAATATTAGATTCCAATTTCCATTAAGGAAGGGCATGGAACACTTTCCTATAAATAAAATAAAATAACCTTATGAATCTATCACGAGAGCTAATTATGGATTGCATACCAAAGATGACAATACCTAGATCTATTGTGTTTTGCCTAGCTAAGGGCGTTAAACAATAGCGTTGGTTGGGAGGCAACCCTTGCTTTCTGCTTTTTGCTTCTGTTTTGGTGTGTTTGTAACATTATTACTTCTTTAGTAATTGTGTTTTTGTGTTTTTATTAGTTTTTGAGCCAAGTAAAACCTTTGGGTGATCTATGCTAGTTGTTGATTTGATCTTGCTGAAAAACAGAAACTTTTGCACTCAGTCCATGAATTTTATAAATTTTTCACAGAGTCGGATGGATCTTAAATTTTTACACAAGATTTATATACAAATTCCACTGATTGTAATAATTTTTTAGAATTTTTAGAGTACCATAAGTATTCTAAGTTTACATATTGCAAAAGATTGTTCTGTTTTTGACAGATTCTGTTTTCTTTGTGTTGTTTGCTTATTTTGATGCATCTATGGGTCGTATCGGGGGGGTATGAGTCATGGAAAAGTTATAATACAGTAGGTATTACACAAATAAACTAAAGAAGGATTTCACAATAGTACCTAAAGTGGTTATTTATCTTTTTATACTAACGGATCTCATGAGTTTTCTGTTGAGTTTTGTGTTGTGAAGTTTTCAAGTTTTGGGTGAAGATTTGATGGACTATGCAATAAAGAGTGGAAAGAGACTAAGCTTGGGGATGCCCTAGTCACCCCAAGTCATATTCAAGGATACCAAAAAGCCTAAGCTTGGGGATGCCCCGGAAGGCATCCCCTCTTTCGTCTTCAATCCATCGGTAAATTTACTTGAGGCTATATTTTTATTCACCACATGATATGTGTTTTGCTTGGAGTGCCTTGTATGATATGAGTCTTTGCTTTTTTAGTTTTCCACAATCATACTTGCTGCACACATCTTTTGAGAGAGACACGCTAAATCGTGAATTTGTTAGAATACTCTATGTGCTTCACTTATATCTTTTGAGCTAGGCAATGTTGCTCTAGTGCTTCACTTATATCTTTATAGAGCATGGTGGTGTTATATTTTATAGAAATTATTGAACTCTCAATCCTCACTTATATTATTTTGAGAGTTTCTTAAAACAGCATGGTAATTTCTTTATGTTATGAATTTAGTCCTAATATAATGGGCATCCAAGAGGGATATAATAAAAACTTTCATATTAAGTGCATTAAAAACTATGAGAAGTTTGATTCCTTGCATATAGTTTTGAGATAATAGGGATGGTAATATGAGAGTCATGCTAGTGAGTAGTTGTGAATTGGAAGAGATACGTGTGTTAAAGCTTGTGATTCCCATAGCATGCACGTATGGTGAACCGTTATGTAACGAAGTCGGAGAATGATTTGTTTAATGATTGCCGACCTTTGTGTGAGGGTCGGGAGCGCGCGATGGTTAAATCCTACCAACCTCTCCCCTAGGAGCATGCGTCTAATGCTTTGTTTGATAACTAATAGACTTTTGCAATAAGTATGTGAGTTCTTTATGACTAATGTTGAGTACATGGATTATACGCACTCTCACCCTTCCACCTTTACTAGCCTCTCTAGTATCGCGCAAATTTCGCCACTACACCAAACCCTCCTTCCTCAAAACATCCACCATATATTCCTCAAAACAGCCACCATACCTACCTATTATGGCATTTCCATAGCCATTTCGAGATATATTGCCATGCAACTTCCACCATGTAGTTTTTCTATGACTTGCATCATCACTTCATATTGCATATAGAGTCATATTTTGTCATAGGAATCGAGTTGTAATTTCTTTTTCTTTGAGTTATAAGTAAATAAAAGTGTGATGATTTTTCATTAATAGAGCATTGTCCCGTGAGAGAAAAGGATAATGGAGGCTATGACTCCCTCACAAGTTGGGATGAGTATCCGTACTTTACAAAAAATAAAAGAGGCCAGTGAAGCCCAAACAAAAAATAAAAGAGGCCAAAGAAGCCCACCCAAAAAATAAAAAAAATGAGAGAAAGAGAGAAGGGACAATTGCTACTACCTTTTTCCACACTTGTGCTTCAAAGTAGCACCGTGATCTTCATGATAGAGAGTCTCCTATTTTGTCAGTTTCATATAACTAGTGGATATTCATTATGCACGACCACTTAGTTTTCTTTTTGAGATTTCATACACTTATAGCTCTAAGTGTATTTGTTGCATGGAAATCTCTACTCACTCACATTGATATCTATTGATGGGCATCTTCATAACCCGTTGATACGCCTAGTTGATGTGAGACTATCTTCTCCTTTTTCCCTTGCACCTCCTTCATATTCTATTCCACTTATAATGCTATATCCATGGCTCATGCTCATGTATTGCGTGAGAGTTGAAAAGGTTTGGGAACACCAAAAGTGTGAAACAATTGCTTGACTTATTCATCGGGGTTGTGCATGATTTAGATACCTTGTGTGGGGAAGATGGAGCATAGCCAGACCATATGATTTTGTAGGGATAACTTTCTAAGGCCATGTTATTTCGAAAGGACACGACTACCTTGTTGGTGTGCTCGAAGTATTACTGTTTTATGTCAATATTAGACTATTGTTTTGAATCTTACGGATCTCAATATTCATGCCACAATAAAGAATATTACATGGATAAATATGTTAGGTAGCATTCCACATCAAAAATTCTGTTTTTATCATTTACCTACTCGAGGACGAGCAGGGATTAAGCTTGGGGATGTTGATACGTCTCCAACGTATCTATAATTTTTTATTGTTCCATGCTATTATATTATCTATTTCGGATGTTTTATATGCATTAATATGCTATTTTATATTATTTTTGGGGAGTAACCTATTAATCTAGAGCCTAGTGCTAGTTTTTGTTTTTTCCTTGTTTTTGAGTTTTGCAGATAAGGAATATTAAATGGAGTCCATACGGAATAAAACCTTCGGAATGATTTTTTTCTGGAACGAAAGGAAACTACGAGACTTGAGAACCAAGGCAGAGGAGCCACCGTGGCGCCACAAGCCCTAGGGGCGCGACCAGGGGGGGTAGGCCACGTCGGGCAGGCTTGTGGGCCCGCGACAGCTCCCCTAACCCTAATCTTCGGCCTATAAATTCCCAAATATTCCATCATTATCAAAGAGAACCACGAAAACACTTTTCCGCGATGAGAAGCCTCCGTTCCCGAGAGATCCAATCTTGGAGCCTTTCCGATAATCTGCCGGAGGGGATTCGATCACGGAAGGCATCTACATCAACTCCATTGCCCCTCTGACGATGCGTGAGTAGTTCACCACAGACCTACGGGTCCATAGCTAGTAGCTAGATGGCTTCTTCTCTCTCTTTGCTTCTCAATACCATGTTCTTCATGATCTTCATGGAGATCTATCTGATGTAATACTCTTTTGCGGTGTGTTTGTCGAGATCTGACAAATTGTGGGTTTATGTTCAGATTATCCATGAATATTATTTGAGTCTTTGCTGAATTCTTATATACATAATTTCATATCTTTGCAAGTCTCTTCGAGTTATTGGTTTGGTTTGGCCAACTAGATTGATAATTCTTGCAATGGGAGAAGTGCTTAGTTTTGGGTTCAATCTTGCGATGTCCTCACCCAGTGACAAAGTAGGGGTAGCGAGGCACGTATTGTATTGTATGATGTCATCTTACTTAATGTGTTACTCTGTTCTTCATGAACTCAATACTCTAGATGCAGACAGGAGTCGATCGATGTGTGGAGTAATAGTAGTAGATGCAGAATCGTTTCGGTCTACTTGTCACGGACGTGATGCCTATATGCATAATCATTGCCTTGGATATCTTCATAATTATTCGCTTTTCTATCAATTGCTCGACAGTAATTTGTTCACCCACCGTAATACTTGCCATCATGAGAGAAGCCATCTAGTGAAACCTATGGCCCCCGAGTCTATTTTCCATATTATACTTTTAGATCTAAGACCAAAAATACCAAAAATACTTTCTGCATTATTTTTACTTTTAGCTTTACTTTCCGTTCAAGCATCCTATTATATCTATCTCTATTAGATCTCATCCTTGCAAGTAACCGTAAATGGATTGACAGCCCCTTTATAGCGGTGGGTGCAAGAGTTTGATTCTTTGTGCAGGGTACATCTATTGGTGACTCGCTTGTGTCTCCTACTGAATTGATACCTTGGTTCTCAAAAACTAAGGGAAATACTTATCTACTTTGCTGCATGAAACCATTCCTCTTCACAGGAAACCAACGCATGCTCGAGAAGTAGCAACGACTCGTGGACACGTTCTCTGCTAGAATGCACAGTGGCTAGATGTGTTTGGGCCATGGTAGATGGTGAGCTCGCCGAACATCTCCGAGAAACTATGGAACCAAGTGCAAGACAATGGCTATTCCTCATGAAGGATTCTTTATCACATGCGGCCTTTGTCAAGCTCTTGGTCACCCTGTGGGCTGTCTGGTGGGCGAGGAGGCAGGCCATTCATGAGCAAATTTATCAGAGCCCGGCTGCTACATATCACTTCATTTGCAGGTTCATCCAGGAGTTGTACATGCTGAAACCAGAATCAAAAGCAGCCACGCAGAGCGGGCAACAGCAGCAAACCAAACCAAGGGCGCCACCGTTAGGGGCAGTCAAGATCCACGCTGACGCAGCTATGGCAAGATCACATGTGGGTGGAGCATGCACAACAGTTTGCAGGGATGCACAAGGCCAGTTCCTCGGAAGCTCAGCGCTGGTATTGCATGGAATCACGGACGTGGCGGCAATGGAGGCAATGGCTATCAGAGAAGGACTTGCGCTGGCAGAGGACCTTCACATGCACGACATCATCATTGCTTCGGACGCGAAGCAAGTAGTTCAAGATATCAATTCAGGTGTTGATGGTCTGTATGGGCCGATTATAAAGGAGATCTCCAGGCGAGCTTCGTTGTTTAATTGTAATATAACTTATGAAGGTAGAGAGGCAAACATTGATGCTGGGAGATTAGCTAAGTTCTCGTACTCGCTGGATCAGGGGCGACATGTTTGGTTGCTCCACCCTCATGATCCGTTTTGTATCCCACAGTTTGTGGAATTTGAGCAATAAAGCGAGTTTCCCCCCTAAAAAAAGAAGCCAATTTCATTGATTGATGTTTCTAAACTAACTAACTCTTAACTATTTTGGAGCCTAAGGCCTTGTACAGTGCTGGGTGCTTATGCACCGATGCTTAAAGAAAGCATTGTAGCATTTCAAAGAAATTATGTTATGCAATGAAGAGTGCTTCAGATCGGTGCTTATAGTTTCTTTAAACCTATAGCACCCGTGAGTTAATGAGAGCAGTTATATCCCCTAACACCGGCTAGCATCGAAGCCAAAGTTTGCTTCTTGTCCCATAGAAAAAACGTTTTTTATCTTTCGATGACAGTCAAAAAGTTTTCGTGCATATGCCTTAAGGACCAGTGCCCTGAAGCTACAATCATCATCGTTAAATTGTTGAATCGGTATGAACCTAACACCAAATGTCACCGTTGCATACACACGACGAGAAACCCTGACCTTGTCGTGTCGAGAAGCTGACAGGGATCTACGTTGGAGTTCCGTCTGATTCGTCTCAACAGACGAACTTACGAAGGATTGAAGTCTGAAAGACTATTTGAAGAACAAGCGCCTAAGCGTCACCCGTGCGAGGACTAATACTATACATATCTACAAGTTAGCCCTCTTCATCATCGGTCACCAGAGCGACATGCAAAGAGGAGACGAATCCACATACTCGATAAAGATTAACGAAAGGAAGGTTTTCCCTAGTCGCATGTTTGAGCACCTTGTCGCATTCTGAGCGGTGAATTGTTCACCGTTGACCAAGGTCCTACTAGTGGAAGTCACTTGAAAGAGAGACATGCCGCAAAAAAGTGTTAATATAAACAAGTTCACTTTCCACAATTGAGGTTAGTTTGTTACGCAAGGTCAAGACCAAACGTCTAGGTAACACGACAGTCAACACATACTGTTTTTGAAGAGTAACATTTGTTTACGTGTGATAGTCGGTTTGTGAAATCTTCTTTCTTTCCATCTGTGGAAGACTTTCGATCCCTACAGGGTGCATTGGTGGCCCTGTTTTCCATCTTGCGTACCTTGTTGACTAACTCCTGGGTTAAGAAGAAAAGAAAAGCCATCGCATGTGACCAGAGTTGTTTTTGTTTTCGTTTGAAGGAGATCATCAATAGAGTACTCAACTTAACTGTCGCGGCGATGGCGGATCGAGTCGTAGCTCAGATGGTTAGAATTTGTGTGCTGGAGTCGTAGACTTGACACGCTACATGCATTTTTCTAGGTTTCATTTTAGTGTTTCTAGTAATGTTCGTTTATTGTGATGACTTTATCAATTTTAAAATGTTATGAAGGCTTAGTATATCAAAGTTGTTTTATAAAGATAAAGTATGTGTATGTGTTTTTATAAAGATACATGTATATTCATGTTTGTAAGCATCTACAGTTATATCATGTTTAAAAAAATTGATGACGACCCCGAAGGCCCGGACCCCTCTAGAAACTTAGATGTGATCTTTATCTGTGTCCGTGCAATCACCGAGATGACCTCACCCAACACATCTAGAGCAAATAAGTGATCAGTGTGATCTTGTGACCGTGATGCCCGTACACTAAGATCATCTACAATCGGACCATTCAAACCGGCCTCAAACGTCCGGACAGACCGTCCGATCATTTTTTTTAACCCAGACAGACCCCTCAAACGGTCCTTAAATGCCCGGGCTGATCAGCACCCCCCATATCCAGTCCAAATATGAGGCGGGTATGGGAGCATCCGGACACGCGCGGGCACGTCCTCTCTCCGCCGCCAGTCGAGCCTTTCCACCTCCTCTCGTTGTTCCCTCTCCGTCAGGATGGTCCGCCAGCTCATCACCACCTACGCGCAGCTGACGCCGGAGCGACACCGACAAATCGAGGAGGAGTACCACGCTCGCCGTGCCGCCCACATCGTTGCGGGTCTCCCTCTGGACCCGCCAGAGGTGGAGGAGGAGGAGCTGCCGGAGGAGGAGGAGCCGGAGCAGGAGGCTCTCGGCTTGACCATGGCGGAGGCGGACATGGAGTTCGTCATCGCCCAATCGAACGAGATGGCGGAGCAGCATGCCATCCTGGATTCCATCCGGGATGAGGCCGAGGTGGAGGCCAACCGCCGGCTCATCCGGCAGAGGCGGGCGAAAGCCGATGCCCTCTTCGAGGAGCTGGATGCCGATATCGAGGCCGAGGAAGCTGCACTGGAGGGGGCAGCAGCGCCGGTGCCGAAGGGAGCGGACCTACGACGCGCGCACATCTATTCGCCGTAGGGGACGGAGATCGTTCACATCTCCGACGAAGAGTAGATAGTAGTACATAGCTTTTATTTAGTTGCATGTTTTTGTATGGATTTGAGGAAGACATATGAGATGTCCGGATGCAACGAGCTTTATTTAAGGCGTGATCAGTCACTGTTTGCGGACGCGTTCGGATGCGTTCACAGGCGTTTGAGGGACCAAATTTATAAGTTCCGATTGTAGGTGCTCTAAACAATTTCACTTTCACTCTTTCAGCTAGGTCTTTTAGCAAACCAACATGTGATTGGATGGTTAGAGGAACAGTGGTATCTCCAGCCCACCATGATTCAAATCCTGGTGCTTGCATTATTCCTGGATATATTTCAGGATTTCCAGCGATGCGCATTCAGTGGGAGATGATGTTTCCATCAATGACGAGGTGTCTACGATGATTTTATAAATTTCAACATGATATGTCGGCTCAGTCTCTTGAAGGTATCTATAAGTGTAGAATGTGCGTATGTGCGTCGATAAAGATAAGTGTATGTGCGTACATGGATACTTGCGTCTGTGTTAAAAAAATCCGGGTCTTTCAAAAAAGAAACTCTTTAAGCCGGCTGCGAACTTTCCGCGGCTGAGGTTAGCCTGTTATCGCAAGCCCAAGACCTCGTCCAAGACACAACACGACACGCCACGACTTGGGCGCACATCAGTTCATCGAAAATCAGATAGTATGCTCTTGACGATGAATCGGAGTCAACGAATGGGCCCGAGTTCAGTAGTATTTTTTCTGTTGAGGTCGGGAGCGAGTTATTTAGATCGAACTCCTTCCGCTTGCTCCCGGCGAGCTCCCACATCCAACAATGGCATCGCCTTCCCCCGCTCTCTTCCTCGCCGCGCTCCTTGCAGTGCTAAGAGTAAGTGGCCGCGTTGCCGCTGCACGGACCAACCTCACGGCCGGAGTCCCCATGAAGCCGCCCAACTACATCACCAGCCCGTCCGGCGCCTTCGCGTTCGGCTTCCGCGCCCTCGACGGCTCCAGCCCGGGCAAGTTCCTCCTCGCCACGTGGTTCGGCTTCGGCTCCGACGACGACGGCCGGCTCAGCAGCAGCAGCTCCTCCCAGTTGCAGTCCGTGGTGTGGTTCGCCAGGCAGTCCTCGACGTACTCGTCGGCCGCCCTCGCCACGGTGCAGTCCGCTCTCAGCGTCACGGCCGACGGCCAGCTGACGCTCGCAGACACCGCCGGAGGCGGCAACCGGGTGCTGTGGAGGGCGCCGATCCCCAGCCTCAAGCGCGGCTCCGTGCTCGCGCTCCTCGACTCCGGCAACCTCCAGTTCCTCGGCGACGGCAGCGGCCCAGAGGACGTGCTGTGGGCGAGCTTCTGGTACCCGACGGACACGCTGCTGCCGGGCCAGTCCTTGACCATGGACGCTCGGTCCCAGGGGAAGCTCATCTCCCGGCGCGCGGACGCGGAGTTCACCACCGGCCGGTTCACCATGGGCGTCCAGACGGACGGCAACGTCGTGCTCTACGTGGACCTGCTCAGCGGCAACAGCGCCGACAACGCCTACTGGCAGGCCCACACCATCAGCTCCAACGGCAACACGACGGTGGCCTTCGACGACCAGGGCGGCCTCAGCTCCACTCTCTACAACGGCGTCGTCCAGAACCTGATATCGCCACCACCGGCGACCGGCAAGGTCTACAGGTTCGCCAGGATGGACCCCGACGGCGTCGTCCGTGCCTACGCCCGCGCCAAGAACGTCCTGGACGGCGGCGGCAGCACGTCGTGGAGCGTCTCGGGGGCCTTCCCCAGCGACGCCTGCAACAAGAGGACGTCCGGACTGCAGGGCGTGTGCGGCCCGGGGTCGTACTGCACGGAGCAGCAGGACCGGCTCCGCTGCGTGTGCCCAGATAGGTACACGTACACCGACCCGCAGCACACGGACAGCGGGTGCACGCCGGAGTTCGCGCCGCAGAGCTGCGACGGGGGGAACAACACCGGGGAGTACACGCTCGTCGATCTGCCCAACACCACCTGGGAGACATCGATCTACTACAAGAAGTTCACGTCGGTGACGGAGGACCAGTGCCGGGACTACTGCCTCAACGACTGCTACTGCGCCGCCGCGTTGATGATCGGCGGGACCGACTGCGCCGAGATGGCGGCGCTGACAAACGGGCGGCAGGCCAGCGACGTCACCACGAAGGCACTGATCAAAGTTCGGCGAAGCAACAATCCTCCGGCGAGGATGTCGGCGAGGACAAGAGCCATAGCAGCCGTGACAGTCTGCGTGGCCTTGGTGCTGCTGGCCGTCCCCGGCGGCTTCCTGGCAAGGCACTGCCTGACCAAGAAGAAGAGAGAGAGCCAGGACTTGCTGAGCGTGAGAGCTTTCAGCTGGAAGGAGCTCCACAGAGCCACCAACGGCTTCGAGAAGCTGCTGGGGAAAGGGAGCTTCGGCGAGGTCTACGAGGGAGAGCTCGAGTCCCCGCGGCGGCGCCTCATCGCCGTGAAGCGGCTCATCAACTCCAACGAGTACAGCGAGAGGGAGTTCAGCAACGAGGTGCAGTCCATCGGGCAGATCCACCACCGCAACCTGGTCCGCATGATCGGCTACTGCAAGGAAGGCAAGCACCGGATGCTGGTGCTGGAGTTCATGCCGGGAGGCTCGCTCCGGGGCGTCCTCTTCAAGCCGGAGCGACCGCCGTGGAGCTGGCGCGCCGAGGCGGCGCTCGGCATCGCCAGGGGGATCGAGTACCTCCACGACGGGTGCGCCTCCCCGATCATGCACTGCGACATCAAGCCGGACAACATCCTCCTCGACGGCGCGCAAGCCCCCAAGATCACCGACTTCGGGATCTCCAGGCTGCTGGGGAACCAGCAGGTGCACACAACGGTGACCAACATCAGGGGCACCAGGGGGTACATCGCCCCGGAGTGGTTCCGCAGCGACGCGCGGGTCGACACCAAGGTGGACGTGTACAGCTTCGGCGTCGTGCTGCTGGAGATGATCTGCTGCCGGAAGTGCCATGACCCGCTGGTCGACCAGGGCGGCGACGAGACGGTCACACTGTTCGGGTGGGCGATCCAGCTGGTGATCAGCCGGAGGGCCGAGCTCATACTGCCGGACGACGACGACCAGGCGGCGGCGGACTTGGAGAGGGTGGAGAGGTTCGCGCGCGTGGCCTTCTGGTGCATCGAGCCCAACCCGTCGCTCCGGCCGACGATGCACCATGTGGTGCAGATGCTGGAGAGCGCGGTGGCAGAGGCCGAGGTGCTGCCTGACCCTCCCTCGTGTTACGTGGACTCGGCTCCTTTGATCGTGTCTTCTGTTTAGAATGATCCACCAACCAGCCATGATCCATCTCTACTGTTCAAAGTGGAAATGCACACACCAAATACTCTCCTTTTCTTTCTCTTAAAACTTTGAATCAATCCAGATTTAATGTTCCTAGAGAAGTTTCAAAAGAATTTCGGTGGGTTTCAATATTATTATTTTTAATTTTTCTTGGAACATACTAACATACTCACATAATCCAAATATGTTTTTGTGTATTTTTTTTATTCTTAGAAAGGACGATGCACCCCGGCCTCTGCATCTTGACGATGCATACGACCACTTTATTGATTATTCATAAAAGAACTTACAAGGAAATACATCAGTAAGCCTGAAAGCCACCCTCTAGACAACTCCTGTCGCTACTCATATCCTTTTGATGTAGTGGTACCTAATGTCTGAGCCTATTACCAAACAGACATCGGACCAAATCCTAACATCTAGTGCCGGATGCCTCATCCCGGCCACATACCTGGACTGGGTCACATACCGGTCCGGCGCACTCACCGACCTATTATCACTCCGCCCTGCGCGCCACGTCGTTCGAGGTTGTCTATGGCCGACCGCCCCCGCCCATCCTGCCGGTTGACCCGGAGACGGCTAGGAGAGAGGCGGCGGGTGACCTTCTTCGCAATCGGGACGCGATGCTTGCGGAGGTGCGGCAACGGCTCCTTCAGGCCCATCAGCTGGCCAAGCACTACTACGACGGCCACCACCGCGAGGCGGAGTTTGCGGTGGGCGATTGGGTGTGGCTGCGTCTTCTTACCGCACTACGCAGTCCCTCGACCCGCGCGCGAAGCGCAAGCTCGCCCCGCGCTACGCCCGGCCATTTTCCGTGCTGGAGCGTATCGGAAAGGTGGCCTACCGCCTTCAGCTTCCGGGCGGTGCTCGCATCCACGACGTCTTCCATGTGGGGTTGTTGAAGCCTTTTCGTGGGGAGCCGCCGCCGGCCACACCGGCGCTTCCGCCGACCTTCGACGGGTGCCTCCTTTCCGGGCCAGCAAAGGTGTTGCAGGCCCAGCTACGTCACGGGATATGTTTTTTGTGTACTTACATCGACTTTTTCCGGTGTTTCAGAAATGTGCCACATGGTGTTTGTTACTTTAGATAAAGTTCACAAATGCTTTATTGTATTTATAAAAGTACTCTAAAAATTACACCCTTGATTTCTTAAACATTTAAGCATGGTCCGTACATGTGTTAGGGTTAGTAAACTTGCACCAAACAACCATACTTGAGGCTAGGGTTGCTCATAAGTCATAACTACCATCTTTCAAACATTTTAGGGGGCTGCTACGTGTGGACCGACGGATCTTTTTAAAAGGTCACCTCGCAAGCCATCAAATCTGACACAATCGATCAGCCAAGCATCTCCTCTACTTTGCAACAGAGGTCTTATTACAAAAACATTTGCAGCAGAGGTTATGTTGTGAATTCTTTGCAATATAGGTTGTGTTGCGGATTATGTTTTACTAACATGGGTCGTGTGGCAAAAAAAATTGCAACATGGGTTTGGTTGCATAATTCTTGTTGCAACAAGGCCGCAACGGGATTTAACCTTTGTTTTGTTTGCAACCAGCTGCTAGTTGCAGAGCCCTTTTCTGAAACAATCGACCAGTCACTGAAACAATGGACCCGTTATAGATGATGGACACAGAAGGGTTGGCATCCGACTATCTGATTAAGAGTCCATCTGACAGACATGAAGACCGACTATCTGATTAAGAGTCCATCTGACAGACATGAAGACGACAGACACTCACTCAAGATTGGTCGGTTGAAGGGAATCATTTCCCAACATTTTACCGAAACTGCCACTATTTATTTTAAATAGACGCAAAAAATGTGTCTCGTCTAGTAATTAAGAAGAAAATAGAGTGCGTTATACATGCTCGGAACTATAAAACTGCTTATGCTAAAAAAATACAAAACATATTACTCTCTCAGAATAATTATCCTTATTTTCTTGGACGCTGATAACTGCCTGACATTTGGTATGGGGCTTCCAGAACAACTCATTCACCAGGGAGGAACGTTCGACCGAACAAAATTGTTCGGTGGAAGAACTACTACAGTCCGAACGACCCCAACGATTTAAACAACCCATTTCGTTCGGCCTCTTCCCAGACATGAAATAAAAAGTACGAAAAACAAGAAAGTCCAAAAAAACAGTTAAAATGAAGAAGAAAAAGGAACTCCTTGCCATAAAAAAAAGGTTCAATGTAAAATTGTCATGGTTGTTGATCCACTTGAGAGCAAATAAAATGTCAGCTGCTGATCCAATTTCTCGTTCCAATTGTCCTCGGTAATCTGAAAGAAAAATGTTATGGATTTTCTATGAGACCTTAAATGAATTTTCCATATGACCATAAATTAATTTGCCATGTTATGAAAAAAAACTATAGAAAAAGGAAAATGTTAAGAATGTGCCAAGTGACAATAACAGAATTAGCCGTATGAATGAAAAAAAAAGAATTTGCCATGTGACAAAAAATGGAATTTGCCTTATGAACAAAAAAAGTGAATATGCTATGTTATGAAGATGGAGAAGAAGAATTTGCCATTATACATGGCAAAACTGGTATGAAATCCTATGCAAATCATGCCAAAAATGCCTTGGCTAAAAAAACTAAAGTGGGGCACGAATTTGCTATGGGAAAACACATTTGAGAGATCAAACTTGTCGTGTTCCCAAACTAATTTGTAACTGACATGGCAACATTTCCGCGTAGACATGGCAAAAGACACAATGGATCATGGCAACACATGCGTTTACTTGTCATGGCCAAGAAAACACATCTACAAATTTACCAATTTTAGTTTCCCAGGCAAAAAACACATCCATAAATTTCATTGATTTTAGTCGCCATGGCAAGTGCAAAAACTTTTGATATCTAGGGAATGGCAATTGTAGAAAAATAACACGACAATTGTATGAAAAACAACATGGAAAATTTTATGAAAAATAACATTGCAAGTTACTGATTTTTTGTGTGCAAAATGACCAGTCACGGAAAAAATGTATCGAAGTTGTGTCCCCCCCTAAACATGTAAAGTTGTGATTAGAAAAGTCAAAATTGCCATGATAAACACAACTAAGAAATGATGCTCATAGTAAGGGCCCGTTCGGTGTCACTCTGTTCCACGGCTCCTCTTCGAAAGCAGATAGAGTTGTAGTTCAAAATCTTGGAGCGAGAAAATAGCCGCTCCACAAATCCTAGGAGTTGACGGATTACCGAACGGGGCCTAATTTCCGATGGGTAATTTGCTCCCAAGAGCGTTGCGATTACTGATTAATCAACACCTAACATAAGAAACACATTCCATCAAATTTAACTATGTCACTTCAAACTTCAGAATTACTTCAACAACTATACAAGATCATTGATAAATGTCAAATTCGCCAGCATTCAGCAAATCGATCCCTGCACTAAGGAGTCATGCCAAGGACACCACCAGGGCATATGCATGCAGATAAAAAATCGGAATGGTGAGAAAGGAGATAGAGAGTATGAGGGTCCGATTACTACCTTGCGACAGGAGAGCTCAGCCTTCCAGGCGGCCTCTTGATATGTCTCCAACTTATCTATAATTTATGAAGTATTCATGCCATATTCACCTATATTTACAATACTTCTATATGGTTTTGATGCACTTTATATGGTTTATTTAGAACTAACCCGGACTGACGCTATTTTCAGCAGAATTACCGTGGTGTTGTTTTTGTGCAGAAAATGAAAGTTCTCGAAATTGCCCGAAACATTTTTATGATTTTTTCTGGAGGAAATAAGAAATACTGGAGCAAAGAACCACGGAGGGGGTGTGCTAGGAGGCCACCACACATCTGGCCGCGCCCCCTAGGGCACGGCCAGATAGCTTGTGGGTCCCACGTAGCTCCGTTGCGCGTGATTCCAATGCTGAAAAATCCTATAAATCCCAGAAACCCCAGAAATAAAGAGAGACCTTCCGCTCCGCCGCCGCAACTCTCTATATCACTGAAAAACCCATCTGGAGCGATTCCAGTACCCTGCCGGAGAGGGAAAACCATCACCGGTAGCCATCTTCATCATCCCTATGGTCTCCATGATGAGGAGGGAGTAGTTCACCCTCGGGGCTGAGGTTATGTATCAGTAGCTATGTGTTCAATCTCTCTCTATCATGGGCTTGTTAATATAGTTGGAGCATATGATGTATTTCCCTTACCATCTTGTTGTGATGAATTGAGTCTTTCACTTAAAGATCTCGTTATGTTGGATTGAGCATATTGGTATGACAGCACTTGATGTACGTCTTGCGTGGGATACCCGTAGTGACATTGGAATATTCTATTGATTCACTTGATATATGTTGAGGCATCAACTTGCGGATTCCGGTAACCTTGGGGATCTATGCATAGGGGTTGATTGCACGTTTTCATACCATGTTCTCTGATATAAATCTTGGGGTGATCCTTACAAGTTCTTTGTGTTGAATTGGATATGATAGCTCTTAAATTGCTTAATGCATGCCCCATAATTTACCCACGGATACTTGAGGAGACATTGAAGTATCTAGGTGACATTAGGGTCAATTGATATGTATCATTGGTGTTATTCTAGTACTAACTCTAGGGTTGTTTGTGGCAATTATAGGAATAGCTCAAAAGATCGAACGAGAAAGATAACTTGATGTTATCTTAGTATGAACTCTTGAATAGACCGATCGGAAACAATAACTTTGAGGTGGTTCTACCACCTACACCAATTTCATCTTATTGTTCTCCGCTAGATAGGAACTTTGGAGTGATTCTTTGTTGCACGTTAAGGGATGATCATATGATTCAACTATGTTAGCATTGTTGAGAGATTGCATTAGTGAAAGTATGTACCATAGACCTTATTTCCAAGCATTAATACAACATTTTTCTCGCTGTTTGCCACTTGTTACCTTGATATTTTTATATTTTCAGATTACAAAAATCCATATCACCATTCATATTGCACTTGCATCACCATCTCTTCACCGAACTAGTGCACCTATACAATTTACCATTGTATTGGGTGTGTTGGGGACACAAATGATTTCTTGTATTTGATTGCAGGATTGCTTGAGAGATAGCATCTTCATCCTACACCTCCCACGGATTGATAAACCTTAGGTCATCCACTTGAGGAAAATTGCTACTGTCCTACAAAACTCTACGCTTGGAGGCCCAACACGAGTCTACAAGAATAAAGTTGTGTAGTAGACATCAAGCTATTTTCTGGCGCCGTTGCTGGTGAGGTGAGTGCTTGGAGGTATATCTTTAGATCTTGCAATTAAATCTTTTAGTTCCTTGTTTTTACTAGTTTGGTTTTATCAAAAAGTAAGATAAATGGATCCTCATCCACTTACTAATCTTTTCACAACACCCGATTATGTTAAACCAATTGCTAGTGAGAGTGCACTAGATTATCTTTATGAGGTATTGCTTGAAAATCATGACTTTAAAAATTATGATGAAATGCTAGAAGAAATTTACAAACTGATTAATAAGAATTCCTTGAATGATAATCATGGTTGTAATGTTGTTAGTATGAATTCTTTGAATATCCATAATACGAATGATGATTGCACTAGTCAGGATATATAGATTTCTTATAAGCATGTTGATTTTTGTGGAGTGCATAGAGTTTGCAAATACATACCAAAAAGGGAAAATAGATTTTGTAAGAGGCATAAAACTAAATGTTGACGTTATGCATTCTTCGCATTACTTGTGAACTTTGCAATGAAAGTGGTCATTTTAATTTCCAATGTGAATTCTTTCATGATCGAATCGTGTCCAAAAATTGTGATAACCTGATTACCCTTGAGCCTTATAATGAACTTACTCTGTTTCTAGGGTGTGAATAAGTGAAACATAAAACTAAGGAGTTGCCAGATTGGGTTCTCTTGAAACTTCTTGATTTTGATCTAAAAGAAATCTATATGTATTGTGAGGTAAATTGCATTGAGAACGCTTACATTGCCAATTATACAAAGACAAGAAAACCAATGGAAGATGAAGAGAATACTGATGAAAAGGAAGATATTTCCCAATATACTCCAATTGTGTCTCATGATGAATCACGTGATGATGAGGAGCTTCTTATTCAACCAATCTCTTCAATAAACAGATCAAAAATGATTAAACCCACGCACAATGTGGTTAGGAAGAGGAAAAGAAGGAAAAGTAGATGTAAAAAGGTATCTCTCTCAATTAATGTTGCTCCTATCATGGTTGTGCTTCGTGAGAATAAATTAAATAAAACTGATCAAATTTGTTATGACAATTGCTTGCCTCCCATTTATGATGAGAACCAAGATGCTATTTATGATGATTATTGTGATGATACTTATGCTATAAGAAATAGTGATGGTTATTATTATAAAATTTGTCACAATTATGATTACCCCTTTTTTGAACACTATTATTTTAATGTGGAAACAAATTATAGCATTCAAGTCTCCTATGATACTCCCAC
Source organism: Hordeum marinum (assembly GCA_022496015.1). Lineage (NCBI taxonomy): Eukaryota > Viridiplantae > Streptophyta > Magnoliopsida > Poales > Poaceae > Hordeum > Hordeum marinum. Next base: position 452,018,428 of record CM039678.1, on the reverse strand, counting down.
TATTATGTATGAGAAGTTTGCTTGTGGGGAGAGTAATACATTTTCTATGCTTGTATATCATGAAAATAATGCTTTATGTGATAGTTATATTGTTGAATTCCTTCATGATGCTATTGAAAATTATTATGAGGGAGGAACATATGCTTGTAGGAACTGCAATAATATCAAGTTTCCTCCCTATGTGTTCAAAATCTTCAAGTTATGCTTGTTTTGCCTTCCTATGCTAGTCGATTCTTGCTCCTACATATTGTTTGCTCACAAAATCCCTATGCATAGGAAGAGGGTTAGACTTAAATGTGCTTGTCATATGGTTCATGATGATCCCATTGTGTTTCAGTTCAATATTTTTATGTGAGCATCATTTAAATCAGCATGCCTAGCTAAAAGGCTTTAAAGAAAAGTACTTGTTGGGAGACATGTCGGTGTCAAAATCGGAGGATCTCGGGTAGGGGGGTCCCGAACTATGAGACTGGAATCAACGGTAACTGGAGACTAAGGGGACACGAGTTTAGCCAGGTTCGGGCCCTCCAATGGAGGTAATACCCTACGTCCTGCTTGGTTGTATTGATGGTGTAAGGAGTTACATAGTTGATCTACCTCGAGATCGTATAGCTAACCCTAGATGAGTTGTCCTCTCTATACACTAAAACCCTCCGGCTTATATAGATGTCGAGGATGCCTCGGGTTTACACATGGTCGGTTACACGCTGAATAGATAAACTTGCCTAACTATTACATCAGACGTGGAGCGCAAGCCGTGTTTCCCGAAGCTTCCATCTTGGAGACTAGGCCTTCAAATCCTTCGGTGTTCGGTAAGTAGCCCTCATAGTCCGGCCCATAACAATAGGTCGGATATCTGAGGACCCCCTAATCCAGGACTCCCTCAGTAGCCCCCAAACTTGCCTGCAACACCAAGGGTCTTTAGCTCCGTCTGCTTCGCGAACAGAGTCTTCGGCTTGCGAGGTGAGTTCCTTCCTGCCGAACCATAGTTCGGCCTCCGATGTCAAGTAGTCTCCCGCATAGTGGCATGTACGAATACTATAAATTGATAGGCTTTGAAGCCCAAACTTCAGGGGATAAACAACGACCCTCTGACGACCTTTCTGACAAAAGGCTACGACCCACCACGACCGCCAGGCCAGTTGCATAGACTCGATTCGCGGTTCGCGGCCATTTTAATCATCACGATCTATCAATATACCCATCGTGGCCTGTTTTATACGGGATATACTTAATCAGGCGCACGCAACGGCTCGTGCGTCTCGGGAAGTAGAGGGATCCACATCGACATGCCCCATAAAAAGAGAAGGAAAACCCCAAATGCTTTTCATGCTCTCCATTCGACTTCTCCGCCTCTCATTCCCTTGCGCCTCCAGAGCACAGATCTAGGTCTCTCCGCCCCCTCCTTCGAGCTTGGCAATGGCGGGTTCCAATGGCCAGTGGGAAGCTTCCATGGTCACCAACAAGGACATACTTGACCTCAAGAAGGTCGGTTACCTTCCCGCCAACATCCCTCATCGCGCAGCAGAGGAGGGCCAAGTGATCCCCACCCCCAGGCCAGGCGAGAGGGTGGTGTTCATCCCCCACTTCATCAGGGGGTTGAGCTTCCCACTCCACCCCTTCATCAGGGGCTAATGTTCTTCTACGGCCTCGACTTCCATGACCTCCCGCCGAACTCCATCATGCACATTTCGGCGTTCATCCTCGTCTGTGAGGCCTTCCTATGTGTCGAGCCGCACTTCGGGCTCTGGCTGCAGGTCTTCAACATCAAGCCTAAGTGCATCGGCGGCAAGCATGCGGACTGCGGCGGGGCAGTCATCGGCAAGCTCGCTCGCGTCGGGTGGCCGTCGGGCACCTTCATCGACACCATCAAGGGATGGCAAAAGGAGTGGTTCTATGTCACTGAACCACGAGAAGAGAGCCAACTCCCCGCCACCGCATTCAGATCCAGTCCCCCACCAGACTGGCTTCGTGGCACGAAAAGGGCCTGGTCTGGGGATCGAGCAAGGAGGTGATCGATCTGCAGAAGCGCCTCCGCTCCCTGGTCGAGGGGGCATCAAGCTAGCCGATGTGGTATAGGTGATGCTCCGAAGATGCATCCTCCCCTGCTAGCGTCGGGACACTCCCCTGTGGGCTCGAGAACTCGAAGCCGAGCCCACAATCCAGAATTTCTTTCGCACTACGCGGGAGAAGTTGTGGAAGGCGCTGTTCAAATCGATGAAGAGCCGGCCATCCAAGGAGGAGGACAAGGGTCTACACGCCGCCAAGCCTGATTCTGAGGTACGATATTCCCTAGCTTGGTTGGCTTTATTACACAGAGAATCCCTATATCCTCTTATTGATACGTCTCCAACGTATCTACTTTTCCAAACTCCTTTTCCCTTGTTTTGGACTCTAATTTGCATGATTTGAATGGAACTAACCCGGACTGACGATGTTTTCAGCAGAATTGCCTTGGTGTTATTTTTGTGCAGAAATAAAAGTTCTCGGATCGTCCTGAAAATTTACGGAGAATATTTTTGGAATTAATAAAAAATACTGGCGCAAGAATTAACCAGAGGGGGACCACCAGCAGGCCACAAGCCTCCTTGCCGCGGCCACCCCCTGGCCACGTGGGGCAGGCTTGTGGGCCCCTCGTGGCTCCTCCGACCTCCTCTCCAGCTTCATATAACCCTATTTGTCGAGGAAAAAAATCAGAGAGAAGAGTTCATTGCGTTTCACGATACGGAGCCGCCGCCATCACCAGTTCTTCCTCGGGAGACCAGATCTGGAGTCGGTTTTGGGTTCCGAAGAGGGGAAATCGACGCCTTCGTCATCACCAACCATCCTTCATCACCAATTCCATGATTCTCCCCACCGTTCGTCAGTAATCTCATCGTAGGCTTGCTGGACGGTGATGGTTTGGATGAGATTTATCATGTAATCGAGTTAGTTTGGTTAGGGTTTTGATCCCTAGTGTCCACTATGTTGTGAGATTGATGTTGCTATGACTTTGCTATGCTTAATGCTTGTCACTAGGGTCCGAGTGCCATGATTTCAGATCGGAACCTATTATGTTTTCATGAATATATGTGTGTTCTTGATCCTATCTTGCAAGTTGTAGACACCTATTACGAGTTTGATCCGCATCCCCCAGGGTGACAATAACTGGGATTCTTTCCGGTGATTACCGTAGTTTGACGAGTTCATGTATTCACTGAGTGCTAATGCTTTGGTCCGGTTCTCTATTAAAAGGAGGCCTTAATATCCCTTAGTTTCCAATAGGACCCCGCTGCCACGGGAGGGTAGGACAAAAGATGTCATGCAAGTTCTTTTCCATAAGCACGTATGACTATATAGGGAATACATGCCTACATTACATTGATGAATTGGAGCTAGTTCTGTGCCACCCTATGTTATAACTATTGCATGATGAATGCCATCTGACATAATTATCCATCACTGATCCATTGCCTACGAGCTTTCCATATATTGATCTTCGCTCAGTTACTTTTCCGTTGTTACTATTACAATCACTACAAAACTGCTACTGTCACTTTGCCACCGTTACCGTTGTTACCATATTACTTTGCTACTGAACACTTTGCTGCAGATATTAAGTCTTTTGGGTGTGGTTGAATTGACAACTCAACTGCTAATACTCGAGAATATTCTTTGGCTCCCCTTGTGTCGAATCAATAAATTTGGGTTGAATACTGTTACCGTCGAAAACTGTTGCGATCCCCTATACTTGTGGGTTATCAAGACCTTTTTCTGGCGCCGTTGCCGGGGAGCATAGCTTTATTCTCTGAGTCACTTCGGATATATATCTGTTGATCACTACGAAGAATCTGAAAGATCCGAAAACAAAGATCTATCCCTCTACTATGAGGGGAGGTAAGGAACTACCATCTAGCTCTGCACTTGATTCACCTTCTGTTACGAGTAAGTTTGCGACACCACCACCTGCTAGTAATTCTGATATGTCGCAAGTAATTGATGATGCTACTTCTGCTATGCATGATGCTTATGATAATACTTTGTTTGATGATACCGTGCCACTATGTGAATTTCTTGATGAACAAATTGCTAGAGCTAATGCTGAAACTAATAATATTTCCGAATCTGATGAAATTATTGAAACTGAACACTATGATTCACCTGCTAGACCTAGCTCTCCTAGATATGAATTGCCTGATATACATGAAGGATATGTTATGGAAGGAGAGGTAGCTAGGGACTTTCTTGCTTGTAAGGATAGAGATGATCTTAAGAAATTGCTTCGCAAGTGGAAGGAAAAATCTTTGAATGCTAGAATGCAATATGATCCTAAGTTTGCTACTTCACCCATCTTTGTTACTGATAAGGATTATGAATTCTCTGTCGATCCTGAGTTAATTACTTTGGTTGAATCTGATCCTTCCCATGGTTATGAGTCTGAAACTGTTGTGGCACATCTTACCAAATTGAATGATATAGCCACCCTATTTACTCATGAGGAAAAAAATTGCTATTACTATATTCTTAAGTTGTTTCCTTTCTCATTAAAGGGTGATGCTAATAGATGGTTTAATTCTCCTGCTCCTGGTTGTGTGCGTAGTCCCCAGGACATGGTTTATTACTTCTCAGAAAAATATTTTCCTGCCCATAAGAAACAAGCTGCCTTGCAGGAAATATTTAACTTTGTGCAAATTGAAGAAGAGAGTCTCTCACAAGCTTGGGGGAGGCTTCTCCAATTACTTAATGCTTTGCCTGATAATCTTCTCAAGAAAAATGAAATACTTGATATCTTTTATAAGGGACTAACTGATGCTTCTAGGGACTACCTAGATAGTTGTGTTGGTTGTGTTTTCAGGGAACGAACTGTTGAACAAGCTGAATTACTATTGAATAATATATTGAGCAATGATAATGATTGGACTATTACCGAACCATCTCCAAAGCCAACTCCATAGAAAAGAGGTATTCTATTCCTCAGTCCTGAAGATACGCAAGAGGCAAAGACATCTATGAAAGAAAAAGGTATAAAAGCTGAAGATGTTAAGAATCTACCACCTATTGAAGAGATACATGGTCTTGATAACCCGACACAGGTAGTAGAGGTAAATTATCTCATAAGATTTGATGAAAGAGATATTCCTTATAATCAGCCCGCTAGCCAATGCTTGGATGAATTTGATAATTTTATTGTGAAGCAAGAAAATTTCATTGCCTATGTTAGTAGACAATTGAAACATAATGCTTATATGCTTGATCGCTTGGGTGATTATTTGAGTAGAACTGTCAATGATCTAAAGCTTATTAGTAAACATGCTTCCATGGTAACCACTCAAGTAGAACAAGTACTTAAGGATCAAAATGATTTGCTTAATGAGATGAATAGTAAAGACAATGATCATTCTGTTAAAGTTGTGACTAGAGGTGGTAGAATGACTCAAGAACCTTTGTATCCCGAGGGCCATCCTAGGAGAATTGAGCAAGATTCTGAGAGAGTTAATACTGATGCACCTATTCCTTCCAATAAGAGTAGGAAAAAGAATGATGATAGTACTTTGCATGCTGCTAGTGAACCTGTTATAGATACATCTGAGAATTCAAATGATATTTCTATTTCTGATGCTGAGACACAATCTGGTGATGAACATGAGCCTAGTGATAGCATTAATAATGATGTTGATGTTGATGCTCAACCTAGTAATGATAATGATGTGGAGATTGAACCTGCTGATGATCTTGATAACCCACAACCTAAGAATAAAAGATATGATAAAAGAGACTTCATTGCTAGGAAACATGGTAGAGAAAGAGAACCATGGGTTCAGAAACCCATGCCCTTTCCTCCTAAACCATCCAAGAAAAAGGATGATGAGGACTTTGAGCGTTTTGCTGAAATGCTTAGACCTGTCTTTTTTCGTATGCGCTTGACTGATATTTTGAAAATGTCTCCTTATGCTAAGCATATGAAAGATATTGTGACAAATAAAAGAAAGATACCAGAAGCTGAGATTTCCACCATGCTTGCTAATTATACTTTTAAAGGTGGAATACCTAAGAAACTAGGAGAGCCAGGAGCACCTACTATACCATGCTCTATTAAAGGAAATTATGTTAAAACTGCTTTATGTGATCTTGGAGCTTGTGTTAGTGTTATGCCTTTCTGTTTATACCGTAGACTTGATTTGAATAAGTTGACACCTACTGAAATCTCTTTGCAAATGGCTGATAAATCAACTGCTCTACCTATCGGTATTTGTGAGGATGTACCTGTCGTAGTTGCAAATGCTACTATCTTGACGGACTTTGTTATTCTTGATATTCCCAAGGACGACAGTATGTCGATCATCCTTGGTAGACCCTTCTTGAATACTGCTGGGTCTGTTATTGATTGAAACAAGGGCAATGCCACTTTTCATATTAATGGTAATGATCATACAGTACACTTCCCAAAGAAACAACCTCAAGTTCATAGTATCAACTCTATTGAAAAAAAATCAACAATTATTATTGGAGACTTTGAGTTCCCTCTTCATTTTCATTGTTGGGGAAATGCATATCCCCATTGAGGTAACTTAGTGTTATTCAAAAATTCTTCATTTTCATGTCATTCGAAAGAAGTTCGGCAATAAGACTTGATCAACCTTATTGATGGATTCCTTTTGAGGAGCATGAGATGGATGAATTTAGAAAGCACAACTTCCTGTACCTAACTCTTACTTTGTGTTACCTAGATGAAATTAAGTAAAAATGCTGTTATTTTTCTATTTTCTGAGTTTTCCGTGCAATAGAAAAATGACCTGGAAATAAAAGTTCCCAGAATCCCCTGAAAATTTAGTATGATTTTTTCTGGAATATTTAAGAATTTTTGGCACTGAGAATGCATCAGGGGGATGCACCAGTGGGCCACAAGCCTACAGGGCGTGGCCACCCCCTGGCCACGCCTAGCAAGCTTGTGGGTCCCATGTGCCCCCCTCCACTTATTCCAGCACCCATTCACTTCATCTTCCTCCAGAAAAAATCCCACCATTTCTCAAACCCGTGTTCTAGCTCATCTTGCTGCCATTTTTGATCTCCTTGCTCAAGGCTCCATTTGCAAAACCGTTTTAGGGGATTACTCACCGGTATGTAACTCCTCCAATGGTCCAATTAGTTTTTGTTCTAGTGCCTTATATATTGCAAATTTTTGCTGCTGTGGTGACCTTGTTCTTGAGCTTGCATATCAAATTTTTATGGTCCCAAGTAGTTTTGATGCATGATATGGTCTCTAGGCACTCGAGGGAGTAGTTGCTATGAGTTTTGTTGAGTTTTGTTCACCTCTATTTTCACTCACTAAAAAATTCAGAGAAAGAATGTACCAAGGTGGTTCCTCGAGCAAGAAAGCCCAGAGACTCGCGCTATGTGAGCCCGATTTTGAACTACCTAGGGAAGCTCGAGTACTACCTTGTGAATGGCCATCAGATCGACTCATGGAAAACGCCGAATTTAAGGAAGAGTTTTATGCGTACATAAGGAATGCCGGCCTTGAGGATTTCATTTCAGATCGATGCAAGCAATATTATCAACTCACTGACTCTTTTGTGCGGAGGTTTGAATTTTCATCTAAGCGTAATTCTCATTCTGTTCTATTTGATCTTTATGATAAGACCTATACCATGGACCTAGAAGATTTTAATGATGCATGCAAAATTCCACAGTGGGGTAGTTGTAGCGATCCTCATAAAAATGAACATAATGATTTGCTTGCTAGCATCACAGTGGGAGAGACTAGAATCATTACACAAGCTACTTTGGGGAGCATTCACTTTCCGGCTATACATTATTTTGCTCTCTTTATAGGTAGATGTATTAACGGTAAACTGAGCATAACCACCTTTGCGCGCCTGATCTAAGCATCCTTAAGAGTGCGGTAATGGCAGATAGTAGATATAACTTGGGAGCTATTATTGCCAGGAGGTTACATCGTAATGCTAAAGATGGAGATTTCTTTGGTGGAATTTACGCCACGTGTGTAGCTAAGTATCTTGGGGTACCCATAAGAGGGAATGACATTGAGTTATTGTAACCTCCCGGGACCGACGCTCCAGAAGATTCCCCGTTTGTTTCCATTCTCGTCTGTGATTCGTTTGGTTGTCGCATTCATCATTGCATCATTCGCATAATCTGCATAGCATTGTCTCTCGTTTTCGAAAACTTGCATCCGTTCGTAGTTGCCGGTTCTCTCCATTCTTGCCATTGCCCGTTTCGAAACCAACCACACACGCACGTGCCCGTGACATCGTTTAAAAAATGTTTTAAAAGGCGTGCTAAAACTATTCCTAGATTGGGTCGAAACGTGGCGTGCGGTCTTATTATAGTGTAGGTAGGCCGCCTGCCAAATTTTGTCGCATTCCGAGTTCGTTTGATACCCCAACGTTCAATCATAGCAGTGCGGTCATCGGTTATTCGTCGGACGTTTTTGGTGTTTAAAACTTTGTCTCGGGCCGCAACTTCCCTCTCATCCCCACCTAGCCCATCTACATGCCCACCATGGCCCACCTAGCCCCCCTCCGCTTCCGGGCCGCCCGATCGAGATCGAACGGTCCAAAAACGGTGGAAAACTACCCTCCTAACCCCCTGCCTATATAAATATGAGATCACGTCCATTTTAGGCAGAAAACCCTAGAACCTAGGCCTCTTCGAGCCACCAGCCGCCGCCACCACCTTGTTTTCCATGCTACCCAGCCGAATCTTGCCACTTGGTAGCCCAACCCACAACCAACCAAACCCTACTCAGTCTGGACCGTCGGATCTGAGATCCAATGGCCCAGGATGCATCCCGCAACCAGTGCCTCCCCGATCCCGATCTGGATCCCAAGTGTCTTTCTCTTCATTGATGCTTATGCCATCTTTTCTTCTGTATTGTATCCGGTGATTTCTTGTGGAGATTCTCAAGAGTTCCATTTTCATAATATATCCTCATATTCTTTGTTCTTGTAGTTATTCTTCTCCGGTGGATTCAATTCAAGCTTCGATGCTTATCTTATCCTTTCTCATTCGTTTAATGGTTTTCATGTTGGAATTTCTTTTCCAAGCCTCTCTTGTTTATTCGTTTCTCTCTGTTCTATCCGGATTCCTTCTTCATGATCGATTCGTTTAATGGTTTTCATCAGTCATATTCCTTCTTCATGATCGATTCGAATCATTTTCATCATTGGCTCAACCTTTCCTTATTCATTATTCCGGAGTATCTCAGTAATTCGTGGTGTTGTTTCTCGTCATCATTCTTTGCATTGAAGACCGAAGGAGAGTTCTCTTAAATCTTAATCCATTCTCCTAGAGATTCATGGTTTCGGCTTGTTGTTATCATTTCAAATTGTTTCCATTCATGAGAAATTTCTCCCATATCTATCCGGTGCATTCAGAATTATTCTCATTTCTCGATCCTCCCGAAGGCCATCATTTCAGAAGATTTCTTTGTTCTCAGTTTTCAGCTTTCGTTCTCAAATTCTTCTCAATTGTTGTCTCTTCGTTCGTCTCTCAAGTATTTCGATGCTTCGTTCAAGTTTTCTGCCAAGTGGATCATGCTCTCTTCGTTCTCATGTTATATCATTCATTTGTATTATCCTCTTTAGTTTCTAATTCTTACCGATGTTCTCATTCAAGACCTCTTCTAGTTTGTGGTCTATCTATCTTTCCTATCTTTTCTAAAAGGATAAGTGGTAGGCCAAATCCGGTGTTTGTCATCAATTTAGCTTGATGAAGGATAAGCATATCATAATTCTTATTCTTGTTTCATCCAAGTGATTTCAATCCTTCTTCTGGAGTGGTTCATGCTATCAAATACTCGATTCTAAGTGGTTCTTCTGTTCTTTTCCGGAGTTCAAGTTGCTCAAATATCTCTTTTCGAAGCTTCATCTATATCATAGAAAGGCCCCAATCTTGTTATTTTTCAACCTTCAATTCTTTTCTATCATACTTTAGTTCCGGAGCTCATCCTTGTTTTTTATGGTGGTTTGTTAGGGATGTAATTCTTCTCGAGGTGTTCTTCAAGATTCTTGTTTGAGGTGCTCAAGTGTTCTTTATCTTAGATTTCTAAGTTCAATTCCTTCCTCCATTGTATTTTGAGATGGTGTTATTAAATTCTTGATTATGAGGAGTCTCGAAGGAAAATTATCAAGAATAAGATAAGTAAACCCATTTTGTACTCTCCGAGTTATCTTGGGTTGGATTTGACCTAAAGCATTTCCTAAGGATTGTCGCTATCATGGTGTCATAAATGATTCAAGTTTTCTCCTCCTCTTCTTGGTGAAAGAAGTTTTGCATATCTTCTTGTGGCAGGTTGTCACCTCATAATTTTGAGATGTTTTTCATAAGCCCATAACAAGCTAAATCTTTTCATTGTTGATTCTCCATCAACTCCTTTCAACCATGCTTTTCAAATTCAATGGTGGTAGAAGTGTCATTTTCTTCTCCGTTCTCTTCTCTCCAAAAATCTAGCTTCTATTATTTTGTTCCGAAGGCATAGTGGTGTTGCTCTTTTTAACTCTCATCTTGTTTGATTAATATCATGTTCTTTCTTTGCTTATTCATTTTACGAGAGTGTTGTGTCCTATGTTTAAGTTCTTTTCCTTAATATCAAATTTTGCCTCTCTTTCCTACCGAAGTGCTACCAAAATTTCTTGTGAATTCTTAATTGTTCCTCAGGTCATTCTTCATCTCTTTCCAACCTTCAATGATCATTGGTTTCACTCGTTTGTCAGAGAAGCAACTAAGTTTTACCTTTTGCTCTTTCTCTTCCCTTCTCGTTCTAGATCTTGAGACGAGATACTCTTGTAGTGGAGGAGAGTTGTAACAGCCCGGACCGACGCTCCAGAAGATTCCTCGTTTGTTTCCATTCTCGTATGTGATTCGTTTGGTTGTCACATTCATCATTGCATCATTTGCATCATCTGCATAACATCGTCTCTCGTTTTTGAAAACTTGCATCCGTTCATTGTTGCCGGTTCTCTACGTTCTTGCCTTTGCCCGCTTCGAGACCAACCACACGCGCACGCGCCAGCGGCATCGTTTAAAAAATGTTTTAAAAGGCGCGCTAATAATATTCTCGGATTGGGTCGAAACCTGGCATGCAGTCTTATTATAGTGTAGGTAGGCCGCGTGCCAAATTTCGTCGCATTCCGAGTTTGTTTGGTACCCAACGTTCAACCGTAGCAGTGAGGTCATCGGTTATTCGTCGGACTTTTTGGTGTTTAAAACTTTGTCTCGGGCCGCAACTTCCCTCTCATCCCCACCTAGCCCATCTACATGGCCACCACGGCCCACCTAGCCCCCGCTCCGCTTCTGGGCCGTCTAATCGAGATCGAACAGTCCGAAAACGGTGCAAAACTACCCTCCTAACCCCCTTCCTATATAAATATGAGCTCTTGTCCATTTTAGGCAGAAAACCCTAGACCCTAGGCCTCCTCGAGCCACCAGCCACCGCCACCACCTTGTTTTCCGTGCTACCCAGGCGAATCTTGCCACTTGGCAGCCCAACCCGCAGCCAACCAAACCCTACTCAGTCTGGACCGTCAGATCTGAGATCCAACGGCCCAAGATGCATCCCGCAACCAGTGCCTCCCCGATCCCGATCTGGATCGAGGGAGGGAAGCAACGCTGCCCCTGCCAGCGCCCCGCTGGATCTGCCTCGCCAGAGTCCAGCACCAGAGCCCCGCGCCGGCGAGCACCAGGCCAGGCTCGTTCCTCCTCGTCCCGCCTCTCGGTTCTCTCCCTCTCTCACCGATCTTTCTCTCTCTCTCTCTCTCGCTCTCTCTCTGTTGCCCACAGGATCCCTTGCCATGGCAGCGCCCGATCTCCTCAACCCGGCGCCGTCTCGATCATCCATTGCCAGGAATGGATCCCTCTGCCCCGGATCCGACCACCCTCGGCCCGCCGGAGCCCCGCCCTGAAACTCCTCCCTCCGTGCCATGGAGGCATCCCGTGCCACCCCTGCCGTCTACTCGGGCATGAGCAGGAGGGAGACGATGCCACTACCCGCCTGCGTTGACCGCTTGACCGCTCCGCATGGGCCAACGGGAGCGCTCGGACGAGCCTCTCGCCCTGCGCTCGTGGCCCAGCCGCCCGCGGCCGACCTTGCCTCCGACCGGCCCGAAGGCCACTCTGGTGGGCTCCAACCCTATCCTCTACCCTGGCCAATGCCTTGCTATGTTGCGCCCACTTCTTTAGGCCCAATTCCTTTTTTTCTGTCTAGCGGATTTCGTAATTATCCCGAGAATTGTTTGTTTATAGAAAAACCCTCAATGATGATGCATATCATAACTTTTCACCCGTGCATCATATGTAAAAACTTTATATATGTAATATGACCAGAATCTTATGTAGTTTCACAATAACCAACTCTCACATGTGTTTAAAATACATAAACTTGCTGTTTGCATTAATTTGCATCAATGCCATGTTAAAACGGTTTATTGCATAACTAAATAACCGTAGCTCCGTTTAAAATGTGTTATATATGTAACTTGACTAGAAAAACGTGTAGAATCTCATGTTACACTTTATTTCCATGTTTAATAAACATAAAATTTTGTTAGGATAGATCTGCACCAAATTCATATTATGCTTATGAGGACGTTTCCGAAATACTATGAGTGGTTTCCGGCCTCATTTAAGATGCCTAGGTTATATAGTTTACTTATGCTTCACCTCTTGCCATGTCTAACAACATTTAACATTGATGTGTACCTAAACGAGAATGAACTAAGTAATTAAAATGTGGATTTTCGTCAATATGCAACTCGTTGCATATTGAGCTTCAGTTTAATGTGTAGTAGTTGTTTGAGGTGTATTGCCATGCCTTGCATATTAAACCGGACATGCATCATATTTGGTTGCGCATCATGCCATAAATATGTTGTGGTGCTTCTCGTGTGTTGATTGTTGTTTCCGTATTGTTCCTTCTCGATAGAGTTCCGAAAGCATTCGGAGTGTGAGGATTTGCTCGCCTACGTTGGCTCGCCTTCTTCATGGACTCGATCTTCTTTCGTGCGGGATCTCAGGCAAGATGACACATTTCCCTGGATACCACTACTATCATTGCCATGCTAGATGTCTCGTTTTTATCGTTATGTCTTGCTACCTACCACTTGTTTGTTAAGCCTCCCAACATTGCCATGAAAAGACTCTAACCCTCCACCTTCCTCGCAAACCTTTGTTTGGCTATGTTACCGCTTGCTCAACCCCTCTTATAGCGTTTCTAGATGCTGGTGCAATTGCTTCCATCTGACAACATGGACATTCTTTTGTCATCACAATATTATTGCTATTTAATTTAATGCACTTATACACTTGGTAAAGGGTGGAAGGCTTGGCCTTTTGCTCGGTGTTTTGTTCCACTCTTGCCGCCCTAGTTACTTGTGAACCGGTGTTATGTTTCATAATTGAGCGCTCCTAACATGATCGGGGTTGTTATGGGGACCCCCTTGATTTTTGTTTTAGGATAAAGCTTGTCTGGCAAGGCCCAACATTGGTACTATTTGCTTAAAAACAACTAAAATTTGCATAGGGCATGATTGCCCCGTGGATTAATCAACAACCCGGGCCAGTGCTCCTCATGAATGTTGGTCCAAACTAGAGCACTGTGCGGGGCCAAACCGGGGCAACTCGGGAGATGTCTATCAGGCCACCGTACGCTTCGCTTATCCGTCATGTCCTGAGAATGAGATACGCAGCTCCTATCGGGTTCGTCGACACGTCGGGCGGCCTTGCTGGATTTGTTTTTACCTTTCTCGAACGTCTTGAGTGGGGAACTCTGATCTTCTTCGGGCTATCTCAAGGTGTCAGATTTCCTTTGGAATTGCCTAGGATGATCACGAGATTCGTGGTCGAGGTTATTCCTGCTGCGTGTGGTTAATTTGTGATGGATGAGTTGGAGCACCCCTGTAGGGTTAAATCTTTCGGAAAGCCGTGCTCGCGGTTATGTGGCAAACTTGGATACTTTGTTTAACACCTGGTCATAGCAAACTTGAACTAAACTCTAATAAAACACACCAACTGTGTGCGTAACCATGACTGTCTCTTCTCGTGAATCCTATTCGAGAGAGAACACTGTGGGTTTATGTTTGACGTAAGTAGGTGTTCAGGATCATTTAGTGATCATTTCTAGTTCCCGTCCATTATGCGTAGACCAACCACTTTACTTTCTGTATTCATAAGTTAGCCACGCAAAGAAATGCTTAGTCGCTTGCTGCAGCCTCACCACTTAACCATACCTCACCCATTAAGCTTTAATAGTCTTGATACCCTTGGAATTGAGATTGATGAGTCCCTATGGCTCACAGATTACTACAACAACAGTTGCAGGTGCAGGTGCAGGTAATGCGATGATTTGACATGAGCATGATGCTTGTTTGTTTGGAGTTCCTCTTCTTCTTCTTCTTCATCAATCTAGGATGGGTTCCAAGCGGCAGCCTGGGATAGCAAGGATGGATGTCATTTTGTCGTTTGTTTTCGTCCATAGTCGAACCCTTCTCTTATGTATGATGTTTGAGTATGTTGTTGTATTGATGTGATCTTAATGTAGCTTGTGGCGAATGTAAGCCAATTCCATATACTCATCTCTTCTGTACATGTACTTGTAATGATATCCATTCTTGCAACACGACGAGATGCGTTTCTATCCTTGTCGAGGCCCTCATGCGAAAATAAGGATAGGACCGCATCTTGGGCGTGACAAGTTGGTATCAGAGCCTGTACCGACCTAGGAGCCCCCTTGATTGATCGAACTTGGCCGAGTTAAGTCTAGTAAAGCTATTTTGAGTCTAGTTATATCGGAGAGTAGGATTCTTTTTACTCCTCTTCTATGCTCTGGTGAGAAATTATGACTTAGGAATTTCCATTCTACTCCTCTTCTCGCTCAAATTTTTTTAGGATCACACGGGTATTTTGGAAACTATATGATGTCGATGTGACGGAGTTCTGTCTTGGTGCCTCCTGCCTGACTTGATTCTTCTGGGGAGTTGAGCTCGAGGGAATTCTTGGCACATTGTTATCATTCAGATTCCTTAGTATCTCAGGACGGAGGGTGTTCGGAATTGCTTCAATACTTGTCGTGGTGAGATAAGGTCGGAGTCACCCAGTACTGGGGAGGCGTCCGGGGTACCACCATGGTTAGTATCGTTGTGCTTTCTAGGATCTGAGTTAGATGGACTTGCGAAAGCCTCTGATTATGTGTTGAAGGATGGATACAGTTGGGGTGTAGGTTTGTTAGTTGTGTGAGATATTTCCTCCTTGTATTCCCAAGGCCCGATTGCATAACCAAGAAAGTTTTCGGAAGTTCTTAGGTGGGAATTCAAGTAGTTACCTAGGATTATCTTTCCAACAAGTGCATAGTGGGTATGTATTTGTTCTGGCTTGTTTCGTAAGCCTCATCCTTTGTTTTGTTTTGAATATCGTAATCCGAGTTGCTTCGTTGTCAAGCGGTGATCTCATATCTTTCCTAAGAAATGTTCTCATATTTATGTGGGAATGATAATTCTTTTTCCCAATCAAGTTATGATATAAATTCTTTTCCTACCGGTGTGCTTCTCTTCAATATAATTCAATCCTCTCCAATATTTGCAAGATCAATTCTCATTTCTTTCTGGAGTTTGTCTCATCTGTCTCAAGTTGTCTTTGTTTTCCCCCACCCTCCCGCCCTTTTTCTTCAATGATTAAATTCTCATCCAAGTGTCTTTCTCTTCATTGATGCTTATGCTATCTTTTCTTCTGTATTGTATCCGGTAATTTCTTGTGGAGATTCTCAAGAGTTTCATTTTCATAATATATCCTCATATTCTTTGTTCTTGTTGTTATTCTTCTTCGATGGATTCAATTCAAGCTTCGATGCTTATCTTATACTTTCTCATTCATTTAATGGTTTCCATGTTGGAATTTCTTTTCCAAGCCTCTCTTGTTTATTCGTCTCTCTCTGTTCTATCCGGAGGTTGAAGTTATCTGAGAGATTTGTGTTTTCTTTCATTCCCTCCAATTTTTTTTGAGGTTCTCACTTCATCAAGTTCTTAATTTGTACCAGTGCAATCTCTCTTTTAATCATTTGTTTCAACGGTGATTTCTTTTTCGTGGGCCCATAACCCACAGGTTTTTTCCCAGGATCCTACCTGACTCTTCGAATCTTTCCGGAGATGCCATCAAGTTCTTTTCAATATGATGTAAGAATGATTTTCATTAGTCATATTCCTTCTTCATGATCGATTCGAATCATTTTCATCATTGGCTCAACCTTTCCCTATTCATTATTCTGGAGTATCTCAGTAATTCGTGGTGTTGTTTCTCGTCATCATTCTTTGCATTGAAGACCGAAGGAGAGTTCTCTTAAATCTTAATCCATTCTCCTAGAGATTCATGGTTTCGGCTTGTTGTTATCATTTCAAATTGTTTCCATTCATGAGAAATTTCTCCCATATCTATCCGGTGCATTCAGAATTATTCTCATTTCTCGATCCTCCCGAAGGCCATCATTTCAGAAGATTTCTTTGTTCTCAGTTTTCAGCTTTCGTTCTCAAATTCTTCTCAATTGTTGTCTCTTCGTTCGTCTCTCAAGTATTTCGGTGCTTCGTTCAAGTTTTCTGCCAAGTGGATCATGCTCTCTTCGTTCTCATGTTATATCATTCATTTGTATTATCCTCTTTAGTTTCTAATTCTTACCGATGTTCTCATTCAAGACCTCTTCTAATTTGTGGTCTATCTATCTTTCCTATCTTTTCCAGAAGGATAAGTGGTAGGCCAAATCCGGTGTTTGTCATCAATTTAACTTGATGAAGGATAAGCATATCATAATTCTTATTCTTGTTTCATCCAAGTGATTTCAATCCTTCTTCCGGGGTGGTTCATGCTATCAAATACTCGATTCTAAGTGGTTCTTCTGTTCTTTTCCGGAGTTCAAGTTGCTCAAATATCTCTTTTCGAAGCTTCATCTATATCATAGAAAGGCCCCAATCTTGTTATTTTTCAACCTTCAATTCTTTTCTATCATACTTTCGTTCCGGAGTTCATCCCGGTTTTTTTATGGTGGTTTGTTAGGGATGTAATTCTTCTCGAGGTGTTCTTCAAGATTCTTGTTTGAGGTGCTCAAGTGTTCTTTATCTTAGATTTCTAAGTTCAATTACTTCCTCCATTGTATTTTGAGATGGTATTATTAAATTCTTGATTATGAGGAGTCTCGAAGGAAAATTGTCAATAATAAGATAAGTAAACCCATTTTGTACTCTCGGAGTTATCTTGGGTTGGATTTCACCTAAAGCATTTCCTAAGGATTGTCGCTATCATGGTGTCATAAATGATTCAAGTTTTCTCCTCCTCTTCTTGGTGAAAGAAGTTTTGCATATCTTGTTGCTCTCAAGCAATCAACTGTTTCTGTTGTGGCAGGTTGTCACCTCATAATTTTGAGATGTTTTTCATAAGCCCATAAAGCTAAATCTTTTCGTTGTTGATTCTCCATCAACTCTGTTCAACCATGCTTTTCAAATTCAATGGTGGTAGAAGTGTCATTTTCTTCCCTGTTCTCTTCTCTCCAAAAATCTAGCTTCTATTATTTTGTTCTGAAGGCATAGTGGTGTTGCTCTTTTCAACTCTCATCTAGTTTGATTAATATCATGTTCTTTGTTTTCTTATTCATTTTACCGGAGTGTTGTGTCCTATGTTTAAGTTCTTTTCCTTAATATCAAATTTTGCCTCTCTTTCCTACTGAAGTGTTGCCGAAATTTCTTGTGAATTCTTGCTTGTTCCTCATGTCATTCCTCATCTCTTTCCAACCTTCAATGATCATTGGTTTCACTCATTTGTCAGAGAAGCAACTAAGTTTTACCTTTTGCTCTTTCTCTTCCCTTCTCGTTCTAGATCTCGGGACGAGATACTCGTGTAGTGGAGGAGAGTTGTAACAGCCCGGACCGACGCTCCAGAAGATTCCCCGTTTGTTTCCATTCTCGTATGTGATTCGTTTGGTTGTCGCATTCATCATTGCATTATTTGCATCATCTGCATAGCATCGTCTCTCATTTTCGAAAACTTGCATCCATTCGTAGTTGCCGGTTCTCTACGTTCTTGCCTTTGCCCGCTTCGAGACCAACCACACACGCACGCGCCCACGACATCGTTTAAAAAAATGTTTTAAAAGGCGCGCTAATAATATTCCCGGATTGGGTCGAAACTTGGCATGCGGTCTTATTATAGTGTAGGTAGGCCGCCTGCCAAATTTCGTCGCATTCCGAGTTCGTTTGATACCCCAATGTTCAACCATAGTAGTGCGGTCATTGGTTACTCGTTGGACGTTTTTGGTGTTTAAAACTTTGTCTCGGGCCGAACTTCCCTCTCTTCCCCACCTAGCCCATCTACATGGCCACCGCGGCCCACCTAGGCCCCCCCCTCTGCTTCCGGGCCGTCCGATCAAGATCGAACGGTCCGAAAATGGTGCAATACTACCCTCCTAACCCCCTACCTATATAAATATGAACTCCCGTCCATTTTAGGCAGAAAACCATAGACCCTAGGCCTCCTCGAGCCACTAGCCGCCGCCACCACCTTGTTTTCCATGCTACCTAGCCGAATCTTGCCACTTGGCAGCCCAACCCGCAGCCAACCAAACCCTACTCAGTCTGGACCGTCGGATCTAAGATCCGACGGCCTAGAATGCATCCCGCAACCAGTACCTCCCCGATCCCGATCTAGATCGAGGGAGGGAAGCTATGCTGCCCCTGCCAGCGCCCCGCTAGATCCGTCTCGCCGGAGTCCAGCACCATAGCCCCACGCCGGCGAGCACCAGGACAGGCTCGTTCCTCCCCGTTCCGCCTCTCTGTTCTCTCCCTCTCTCTCACCGAGCTCTCTCTCTCTCTCTCTCTCTCTCTTTGTGTTGCCCGCAGGATCCCTTGCCATGGCAGCGCCCAATCTCCTCAACCCGGCGCCGTCTCGACCATCCATCGTCGGGAATGGATCCCTTTGCCCCGGATCCGACCACCCTCGGCCCTTCGGAGCCCCGCCCTGAAGCTCCTCCCTCCGTGCCATGGAGGCATCCCGTGCCACCGCTGCCCTCTGCTCGGGCACGAGCAGGAGGGAGACGATGCCACTGACCGCCCGCGTTGACCGCTCCGCATGGGCCAATGGGAGCGCTCGGACGAGCCGCTCGCCCCTGCGCTCGTGGCCCAGCTGCCCGTGGCCCACTTCGCCTCCGACCGGCCCGAAGGCCACTCTGGTGGGCGCCAACCCTATCCCCTGCCCTGGGCAATGCCTTGCTATGTTGCGCCCACTTCTTCAGGCCCAATTCCTTTTTTTTCTGTCTAGCGAATTTCGTAATTATCCCGAGAATTGTCTGTTTACAGAAAAACCCTCAATGATCATGCATATCATAACTTTTCACCCGTGCGTCATATGTAAAACCTTTTATATGTAATATGACCAGAATTTTATGTAGTTTCACAATAACCAACTCTCACATGTGTTTAAAATACATAAACTTGCTGTTTGCATTAATTTGCATCAATGCCATGTTAAAACGGTTTATTGCATAACTAAAGAACCGTAGCTCCGTTTAAAATGTGTTATATATGTAACTTGACTAGAAAAACGTGTAGAATCTCATGTCACACTTTATTTCCATGTTTAATAAACATAAATGTTTTTAGGACAGATCTGCACCAAATTCATATTAAGCTTATGAGGACATTTCGGAAATACTATAAGTGGTTTCCGACCTCATTTAAGATGCCTAGGTGATATAGTTTACTTATGCTTCACCTCTTGCCATGTCTAACAACATTTAACATCGATGTGTACCTAAACAGGAATGATATAAGTAATTCAAATGTGGATTTTCGTCAATATGCAACTTGTTGCATATTGAGCTTAAGTTTAATGTGTAGTACTTGTTTGAGGTGTATAGCCATGCCTTGCATATTAAACCTGACATGCATCATATTTGGTTGCACATCATGCCATGAATATGTTGTGGTGTTTCTCATGTGTTGATTTTTGTTTCCGTATTGTTCCTTCTTGATAGAGTTCCGAAAGCATTCGGAGTGTGAGGATTCGCTCTACTACGTTGGTTCGTCTTCTTCATGGACTCGATCTTCTTTCGTGCGGGATCTCAGGAAAGATGACACATTTCCCTGGATACCACTACTATCATTGCCATGCTAGATGTATCGTTTTTATCGTTATGTCTTGCTACCTACCACTTGTTTGTCAAGCCTCCCAACATTGCCATGAAAAGACTCTAACCCTCCACCTTCCTAGCAAACCTTTGTTTGGCTATGTTACTGCTTGCTCAACCCCTCTTATAGCGTTTCTAGATGCTGGTGCAATTGCTTCCATGTGACAACATGGACATTCTTTTTTTATCACAATATTATTGCTATTTAATTTAATGCACTTATACACTTGGTAAAGGGTGGAAGGCTTGGCCTTTTGCTCGGTGTTTTGTTCCACTCTTGCCGCCCTAGTTACTTGTGAACCGGTGTTATGTTCCATAATTGAGCGCTCCTAACACGATCGGGATTGTTATGGGGACCGCCTTGATTTTCGTTTTAGGATAAAGCTTGTCTGGCAAGGCCCAACATTGGTACTATTTGCTTAAAAACAACTAAAATTTGCATAGGGCATGATCACCCCATGGATTAATCAACAACCTAGGCCAGTGCTCCTCATGAGTGTTGGTCCAAACTAGAGCACCATGCGGGGTCAACCCGGGGCAACTCGAGAGATGTCTATCAGGCCACTGTACGCTTCGCTTATCCGTCGTGTCCTGAGAACGAGATAAGCGACTCCTATCGGGTTCGTCGACACATCGGGCGGCCTTGCTGGATTTGTTTTACCTTTCTCGAACGTCTTGAGTGAGGAACTCTGATCTTCCTCGGGCTATCTCAAGGTGTCGGATTTCCTTTGGAATTGCCTAGATCATCACGAGATCCGTGGTCGAGGTTATTCCCGCTGCGTGTGGTTAATTTGTGATGGATGAGTTGGAGCACCCCTGCAGGGTTAAATCTTTCGGAAAGCCGTGCTTGCGGTTATGTGGCAAACTTGGATACTTTGTTTAACACCTGGTCATAGCAAACTTGAAGTAAACTCTAATAAAACACACCAACTGTGTGCGTAACCATGACTGTCTCTTCTCGTGAATCCTATTCGAGAGAGAACACTGTGGGTTTATGTTTGACGTAAGTTGGTGTTCAGGATCATTTAGTGATCATTTCTAGTTCCCGTCCATTATGCGTAGACCAACCACTTTACTTTCTGTATTCATAAGTTAGCCACTCAAAGAAATGCTTAGTCGCTTGCTGCAGCCTCACCACTTAACCATACCTCACCCATTAAGCTTTAATAGTCTTGATACCCTTGGAAATGAGATTGTTGAGTCCCTGTGGCTCATTGATTACTACAACAACAGTTGCAGGTGCAGGTAATGCGATGATTTGACGTGAGCATGATGCTTGTTTGTTTGGAGTTCCTCTTCTTCTTCATCATCAATCTAGGATGGGTTCCAGGCGGCAGCCTAGGATAGCAAGGATGGATGTCATTTTGTCGTTTGTTTTCGTCCGTAGTCGAACCCTTCTCTTATGTATGATATTTGAGTATGTTGTTGTATTGATGTGATCTTGATGTAGCTTGTGGCAACTGTAAGCCAATTCCATATACTCATCTCTTCTGTACATGTACTTGTAATGATATCCATTCTTGCAACACGACGAGATGCGCTTCTATCCCTGTCGAGGCCCTCGTGCCAAAATAAGGATAGGACCGCATCTTGGGCATGACAGTTACCCCCTGCTTTCCTTTATTATGAGGCTTTGATGTCCTTTCAGTTTCTTGAAAGAACCGAACAATCCCTCTAGTACCGACTAATTTTTGACAGCAACGTGTTGTCCATGTTAGCCTTGCTGCTCCTGCCTTCTTTAACTTTCAGGAAAAGCAAAGATATTTTATTACCAGAGAGGAGGCAAACGAGTACGAGCGAAATGCAGAATGCGCTCGCCTTCACACTGCAGTGGTACAGGTGGTAGCCACCGTAGCCTAGCACAACCCCAACTTTGACTTCGGATATTATCTAGGCCAGCCATGGCCCTAGACCAACTTAGGACAAAAACCTTAGCTTGGGGGAGTACGTATTTCTCATCGACATTACATTCACGTTCACACACTTATTTCAGTTGTCGGTGTTCATACTTTTTCATTGTACTATCCATGGTAGTTTATTTTCTTCTTTATGGTTTCTTCTCGTGTGTTTAATTAACTTTGAGAAAAATAAAAAAAATAGTCTAGCTTTATTTCCAAGTTGCTTAGTTGTAGCATTAAAGAGAAAACCCAAAAAAGATTTCTCGTTCTTCTTTTTTCTTGTTGGGAGCTTTCCCGTGTAAATAATTTTTCTTTCTTTTCTTTCGGTCGTAAGGAGAAGACCACGATGACGTGTTGAGTGGCTCTCATATGCACTATTGTTTATCTTACAAAGAGCCCATATTGCCTTGTCTTCTCCTTTGGTTTATTGTTTGCAGATTCCAGCTTAGTTCAATGCATGTGCACTCTTATTATTATTCAGATCGTTCGGTTGTGCAAGTGAAAGGCAATAATGACGATATTTGATGAAAATATTGAGATGGAGAAAAGCTGGTATGAACTCAACCTATCTTGTTTTTGTAAATATGATTAGCTCATCATTTCGAATTCAGTACATTATGGGTTGAACATGTTTGCAATAACAATTAGAGATTATAGTTATTCATGCCATGCTTAATTAGCTAAGAGTGGATAATGGTTCGTCTTGAGTGCCAACATGCGCATTAAAATGGTTGTGATGTAGTATGATAGAATGGTATCCTTCTCTGGATAATTCAAGTGGCTTGACTTGGCACATATTCACGCATGTAGTTGAAACAAATCAACATAGCCTCCACGATATTTATGTTCACAGTGAATTATATCCTACTCATGCGTGCATTCAATGTTGGTTAATCTCAAGGCATATGGATGACTGTGTCGCTCTCTAGTTGGTTGTTCCCCAGTCTTTTGCTAACCTTCACTTGTACTAAGAGGGAATACTGCTTGTGCATCCATCTCAATAAACCCAAGGTTGTTCCATATGAGTACACCATATCTACCTATATGAGGTATTTACCTGCCGTTCCAAGTAAATTTGCATGTGCTAAACTTTAAACCTTCAAATAAATCTTCCGTTTTGTATGCCCAAATCGCTCATGTGGCGACCGGGGGCTGTCAGTATCTTCCATGCTATGTGGGTTATTCTCACGATATGTGTTTACCCAGGTTCGGGCCCTCCAATGGAGGTAATACCCTACGTCCTGCTTGGAGGTATTGATGGTGTAAGGGGTTGCAGAGTTGACCTACCTCGAGATCGTATAGCTAACCCTAGATTAGTTGTCCTCTCCATACCCTAAAACCCTTCGACTTATATAGATGTCAAGGATGCATAGGGTCTACACATGGTCGGTTACATGCCGAAGAGATAAACTTGCCTAACTATTACATCAGACGTGGAGCGCAAGCCGTGTTTCCCGAAGCTTCCATCTTGGAGACTGGGCCTTCAAATCCTTTGGTGTTCGGTAAGTAGCCCTCATAGTCCGACCCATAACAATAGGTCGACTATCCGAGGACCCCCTAATCCAGGACTCCCTCAATACAACCCAACACTTTTCCTTTATGTTTTTGTGTTTTCACATGATTAGTCTACTGTATTAATCATGTTGCATGTATTTTATTTCAATAAAGTGCCAAGTAAAGTCTTTGGGATATTGTGAGTACTTGTTGATTTGAATCTGTGCAAAAACAGAAAATTTTGCGTCCAGTGCAGAATTTCTGTGATTTTACTGGAAAGTCAAAAATTCTGAAATTTTTACATAGTTTTGATATGCAAATTCTCTGCATTTTCCTAATTGTTCAGAATTTTTAGAGGCGGGGACGTATAGTGTTCACTCAGATATTTAGAGTTTGTTCTGTTTTTGACAGATTCTATTCTGCATGCATAGTTCACTTGTTTTAGTGTTTCTATAACATGTATTGAGTGATATAAATTATGGGAATGATAGAATACAGTAGGTATCATGTGGTAACAATTCTGAATCTTGTCTTGACAGTACCTAAATGAATGATCTATTATACTAACCCATCTCACGAATTTCCGTTAAGTTTTGTGTGATTGAAGTTTTCAAGTTTTGGGTGAGATACCGATATGAGGAGAGTAAGGAGTGGTGAGACCCTAAGCTTGGGGATGCCGAAGGCACACCCAAGGTAATATTCAAGGAAGACTCAAACGTCTAAGCTTGGGATGCCCCGGAAGGCATCCCCTCTTTCATTTTCAACACTATCGGTATATCTTACTTAGAGCTATATTTTTATTCGTCACATAATTTGTGTTTTGCTTGGAGCATCATTTTATTCTGTTGTTACCTATTAGATTTTATTTATAATCTTTCTTTTCAATAAAAAGTTCCAAGAATTGCCTTTAGAATGCTTGAATTGCATGTGTGATTTGTGTTGTATAAAAACAGAAACTTTTGTTGTAGTATTTTAATTATGTAATTTTACCGGAATGTGGAAAGTTTCTGAAATTTTACACACTATGGTCATACAATTTTGTATCATGTCCTAAATTTTCATAATTTTTGGAGATATAGAAGTATACTATTTTTATAAATTGCTACAGACTGTCTTGTTTAGACAGATTGCTGTCATAGTTTTGTTATCTACTTCTCCTATACTTTCCATGACTTATATTAGTAGATATAAATTGTGGCAATGATATTATACACTACCTAATGTTTGAAAATTATTATGCAACTTGTCTTGGCAGTACATGAAGTGTTGATTTATTCTTATGTGTACTAACCTATCTCACGAGTTCTTTTCAAGTTTTGGGTGGATGAAGATTTTGAGACATAGGTGAAACGGGGACATGAGAGAATTGAACGAGATACAAAAGCTCAATCTTGGAGATGCCCAAGGCACCCCAAGACAATATTACGAGAATTCTCAAGCATCTAAACTTGGGGATGTTACGCATCCCACCTCTCTTCGTCAACTATCGGTTAGCCTATGTTGAGCCTAAATTTTTATTCGTTCACATGATATGTGCTATTCTTGGAGTGTCATTTTTGTTTTGTTTGTTGTTTGAATAAAATATCAGGATCTGAAAAATCTTTACTAAGAGAGAGTCCTCACATAGCTACTTTATTGTTTGACTACTCGTTGATCTTCACTTATATCTTTTGAGAGTAGTTTTATGTTTACTCTTGTGCTTCACTTATATCCTAAGAGTAAAGAGTTGAATGAATTGAATATCATAAATATGAAATTATATATTTGCTTCATATGCTTATCCCATGGGGAGTAGTGACTTCACATACTAGGAGTATAAGCGATAAAATTTATTGTAAGTTAGCAGACATAACATTGGTCATTTAAACAATTCATGAAATAACATTGAAGGAAGAGAGGTTTCACATATAGATATACTATCTTGGACATCTTCTATGATTTTGAGCGCCATTAATTATTTTCAAACTTGATCAAGTAGTTGACGTTGGACAAGGAAGACAACTTAATGGTTATGATTGTTTATATTCACATAGCAGTTATATTGTCATGGATCCTCTAATATGTGGTGCTTGTTTAGAACCTTTTGCTAGCCAAAACTTCATACTAAGTAGAGATACTACTTGTGCATCCAAATCCTTGAACCAAGTTTTTTTTGCCATGAGAGTCCACCATATCTATCTATGGATTGAATAAGATCCTTCAAGTAAGTTGTCATCGGTGCAAAAAAAGCAATAAAAATTGCTCCTAAATATGTATGATCTTTTATTGGAAGGGAAAATAAGCTTTGTACAAACTTGAGATGGTGAAGAAATAAAAGCGACGAACTGCATAATAAAGGTTGCCATCACAAGGGGCAACATAAAGCGACGTTCCTTTTCATTAAGAAATTACACATCCAAATATAAAAAGCACATGAAAATATGTGCTTCCCTCTACGAAGGGCCTATCTTTTACTTTTCATGTCGAGTCAACTTCTTATTCCAATCTACTCATTCCTTAGTTGGCAAGCATCATGTGGTGGGTAAAGAACCAGACACATATATCCAATTGAATATAGGTATCATGATTCATTATTTGTTGACAGTATCCCCAAGATAAATGAGTTGGGAGGCAAAACTTTAAGCCCCTATCTTCCTTGTGTTTGACTATAGCTATTTGTTCTAAAAATATGTTTTGAGTGTCAGCAAGCATGGAAGACTAAATGATAGTTGACTATGTGGAATTTGCTGAACCAAAGATCTTTCATAGACGTTTCCTGAAAATAAGACGAATTGCAATTGTTTGATGACTGAAAACATAGTTTGCTATTTTTCAAGAAAGTTTATGGTCTATACTTTTAACATGTGAATAACTTGCTACTTGATCATGAAAAGCTTTATGAGAAATACTTGCTGGTTATGATGCTAGAAAAATGGCTGAAATTATCCTTGATCAATATTATACATCATGCTAGCATTCACGCTTCATAAATTATTTCTTTTATCATTTACCTACTCGAGGATGAGCAGGAATTAAGCTTGGGGATGCTGATACGTCTCCAACATATCTATAATTTATGAAGTATTCATGCCATATTCACCTATGTTTACAATACTTTTATATGATTCTGATGCACTTTATATGATTTATTTAGAACTAGCCTGGACTGACGTTGTTTTCAGCACAATTACCGTGGTGTTATTTTTGTGCAGAAAATGAAAGTTCTTGGAATCGCTCGAAACTTATTTATGATTTTTTCCGGAGGAAATAAGAAATACTCGAGCAAAGAACCATAAGAGGGGGGGTGCTAGAAGGCCACCACACATCTGCCCCCCCTAGGGAACGACCAGATAGCTTATGGGGCCCACGTAGCTCCGTTGCGCGTGATTCCAACGCAGAAAAATCCTATAAATCCTAGAAACCCCAAAAATAAAGAGAGACCTTCAGTGCCGCTGCCGCAACTCCCTGTATCACCACAAAACCCATCTGGAGCGATTCCAGTACCCTGTCGAAGAGGGAAAACCATCACCGGTGGCCATCTTCATCATCCCTATGGTCTCCATGATGAGGAGGGAGTAGTTCACCCTCGGGGCTGAGGGTATGTACCAGTAGCTATGTGTTCAATCTCTCTCTCTCTCTCTCTCTCTCTCTCTCGTGTTCTTGAGATGACACGATCTTGATGTATCACGGGCTTGTTAATATAGTAGGATCATATGATGTATTTCCCTTACCATCTAGTTGTGATTAATTGAGTCTTTCACTTTAAGATCTCGTTATGTTGGATTGAGCATATTGGTATGACATCACTTGATGTACGTCTTGCGTGGGATACCCGTAGTGACATTGGAATATTCTACTGATTCACTTGATATATGTTGAGGCATCAACTTGCGGATTCCGGTGACCTTGGGGATCTATGCATAGGGGTTGATTGCACGTTTTCATACCATGTTCTCCGATAGAAATCTTGGGGTGATCCTTGCAAGTTCTTTGTGTTGGATTGAATATGATATGTCTAAAATTGTTTGATGCATGCGCATATTTCTCCCATGGATACTTGAGGAGACATTGGAGTATCTAGGTGACATTAGGGTCAACTGATATGTATCATTGGTGTTATTCTAGTACTAACTCTAGGGTTGTTTGTGGCAATTATAGGAATAGCTCAAAAGATCGAACGAGAAAGATAACTTGATGTTATGTTAGTACGAACTCTTGAATAGATCGATCGGAAAGAATAACTTTGAGGTGGTTCTACAACCTACACCAATTTCATCTTATTGTTCTCCGCTAGATAGGAACTTTGGAGTGATTCTTTGTTGCACGTTAAGGGATGATCATATGATTCAACTATGTTAGCATTGTTGAGAGATTGCATTAGTGAAAGTATGTACCCTAGGCCTTATTTCCAAGGATTAATACAACATTTTGCTCGCTGTTTTCCACTTGTTACCTTGATGTTTTTATATTTTCAGATTACAAAAATACATATCTACCATCCATATTGCACTTGTATCACCATATCTTCGCCGAACTAGTGCACCTATACAATTTACCATTGTCTTGGGTGTCTTGGGGACACGGATATTTCTTGTATTTTATTGCAGGGTTGCTTGAGAGAAACTATCTTCATCCTACACATCCCACGGATTTATAAACCTTAGGTCATCCACTTGAGGGAAAATTGCTATTGTCCTACAAAACTCTAAGCTTGGAGGCCCAACACGAGTCTACAAGAATAAAGTTGTGTAGTAGACATCACCTCCCTCTCGGCAACATCGCGTTCACGCTCCTGGATGTAGCTCTACATGTGGGATGACCCACGGTAACAATGGACATACGGGACACCCAGCGATGAGATCCACGATGAGGGATGAACGTCACCGACGGCGGGCTCTGATGAGAACCAGCCATAAGAATCTCCGCTGCAGGATCGCAGCTCTCGCACTTGGAGGGACCGTTAGACTGATCGGAGTCCGACTCGAACACGTCATGAAGTGACTCGGCGGGCTCGATTGCCGCAATCTGTGGAGATGAAACTTGGCGGGCTGCTACATCTCTCACCCAGTGTTGGAGCATGAGCCACCAGATCGCTTGCAACGGTGAACAACAGGAAGAGCCAAAGAGTACGGAGTTGACAGCTGCCGCGGAAGTACGCCGCAGGAGCTCGCATGGAAGTGCACAGCCCCGCGGATTGGGAGCGCCTCGATGTCGAGGGGCACTTCCTGGAGCCATGCCGAATCGTCGGCAGTGATGGTGAGCGCTCCAAAACGGATCTCGTGGCCCAAGGAAAAAACACCGCCGGAAGACATGACGAAGGGGAGAAATGCAACCTCACCGGAAGTCGCTTAGACGCCTGCACCAAGGTGGGCGCCAACAGTCGTGGGAACGAGTCTGATAGTAGAAGATAGGGGTACGAAAGGAGAGGGCATTGTCCTAGCTATGGCGAGGGTGTACTCACGAATGTATGAGTTCAGGCCCCTCTCGTGGAGGTAACAGCCCTACGTCTTAGTGCTCAGGAGCTCTTGTCGTGTGGAAAGTATGAGTTACAGAGGTTGCAAACCCTTGTGCCATAGGGGAGTGGCGGCTTATATAGAGTAGGCTGCCCCTCATAAGTGTCAGGCATCCAAGGGTCCGATCGTGGGTATAAAGACGAGCGTTACTAGTAACGTACATCATAATTGATACTAATGACTACTGGCCTAACGCCAGCCTGTTGGCCTCCCCGGGGTGGCTTCTGGTCTTCTGGCGTCGACTAGAAGCGAGGTCTTCCGAGTGACAGGTGATTGTCGAGTGGAGGGATAAGATGTTGAGTGGATTGAATGTCGAGTGACTTGAGCATCATGGAGAATCCAGTCGGAAATTCCCTTGTAATCTTTATGTCCTCCAATAAAGTGTCCTTAGGAAGGGTATGTAGGTCAGGCCTAGGACCCTACCCTAGGTACATATCCTCGTCATTATCCCCCGAATGGATTGGGGTTCGAGTGAGAAAGGGGGATCGATGCCAGCTTTGACAAGGCATCAAACTTCCGAATGAACTTAGGTGCTTCAATGAAATTCGCTTCGATTGAAAATCTTTGTCATTCGCCTAAATCAATTCTGCCTTGAAAATGTGCGAATGAATTCCAAGTATAAATTATGTTCCGAGTGACTGGAAGCGATCTTCAGACATGAAGAGTAGCTCTGTCAGACCTGGATTCCATGGGATTCAAAAATTTGGGAAGCGCAACCCTTCGCGATGATGACGCCACGACTGGGGCAAGTGGGAGCATGATGCCTTGATTCAGGCTCCGCCCATTTCGCCACATACCGCGCGACGTTTGTGGTAGAGATACACGGGGATTTAGCGGGCCCACCAGTCAGCGAGACACTCGACAGAGTATAAAATCCCACCGCGTCGTAGTTCGCATAGTCTTCTTCCCCCAAATCTCATCTCTTCGTCCGCATCTCCCGCTCTCAACACACTGCTCTGCTTCGCCTCAACGACCGCTGCCGCTGCGATGACGAAGGGGAAGACTGAGAAGCTGGAGCGCGCCAAGAAGGGGGCCGCGAAGCGGGCCGCGAAGGGTAAGGCCAAGAAGCCGTCAACCGTGCGGTTCACCGCGTTGCCAGGGTGGATCCAGGGGGATTTTCTCTCGTCGACGATCACCGCCGCGGACGTCGAGAACCTCGTCGTCGACGGGCTTGTGGAGGAAGGTTCGTGGAGGCTTTCGGAGGGAGAACTTGAGCCGGAGCCGCGCGAGGGGGAGCGAGTCCTCCTCCTCAACCACGTAGAGAGAGGTTTCTCCATGCCCCCATCCTTTCTTCCGGGTGTTTTTGAATTTCTTCGGAGCCCAGCTCCATCATTTTCCTCCGAATGCCATCTCTTATCTTTCTGCTTTCATCACCATGTGTGAGTGTTTCTTGGGTTGTCCTCCCCATTGGGGTCTGTTCAAACACATCTTCACCATCAGATCTCAGTCGGTCAAGAAGGCCAACCGTGAGGATGATAAAACCCATGTCATCCAATTATGCGGTGGCCTGGGGGTTCAAAAGAGAGCTAGGACTTCCTTTCCTTCCAAGACCTTCCCAGAATCTGTTAGGTGTTGGCGGTCGACTTGGTTCTACTGCAAAGATGCAGCATCTCCCAACATGTCGACCGGTCTCTCCCCTTTTACGTTAGATCGACCTGCTGTTCCCAAATCTTTGACAGTGCTAGAGGGGGAAAAGGTCCAGGTGGGGATCTTAGTGGATACCTTAGTGGCCATTGTTCGTGGCGGAGTGACTGGCATGGACCTTCTGGAGACATTTCTCAGTCGATGGATCCAGCCCCTCCACGCAAGGGACCATGCTATGTGGCATTACTCTGGCCCGGAAGACACTACTCGGACGCACCCAGAGGGAGTCCCACAGAAAACTGTCGAGCAATGGCTTCAGAGCATCACTGGAGCCTGCGACAATCCCCTGGGAACCAAGAGGATCAAGCCTTATTCTGCTGACCACCCACCAACAAATCTGGTAAATAATATCTTCGTCGACTACCGTACTATTCCGTTGAGTGGTTGAATTGTCAGTCGACTAACTTTGATGTTTGAATCTTGTAGGAATGGACGAACATGTACTCGCCCGTGCCAAATAGGAATCAAACCGAAGATGGAGGGGAGAGCGAGGGCGGCAGCGTGGATGTTGATTATGCTGACAACAATGAGGATGATTATGAGTGCTTAGGCGAGGAAGAAGAAGAAGTTGAGTCTCCTTTGCGCACTGAGGATCGCTCCAAGCTACATCAGGACCCCACAACTGCTCCAAGCAAGGCCCTGGCGTCGAGTGAGAGAAGCCTAAAGCGGGACCGAACCTCGACAGTTGAGTCGAGTGAAAGAGCCGCAAAACAACCCAAGCCCGACGCGCTGAAGCCTCACAAAGCTTTGCCTCGCATGAAAATCATTGTGCTCGTTGTCTCAATGTAAGTGTTCACTTTCTTTTTTCGCTGTTGTGTTGGACTTCAAATTCTTGTTGACCGAGTGGAATCTGGTGTACCATAGCCGCTACCTCAGTGACGTCGCCTCCACGGGACGAAGAGGAGCAAATGGATGTGGACACTGCTGACGTGGCCACTTCTCAATGAGGTAAAACAAATCTTCACTCAACTCTGTTTCTTGAAAATGATGTGCCGATTGAATATTCTAATGTTGTCGATTGATGCTTGCAGAGATCATTCAACTGGAGGACGATGAAGACCCACCTCGAGGTACGAGGGGGTGGAGGTGTAACCTCAAGCACTCCGCGCATACACGCCTGAAGAACACCATCAACACAAACGCCTCAGAAGTCGAGTGCAACGTCATCCCATGGGGTAGGCGACTCGTCCCGAGCCAGAACTGAGCTCGCGGCTCCATTGTCGAGTGCTCCACCAGCTGCTTCGACCATCGTGGCCTCAACACCAATCGGACAACTCCAGACCACCTTATCAACTATTGGAAATATGCCCTAAAGGCAATAATAAATTGGTTATTATCATATTTCCTTGCTCATGATAATCGTTTACTATCCATGCTATAATTGTGTTGATCGGAAACTCAGATACATGTGTGGATACATAGACAACACCGTGTCCCTAGTATGCCTATAGTGAACTAGCTCGTTGATCAAAGATGGTTAAGGTTTCCTAGACATGGACATGAGATGTCATTTGATAATGGGATCACATCATTAGGAGAATGATGTGATGGACAAGACCCAAACTACAAACGTAGCATATGATCGTGTCAGTTTATTGCTACTGTTTTCTACATGTCAATTATTTGTTCCTATGACCATGACATCATGCAACTCACTGACACCGGAGGAGTGCCTTGCGTGTATCAAACGTCGCAACATAACTGGGTGACTATAAAGGTGCTCTACAGGTATCTCCAAGGGTGTCTGTTGCGTTGGCATGGATCAAGACTGGTATTTGTTACTCCGTATGACGAAGGGGTATCTTAGGACCCACTCGGTAATACAACATCAGAATAAGCCTTGCAAGCAATGTGAGTAAGTGTTAGCGACGGGATCTTGTATTACGGAAACAGGTAAAGAGACTTGCCGGTAACGAGGTTGAACTAGGTATGGAGATACCGACGATCGAATCTCGGGCAAGTAACATACCGAAGAACAAAGAGAACATCATACGGGATTAACTGAATCCTTGACATAGAGGTTCGACCGATAAAGATCTTCGTAGAATATGTAGGAACCAATATGGGCATCCAAGTCCCGCTATTGGTTATTGACCGTAGAGGTGTCTCGGTCATGTCTACATGGTTCTCGAACCCGCAGGGTCTGCACACTTAAGGTTTGGTGACGTTTCGATAGTATAGAGTTATGCATGGTAGTGACCGAAGGTTGTTCGGAGTCCCGGATGAGATCCCGGACGTCACGAGGAGCTCCGGAATGGTCCAGAGGTAAAGATTGATATATTGGAAGTCATGTTTTGGTCACCGGAAATTTTTTTGGGCTCATCGGTAGTGTACCGGGAGTGCCGGTAGTGTATCGGGGGACCATCGGGAGGGGTATTTCGACCCAAGAAGTTGCATGGGCTGTGGGAGGGTTAATACCAGCCCTTAGTGGGCTGGCCGAAGTCCCACACAAAGCCCATGCGGCTGGAAAGAAATTCCAAAAGGAGAAAAGGTGGAAAAAGGTAAAAAGGTGGAAATAAGGAAGGAGTCCTAATCCTACTAGGAGTGGAAGAGGAGGACTCCTCCTATCCACGTCGGCCGAAGCCTAGAGGGGATGGCCCTTGCGCCAAGCCTCCTCCTCCTCTCGTCCTATATATACTAGAGGGTTTTAGGGTTTTGGTACAAGATTTTCAGCCACGTGTAACCCTACCCTCTAGTCCGTAGTTTCTCCTGTAGATCGGTTTTAGCTGTGCTTAGGCGAAGCCCTGCTGAGATTACTCCACCACCATCGTGGCAGCGCCGTCACGCTGCCGAAGAACTCGTCTACCCCTCCGCTCCCTCTTGCTGGATCTAGAAGGCGGAGATCGTCATTGAGCTATACGTGTGCTGAACGCGGAGGTGCCGTCCGTTCGGCGCTAGATCGGAAGGACCGTGATCAAGATCGCGAGACGGATTGTGATGACATCGCGGGACGGCTCGTGATGAGTTCGCGGGACAGATCGTGATTGGATCGCGGGACGAATCGTGATGAGATCGCGGGACGCTTGGCGATGTGGATCGCGAAGACGTTCGACTACACCAACCACGTCTCTTAACGCTTCCCGCTTAGCGATCTACATGGGTATGTAGATCCACTCTCCCTCTCGTAGATGCTCAGCACCATGGATAGATCTTGCGTGTGCGTAGGAATTTTTTTGTTTCCCATGCAACGTTCCCCAACAGTGGCATCATGAGCTAGGTCTATGTGTAGATGAGATCTCGAGTAGAACACAAAGAGTTTGTGGGCGTTGATGCTTAGATTGCTTCCTCCCTTGGTCGTGTTTTGGTTCAGCGGTATTGTGGGATGAAGCGGCCCGGACCAACCTTAATCGTACACTTACGAGAGACCGGTTCCATCGACTGACGTGTAACTTCGTTGCACAAAGATGGCTGGCGGGTGTCTGTTTCTCCTACTTTAGTTGGATCGGATTCGACTAAGGCGGTCCTTAAGAAGGTTGAAAAGCAACTTATGTATCACCATTGTGGTTTTGCATAGGTGAGAATTGTTCTTGCTAGATACCCGTAGCAGCCACGTAAAACATGCAACAACAATTAGAGGACGTCTAACTTGTTTTTCTAGGGTTTGTTGTGATGTGATATGGCCAATTACATGATGATATATATGTGATGTATGAGATGATCATGTGTTGTATAGAATATCACGACTTGCATGTCGATGAGTACGGCAATCGGCAGGATCCATAGGGTTGTCTTTAATTATTGTATGACATGCGTGTCAATCATTAAGCTCTATGTAATGCTTTACTTTGTAGTAGAAGCATGGTGAGCGCGACAACCCTGATGGTGACACGTGGATGGAGATCAAGATGATGGAGATCATGGTGTCATGCCGGTGATGATGGAGATCATGCCGGTGCTTTCAAGATGGAGATCAAAAGCACAAGTTCATGGCCATATCATGTCACTTATGATTTGCATGTGATGTTAATCCTTTTATGCACCTTGTTTTTCTAAGGACGATGGTAGCATTATAAGGTGATCCCTCACTTAAATTTCAATATGAATTGTGTTCTCCCCGAGTGTGCACCGTTGCGAAAGTTTGTCGTGTCGAGACACTACGTGATGATCGGGTGGGATAGACTCTACGTTCACATACAACGGGTGCAAGCCAGTGTTGCACATGCAGAACACTCGGGTTAAACTTGACGAGCCTAGCATGTACAGACATGGCCTTGGAACACAAGAGAACGAAAAGTCGAACATGAGTCATATAGTAGATATGATCAACATGATGATGTTCACCATTGAAACCACCTCAACTCACGTGATGATCGGACTTGAGTTGGTGAATTTGGATCATGTATCACTTGAATGACCGGAGGGAAGTCAATTTGAGTGGGAGTTCTTAAATAATTTAATTAATTGAACTCATTATCATGAACATAGTCAGTAGTGTCTTTGCAAATTATATTGTAGATTACTAGCTCACGCTATAGCTCCCTTGTATTTTTATTTGTTCCTAGATAAATAGAGTTGTAAGATGATGGTAGCAGTATTGCGGACTGGGTCCGTGATTTGAGGATTGTCCTCATTGCTGCACAGAAGGCTTATGTCCTTAATGCACTGCTTGGTGTGCCAACCTCTCTAGCGTCGTCTGTACATGTTGTGAACATCTAACAGGCATGTTCTGATGACTACTTGATAGTTTAGTGTGTCATGCATTATGGCTTAGAATTGAGGCTCCGAAGCGTTTTGAACGTCACAGAACATATGAGATGTTCTAACAGATGAAATTAGGATCTCAAGCTCGTGCTCGTGTTGTGAGATATGAGATCTCCAACAAGATTCTTTGCCTGCAAGATGAAAGAGAATAGCTCAATCGTTGAGCATGTACTCAGATTGTCTGGGTGCTACAATCGCTTGAATTGAGTGGGAGTTGATCTTCCAGATAAGATAGTGATTGAGATAGTTCTCCAAGTCACTGTCACTAAGCTACTAGAACTTGGTGATGAACTGTAAAATGCCAGGGATAGAAATAATGATCCCTGAGCTTTTCGCGATGTTTGACACCGCGAAGGTAGAAATCAAGAAGGAGCATCAAGTGTTGATGGTTAGTAAAACCACTAGTTTCGAGAAGGGCTAGGGCAAGGAGGGAAACTTCATGGATGGCAAGTCAGTTGCTGCTCCAGTGAAGCAACCCAAAGTTGAACCCAAACCCGAGACTAAGTGCTTCGATTATGAGGAGAGCGGTCGCTGAAGCGGAACAACCCTAGATACTTGGTAGATAAGAAGGCTGGCAACGTCAACAGAAGTATATTTGATATACGTTGATGTGTACCTTGCTAGTACTCCTAGTAGCACATGGGTATTGGATACCGGTTCGGTTGCTAAATTTTAGTAACTCAAAATAAAAGCTACGGAATAAACAAATAACTAGCTAAGTGTGAGGTGACGATGTGTGTTGGAAATGTTTCCAAGGTTGATGTGATCAACATCGCACGCTCTCTCTACCTTCGGGATTAGTGACGAACCTAAATAAATGTTATTTGGTGTTTTGCATTGAGCATGAACGTGATTAGATTGTGTTTATTGCAACACGGTTATTCATTTAAGTTAGAGAATAATGGTTATTCTTTTTACATGAATAATATCTTCAATGGTCATGCACCCAGTGAGAATGGTTTGTTGAAATCTTGATCGTAGTAATACACATGTTCATAACATCGATGCCAAAAGATACAAAGTTAATAATGATAGTACCACATACTTGTGGCACTGCCCCTAAATGTCATGTTGGTATAAAGCGCATGAAGAAACTCCATGCCGATGGATCTTTGGACTCATTCGATTTCGAATCGGTTGAGATATGCGAACCATGCCTCTTGGGCAAGATGACTAAGGACCCCATTTTCCGGATTGATGGAGCGGGCAAGTGGTTTATTGGAAATGATACATGTTGATGTATGCAATCCAATGAGTCTTGTAGAGTGCGGTGGATATCATTATTTTCTTACCTCCACTTATGATTTGAGTAGATGTAGTGTATATTTACTTAATGAAACACAAGTCTGAATTGTTTGAAAGGTTCAAGCAAATTCAGAGTGAAGTTTAAGATCATCATGGCAAGAAGATAAAAATGTCTGCGATATGATCGTGGAGGTGAATATCTGAGTTACGAGTTTGGCATACAACTTTAGACAATGTGAAAGTTGTTTCACAACTCACGCCACCTGGAACACCATAGTGTGATGGTGTGTCCGGACGTCATAGTCGTGCTCTATTGGATATGGTGCTTGCTATGATGTCTCTTATCGTTTTGCTACTATAATTTTGGGCTTATGCATTAGAGACAACTACATTCACTTTAAATAGGGCACCATCTAAATCCGTTGAGATGACACCGTGTGAATTATGGTTTGATAGAAACCTAAGCTGTCATTTCTTAATGTTTGGGGCTGCGACACTTGTGTGGAAAATGTTTTCACCTAATGAGCTCGAACCCAAAGCGGACAAATGCATCTTCATAGGATACCCTAAAGAATACTTGGGTGAACCTTCTATCTCAGATCCAAGGATAAAATGTTTGTTGCTAAAATTGGGTCTTTTCTCGAGAAAAAGTTTCTCTCGAAAGAATTGAGTGGGAGGAAGATAGAACTTGATGAGGTTATTGAACCTTTGTTTTAACGAGAGAGTAGCGCAGCACAGGAAGATGTTTCTGTGAAGCCTACGTTAGTTGAAGAGGAAGTTAATGATGATGATCATGAAGCTTCGGATCAAGTTACTATCGAACCTCGTAGGTCGACAAGGATGTGTACTTCTCCTGAGTGGTACGACAACCCTGTCTTAGAGGTCATGTTGTTGGACAACAATGAACCTACGAGCTACGGAGAAGCGATGATGGGCCCAGATTCTGACAAATGGTTAGAGGCCATGAAATTCGAGAATGGATCCATGTATGAAAACCAAGTATAGACTTTGGTAGACTTGCTCGTTGGATGGCAGGTCGTCGAGTACAAATGGGCGTTTAAAATGAAGACAGACGCTGATGGTGAATGTCACCACTTATAAAGCTCGACTTGCCGCAAAGTAGTTTCCGGCAAGTTCAAGGAGTTGACTACGATGAGACTATCTCACTCGTAGTGATGCTAAAGTCTGTTGGAATTATGTTAGCAGTTGCTGCATTTTTCAATTATGAAATCTGGCAGATGGATGTCAAAACATCATTTCCTTAACGGTTTACTTGAGGAAAGGTTGTATGTGATACAACCAGAAGGTTTTGTCAGTCCTAAGGATGCTAAAAGGTGAGCAAGCTTCAGTGATCCTTTTATGGACTGAAGCAAGCATCTTGGAGTTGTAATATTCGCTTTGATGAGGTGATCAAAGTTTTTTAAGTCTATAAAAGTTTATGAGAAACTTTTATTTACAAGAAAGTGAGTGGGAGCACTATAGAGTTTCTGATAAGCATATGTGGTTGACATATTGTTGATCGGAAATGATGTAGAATTTTTGGAAAGCATAAAGGGTTGTTTGAAAGGAGTTTTTCAAAGGAAGACCTAGATAAATCTACCTAACTGTTGAGCATCAAGATCAATAGAGATAGATCAAGATGCTTGATGAGACTTTGAATGAGTACATACCTTGACAAGATTTTGAAAGAAGTTCAAAATGGATCAGTCAGAGAGAAGTGTTCGTGCCTGCTTTGTAAGGTGTGAAGTTGACTGAGACTCAAAGCCCACCACGGCAGAAGAAAGAGAAAGGACGAATGTCGTCCCCTATGCCTTAGCCATAGGCTCTGTATAGTATGCCATGTTGTGTACCACACCTGTGTGTGCCTAGCCATGAGTCCGTCAAGGGGTACAAGAGTGATCCAGGAGTGGATCACTAGACAACGGTCAAGATCATCCTTAGTAACTAAAAGACTAAGGAAATGTTTCTCGATTATGGAGGTGATAAAGAGTTCGTCGTAAAGAGTTACGTCGATGCAAGCTTTAACACCAATCCGGATGACTCTTAGTAGCAATCCGAATACGTATAGTGGAGCAGCCATTTGGAATAACTCCAAGTGGAGTGTGGTAGCGGTATTTACAGTTTGACATAGAGATTTGCAAAGTACACATGGATCTGAATGTTGCAGACCCGTTGACAAAAAGACCTATGTCACATGCAAAGCATGATCGAGCCCCAAAACTCATTGGGTGTTAGATTCATAACAATGCGAATCACATGGTGATGTGAACTAGATTATTGACTCTAGTGCAAGTGGGAGACTGTTGGAAATATGCCCTAGAGGCAATAATAAATTGGTTATTATCCTATTTCCTTGCTCATCATAATCATTTATTATCCATGCTATAATTGTGTTGATTGGAAACTTAGATACATGTGTGGATACATAGACAACACCATGTCCCTAGTATGCCTCTAGTGAACTAGCTCGTTGATCAAAGATGGTTAAGGTTTCCTAGCCATGGGCATGAGATGTCATTTGATAATGGGATCACATCATTAGGAGAATGATGTGATGGACAAGACCCAACTACAAACGTAGCATATGACCGTGTCAGTTTATTGCTATTGTTTTGTGCATGTCAAGTATTTGTTCCTATGACCATGAGATCATGCAACTCACTGACACCGGAGGAGTGCCTTGTGTCTATCAAACGTCACAACATAACTGGGTGACTATAAAGGTGCTCTACAGGTATCTCCGAGGGTGTCTGTTGGGTTGGCATGGATCAAGACTGGGATTTGTTACTCCGTGTGACGGAGAGGTATCTTAGGGCCCACTCGGTAATACAACATCACAATAAGCCTTGGAAGCAATGTGACTAAGTGTTAGCCACGGGATCTTGTATTACGAAAACGAGTCAAGATACTTTCCGGTAACGAGGTTGAACTAGGTATGGAGATACCGACGATCGAATCTCGGGCAAGTAACATACCGAAGAACAAAGAGAACATCATACTGGGATTAACTGAATCCTTGACATAGAGGTTCGACCGATAAAGATCTTCATAGAATATGTAGGAACCAATATGGGCATCCAGGTCCCGCTATTGGTTATTGACTGTAGAGGTGTCTCGGTCATGTCTACATGGTTCTCGAACCCGCAGGGTCTGCACACTTAAGGTTTGGTGACGTTTCGGTAGTATAGAGTTATGCATGGTAGTGACTGAAGGTTGTTCGGAGTCCCAGATGAGATCCTGGATGTCACAAGGAGATCTAGAATGGTCGGGAGGTAAAGATTGATATATAGGAAGTCCTATTTTGGTTGTCGGAAAAGTTTCGGGCTCATCGGTAGTGTACCGGGAGTGCCGGTAGTGTACCGGGAGACCATCGGGAGGGGTATTTCGACCCAAGAAGCTACATGGGCTGTGGGAGGGTCAATACCAGCCCTTAGTGGGCTGGCCAAAGTCCCACACAAGGCCCATGCGGCTGGGAAGAAATTCCAAAAGGAGAAAAGGTGGAAAAAGGCAAAAAGGTGGAAATAAGGAAGGAGTCCTAATCCTACTAGGAGTGGAGGAGGAGGACTCCTCCTCTCCACTTCGGCCGAAGCCTAGAGGAGCTGGCCCTTGCACCAAGACTCCTCCTCCTCTCCTCCTATATATACTACAGGGTTTTAGGGTTTTGGCACAAGATTTTCAGCCACGTGTAACCCTACCCTCTAGTCCGTAGTTTCTCCTCTAGATCGGTTTCAGTTGTGCTTAGGCGAAGCCCTGCTAAGATTACTCCACCACCATCACCGCAATGCCGTCACGCTTCTGGAGAACTAGTATACCTCTCCGCTCCCTCTTGCTGGATCAAGAAGGCGACGATCATCATTGAGCTGTACGTGTGCTGAACGTGGAGGTGTCGTCCGTTCGGCGCTAGATCGGAAGGACCGTGATCAAGATCGCGAGACGGATCGTGATGAGATCGCGAGATGGATCATGATGAGTTCGTGGGACGGATCGTGATTGGATCGCGGGACGGATCGTGATGAGATCATGGGATGCTCGGCTATTTGGATCGCAAAGACGTTTGACTACACCAATCGCGTTTCTTAACGCTTCCCGCTTAGCGATCTACAAGGGTATGTAGATATACTCTCCCTCTCGTAGATGCTCATCACCATGGATAGATCTTGCGCGTGCATAGGAAATTTTTTGTTTCCCATGCAACGTTCCCCAACATCAACTCCAGCCGCAACAACGATTCAGCCGGTGACTACCTTTCCGCTGCACCATGTCCCGGAAGACCAAACCGGAGATGCCAAG
Source organism: Hordeum marinum (assembly GCA_022496015.1). Taxonomy (NCBI): domain Eukaryota; kingdom Viridiplantae; phylum Streptophyta; class Magnoliopsida; order Poales; family Poaceae; genus Hordeum; species Hordeum marinum. Next base: position 451,977,509 of record CM039678.1, on the reverse strand, counting down.
GAAGCCATGATTCAGGCGGAGCAAATAATGCTACGCACCAAGGAGGCGTACGAGGCCAAGAAGCTGGCTTATGATGCCAGCACGGTGCTTCGCACCAACGTCTGAGTAAGTGCGATTGTAAGTGCATTTCCAATTATGCATGTATTTCTTGCTTGTACACCCATTGGATGTTTTCCTTTTATAGAATATTTGTACGTTCTCCAGTCGAATAGATAATGTCTTAGTCGAGTAGATTTCGGTCTAGTGGCGGCACACTGAGTGTACCCATTGGGTGTAGTCCCCGAGACCGTTGTCGAATGATGATGACATCGGCAGTGGTCTTAGAGTTGTTTTGGACACCACTCGATAGATCAAGTGATAAAAGGTCTAGTGGGGGCATGCTGAGTGCACACACTGCGTGTAGTCCCCGAGACAGCCGTCGAGTGCTTGCACTGGCACGGGTCTTAATAGAAACGATATTCACATGCTTGCCCACATTTTTTTCCTGTCACTCGATAGATCGAGTGTTAGCAGATCCAGTGGGGGCACGCTGAGTGCACCCACTGGGTGTAGTCCCTGAGACCACCATCGAGTGCTTGCATCAGCGGGGGTCTGATAGAGGCCATCTTATGCTCAGACAGGGCAGACCTTGTCGAGTGATTTAGGAACCAGTGGGGGCATGATGAGTGCACCCACTGGGTGTAGTCCCCGAGATTACTGTTGATCATTGACGATGAGCAGTAGTCTTAAGAACTCGAACTCAGGGTTCTTTGTCGTACGCGGAGTACGCTTGCCACTCGACTTGTCAAGTGAACTCTTTGCTTTATCGGTACCACTCCAAAGCTATCTTGTAGGTTTCATGGATATCATTGCCATCAACGATGATATGACGCAGGTTTCATGGACATCATACCATCAACCATCATATGACGCTATTTCAAGAGTGTGGGGTGGGGTGGAAGGTCCCCATCCGGTCGACTGTTCTTGACCCTTTCCACTCGGGAGTGTAGGAATTTCCATGTCGACTGAAAAATTTTTTTTGTTGATTTCAAAGAGCTTGTGAACTTGGCACCCAATACAAGGACTTGGAGGAGGAAAGGAAACAACTGCGATTGGACCCGGAGGTCTCCAAGAACAGCCTAGAACGTGCGCGGACTAAGCTGAAGACTCTGGGAGGTAATCTTTGTCGACCCAATGCATTCTTACTCTCACTTTCCATCCTTTGAACCAAGTGCTCTCACTCGAACAGACGTGCGTGATGAAAATTGTCGACTCCAAGCGTGACTCAACAATGCTATTTCTTTCGATACCATGAAGAAAGCGCCGGAGGACAAGGACAAGGTACTTGCTGACGCTCAAAAGGTGGCGAAGGAGAAAGCTAAAGCTGCAGAGAAGAAACTTGTTGCCGCCAAGAAGATAGAGGAGGAAAACTCCAAGATGAAACTGGAATGGAGTGTGATGATCAAGAAGACTGAACAACTGACCAGGAGGAGCCAAGGACTGGAGAAGCACTTGGCGGAATTCGCGAAGAAGACGTTCATCATGCTCGACGGTAACTTCCCTTGTCGAGTGAATTTCCTCAATTCCCATAGGCTAGTAATGTAACCATCTTTCCATTCCTCTCTCCATATAGAATTCTGCCAGGACTTTGACAAAGAAACTAAAGAGATCGAGCCCAATCTGGATCCCACTAAGTCACCTGTTGGAGATGCTGTGGCCATGAACATGTTCCGCCTCAACGCACGTGTTCAAGGTGTTCAAGCATACATCATTCGACTGAAGGCTGCGCTAGAGAAGATTGACAAGGAACTGTGGCCCGAAGACACTCTCCAGACTGATCTTGCATCCATGATGACTCATCTCAATGAGATCCCCACTCGAGTGCAAGCTTGGAAGAAGTCAGTTACCCGCTGCGGAGCCGATGTGGCGCTTTCACTTGTTAGAGTCCATTGCAAGGACGCAAGAGAGGACAAGTTGAAGGACCTCCGAGTGATGAACATGAAGAAACTTCAGTTCGAGAACTTCATGGAGACCTTCATCGAAGCAGCCACTCGGATCGCAGACGGGATCGACTTGGACACCTTCGTCGAGCCAGCAAGTCCGTTTGGTGCTTAAAGAACTTTATTTGCAGTAAAAAACTTTATTTGCCTCGGAATGCCGAGTGGAAATGTATTGGTCGTGAAACTTTAGTCAGGCCTTAAGCCTGAGTACCTTTGCTTGCGCGTGAAACTTTTATTCGCGTTGAAACCTTTGAATTTATCCGCATTTCGTTTTCAATCGTTTGCTCGACTGAATCTGTTTTTAACTTAGGCGAAAGCTGGTTCGCAGCTAAGCCCCCGAGTGTGAGGATCGCTCGACACTTGGAGTGATTTAGAACTTAGACGAAGACTGGTTCGTGGCTAAGTTTCAGAGTGAATGGACTGTTATCCACTCGGAAAAGTTTTTAACTTAGGCGAAAGCATGTTCGTAACCAAGCCCTTGAGTGTGAGGATCGCTCGACACTCGGAGTGATTTTAAACTGAGACGAAGACTGGTTCATGGCTAAGTTTCCGAGTGAATGGACTGTTATCCACTTGGAAAAGTTTTTAACTTAGGAGAAAGCATGTTCGCAGCTAAGCCTCCGAGTGTGAGGATTGCTCGATACTCGGAGTGATTTTAAATTTAGACGAAGACTGGTTCGTAGCTAAGTTACCGAGTGAATGGACTGCTATCCACTCGGCAACGAGTTTAACTTAGGCGAAAGCATGTTCGTAGCTAAGCCCTCGAGTGTGAGGATCGCTCGACACTCGGAGTGATTTAGAACTTAGACGAAGACTGGTTCGTGGCTAAGTTTCCAAGTGAATGGACTGTTATCCACTTAGAAAAGTTTTTAACTTAGGCGAAAGCATGTTCGCAGCTAAGCCCCCCGAGTGTGAGGATTGCTTGACACTCGGAGTGATTTTAAACTTAGATGAAGACTGGTTCGTAGCTAAGTTACTGAGTGAATGGACTGCTATCCACTCGGCAAGGATTTTAACTTAGGCGAAAGCATGTTCACAGCTAAGCCCCCGACTGTGAGGATCACTTGACACTCGTAGTGTTCCCAAATGTGAAATTGCGCAATCGGAATCGACGAAAGACTGCGGAAGTCATACTTGCATAAATAGCACTCTCTGAAATACTTTTATTACATCAACACAACTCTGTTTTCAGGTATAGAAACGACGGAGCAAATCTGCCTTCCAGGCTTGCGGCTCGTCGATCTTCTTCTTGAGGTTGTAGAGATGGTAAGCTCCATTGTTCAACACCTTAGTGATGATGAAGGGTCCTTCCCACGCCGGGGCGAGCTTGTGAGGACGATGTTGATCCACTCGGAGCACCAAATCACCTTCATGAAACGACCGACTCTTAACGTGCTTCGCGTGGAAACGTCGCAAATCTTGCTGGTATGTAGTCGTCCGAATCAGAGCGATCTCTCGCTCCTCCTCTAGGAGATCCACGCCATCCTGTCTTGCTTGCTCAGCTTCAACTTTGGAATACAGATCTACTTGAGGGGAGTTATGAAACAAGTCACTCGGTAGGACATCTTTGGCTCCATAGACCAGGAAAAATGGAGTTCTTCCAGTCGAGCGATTAGGAGTTGTTCTTAAGCCCCATAAAACAGACGTCAACTCATACACCCAGGCTCTGGTTGCATGTTCCAAATCTTGCTTGAGACAAGGCTTCAAACCTTGTAGGATGAGGCCATTGGCTCGCTTAGCTTGGTCATTGGTTTGGGGGTGTGCAACTGATGCATAATCCACCCAAGTGCCTTGGGAGAAGCAGAAGTGTCTGAACTCTTTTGAGTCGAAGTTTGATCCGTTATCTGTGATAATGCTGTGGGGAACTCCATAATGGTAGATTATCTCTCTCCTTAATTTGATCGCAGTGCGAGAGTTCAATTTATTTATCGGCTTGGCTTCAATCCACTTTGTAAACTTGTCGACTGCAACAAGAAAATGAGTAAATCCACTCTGTCTAGTCCAAAAGGGATCAACCATATCCAAACCCCAGACAGCGAACGGCCAAGCGAGGGGAATGGTCCTCAGGGCAGACGCAGCTTTGTGGGACAAGTTTGCATAGAACTGGCACCCTTCATAGTGATCAACAATGTCCTTGGTCATCTCATTGGCACGTGGCCAGAAGAAACAAGCTCGATACGCCGTAGCAACAATTATCCGAGAGGACGCATGATGGCCGCAAGTTCCCGAATGGATTTCTTCCAGGATCATTCGACCTTCTTCCGGGGAAATGCATCGCTGCATCACACCAGTTACAATTTCTCTGTACAGTTGATTATCCATCACAGTGAAAGCTTTGGATCTGCGCACGATCTGTTGGGCTTCAGTCTCATCTTCAGGGAGTTCTTGCCTCAAAATATATGTAATATAGGGCACTTTCCAGTCGGGAATGATGACCAAAACCTCCATGACCAGATCAATAACTACAGGAACATCAACTTCAGTCGGATCAGAGGCTCTCATAGCTTGCGGGGGCTCTACGGTGAAAGGATCTTTCTGTACCGAAGGAGTATGAAGATGCTCTAAGAATACATTGCTGGGGACAGGTCTCCGAGTGGATCCGATCTTTGCTAACTCATCGGCTGCTTGATTCTTCACTCGGGGAACATGATGAAGTTCCAAACCTTCTAATCTCTTCTCAAGTTTTCTAACAACATTACAGTATCTAGTCATAGCGGGGTTACAAACATCCCACTCTTTCATCACTTGATTGACCACCAAATCCGAGTCGCCATAAACCATAAGGCGCTTGACACCGAGTGAGATGGCCATGCGCAACCCATACAAGACTGCTTCATATTCTTCTTCGTTGTTGGAGGAATCAAAGTCAATCTGCAGGACATTACTGAGTTTGTCTCCCTTCGGAGATACCAAAACCACGGCAGCACTGGACCCATTCGGCATTTTCGACACATCAAAGAACATGGTCCATTGTGTCGAGTGATTCTGGAATGGCTGCTGCTATTCAACCCACTCGGCCAAGAAATCAGCCAGTGCTTGAGACTTGATCGCTTTCTTGGCTTCGAATTTGATGTCAAAGTATAGGAGCTCAATCGCCCATTTAGCCACTCGACCAGTCACATCTCGATTGTTGAGGATCTCAGATAATGGAGCATCACTGACAATTGAAAATGAGTGGTCCCGAAAGTAGTGTGCCACCTTCTTTGCTGAAGTAATACGGGTACCTTTGCTTCGAAGGAATCAACACTTCAAAAATGTAGAAGACTGGGCGTTGGACCTTGTAAGCCTTGCCTTCCTCTTCCCGCTTGACAGTCAGAACCGTACTGACGACATGATTAGTGGCCGCGATGTACAGGAGCAAAGGCTCTTTGCTGTGTGGAGCAGCAAACACCGGCTGGGAGGAAAGCAGCACTTTGAGCTCAACAAACGCTGCTTCAACTTCTAGAGTCCACTTGAACATGTCAGACTTCTTCATCAGTCGGTACAGAGGCAATGCCTTCTCACCGAGACGAGAAATGAATTGACTCAATGCTGCCAAGCAACCTGTGAGCTTCTGAAGATCGTGCACTCGCACGGGACTTCTCATTTGGGTAATGGCGCTGATTTTCTCAGGGTTGACGTCGATTCCTCGTTCGGAAATGAGAAAACCGAGTAACTTGCCGCCATGAACACCGAAAGTACACTTAGCCGGATTCATTCTGATGTCATATCTCCCCAGATTAGCGAATGTCTCAGCTAAGTCAGCCAGCAGGTCGGAACCTTTACAGGATTTGATGACAATATCATCCATGTAAGCTTCGACATTCCGAGGGATCTGGTCGAGTAAACACTTCTGAATCATGTGCATGAAAGTAGTGCCGGAATTCTTCAAACCAAAAGGAATGGTGATATAGCAGAAACACCCGAATGGGGTCATGAAGGCTGTTTTTATTTCATCCGGGCCAAATAGATGGATCTGATGGTAACCGGAGTATGCATCTAGAAACGATAAACGCTCACACCCTGCAGTCGAGTCGACTATCTGATCGATGTGAGGGAGCGGGAAATGATCTTTCGGGCAGACCCTATTGATATGCTTGTAGTCAATACACATGCGGAGAGACTTGTCCTTCTTGGGGACCATGAAGACATTCGAGAGCCACTCGGAGTGGTAAATATCCCGAATGAACTTAGCTGTCAAGAGACGGGCCACTTCTTCGTCGATTGCTTTACGCTTCTCCGCTGCCGACCAACGCAAATGCTCTTTCACCAGCTTGGCCTTCGGATCAACTCTCAGTCGGTGCTCAGCCAGTTCCCTGGGAACCCCTCGCATGTCAACAGGCTTCCATGTGAAGATGTCCCAGTTCTCATGGAGGAACTGGATGAGCTCGGCTTCTTATTTGCTATCGAGTGTTATTGATATGTTGGTCGGGGTAGCAGTTGAATCTGTTGGGTGGATGTGCACCTTTTTCACTTCCCCTGCCGACTGAAAAGCTGACTCTAAAGCAGGCTTCTTAGCACGCAACAAATCAGCAGGGTCAGCGCTCTTCTTATACTCTTCTAGCTCGACCATAGCCATCTGGTGATCGACAATTTTGGAGCCCTGCTGGAGGCACTCCTCAACCCTTTGTCGATTGCCAGTGACCGTGATCACACCCTTGGGCCCAGGCATCTTCAGTTTGAGATACATGTAACATGGATGGGCCATGAAACGGGCATAAGCAGGTCGACCAACTATAGCATGGTACGCGCTTTGGAAGTCCACGACTTCAAATGTCAATTTCTCTTTACGAATTTTTTTATCCGTCCCGAACACCACATCCTGTGCAATCTGGCCGAGTGACCTGGCTTTCTTCCCTGGGATGACTCCATGGAACTGCATGTTGCTCTCACTGAGTCGGGACATCGGAATGCCCATTCCCTTAAGGGTATCTACATACAGGATGTTTAGTCCGCTTCCTTCATCCATGAGGACCTTGTGGAGTCGAGTGCCCCCTACAACAGGATCAACCACCAAGGCCTGTCGACCGGGGGTGGCAACGTGAGCAGGATGATCCGACTGATTAAATGTGATGGTAGTCTGAGACAACTTGAGGTATGTGGGGGTTGTAGGCACGGCCATGTGGACTTCTATGTTTATAACCTTCAATCGACTCTTTCTTTCAACATTAGCAAAAATCATCAGTGTGGCGTTGACATCAGGGAAAATTTCTTTGTCTTCATCATCATCCTTTTCAGGGGTTTTCTCACTCGACGGGCCTTCCTTGAACTGTTGGATCAACAGACGACATTGTCGACTGGTATGCTTGGGCAATATAAGATTGCCTTCTTCATCTTACCTCGTGTGGATCGCACACTGTAAATCGATAACATTAGTTCCTGACTGATTCTTTCCTTTATTGGGGTTGAACTGTCCCATGGACTTCCCCTTATTCTTCCCTTGTGCCGCCAGAGCAGCTGCCTCTGCCTGAACAGGGCCATCCGCCTTTCGCTTATGCTTCCGACTGGAATTGCCGCCGGCATCATTGTCGACTGCTTTTCCTTTGCCGCTACGGAGGCGGTCTTCTTCTTCGCCGTTGGTGTACCGAGTGGCGATTTCCATCATCTTACTTAGTGAAATATCACCTGTTTGCCCAAACTTCAGGTAAATCTCTCTGTAGTTCACTCCGGCCTTGAAAGCACAAATAGCCTCATGCTCGGAAACATTCTCCATTGTATGATGCAAAGTTGACCAGCGCTAAATGTAATCTCTTAATGAATTGTTGGGCTTCTGAACACAATGTTGCAAATCCATCAAACCGGCAGGACGCTTGCAAGTGCCCTCGAGCGTTTTGATGAACACTCGGGCCAGATCTTCCCAGCAATGGATGCTGTAAGGAGCCAAACGATTCAGCCATGCTCGGGCCAAACTATCCAACATCAAAGACAGATGCTTCATTGCAATGTTGTCGTTACCACCACCAATCTGAACAGCCACTCGGTAATCGTCCAACCATGTCTCTGGCTTTGACTCGCCAGAAAACTTGCCTATCCTAGCTGCCAACCTGAAGTTGGGGGTAATCTCTGCAGAACGAATGGCTCTACTAAAGCACTCGGGACCAGAAATAACAACATTGCTGCCACTCGGGTAATCTCTGTCGAAACCATCTCTGTGGGCTCGGCCTCTGTCGATTCACCTCTGAGCGAGGACGTCTCTTGCATCAAACCCTGGATTCTGCTCCTCACCGAACGAGCGCCTATCGTCCTGGTGCCGGGGCACGTACGGACCACTCCGCGGAGGAGTGGGCACTCGACGGTGGTCATCACGGTGAAACTGATCTTGTCCCTGATCCCTGTACTGATCCTCATGGAAACCTCCGCCCCTGCAATGCCGAGGCGAACCAGGACTGTGTGCCGACTGAACGATCTCTGCGCTTGGTGAATTACTGTGTAGTCTATTGCACGACTGTGAAACAACTGAATTTTGGCGTTGCGCTGCATCAAGCAGCGCTCTGATCTGCAGCAAACCCCTACCAGCCTCTGAACATGACAGCTTAATGGAATCTACTATACTAGCTGCTGCTGCAACATTTAAAACCGGAGTACGGTATACCTCAATGTTGTTTTGTGAACCACTCAGGAACAGTTGTCGCTGACGTCGACTGGGAGCTGGTGGATGCTGACGAGCGCGCTTGTCGAGTTCGCTCTGGAGCTCTTTGAGCCGAATGCGTGTGGCCTCCAAGGCCTGAGCCTTAGGGGTCGCACCGACGATGGGCGTATGGAGGACCTCTTTATCTTGGTGCGGCTGTTCATTCGACGCTCCACCAGCCTCTCATCTGCCGTGGCCGAAGCCCGGCGACGGGCTCTAATGAGAACCAGCCATAAGAACCTCCACTGCATGATCGCATCTCTCACACTCGGAGGGAATGTCAGACTAATCGGAGTCCGACTCAAACACGCCGTGAAGTGACTCGGCGGGCTCGATCGCCGCAATCTGCGGAGATGAAACTTGGCGGGCCGCCGCATGTCTCACCCAGCACTGGAGCTGTGAGCGACCAGTTCGCTTGCGATGGTGAACAATGGGGAGAGTCGAAGAGTATGGAGTCGACGGCTGCCGTAGAAGTACGCCGCAGGAGCTCGCACGGAAGTACGCAGCCCCACGGATCGTGAGCGCCTCAATGTCGAGGGGCGCTTCCTAGAGCCATGCCGAATCGTCGGCGGTGAAGGTGAACGCTCCGAAACGGATCTCGTGGCCCAAGGAAAAAACACTGCCGGAAAACATGACGAAGGGGGAAATGCAACCTCGCCGAAAGTCACTTAGACGTTTGCCCCAAGGTGGGCGCCAACTATCGTGGGAACGAGTCTGACACTAGAAGATAGGGTTATGAAAGGAGAGGGCAGAGTCCTAGCTACGGCGAGGGTGTACACACGAATGTATGAGTTCAGGCCCCTCTCGTGGAGGTAACAACCCTATGTCTCAGTGCTCAGGATCTCTTGTCGTGTCAAAAGTATGAGTTACAGAGGTTGCAAACCCTTGTGCCAGAGGGGAGGGGCGGCTTATATAGAGTATGCTGCCCCTCATAAGTGCCAGGCATCCAAGGGTCCGATCGTGGGTATAAAGACGAGCGTTATTGGTAATGTACATCATAATTGCTACTAATGACGACTGGCCTAACGTCTTCCTGTTGGCCTCCCTAGGGTGGCTTCTGGTCTTCTAGCGTCAACTGGAAGCGAGGTCTTCCGAGTGACAGGTGATTGTTGAGTGGAGAGATAAGATGCCGAGTGGATTGAATGTCGAGTGACCTGAGCATCATGGAGAATCCAATCGAAACTTCCCTTATAATCTTTAAGTCCTCCAATAAAGTGCCCTTAGGTAGGGTATGTAGGTCAGGCCTAGGACCCTACCCTAGGTACATATCCTCGTCAACGATCGCATATGTGCCCCTACACGTCGCCATCCCGCCGCGTCGGCTAGCTGCCACCCCGGTCGCATTCGTCCCCCCGCACATCACATCCCATCGCGTTGGCGAGCTGCCGCACCGGCAACCCCCCCCCCCACCCACCCACCCGCATCCATGGCTGGGAAGGTGCCTCAATAGCTGGAGTGGGCGTGGCGGTTCGATTGCTCGTGAAGGCGACTAGCAATGATCACCGACATGTCACACATTGCGCTGGATTGAGAAAGCGGCGACCGAAGTTGTGTAGGAAGGGGGAGGGGCAAAGGAGTGCACTGCATGGCAGAGTCAAGTGAGTGGTGGGGGGAGAATGTATAAGACATGAGAGGAGATATCGAGTCTTTCGGGGTTATGGAATTTTCTACCAAACAAATTCTCTCCATGGCGTGTCTATCCTCCTAGCTTTAAGATTCATACCTGAAATCTAGTGGTCCAAAGGACGTCCGGCCCTAAACTCTGAATACCTGACGTCAGGTACTTATCATTTGTTTTTTTGCCCTTGTGGGCACCTAGGAAGATGCTTCGGACTTGATGTTGTTGAGCAGGATTTGTAGTGGTGAGGAGTGTGGACTTGTTGCGGAAGACACACCAACACGGGCTTGGAGATTAATTGAAACTCCGGATAGTTTGTGTGCTCGCCTGCTTCGGGCAAAATATTATTTGAATGGGAATATTCTGGACACGGTATTTTCGGGTAATTATTCGGTTGTTTGAAAAGGTATTGAATATGGCCTTCAACTAGTGAAAAGGGATTTATTTCAAGAATAGGTAATGGGTCTATGGTGCATACTTGACGTGATCCTTTGATTCCAAGAGGTAATGATCTCTGACCAATTACTCCGAAAAGGAATTGCCGCTTTAATTATATTTCAGAATCTCTGTTCAACCATGGTGGATGGAACATGGAGCATCTCCGGCAACATTTTTGGTATATAGATGTGCAGCAAATTCTAAGAAAACGTACATCATCGAGAGGCCGGGAAGATTTTATTGCCTGGTTTTTGGAAAAGTCTGGACAGTTTACAAACTCGCTACTAAAGAACATGTTGATTCATTTGCTGGAGGGGCTTCAAGTATGTGTCCAGAGGGAGATCGGTCCATATGGAATTATGTTTAGCGGGCTAAAGTTCCTCTTAAAATACGTATTACAGCTTGGAAGGCTGCATCAGGTGCTCTTGCCACTGATCAAAACAAGTTATACCAACACATTGATACTACTGATTGTTGTCGGGTGTGCGGCCAGGAGAGGGAAGGTTCTTGTCATGCCCTTGTTGCATGCCCTCAAGCACGACCTATGTGGCAAAGGATGCGAAAGTTATGGCCATTGCCAACTGATGATATGCTATTAGATAATGGTAAAGAGTGGCTACTCATGTGCTTGTAGCATGTGATAATAAGGTTCGTGATATGATCATTCTACTTATATAGAGAATTTGGCAGCTTCGCGTTGATGTTGTGCATGGCAAGAAAGTACCATCGGTTGATGTTACTATGGAATTTCTCGATAGTTATTATAAGTCACTTGATTTGGCCAGGAATTACAGTATGGGCAAAATTTTAAAAGGGAAGATGTTGTAATGGGAGGAGGTTATTCCTATTAGTATTCAGCAGGCGGCGACTCTTGTTCATTGGCCATCACCTTCAACAAATTGGGTTGCGCTATGTGTTGATGGATCTTTCTCGGGTCATGATAGCAAGGCAGGTGTTGGTATGATTCTATGTCGTAATGATGGTTATGTTATCTTTGCTTCTTACCGTGTTATATTCGATTGCAATGAGGCGCTTGAGGCGGAGATACATGCAACAATGCAGGGGATGGCCCTTGCTATACAACATACTGGTCTACTAGTTAGGGTGCAATCTGATTCCTATATTGCACTATCAAACCTTTATGGTGATAGTATGTCCCGATCGGCCTATGGTCATATAGTAGCAAAAATTTAATCTTTTATATGAACGAGAGGGTGTTTGTTCCACAAAAAATAGTAGGATTTAGAATAAGGTAGCAGATCGTATGACAAATTATAGCTGTATCGAGTCATGTATTGCGATATGGATGAGCAGATGCCCTCCATGTTGTGAGGACTTATTGCCTCTCGATTGTAACTCTGTGGCTTCGGAATAAAACTTCCGTATTATTTTCAAAAAAAAACACGGGCATTCTTTTCATTCTTGATAGACTAAGAAATGAGCATCCTGAGGGATGCCCAAGCTTTACGGTTTTGGACACCTTCCCTGAGTGGTTGATCCGTCAATCCTTGAGGCTTTGTTTGATTAAGCCCAACCCCGCGAGGTTTTGGGTCTAATCCATGCGGGTCCGCAAGGATTTCCCTCGCCGGGGAATAAACCCGGCCCATCCAGCTTTTTCTGTTCGGTTAAGCCCCGTGTGGTATTTCCCCGGCCCAAACCTCTACAAACCCACGCGGAAAAAATCATCTCCTGGCACCCCGTGGAAGCAATCCCCGAGTGAAGCGGTAGTATCGTCTCTCCCGAGCGAGGCGACAGAAGCTGGCGGCGGCGGTAAGGCAACCTACGCGGAGGAGGACGGCGCCCCCCTGGTTCGACGTCCGGCCACGAAGACCTGAAGAAACCCTAGCCTCCGATTGTCCCATCTCCCCCGCCGCCCCTTGCCACGGTCAGAACCCTAGCTCTGGAAAAGTGGTTGTTGTAGGCGAGGAGATCTCTGGTTAGTTCTCTCTCGCCCTCCCCCCTCCCACTATCTCTCTCTCTAGCACTCTAGCAGCACTGATTCGCCCCCTCCATGAGAACCTAGCCGGATCTTGATTTGTCTTCCCGAATGTCAAGGTTGAAACTTTCTTGGGGTTTCCTAGGAACTAGCATCAATTGTTATTTAGATAGGCAATGCAGTGGTTGCTTGTTGGGTGTTGTCACTGCATATTGAAATGAGAAAGGAAGGTCAGCTAGGTTACCTATGCTGATAAGTTAATTACTCATTCATATGGGTTTTGGTTCAGTTAATTACTGAGAAGTATGTGTAGTTGCATCAGCTAAGAAATGTGTTTTACTCATTCATCAGCTAAGAACTTATATGATGTTGTTCATTCTTGCAGTTGTCAACATTTTAGTCTGTTCAAACTGCAACATGCAAATGAATTTTCAAATAGCATGTTCTTCATTCTGAACACAAGATACTTCTGGTATGATCATTGGCAGATTATATAAGTTGCTCTCTTCATGGTGTGTGATCATCATTTGTTCTTGATCCTTGTTCTTGATTATCTAAATATACATAGTGCAGTTTGTGTACATAATGGAAATATAGCTAAATCCATATTTTGTCTCCATTTTCTATAGGCTAGCTTCGTGACCTCACAGCTGCAGCAAGACCCTGAATTGGGCAGGATCGTGAAGGACAAGGTAGATTAATCCTGTTGTTTTAATCTTCTCTGTATTGATATTACTGTTGATTATTATTGCTTGGTCTATATATCTATCTTAAAAACTATTTTTTTGGTGAGCTGAGAGCTATGTTAATATCTGACATTACTAGACATTGTAGTTTGTTGACGAATTTGGACTCAAGTACTACCACATTTCTATTGACATTACTAGACATTGCAGTTGTCCTTTTTTTCCAGTGTTGTCATTTCTGTTAGATGATGTTCAGATGCCGGACATATGAACTGTTTGTTTGTACAACTCGCACTCTTACTGTTTCCGTGTATTAGTAATAACCAACGGCATTTTTCTTCTTTAGACTTGGAATGGATCCGGAAATGAGGGATCATGTTAGGAAGAGGGAGGGGGAGGATGATGAAATGACGTTATTTGTTTTCCCTGCACTAATTTGATAGAGCGATGGTGTTGCTCTTAGGGAGCGGAGGATTCCGCATCATACATCACCGCTAACAATGGACATCACACCTGAGGAAGAAGTCAAGGCTTTCCGAGTCTTCAAGATCCCTGAGAACCGAGAGATTTTCATGAGTGTCAGATCGGAGACAGCTCTTATGTGGCTGAGAGCTGAAATGGAATAACACAGGTACTCAAATTCGGCAAATCTTCCATGTTACTATGCTCGTCACTATGCAAATCTTCTATGTTACTATGCTCGTTACTAGCATGAACCTCCCTTGTACTTTTATTTCCTTGCAAGATCATCTAGAATCTCCCTTGTAGCATACAATCCCCCTTGTAGCTACTTTCATGGATACAAAAAGGGCATACTGGTATTGATACTAGTTGATCTACTGATTATTGCCCTTATTAATTTAGTTTGAAGGTTACTGATATTATTAGTTACTAGTCGATGCCCTGATATTTAATGATAGAAAAAAGTATGTGATTATTGATGATAATGGAAGTCCATTTCTGACTGGTTGTTGATGATAATAAAACAAAGTTCTATAACTACTGAACCTGTTAACTGTTGTTCCTTTTAGTTTTACCATATAGTTGTGATATTTTTGGTGGATATGTATGCGATGTTGCTACCCATTTGATCCGTAAAATTTTGAAATCAATACATGAAAGAGGCGGCAGGGCCCTTCTCCCCCCTCTCCCCGTGGGGCGTCGTCGCGGGGCGGCTTCCTCGGGTTGCGACGTTGGGCGGCCACAGGGCTCAGCGACGCGGCGGTGGGCTCGCGGGGCGGCTGGCTGGTGGCGGCGCGCCGACGTCCGGGGTCCTGCGCGCGACGGGGCGGTTGCGGCGCTCCCGTCTCGGGAGGTGGCGCGCGGATGGCCTCCTGCTGGATACTATCGGATCTGGCGATATGGGTCGGCCGGCTGCGCATGGCGACGGTGGTGCGTGCCCGGCGGCTCTGGCGCTTGGAGCTCGCCAGGCGGCGCGGGTAGAGCAACGGCCGGGTGTGGCTGTTGCTCCGGCCGTGGGGAGGCCCGGTGCTTGGTGGTAGCCTCCTGGTGTCGTGGCGGCTTCACGGTGGCTCGGCGGAAGGACGGCTTCTCCGTCGTCGGCTCGTCCGCGATCGGACAGTTTCGATCTTCGTACCATCTTCTCGTCGTCCGGAAACAGGGAACAATTGAGAATTTTTAGAAATATTTTGCTGTCTATTTGAGATAAATTATGTAACATTTGTATTATATCTTTAACTATTTTGTTGTTTATTTGAGATAAATTATGAAACATCTGTATTACGTCAACTATTTTGTTGTTTACTTGAGATAAAATGTATAGGCTGGGTGGTCTTTTAATTCCATCGGACAGGGTTGTTGTCTTTATGTATGGATTAGAAGGGGAGCAACCGAACAGGTTGTGCACACAGGGATTCATGTGGATAGGAAATTGTGAGGGTTAGGTGACAAGGCGGGGATCACCCAATCCTGAAAGGTTACGAACCACACGTGGATTCTATCTTGGCCAACCGAACAAAGCCTGAGGTATATGCATTGAGTTGTATGATGCTTTATGTTATGAAGTCCATCAGACTAGTAAGATCCATCAACGTTCATTTTCATCGAGCGTTCATTGCACCTTGACTGGTCGTTCAGTGCCGTGTAGAGTCACTGCCATTACTTTGTCACGGACGTGGTCGCCGGGCCAGTTGTACGGTTTCCGTGGAAAGGGAACCCAGCGTGCCCAAGCGGTACACCGAGGCCCGTCTCCCGTACCGTACATTGGCTTAGAGCTTGTCAAGCGAAAGCAGTGACGTTTCGGGGTGACGATGGTCACAGCGCATCAGACATCAGTTGTGCCCGTCGCCGGACGCCGGTCAGGGGCGTAGGTTCGCATGCATGCCCCGGAAGTCTTCCCCTGCTGCGCACTACGGCGAGATGGACATGGGAAACACGGGGAAGCTTCGCGGTCGGCACCTTGTATGTATCATCGTCGTTCACGTACGGTGCATGCGTGTAGGTATGGACCCCGAGTCTTCTCCGGTTTTCCACGGATGGAAAAACAGATGGACGGGTGGAGCCATGAGCAACGTCGCAAGTCGCAACGGAATGAATTATTAAGACGTGCCGCGCGTGCGTCGTTCGTACACGGCGCGTTCTTGACCGTGGAGACGTGTTTTTTATTTTATGGAAACGCCTTTCGGTATTTTATTTCTCAGCTAAAAGAGTTACGTCATTTATTACACAAGAAATAATGGAATTGGATGGATCTTCGTCCCATTCAAAAGCAGACTGAATATCATATAGTATGCTTCACCAGATGGTGAGCAACTCGATTGGCTCCCCTCGGGCTGTGTTTGAAAGAACTCCATTGATCATTTTGGCTCTTAAAAAACAATCAACTAAGGTCACGGTATAAGAGCATCTACAGCCTGACGCTCCAAACTGACCTCAACGTCTCAAACTGGCCACAAACTTTCGAACTGAGTGGCATCCCTCATATTTAGCCAAAATATGAGGCAGGTATGAGGAGGCCCGAATACGATCGGATACGTTTGTCACGTCAGACCCGACCAACGCTGGCCCATCCGACCCTACATATATTCGTTCCGATCCTCTCCATGTGTCGTGGAAACGAGTCTGCCAGTAGAATATAGGATACGAAAGGAGAGGGCAGAGTCCTAGCTATGGCGAGGATATACACACGGATGTATGAGTTCAGACCCCTCTCGTGGAGGTAACAGCCCTACGTCTCAGTGTTCGGAAGCTTTTGTCGTGTGGAGAGTATGAGTTACAGATGTTACGAACCCTTGTGCCAGAGGGGAGGGGCGTCTTATATAGAGTACGCTGTCCCTCATAAGTGCGAGGCATCCAATGGTCCGATCGTGAGTATAAAGACGAGCGTTACTGGTAACGTACATCATAATTGCTACTAATGACGACTAGCCTAACGTCTGCATGTTAGCCTCCAGGAGTGGCTTTTGGTCTTCTGGCGTCGACTGGAAGCGAGGTCTTCCGAGTGACAGGTGACTGTCGAGTGGAGAGAGAAGATACCGAGTGGATTATACGACGAGTGACTTGAGCATCATGGTGAATCCAGTTGGAATCTATCTTGTAATCTTTAAGTCCTCCGATATAATGCCCTTAGATAGGGTATGTAGGTCAGGCCTAGGACCCTACCCTAGGTACATATCCTCGTCATTAGCCCTCGAATGGATCAGGGTTCGAGTGGTAAAGGGGGATCGATGCCAGTTCTGAAAAAGGCACCAAACTTCCGAACGAATTTCGGGGCTTCAATGAAATTTGCGTCGATTGTAATCTCTGCCATTCGCCCGGACCGATTTTGCCTTGAAGGTGTCCGAGTGAATTCTCAATGTCAGTTCTGTTTCGAGTGACCTGAAGGGATCTTTAGATGTGACGGGTCGCTCTATCAGGCCCGGATTTTGGTGGATTCGAAAATTTGGGAAGCACGCGCGTTCGCGAAGATGACGCCACGATCGGGGCAAGTGAGGGCACGACGCCTTCGCCGCCCATTTCCCCACGTATTGTGCGGCGTCTACGGTCGAGATATGCAGGGATCCATCGTGCCCATGAGTCAGCGAGACACTCAACGAGGTATAAATTCCGTTGCGCTGCAGTCTGAACAGTATTCTTCCCCAAATCTCCTCCCTTCCTCCGCTCCCTCTGCTTCCAGCGCACAGCTCCGCTCCGCCTCGACGAACACCGCCGCCGCGATGACGAAGGGGAAGACCGAAAAGCTGGAGCGTGCCAAGAAGGGGGCTGCGAAGGGCAAGGCCAAGAAGTCGTCGACCGCGCGGTTCACCGCGCCGCCGGGGTGGATCCAGGGGGATTTTCTCCCGTCGACGGTCACCACCGCGGATGTCGAGAATCTCGTCGTCGACGGGCTCGTGGTGGAAGGTTCATGGAGGCTGGCGGAGGGAGAGCGCGAGCCGGAGCTGCGCGAGGGGGAGCGGGTCCTCCTCCTCACCCACGTTGAAAGAGGTTTCTCCATGCCCCCCCCATTCATTCTTCCGAGGGTTTCTGAACTTCTTCGGGGCTCAGCTCCACCATTTTCCTCCGAATGCTATTTCCTATCTTTCTGCTTTCATCAATCTGTGTGAGTGCTTCTTCGGTTGTTCTCCCCACTCAGGTCTGTTCAAACACATTTTCACCATCAGATCTCAGTCGGTCAAAAAGGCCAACCCTGAGGATGATAAAACCCATGTCATCCAACCGTGTGGTGTTTTAGGAGTCTAGAAGAGAGCTAAGAGTTCTTTTCCTTCCATGACCTTCCCAGAATCTGTTAGGGGTTGGCAGTCGACATGGTTTTACTACAAGGACATAGCTTCTCCCAATATGTCGACTGGTCTTTCCCCTTTCACTTTAGATCGTCCCGCCGTTCCCAAATCCTTGAAAGTGTCGGATGGGGAGAAAGTCCAAGTGGGGATCCTGGTGGACGCCGTAGCGACCCTTGTACGGGGTGGAGTGACTAGTATGGATCTCCTCAAGATGTTCCTCACTCGACGGATCTAGGAGCTCGAGGCAAGGGACCACACTATGTGGCATTACGCAAGCCCTCAAGACACGGCCTGAACGCATCCGGAAGATGTTTCACAAAAAACTGTCGAGCAATCGCTTCGAAGCATTACCGGAGCTTGCGACAACCCCCTGGGAGCCAAGAGGATCCAACCCTACTCTGCTGAGAATCCGCCGAAGAACCTGGTAAATTTTGTCTTGTCGACTGTCATATTACTTTGTCGAGTGATTGATTTATATGTCGACTGACTTCACTGTTTGAACTTCGTGGGAATTGATGCACATGCATTCGCCCGTGCCAAACGAGAATCGGCCTGAAGACGGTGGAGACAGCGAGGGCGGCAGCATGGACGTCAACTTCTCCGATGACAACGAGGATGATTACGAAGATTCTGATGAGGGCGAGGAAGAAGTCGAGTCTCCTCCGCACATCGAACACCGCTCCAAGTTGTGTCAAGACCCCGCGACTACCGCGGGCAAGGCCTTGGCATCGAGTGAGAGGAACCCGAAGCGG
Source organism: Hordeum marinum (assembly GCA_022496015.1). Classification (NCBI taxonomy): domain Eukaryota; kingdom Viridiplantae; phylum Streptophyta; class Magnoliopsida; order Poales; family Poaceae; genus Hordeum; species Hordeum marinum. The sequence goes on along the minus strand of CM039678.1, from coordinate 451,958,754 downwards.
GATCGAACCTCGACTTTTGAGTCGAGTGAACGAGCTGTGAAGCAGCCCAAGCCCAACGCGCTGAAACCTCGCAAGGATCTGCCTCGCATGAAGATGGTTGTGCCTGTCGTCTCAACATAAGCGTTTGTTTTCATCTTTCGCTATTGACTGTGACTTCAAATTCTTGCTGACCGAGTGGAATTTGGTCTACCAGTGCCGCTACCTCAGTGATGTCGCCTCCACGGGATGGAGGGGAGCAAATGGATGTGGATACTGCCAATGCGGCCACTTCCCAAAGAGGTAAACAAATCTTCACTCAGCTCTGTTTCTTGAAAATGATTCGTCGATTGCAAAAATTAATGTTGCCGATTGATGTTTGTAGAGGTCATTCAACTGGAAGATGATGAAGAACTACCTTGGGGTACGGGGGGTGAAGGTGAGACCTTAGGCACCCCACGCGTACGCGCCCGAAGAACGCTGTCAGCACAAACGCCTCAACGGTCGACTGCTCGATCATCCCAGGGGATAGGCGACTCGTCCCGAGCCAGAACCGAGCTCGCAGCTCCGTTGTCGAGTGCTCCACCAGCTGCTTCAACCATCGTGGCGTCGACTCCAATCGGACAGCCCCAGACTACCTCAACTACTCCAGCTGCAGCACCAATCCAGCCGATGACTGTCTTTCCTCTGCACCACGTCCCAGAAGACCAAACAGGAGCTGCCAAGGAAGCCATGATCCATGCGGAGCAAATAATGTTGCGCACCAAGGAGGCATACAAGGCCAGCAAGCTGGCTTATGATGCCAGCGCGACGCTTCATAGCAATGTCCGAGTAAGTGCGATTGTAAGTGCATTTCCAATTGAATTCCTATCTTTTTTGATTGTACACCCAGTGGATGGTTTCCTCTTTTAGAATACTTGTAATTTCTCCACTCGAATAGATCAGGTCTTAATCGAGTAGATTTCGGTCCAGTGGGGGCACGCTGAGTGCACCCACTGGGTGTAGTCCCCGAGACCGTTGTGGAATGATGAGGACATCGGCAGTGGTCTTAGAGTTGTTTTGGTAAACACTTGACAAGTCGAGCGATAGAAGGTCCAGTGGGGGCACGCTGAGTGCACCCACTGGGTGTAGTCCCCGAGACCGCCGTCGAGTGCTTGCACTGGCGGGGGTCTTAAAAGAAAAGATACTCATATGCTTGCGCACACTTTTTTTATTGTTCTGTCGCTCGACAGATCGAGTGTTAGCAGGTCTAGTGGGGGCATGCTAAGTGCACCCACTGGGTGTAGTCCCTGAGACCGCCGTCGAGTGCTTGCACCGGTAGAGGTCTGATAGAGACCATCTTGTACTCGGACAGGGCAGACCTTGTGGAGTGATTTTAGCCGTACCACTCCGAAGCTACCTTGTAGGTTTCATGGATATCATTTCATCAACCATGATATTACGCTATTTCAAGGGTGCGGGGTGGGGTGGAGGACCCTTTGGGGGCCACTTGACAGATCAAGTGTTAGCAGGTCCAGTGGGGGCACGCTGAGTGCACCCATTGGGTGTAGTCCGCGAGACCGTCGTCGAGTGCTTGCACCGGCGGAGGTCTGACAGAGACCATCTTGTGCTTGGATAGCACAGACCCTATCGACTGATTTAGGAACCAGTGGGGGCACACTAAGTGCACCCACTGGTTGTAGTCCCCGAGACTACTGTTGAACGTTGACGATGAGCAGTAGTCTTAAGAACTTGAACTCAGGGTTCTTTGTCGTATGCGGAGTACGTTTGCCACTCGACGTGTCGAGTGAACTCTTTGCTTTAGTGATACCACTCCGAAGCTACCTTGCAGTTTTCATGGATATCATCGTCATCAACTATGATATGACGCAAGTTTCATGGACATAATTTCATCAACCATGATATGACGCTACTTCAGGAGTGTGGGGTGAGGCGGTAGACCGCCATCCAGTCGACTGTTCTTGACCCTTTCCACCGGGAGTGGAGAAATTTCCATGTCGACTGAACTAGTTTTTGTTGATTTTCAAAGAGCTTGTGAACTTGGCTCCAAGTACAAGGACCTGCAGGAGGAAAGGACCTCACTGCGATTGGATCTAGAAGCCTCCAAGAACAGCCTAGAACGCGCGCGGACTGAGCTAAAGACTCTGGGAGGTCATCTTTGCCGACTCAATGCATTCTTACCCTCACTTTCCATCCTTTCAACCGAGTGCTCTCACTCAAACAGACGTGCGTGATGAAAATCGTCGACTCCAAGCGCGACTCAACATTGCTATTTCTTTAGATACCATGAAGAAGGACCTGGATGTTGGGGAATGTTGCATGGGAAACAAAAAAATTCCTATGCACACACAAGATCTATCCATGGTGATGAACATCTACGAGAGGGAGAGTGGATCTACATACTCTTGTAGATCGCTAAGCGGGAAGCGTTAAGAAACGCGGTTGGTGTAGTCGAACGTCTTCGCGATCCAAATCGCCGAGCATCCCGCGATCTCATCACTATCCGTCCTGCGATCCAATCACGATCCGTCCCGCGAACTCATCACGATCCGTCCTGCGATCTCATCACGATCCGTCCCGCGATCTCGATCACGGTCCTTCCGATCTAGCGCCGAACGGACGGCACTTCCGCGTTCAGCACACGTACGGCTTGATGACGATCTCCGCCTTCTTGATCCAGAAAGAGGGGGTGGAGAGGTGGAAGAGTTCTCCGGCAGCATGATGGTGCTCCGGCAATGGTGGTGGAGCTGTTCCGGCAGGGCTTCGCCTAAGCACTGCAGAAAACCGATCTAGAGGAGAAACTATGCACTAGAGGAGAGGGCAGGACATGGCAGAAAATCTTGTGCAAAAACCCTCAAAACCACTAGTATATATAGGAGGAGGGGAGGAGGAGGCCTGGCCCTCAAGGGGCCAGCCCTAGGCTTCGGCCGAACCAGGAGGGAGGAGTCCTCCTCCTCCACTCCTAGTAGGATTAGGACTCCTTCCTTATTTGGCCCTTTTTTGCCTTTTTCCACCTCTTTCCTTTTGGGCTTTTCTTCCCAGCCACATGGGCCTTGTGTGGGACTTCCACCAGCCCACTAAGGGCTGGTATTCACCCTCCCACAGCCCATGTAGCCTCTTGGGTCGAAATACCCATCCCGATGGTCCCCGGGTACACTACCGGCACTCCCGATACACTACCGATGAGCCCGAAACTTTTCCGGCGACCAAAACAGGACTTCCTATATATCAATCTTTACCTCCGGAATATTCCGGAGCCCCTCGTGATGTCCGGGATCTCATCCGGGACTCTGAACAACCATCGGTCACCACCATGCATAACTCTATACTACTGAAACGTCACCAAACCTTAAGTGTGCAGACCCAACGGGTTCGAGAAGTATGTAGACATGACCGAGACACCTCTACGGTCTATAACCAATAGTGGGACCTGGATGCCCATATTTGTTCCTACATATTCTACGAAGATCTTTATCGGTCGAACCTCTATGTCAAGGATTCAATTAATCCCGTATGATGTTCCCTTTGCTCTTCGGTATGTTACTTGCCCGAGATTTGATCGTCAGCATCTGTATACCTAGTTCAACCTCGTTACCGGCAAGTCTCTTTACTCGTTCCGTCATACAAGATATCATGGCTAACACTTAGTCACATTACTTGCAAGGCTTATTGTGATGTTGTATTACCGAGTGGGCCCTGAGATACCTCTCCGTCACACGGAGTAACAAATCCCAGTCTTGATCCATGCCAACCCAATAAATACCCTCGGAGATACCTGTAATGCACCTTTATAGTCACCCAGTTACGTTGCGACATTTGATACACACAAGGCACTCCTCCGGTGTCCGTGAGTTGCATGATCTCATGGTCATAGGAACATATACTTGACATGCAGAAAACAGTAGCAATAAATTGACACGATCATATGCTACGTTTGTAGTTTGGGTCTTGTCCATCACACCATTCTCCTAATGATGTGATCCCGTTATCAAATGACATCTCATGTCCATGGCTAGGAAACCTTAACCATCTTTGATCAACGAGCTAGTCTATTAGAAGCATACTAGGGACATGGTTTTGTCTATGTATCCACACATGCATCTAAGTTTCCGATCAATACAATTAAAGAATGGATAATAAACGATTATCATGAACCAAGAAATATAATAATAACTAATTTATTATTGCCTCTAGGGCATATTTCCAACAGTCTCCCACTTGCACTAGAGTCAATAATCTAGTTCACATCACCATGTGATTCGCATTGTTATGAATCTAACACCCAATAAGTTCTGGGGCTCGATCATGCTTTGCATGTGGGAGAGGTCTTATAGTCAACGGGTCTACGACATTCAGATCCGTGTGTACTTTGCAAATTTCTATGTCAAACCTTAAACATTGCTACCACACTCCACTTGGTACTATTCCAAATGGCTGCTCCACTATACGTATCCATATTGCTACTACGAGTCATCCGGATTGGTGTTAAAGCTTGCATCAACGTAACTCTTTACGGTGAACTCTTTATCACCTCCATAATCGAGAAACATCTCCTTAGTCTTTTAGTTACTAAGGATAATCTTGACCGCTGTCCAGTGCTCCATTCCAGGATCATTTTGAAACCTTCTGGCCATACTTATGGCAAGGTTGACATCGGGTCTTGTGCACACCATTGCATACATGATAGAGCCTATGGCTGAAGCATAGGGAATGACACTCATATTTTCTCTATCTTCTGCAGTCACTGGGCATTGAGTCTTACTCAACTTCACACCTTACAAATCAGGCGAGAACTCTTTCTCTAACTGATCCATTTTGAATTCTTTCAAAAACTTTGTCAAGGTATGTACTTATTGAAAAGTCCTATCAAGCTTCTTGATCTATCTCTATAGATCTTGATGCTCAACAGTTAGGTAGCTTTATCTAGGTCTTCCTTTAAAAAAACTCTTTTTCAAACAACCGTTTATGCTTTCCAGAAATTCTACATCATTTCCGATCAACAAAATGTCAACCACATATGCTTACCAGAAACTCTATAGTGCTCCCACTCACTTTATTGTAAATACAAGTTTTTCATAAACTTTGTATAGACTAAAAAACTTTGATCACCTCATCAAAGTGTATATTCAACTCCGAGATGCTTGCTTCAGTTCATAGAAGGATCACCGAAGCTTGCACACCTTTTAGCATCCTTAGGACTGACAAAACCTTCTGGTTGTATCTCATACAACCTTTCCTTGAGGAAGGAAACGATGTTTTGACATCCATCTGCCAGATTTCATAATTGAAAAATGCAGCAACTGCTAACATAATTCCAACAGACTTTAGCATCACTACGAGTGAGGAAGTCTCATCGCAGTCAACTCCTTGAACTTGCCGGAAACTTCTTTGCGACAAGTAGAGCTTTATAAATGGTGACATTTACCATCAGTGTTTTTCTTTATCTTAAAGGTCCATTTGTACTCGATGACCTGTCGTCCAACGAGTAAGTCTACCAAAGTCTATACTTGGTTTTCATACATGGATCCTTTCTCGGATTTCATGGCCTCTAACCATTTGTCGGAATCCGGGCCCATCATCGCTTCTCCACAGCTCGTAGGTTCATCGTTGTCCAACAACATGACCTCCAAGACAGGGTTGTCGTACCGCTCAAGAGTAGTACACATCCTTGTCAACCTACGAGGTTCGATAGTAACTTGATCCGAAGCTTCATGATCATCATCATTAACTTCCTCTTCAACTGACGTAGGTTCCATAGAAACATCTTTCTGCGCTGCGCTACTCTCTGGTTGAAACAAAGGTTCAACAACCTCATCAAGTTCTATCTTCCTCCCACTCAATTCTTTTGAGAGAAACTTTTTCTCGGGAAAGGACCCGTTTTAGCAACAAACACTTTATGCTTGGATCTGAGATAGAAGGTTCACCCAATTGTTCTTAGGGTAATCTATGAAGATGCATTTGTCCGCTTTGGGTTCGAGCTCATTAGGTGAAAACATTTTTCCACACAAGGGTCGCAGCCCCAAACATTAAGAAATGACAGCTTAGGTTTCTATCAAACCATAATTCACACGGTGTCATCTCAACGGATTTAGATGGTGCCCTATTTAAAGTGAATGTAATTGTCTCTAATGCATAACCCCAAAATTATAGTAGCAAAAACGATAAGAGACATCATAGCCTGCACTATATCCAATAGAGTATGACTATGACATTCGCACACATCATCACACTATGGTGTTCCAGGTGGCATGAGTTGTGAAACAACTTTCACATTGTCTAAAGTTGTATGCCAAACTCGTAACTCAGATATTCACCTCCACGATCATATCGCAGACATTTTTATCTTCTTGCCACAAGGATCTTAAACTTCACTCTGAATTTGCTTGAACCTTTCAAACGATTCAGACTTGTGTTTCATTAAGTAAATATACACTATATCTACTCAAATCATCAGTGAAGGTAAGAAAATAACGATATCCACCGCACGCTACAAGACTCATTGGATTGCATACATCAACATGTATCATTTCCAATAAATCACTTGCCCGCTCCATCCATCTGGAAACGGGGTCGTTAGTCATCTTGCCCAAGAGGCATGGTTCGCATGTCTCAACCGATTCGAAATCGAATGAGTCCAAAGATCCATCAGCATGGAGTTTCTTCATGTGCTTTATACCAATATGACATTTAGCGGCAGTGCCAAAAGTATGTGGTACTATAATTATTAACTTTGTATCTTTTGGCATCAATGTTATGAACATGTGTATTACTATGATCAAGATTCAACAAACCATTCTCACTGGGTGCATGACCATTGAAGGTATTATTCATGTAAACAGAATAACCATAATTCTCTAACTTAAATGAATAACCGTGTTGCAATAAACACGATCTAATCACGTTCATGCTCAACGCAAAACACCAAATAACATTTATTTAGGTTTGTCACTAATCCCGAAGGTAGAGAGAGTGTGCGATGTTGATCACATCAACCTTGGAAACATTTCCAACACACATCGTCACCTCACCCTTAGCTAGTGCTCCATTTATTCCGTAGCTTTTATTTCGAGTTACTAACGTTTAGCAATTGAACCGGTATCCAATACCCAGGTACTACTAGGAGTACTCGCAAGGTACACATCATTAAAACGTATATCAAATATACTTCTGTAGACGTTGCCAGCCTTCTTATCTACCAAGTATCTAGGGTTGTTCCGCTTCAGCGACCGCTCTCCTCATTATCGAAGCACTTAGTCTCAGGTTTGGGTTCAACTTTGGGTTGCTTCACTGGAGCAGCAACTAACTTGCTATCCATGAAGTTTCCCTCCTTTCTCTTGCCGTTCTCGAAACTAGTGGTTTGACTAACCATCAACCCTTGACGCTCCTTCTTGATTTCTACCTTCGCGGTGTCAAACATCGCGAACGGCTCACGGATCATTATTTCTATCCCTGGCATTTTATAGTTCATCACCAAGTTCTAGTAGCTTAGTGACAGTGACTTGGAGAACTATATCAATCACTATCTTATCCGGAAGATCAACTCCCACTCGATTCAAGCGATTGTAGCACCCAGGCAATCTGAGCACATGCTCAACGATTGAGCTATTCTCCTTCATCTTGTAGGCAAAGAATCTTGTTGGAGATCTCATATCTTGCAATATGGGCACGAGCTTGAGATCCTAGTTTCAACTCTTAGAACATCTCATATGTTCCGTGACGTTCAAAATGTTTCGAAGCCTCAATTCTAAGTCGTAATGCATGACGCACTAAACTATCAAGTAGTCATCAGAACATGCCTGTCAGATGTTCACAACATCTACAAACGATGCTAGAGGGGTTGGCGCACCGAGCGGTGCATTAAGGACATAAGCCTTCTGTGCAGCAACGAGGACAATCCTCAGATCACGGAGCCAGTCCGCAAAATTGCTACCATCATCTTTCAACTCTATTTCTCTAGGAACATATAAAAATTCAAGGGAGCTACAGCATGAGCTAGTAATCTACAACATAATTTTGCAAAGACACTACTGACTATATTCATGATAACGAGTTCAATTAATCATATTACTTAAGAACTCCCACTCAAATTGACATCCCTCCGGTCATTCGAGTGATACATGATCCAAATTCACCAACTCAAGTCCAATCATCACGTGAGTTGAGGTGGTTACAATGGTGAACATCATCATGTTGATCATATCTACTATATGACTCATGTTCGACCTTTTGGTCTCTTGTGTTCCGAGGCCATGTCTGTACATGCTAGGCTCGTCAAGTTTAACCCGAATGTTCTGCATGTGCAACACTGGCTTGCACCCGTTGTATGTGAACGTAGAGTCTATCACACCCGAACATCACGTGGTGTCTCGACACGACGAACTTTCGCAACGGTGCACACTTGGGGAGAACACAATTTGTCTTGAAATTAAGTGAGGGATCACCTTATAATGCTACCATCATCCTAAGCAAAACAAGGTGCATAAAAGGATTAACATCACATGCAAATCATAAGTGACATGATATGGCCATGAACTTGTGCTTTTGATCTCCATCATGAAAGCACTGGCATGATCTCCATCGTCACCGGCACGATACCATGATCTCCATCATCTTGATCTCCATCAACGTGTTGCCATCGGGGTTGTCGCGCCCACCATGCTTCTACTACTATTGCTACCGTTTAGCGATAAAGTAAAGCATTACATATCGCTTAATGATTGACACGTAGGTCATACAATAATTAAAGACAACCCTATGGCTCCTGCCGGTTGCCGTACTCATTGACATGCAAGTCGTGATATTCTATACAACACATGATCATCTCATACATCACATATATCACATCATGTAATTGGCCATATCACATCACAACATACCCTGCAAAAACAAGTTAGACGTCCTCTAATTGTTGTTGCATGTTTTATGTGGCTGCTACAGGTATCTAGCAAGAACAATTCTCACCTATGCATAAACCGCAACGGTGATACATTAGTTGCTTTTCAACCTTCTCAAGGACTGCCTTTGTCAAATCCGATCCAACTAAAGTAGGAGAAAAAGACACCCGTCAGCTATCTTTGTGCAACAAAGTTACACGTCAGTCGATGGAACCGGTCTCTCGTAAGCGTACGAGTAAGGTTGGTCCGGGCCGCTTCATCCCACAATACCACCTGAACCAAAACACGACCAAGGGAGGAAGCAATCTAAGCACCAACGCCCACAAACTCTTTGTGTTCTACTCGAGATCTCATCTACACATAGAACTAGCTCATGATGCCACTGTTGGGGAACATTGCATGGGAAACAAAAAATTTCCTATGCACACGCAAGATCTATCTATGGTGATGAGCATCTACGAGAGGGAGAGTGGATCTACATACCCTTGTAGATCGCTAAGCGGGAAGCGTTAAGAAACGCGGTTGGTGTAGTCGAACGTCTTCGCGATCCAAATCGCCGAGCATCCCGTGATCCAATCATGATCCGTCCCGCGAACTCATCACAATCCATCCCGCGATCTCATCATGATCCGTCCCGCAATCTCGATCACGGTCCTTCCGATCTAGCACCGAACGGACGGCACCTCCGTGTTCAGCACACGTACGGCTTGATGACGATATCCGCCTTCCTGATCCAGCAAGAGGGGGCGGAGAGGTGGAAGAGTTCTCCGGCAGCGTGACGGCGCTCTTGCAATGGTGGTGGAGCTGTTCCGGCAGGGCTTCGCCTAAGCACTGCAGAAAACCGATCTAGAGGAGAAACTATGCACTAGAGGAGAGGGCAGCACGTGGCAGAAAATCTTGTGCAAAAACCCTCAAAACAACTAGTATATATAGGAGGAGGGGAGGAGGAGGCCTGGCCCTCAAGGGGCCATCCCTAGGCTTCAGCCGAACCAGGAGGGAGGAGCCCTCCTCCTCCACTCCTAGTAGGATTAGGACTCCTTCCTTATTTGGCCCTTTTTGCCTTTTTCCACCTTTTTCCTTTTGGGCTTTTCTTCCTAGTCGCATGGGCCTTGTGTGGGACTTACACCAGACCAATAAGGACTGGTATTCACCCTCCCACAGCCCATGTAGCCTCTTGGGTCGAAATACCCCTCTCGATGGTCCCCCAGTACACTACCGGCACTCCCGGTACACTACCGATGAGCCCGAAACTTTTTCGGCGACCAAAACAGGACTTCCTATATATCAATCTTTACCTCCGGACCATTCTGGAGCTCCTCGTGACGTCCGGGATCTCATCCGGGACTCCGAACAACCTTCGGTCACCACCATGCACAACTCTATACTACCGAAACGTCACCAAACCTTAACTGTGCAGACCCTGCGGGCTCGAAAACTATCTAGACATGACCAAGACACCTCTACAGTCAATAACCAATAGTGGGACCTAGATGCCCATATTGGTTCCTACATATTCTACAAAGATCTTTATCGGTCGAACCTCTATGTCAAGGATTCAGTTAATCCCGTATGATGTTCCCTTTGTTCTTCAGTATGTTACTTGCCCGAGATTCGATCGTCGGCATCTTTATACCTAGTTCAACCTCATTACTGGCAAGTCTCTTTACTCGTTTCGTAATACAAGATCCCGTGGCTAACACTTAGTCACATTGCTTGCAAGGCTTATTGTGATGTTGTATTACCGAGTGTGTTGGAAATATGCCCTAGAGGCAATAATAAATTAGTTATTATTATATTTCCTTGTTCATGATAATCGGTTATTATCCATGCTATAATTGTATTGATCGGAGACTTAAATGCATGTGTGGATACATAGACAAAACCATGTCCCTAGTATGCCTCTAATGGACTGGCTCGTTGATCAAAGGATGGTTAAAGCTTCCTAGCCATGGACATGAGATGTCATTTGATAACGGGATCACATCATTAGGAGAATGATGTGATGGACAAGACCCAAACTACAAACATAGCATATGATCGTGTCAGTTTATTGCTACTGTTTTCTGCATGTCAAGTATATGTTCCTATGACCATGAGATCATGCAACTCACGGATATCGGAGGAGTGCCTTGTGTGTATCAAACATCGCAACGTAACTGAGTGACTATAAAGGTGCTCTACAGGTATCTCCGAGGGTGTCTTTTGAGTTGGCATGGATCGAGACTGGGATTTGTTACTCCGTGTGACGGAGAGGTATCTCAGGGCCCACTCGGTAATACAACATCACAATGAGCCTTGCAAGCAATGTGACTAATTGTTAGTTGCGGGATCTTGTATTATGGAATGAGTAAAGAGACTTGCCAGTAACGAGGTTGAACTAGGTATGGAGATATCGATGATCGAATCTCGGGCAAGTAACATACCGAAGAACAAAGGGAACGTTATAAGGGATTAACTGAATCCTTGACATAGAGGTTCGACCAATAAAGATCTTCGTAGAATATGTAGGAACCAATGTGGACGTCCAGGTCCCGCCATTGGTTATTGACCATAGAGGTGTCTCGGTCATGTCTACATAGTTCTCGAACCCGCAGGGTCTGCACACTTAAGGTTTGGTGACGTTTCGGTAGTGTAGAGTTATGTATGGTGGTGACCGAAGGTTGTTCGGAGTCCCGGATGAGATCCCGGACGTCATGAGGAGCTCCGGAATGGTCCGGAGGTAAAGATTCATATATAGGAAGTCCCGGTTTGGTCGCCGGAAAAGTTTCGGGCTCATCGGTAGTGTACTGGGAGTGTCGGTAGTGTACCGGGGGACCTCTGGGAGGGGTATTTCGACCCCAAGAGGTCCATGGGCTGTGGGAGAATAATAACCAGCCCTTAGTGGGCTGGGGAAACAGCCACAAAGGCCCATGGCGCAGGGAGAGGAAGTCCTAAAGGGAAAAAGGGAAAATCAGCCAATAGGAAGCAATCCTACTCCAACTAGGATTGGAGTAGGAGTAGGATTGCTCCTCCTTGGCCGGCCGAATCCCCTAAGGGGACTTGGTGCGCCAGCCCCTCTTCCTCTCCTCTCCTCCTATATATACTAGTGGAATAGAGGGTTTTTGCACAGAAAATACGGCCACGTGCTACCCGTTTCACCGGTGCTCCTCTAGATCGGTTTTCTGCAGTGCTTAGGCGAAGCCCTGCCGGAATTGCTACACCACCATCACCGGAGCGACGTCATGCTGCCGGTGAACTCTCTCTCCTCTCCAACTCCTCTTGCTGGATCAAGACGGTGGAGATCGTCATCAAGCTGCACGTGTGCTGAACGCGGAGGTGCCGTCCGTTCGGCGCTAGATCGGAAGGACCGTGATCGAGTTCGCAAGACGGTTCGTGATGAGATCGCGGAACGGATCGTGATGAGTTCGCGTGACAGATCGTGATCAAGATCGTGAGACGGATCGTGATGAGATTGCAGGACGGATCGTGATGAGTTCACGGGACGGATCGTGATTGGATCGCGGGACGGATCGTGATGATATCACGGGACGCTCGGCGATTTGGATCGTGAAGATGTTCGACTACACCAACCGCGTTTCTTAACGCTTCCCGCTTAGCGATCTACAAGGGTACGTAGATCCACTCTCCCTCTCGTAGATGCTCATCACCATGGATAGGTTTGCGTGTGCGTAGGAAATTTTTTGTTTCCCATGCGACGTTCCCCAACAGTGGTATCAGAGCTAGGTTCATGGTTCGATAGATCTCGAGTAGAACACAAAAGGTTTGTGGGCGTTGATGCTAAGATTGCTTCCTCCCTTGGTCATATTTTGGTTCAGCGGGATTGTGAGATGAAGCGGCCCGGACCAACATTACTCGTACGCTTATGAGAGACCGGTTCCCTCGACACAACTTGTTGCCTAGATGGCTTGCGGGTGACAGTTTCTCTCACTTTAGTTGGATCGGATTCGACAAAGGCGGTCCTTGAGAAGGTTGAAAAGCAACTAGTGTATCACCATTGTGGTTTTTTCATAGGTGAGAATTGTTCTTGCTAGATACCCGTAGCAGCCACGTAAAACATGCAACAACAATTAGAGGACGTCTAACTTGTTTTTACAGGGTATGTTGTGATATGATATGGCCAATTACATAATGTGATATATGTGATGTATGAGATGATCATGTGATGTATAGATTATCATGACTTGCATGTCGATGAATACGGCAACCGGCAGGAGCCATAGGGTTGTCTTTAATTATTGTATGACCTGCGTGTCAATCATTAAGTGCTATGTAATGTTTTACTTTATCGCTACGGTAGCAATAGTAGTAGAAGCATGCAGGGCGTGACAACCTCGATGGCGACACGTTGATGGAGATCAAGATGATGGAGATCATGGTGTCATGCCGGTGACGATGGAGATCATGTCGGTGCTTTCATGATGGAGATCAAAAGCACAAGATCATGGCCATATCATGTCACTTATGATTTGCATGTGATGTTAATCCTTTTATGCACCTTGTTTTGCTTAGGATGACGGTAGCATTATCAGGTGATCCCTCACTTAATTTCAAGATAAATTGTGTTCTCCCCGAGTGTGCACCGTTGCAAAAGTTCGTCGTGTTGAGACACCACGTGATGATCGGGTGTGATAGACTCTACGTTCACATACAACGGGTGCAAGCCAGTGTTGCACATGCAGAACACTCGTGTTAAACTTGACGAGCCTAGCATGTACAGACATGGCCTCGGAACACAAGAGACTGAAAGGTCGAACATGAGTCATATAGTAGATATGATCAACATAATGATGTTCACCATTGCAGCCACCTCAACTCACGTGATGATCGGACTTGAGTTGGTGAATTTGGATCATGTATCACTCGAATGATCGGAGGGATGTCAATTTGAGTGGGAGTTCTTAAGTAATATGATTAATTGAACTCATTATCATGAACATAGTCAATAGTGTCTTTGCAAATTATGTTGTAGATTACTAGCTCACGCTGTAGCTCCCTTAATTTTTAAATGTTCCTAGAGAAATAGAGTTGAAAGATGATGGTAGAAATATTGCGCACTAGGTCCGTGATCTGAGGATTGTCCTCTTTGCTGCACAGAAGGCTTATGTCCTTAATGCACCGCTTGGTGCACCACCCCCTCTAACGTCGTCTGTAGATGTTGTGAATATCTGTCAGGCACGTTTCGATGACTACTTGATAGTTTAGTGTGTCATGCATTACATCTTAGAATTGAGGCTCCAAAACGTTTTGAATCACGGAACATATGAGATGTTCTAGGAGCTGAGATTGTGATCTCAGGCTCGTGCCCGTGTTGCGAGATATGAGATCAGCAACAAGATTCTTTGCCTGTAAGATGAAGGAGAATAGCTCAATCGTTGAGCATGTACTCAGATTGTCTGGGTACTACAATCGCTTGAATCAAGTGGGAGTTGCTCTTCCAGATAAGATAGTGATTGATATAGCTCTCCAAGTCACTGTCACTAAAGCTACTAGAACTTAGTGATGAACTATAAAACACCAGGGATAGAAAGATTGATCCCTGAGCTGTTCGCGATGTTTGACAACGCGAAGGTAGAAATCAAGAAGGATCGTCAATTGTTGATGGTTAATCAAACCGCTAGTTTCGAGAAGGGCAAGAGCAAGGAGGGAAACTTCATGGATAGCAAGTCAGTTGCTGCTCTAGTGAAGCAACCCAAAGTTGAACTCAAACCCGAGACTAAGTGCTTCTGTTATGAGGTGAGCGGTCGCTGAAGCGAAACCACCCTAGATACTTGGTAGATAAGAAGGCTGGCAACATCGACAGAAGTATATTTGATATACGTGTTATTGATGTGTACCTTGCTAGTACTCCTAGTAGCACCTGAGTATTGGATACTGGTTCAGTAGCTAAATGTTAGTAACTCGAAGTAAAAGCTACGGAATAAACGGAGAACTAACTAAGGGTGAGGTGATGATGTATGTTGGAAATGTTTCCTAGGTTGATGTGATCAACATCGCACGCTCTCTCTACCTTCAGGATTAGTGACGAACCTAAATAAATGTTATTTGGTGTTTTGCGTTGAGCATGAACATGATTAGATCATGTTTATTGCAATACGATTATTCATTTAAGTTAGAGAATAATGGTTATTCTGTTTACATGAATAATACCTTCAATGGTCATGCACCTAGTGAGAATGGTTTGTTGAAATCTTGATCGTAGTAATACACATGTTCATAACATTGATGTCAAAAGATACAAAGTTAATAATGATAGTACCACATACTTGTGGCACTGCCGCTAAATGTCATATTGGTATAAAGCGCATGAAGAAACTCCATGCTGGTGGATCTTTGGACTCATTCGATTTCGAATCGGTTGAGACATGCAAAGCATGCCTCTTGGGCAATATGACTAAAAGGACCCCGTTGGATGGAGCGGGCAAGTGATTCGTTGGAAATGATACATGTTGATGTATGAAATCCAGTGAGCCTTGTAGCGTGCAGTGGATATCATTATTTTCTTACCTTCACTAATGATTTGAGTAGATATAGTGTATATTTACTTAATGAAACACAAGTCTAAATCGTTTGAAAGGTTCAAGCAAATTCAGAGTGAAGTTTAAGATCATCGTGACAAGAAGATTAAAATGACTGCGATATGATCATGGAGGTGAATATCTGAGTTACGAGTTTGGCATACAACTTAAGACAATGTGAAATTTGTTTCACAACTAACGCCACCTGGAACACCATAGTGTGATGGTGTGTCCGAACATCATAGTCATGCTCTATTGGATATGGTGCGTGTTGTGATGTCTCTTATCATTTTACTACTATAATTTTGGGGTTATGCATTAGAGACAACTACATTCACTTTAAATAGGGCACCATCTAAATCCATTGAGATGACACCGTGTGAATTATGGTTTGATAGAAATCTAAACTGTCATTTCTTAATGTTTGGGGCCACGACGCTTGTGTGGAAAATGTTTTCACCTAATGAGGTCGAACCCAAGGTGGACAAATTCATCTTCATATAATACCCTAAGATCAGTTGGGTGAACCTTCTATCTCAGATCCAAGTACAAAGTGTTTGTTGCTTAAACGAATCCTTTCTCGAGGAAATGTTTCCCTCGAAGGAATTGAGTGGGAGGAAGATAGAACTTGATGAGGTTGTTAAAGCTTTGTTCAACCAGAGAGTAGTGCAGCGCAGAAAGATGTTTCTGTGAAGCCTACGTTAGTTGAAGAGGAAGTTAATGATGATGATCATGAAGCTTCAGGTTCAAGTTACTATCAAACTTCGTAGGTCGACAAGGATGTGTACTGCTCCTAAGTGGTACGACAACTCTGTCTTGGAGATCATGTTGTTGGACAACTATGAACCTACGAGCTATGGAGAAGTGATGATGGGCCCGGATTCCGACAAATGGTTGGAGGCCATGAAATCCGAGATAGGATCCATATATGAAAACTAAGTATAGACTTTGGTAGACTTGCTTGTTGGACAGCAGGTCGTTGAGTACATATGGATCTTTAGAATGAAGACAGACGCTGATGGTGATTGTCACCATTTGTAAAGCTCGACTTGCTGCAAAGATGTTTGTGACAAGTTCAAGGAGTTGACTTTGATGAGACTTTCTCACTTGTAGCGGTGCTGAAGTCTATTGGAATTATGTTAGCAGTTGCTGCATTTTTCAATTATGAAATCTGGCAGATGGATGTCAAAACATCGTTTCCTTAACGGTTTACTTGAGGAACGGTTGTATGTGATACAACCAGAAGGTTTTGTCAGTCCTAAGGATGCTAAAAGGTGAGCAAGCTTCAGTGATCCTTCTATGGACTGAAGCAAGCATCTTGGAGTTGGAATATACACTTTGATGAGTTGATCAAAGTTTTTGAGTTTATACGAAGTTTACGAGAAAATTGTATTTACAACAAAGTGAGTGGGAGCACTATAGAATTACTGATAAGTATATGTAGATGACATATTGTTGATCGGAAATAATGTAGAATTTCTGGAAAGCATAAGCAGTTATTTGGAAAGTGATTTTCAAAGTAAAACCTGGATAAAACTACCTATTGAGCATCAAGGTCTATAGAGATAGATCAAAGATGACTTGATGAGACTTTCAATGAGTACATACCTTGACAAAGATTTTGAAAGAGTTCAAAATGGATCAGTCAGAGAAAGAGTTTTCACCTGATTTGTAGGGTATGAAGTTGAGTGAGACTCAAAGCTCAACCACGGCAGAAGAAAGAGAAAGGACGAACGTCGTCCCCTATGCTCTAGCCATAGGCTCTATATAGTATACCATGCTGTGTACCGCACTTGTGTGTGCCTTGCCATGAGTCCGTCAAGGGTACAAGAGTGATCCAAGAGTGGATCACTAGACAGCGGTCAACATTATCCTTAGTGACTAAAAAGACTAAAGGAATTGTTTCTCGATTATGGAGGTGATAAAGGGTTCATCATAAGGAGTTACGTCGATGCAAGCTTTAACACTTATCCGGATGACTAGTAGTAGCAATCTGGATACGTATAGTGGAGCAGCCATTTGGAAATAGTACCAAATGGAGTGTGGTAGCAGTGTTTACGGTTTGACATAGAGATTTGCAAAGTACACATGGATCTGAATATCGCAGACCCATTGACTATAAGACCTCTCTCACATGCAAAGCATGATCGAGCCCCAGAACTCGTTGGGTGTTAGATTCATAACAATGCGAATCACATGGTGATGTGAACTAGATTATTGACTCTAGTGCAAGTGGGAGACTGTTGGAAATATGCCCTAGAGGCAATAATAAATTAGTTATTATTATATTTCCTTGTTCATGATAATCGTTTATTATCCATGCTATAATTGTATTGATCGGAGACTTAAATGCATGTGTGGATACATAGACAAAACCATGTCCCTAGTATGCCTCTAATGGACTGGTTCGTTGATCAAAGGATGGTTAAAGTTTCCTAGCCATGGACATGAGATGTCATTTGATAACGGGATCACATCATTAGGAGAATGATGTGATGGACAAGACCCAAACTACAAACATAGCATATGATCGTATCAGTTTATTGCTACTGTTTTCTGCATGTCAAGTATATATTCCTATGACCATGAGATCATGCAACTCACGGATATCGGAGGAGTGCCTTGTGTGTATCAAACGTCGCAATGTAACTGGGTGAATATAAAGGTGCTCTAAAGGTATCTCCGAGGGTGTCTGTTGAGTTATCATGGATCGAGACTAGGATTTGTTACTCCGTGTGACGCAGAGGTATCTCGGGGCCCACTCGGTAATACAACATCACAATGAGCCTTGCAAGCAATGTGACTAATTGTTAGTTGCGGGATCTTGTATTACGAAACGAGTAAAGAGACTTGCCAGTAACAAGGTTGAACTAGGTATGGAGATATCGACGATCGAATCTCGGGCAAGTAACATACCGAAGAACAAAGGGAACGTTATACGGGATTAACTGAATCCTTGACACAGAGGTTCGACCGATAAAGATCTTCGTAGAATATGTAGGAACCAATGTGGACGTCCAGGTCCCACCATTGGTTATAGACCATAGAGGTGTCTCGGTCATGTCTACATAGTTCTCGAACCCGCAGGGTCTGCACACTTAAGGTTTGGTGACGTTTCGGTAGTGTAGAGTTATGTATGGTGGTGACCGGAGGTTGTTCGGAGTCCCGGATGAGATCCCGAACGTCACGAGGAGCTCTGGAATGGTCCGAAGGTAAATATGCATATATAGGAAGTCCCAGTTTGGTCGCCGGAAAAGTTTTGGGCTCATCGGTAGTGTACTGGGAGTGCCGGTAGTGTACCGGAGGACCTCCGGGAGGGGTATTTCGACCCCAAGAGGTCCATGGGCTGTGGGAGAATAATAAACAGCCCTTAGTGGGCTGGGGAAACAGCCACAAAGTCCCATGGCGCAGGGAGAGGAAGTCCTAAAGGGAAAAAGGGAAAATCAGCCAATAGGAAGCGATCCTACTCCAAGTAGGATTGGAGTAGGAGTTGGATTGCTCCTCCTTGGCCGGCCGAATCCCCTAAGGGGACTTGGTGCGCCAGCCCCTCTTCCTCTCCTCTCCTCCTATATATACTAGTGGAATAGGGGGGTTTTGCACAGAAAATACGGCCACGTGCTACCCGTTTCACCGGTGCTCCTCTAGATCGATTTTCTGCAGTGCTTAGGCGAAGCCCTGCCGGAATTGCTACACCACCATCACCGGAGCGCCGTCACGCTGCCGGTGAACTCTCTCTCCTCTCCACCTCCTCTTGCTGGATCAAGACGGTGGAGATCGTCATCAAGCTGCACGTGTGCTGAATGCAGAGGTGTCGTCCGTTCGGCGCTAGATCGGAAGGACCGTGATCGAGTTCGCGAGACGGTTCGTGATGAGATCGCGGAACGTATCATGATGAGTTCGCGGGACAGATCGTGATCAAGATCGTGATACGGATCGTAATGAGATCACGGGACGGATCGTGATGAGTTCACGGGATGGATCGTGATTGGATCGCGGGACGGATCGTGATGAGATCGCGGGACGCTCGGCGATTTGGATCGCGAAGATGTTCGACTACACCAAACGCGTTTCTTAACGCTTCCCGCTTAGAGATCTACAAGGATACGTAGATCCACTCTCCCTCTCGTAGATGCTCATCACCATGGATAGGTTTGCGTGTGCGTAGGAAAAAATTTGTTTCCCATGCAACGTTCCCCAACGGAGTGGGCCCTGAGATACCTCTCCGTCACACGGAGTAACAAATCCCAGTCTTGATCCATGCCAACCCAACAGACACCCTCGGAGATACCTGTAATGCACCTTTATAGTCACCCAGTTACGTTGCGACGTTTGACACACACAAGGCACTCCTCCGATGTTCGTGAGTTGCATGATCTCATGGTCGTAGGAACATATACTTGACATGCAGAAAATAGTAGCAATAAACTGACACGATCATATGCTACATTTGTAGTTTGGGTCTTGTCCATCACACCATTCTCCTAATGATGTGATCCCGTTATCAAATGACATCTCATGTCCATGGCTAGGAAACCTTAACCATCTTTGATCAACGAGCTAGTCTATTAGAGGCATACTAGGGACATTGTTTTGTCTATGTATCCACACATGCATCTAAGTTTTTGATCAATACAATTATAGAATGGATAATAAACTATTATCATGAACAAGGAAATATGATAATAACTAATTTATTATTGCCTCTAGGGCATATTTCCAACACTGGAGGACAAGGACAAGGCGCTTGCTGACGCTCAAAAGGTGGCGAGGGAGAAGACTGATGCCGCTGAGATGAAACTGGCCGCTGCCAAGAAGATGGAGGAGGAAAACTCCAAGCTTAAACTGGAACGGAGTGAACTCATCAAGAAGACTGAGTAGCTGACCAAGAGGAGCAACGGCTTGGAGAAGCACTTGGGGAATTTCGCAAAGAAGATGTTCATCATGCTCGATGGTAAGTTCCATGTCGAGTGAATTTCCTTACTCCTCGTAAGCTAGTAATGTAACCATCTTTCCATTCCTCTCTCCATATAGAATTCTGCCAGGACTTCGAGAAAGAGACCGAAGAAATCGAGCCCTTTCTGGATCCCACTAAGTCTCCTGTTGGAGAGGTCGTGGCCATGAACATGTTTCGTCTCCACGTCTGACTCCAGGGTGTTCAAGC
Source organism: Hordeum marinum (assembly GCA_022496015.1). Classification (NCBI taxonomy): domain Eukaryota; kingdom Viridiplantae; phylum Streptophyta; class Magnoliopsida; order Poales; family Poaceae; genus Hordeum; species Hordeum marinum. The sequence continues at coordinate 451,938,208 of CM039678.1, read as the reverse complement.
ATATATCCTCCGACTAAAGGCGGCGCTAGAGAAGATCGACAAGGAACTATGGCCTGAAGACACCCTTCTAACTAATCTTGCCTCCATGATGGCGCGTCTAAATGATATTCCTAGTCGAGTGCAAGCTTGGAAGAAGTCAGCCTCCCGCTGTGGAGCGCATGTGGCGATGTCCCTTGTTAGAGTCCATTGCAAGGAAGCAAGGGAGGACAAGTTGAAGGACCTCTGAGTGATGAACACGAAGAAGCTTCAGTTTGAAATTTTCATGGAGACCTTCATTGATGCAGCCACCGAGATCGCAGATGGGATTGACCTTGATACCTTCGTCGAGCCAACAAGCCTGTCCGGGGCTTGAAAAAACTTGATTCGTGGAGAAAACTTATTTGCCTCGGAATGCCGAGTGAAAAATGTATCAGTCATAAAACTTCATTTAGGCCTTAAGCTTGAGCACCTTTGCTTGCGCATCAAACCTTTATCCGCGCTGGAACCTTTGAATTTATCCGTATTTGGTTTCAATCGTTTGTTCGACTAAATTTGTTTTTAACTTAGGCGAATGCTGGTTCGCAGCTAAGCCCCCGAGTGTGAGGATTGCTCAACACTCGAAGAAGTTTCGAGCTTAGACGAATACTGATTCCTAGCTAAGTTTCCGAGTGAATAGATCGTAATCCACTCGGAATTTATGTTTAACTTAGGCGAAAGCTGGTTCACAGCTAAGCCCCCGAGTGTGAGGATTGCTCAACACTCGAAGTAGTTTTGAACTTAGGAGAAGACTGGTTCGCAGCTAAGTTTCTGAATGAATAGATAGTAATCCACTCGGAATTTATTTTTAGCTTAGGCGAAAGCTGGTTCGCAGCTAAGCCCCCGAGTGTGAGGATTGCTCAACACTCGGAGAAGTTTTGAACTTAGACGAAGACTGGTTCGTAGCTAAGTCACCGACTGAATGGACTCGACAGGGTTTTTAACTTAGGCGAAAGCATGTTTGCAGCTAAGCATCCGAGTGTGATGATTGCTCACCACTCGGAGAAGTTTTGAACTTAGATGAAGACTGGTTCGTAGTTAAGTCACCGAGTGAATGGACTGTTATCCATTCGGTAGGGTTTTAACTTAGGTGAAAGCATGTTCGCAGCTAAGCACCCGAGTCCGAGAATTGTTCACCACTCGGAGAAGTATTGAACTTAGACGAAGACTAGTTCACAGCTAAGTCACCGAGTGAATGGACTGCTATCCACTCAGCAGGATTTTTAACTTAAGCGAAAGCATGTTCGCAGCTAAGCCCCCGAGTGTGAGGATTGCTCGACACTCGGAGTGTTCCCAAGTATGAAATTGCACGATCGGAATCGACGAAAGACTGCGGAAGTCATACTTGCGTAAATGACATTGTCTGAAACACTTTTATTACATAAATACCACTCTATTTTTAGGTATAGAAACGCTGGAGCAAATCTGCATTCCAGGCTCACGGCTCGTCAATCTGCTTCTTGAGGTTGTACAGGTGATAGACTCTATTGTTCAACACCTTGGTGACGACAAAAGGACCTTCTCACACTGGAGCGAGCTTGTAGGTCGTTGTTGATCCACTCAGAGCACCATGTCACCCTCCTGAAACGACCAACTCTTGACGTGCTTCGCATGGAAGCAACGCAGATTTTGTTGATATATTTCCATCTGAATGAAAGCCAGCTCTCGCTCGTCGTCTAGGAGATCTACGCCATCATGTCTTGCTTGTTCAACTTCATCTTCAGAACAAAGATCCACTCGAGGAGAATTATGAAACAAATCACTCGGCAAGACAGCTTCGAATCCATAGACCAGGAAGAAAGGAGTTCGTCCAGTCGACCGATTGGGTGTTGTTCTCAAGCCCCATAAAACAGATGGCAACTCAGACACACAGGCTCTGGCAGCATGTTCTAGGTCTCGCATGAGATGAGGCTTCAGACCTTGTAGGATGAGGCCATTAGCTCGCTCAACTTGACCATTGGTTTGAGGATGCGCAACAGAGGCATAATCCACCCGAGTGCTTTGGGAGAAGCAGAAGTGTCTGAATTCTTCCGAGTCGAAGTTTGTGCCATTATCTGTGATGATGCTGTGGGGAACTCCATAACGGTAGATTATTTCTCTCATGAATTTGACTGCAGTACGAGAGTTCAATTTCCTTATTGGCTTGGCTTCAATCCACTTTGTAAACTTGTCGACTGCAACAAGCAAATGAATAAATCCACTATGTCCAGTCCGAAAGGGACCAACCATATCCAGACCCCAAACAACGAATGGCCAGGCGAGGGGAATAGTCTTCAAAGTAGACGCAGGTTTGTGAGACAAGTTTGCATAGAACTGGCACCCTTCACAGTGATCAACAATGTCATTAGCCATCTCGTTGGCACGCGGCCAGAAGAAACCAGCTCGATACGCTTTAGCGATGATTGTCCGAGAGGACGCATGATGGCCGCAAGTTCCCGAGTGGATTTCATCTAGGATCATTCGACCTTCTTCAGGGGAAATGCATCGCTGCATCACACCAGTCACACATTCTCTGTACAGTTGATAATCCGCCACAGTAAAAGCTTTGGATCTGCGCATGATCTGTCAGGCTCCAGTCTCATCTTCAGGAAGTTTCTGCCTCAGAATATACGCAATATAGGGGACTGTCCAGTCGGGAATGATGACCATAATCTCCATGACCAAATCAATAACTGCAGGGACATCGACGTTAGTCGGATCAAAGGAGCGCATAGCTTGCGGGGGCTCTTCGGTGAAGGGATCTTCCTGCATCGAAGGAGTATGAAGATGCTCCAAGAATACATTGCTAGGGACAGGTCGTCGAGTGGATCCAATCTTTGCCAGCTCATCGGTCGCTTGATTCTTCACTCGAGGAACATGATGGAGTTCGAGACCTTCAAACTTCTTCTCAAGTTTTCTGACAGCATTGCAGTATCCAGTCATAGTGGGATTCCTAACATCCCACTCTTTCATCACTTGATGGACCACCAAATCTGAGTCGCCATAAACCATCAGGTGCTTGACGCCGAGTGAAATAGCCATGCGTAACCCATACAAGAGTGCTTCATATTCTGCTTCATTGTTGGAGGAATTTAAGTGAATCTGCAGGGCATAACTGAGTTTGTCACCTTTCGGAGACACCAAGACAAATCCAGCACCGGACCCATTCAACATTTTAGAACCATCAAAGAACATGGTCCAACGTGCTGAGTGAATCTGAATTGGTTGTTGCTGTTCAATCCACTCGGCCACGAAATCAGCAAGTGCCTGAGACTTGATTGCTTTCTTGGCTTCAAACTTGATGTCAAAGTATAGGAGTTCAATCGCCCATTTAGCCACTTGACCAGTTGCGTCTCGATTGTTAAGGATCTCAGATAATGGAGCATCACTAACGACTGAAATTGAGTGGTCCTGGAAATAATGCGCCACCTTCTTCGCTGACAGATAGATACATAGACAAGCTTCTGGTAATGCAGATATCTTTGCTTCGAAGGAGTCAACACTTCAGAAATGTAGTACACTGGGCGTTGGACTTTGTAAGCCTTGCCTTCCTCTTCCGGCTCGACAGTCAAAACTATACTGACGACCTGATTAGTAGTCGCGATGTACATGAGCAAAGGCTCTTTGCTGCGCGGAGCAGCAAGCATCGGCTAGGTGGAAAGCAGGGCTTTGAGCTCCACAAACGCTGCTTCAGCTTCTCGAGTACACTCGAACATGTCAGACTTCTTCATAAGTCGGTATAATGGCAATGCCTTCTCACCGAGACGAGAAATGAATCGACTCAATGCTGCCAAGCAACCTGAGAGCTTCTGAACACCGTACACTCGCATGCGACTCTTCGTTTGGTTAATGGCGCTAATTTTCTCGGGGTTGACGTCGATCCCTTGTTCGGAAACGAGAAAACCGAGTAACTTGCCGCCAGGGACACCAAAAGTACACTTAGCCGGATTCAGATTTATATCATACCTCCTCAAATTGGCGAAAGTCTTAGCCAAGTTAACCAGCAAGTCGGAAACTTTGCGGGACTTGACAGCGATATCGTCCATGTACGCTTTGACATTCCGAGGGATGTGGCTGAGTAAACAATTCTGAAACATGCGCATGAATGTAGCGCCGGCATTCTTGAAACCAAACGGCATGGTGCTGTAGCAAAAAACACCCGAATGGGGTGATGAAGGCTGTTTTATTTCATCCGGACCAAACAGACGGATCTGATGGTAATTGGAGTACGCATCAATGAACAATAAATGCTCGCACCCCGTGGTCGAATCAACAATCTGATCGATGTGAGGGAGTGGGAAATGGTCTTTCGGGTCGACCCGATTGATATGCTTGAAGTCAATACACATGCGGAGTGACTTGTCCTTCTTGGGAACCATGACAACATTTGATAGCCACTCGGAGTGATAAATCTCCCGTATGAACTTGGCCTGCAAGAGACGAGCCACCTCTTCGCCGATTGCTTTGCGCTTCTCTGCCGCCGACCGACGCAAATGTTCTTTCACCGGCTTAGCATTTGGATCAACTCTCAGTCGGTGCTCAGCCAGTTCCCCGGGAACCCCTGGCATGTCAGCATGCTTCCATGCGAAGATGTCCTAGTTCTCACAGAGGAACTGGATGAGCTCAGCTTCCTATTTGCTCTCGAGTGTTGATGATATGTTGGTCGGGGTAGCAGTTGAATCTGTCGGGTGAATGTTTACCTTTTTTTACTTTCCCTGCCAAATGAAAAGCTAACTCAGAAGCCGGCTTCTTAGCACGCAGCAAATCAGCAGGGTCAGCGGTCTTCTTGTATTCTTCTAGCTCGACCATAGCCATCTGATGATCGGCACTTTTGGAGCCCTTCTGGAGGCACCCCTCAGCCCGATGTCGATTGCTAATGACTGTGATCACACCTTTGGGCCAAGGCATCTTCAGTTTGAGATACACGTACATGGACGGGCCATGAAACGAGCATAAGTTGGTTGACCAAGAATGGCATGGTATGCGCTTTGGAAGTCCACGACTTCAAACGTCAATTTTTCCTTGCGAATTTTTTTATTTGTCCCGAATGTCACATCCAATGCAATTTGGCCGAGTGACTTGGCCTTCTTCCCTGGATGACTTCATGGAACTGCATGTTGCTCTCACTGAGTCAGGACATCAGAATGCCCATCCCTTTAAGGGTATCCGCGTACAGAATGTTCAAACCACTTCCAACGTCCATGAGGACCTTGCGGAGTCGAGTGCCTCCTACAACGGGATGCACCACCAGAGCCTGTCGACCGGGAGTAGCCACGTGAGCAGGATGATCCGACTGATCAAACATGATGGCGTACTGAGACCACTTGAGGTAGGTGGGAGTTGTAGGCATGACCATGTTGACTTCTTTGTTTATGACCTTTAGTCGACTCTTGCTTTCAACATCAGCAAAAATCATCAGTGTAGCGTTGACATCGGGAAAAGTTTCCTTGTCTTCATCATCCTTTTTGGGGGTTTTCTCACTCAACGGAGCTTCCTTGAACTGCTGAATCAACAGACGACACTATCGAGTGGTATGCTTGGGCAATATCAGATTGCCCTCTTCATCTTTCCTCGTGTGGATTGCACACGATAAATCCAAAACGCCAGTCCCTGACTGGTTTTTTTCCTTTCTTGAGGTTGAATTGTCCCTTGGACTTCCCCTTATTTTTCCCTTGGGCCGCCAAAGCGGCCGCCTCTACCTGAACAGGGCCACCAGCCTTCCGCTTCTGCTTCCGACTGGAATTGCCGCCGACATCGTTGTCGACTGCTTTTCCTTTGCCGATGTGGAGGCGGTCTTCTTCTTCGCCATTGGCGTACCGAGTGGCGATTTCCATAATCTTACTCAGCGAAATATCACCTGTTCGCCGAAACTTCAGATAGAGCTCTTTGTATTTCACTCCAGCCTTGAAAGCACAAACACCCTGATGCTCGGAAACATTCTCCATTGTATGATGCAAAGTGGACCAGCGCTGAATGTAATCTCTCAAAAACTCATTGGTCTTCTGAACACAATGGTGCAAATCAATCAGACTGGCATGACGCTTGCAAGTGCCCTCGAACGTTCTGATGAACACTCGGGCAAGATCCTCCCAGCAGTGGATGCTAGAAGGAGCCAAGCGATTCAGCCATGCACGAGCCGAACCATCTAACATCAAGGACAAATGCTTCATTGCAATGTTATCGTTGCCACCACCAATCTGAATAGCCACTCAGTAATCATCCAACCATGTGTCGATCAAGAGAGCGTCACCCGCTACATGTCTGACGGAACACGCCTCCTTGCCACATTCAAACAGTTACACTACCCGCCTGCCTCAACTAAACCTGTGTGTGTCAAGAAACCCACTCTGGACACACGTCCATTCGGGTGACCCGTCGAGCCCGTTGGATACAAGCCAAGCAGCTTGCTCATCCACCTCCCCCGACGCTCCAAGAGGAGCAAGTGGCCGCTCCACATCGGCGTGTGGTTCAGCAACTAGCCCTTTGTACTGGTCCTCACGGAAACCTCCGCCCCTGCAACGCAGAGGCGAACCAGGATTGTGTGCCGACTGAACAATCTCTGCTCTTGGTGAATTACTATGAATCCTATTGTGCGACTGCGAAACAACACAATTCTAGCGCTACACTGCATCAAGCAATGCTCTAATCTGTAGCAACCCTCTACCAGCCTCTGATCGTGACGGCTGGATGGAATCTGCTATCCTAGCTGCTGCTGCAACGTTTAAAACTGGAGTACGGTATACCTCAACATTGTTCTATGAGCCACTCGGAAATAGCTATCGCTGACGTCGACTGGGAGCCGGTGGACGTCGGCGAGCGCGCTTGTCGAGTTCCCTCTAGAGCTCTTCGAGCCGAATGCGTGTGGCCTCCAACGCCTGAGCCTCAGCGGTCGCACCGGCGATGGGTGTATGGAGGACCTCCTCATCGCGGCGCGGCTGCTCATTCGACGGTCCACCAGTCTCTCGCCTGCCGTGGCCGAAGCCTGGCGGTAGGCTATGATGAGAACCAACCATAAGAACCTCCGTTGCAGGATCGCAACTCTCGCACTCGGAGGGGACCTCAGACTGATCGGAGTCCGATTCGAACACGCCGTGAAGTGACTCGGCGGCTCGATCGCCGCAATCTATGGAGATGAAACTTGGCGGGCCGCCGCATGCCTCACCCAACGCTGGAGTCGTGAACGACCGGATCGCTTGCGACGGCGAACAACGGGGAGAGCCGATGACTATGGGCTCGACGGCTGCCGCAGGAGTACGTCGCAAGAGCTCGCACGGAAGTGCGCAACCCCGCGGATAGGGAGTGCCTCGACATCGAGAGGCGCTTCCTAGAGCCATGTCGAATCGTCGGCGATGAAGGTGAGCGCTTCGAAACGGATCTCGTGACCCAGGGATAAAACACCGCCGGAAGACATGACGAAGGGGGGAAAATGCAACCTCGCCGGAAGTCGCTTAGACGCCTGCCCCACGGTGGGCGCCAACTATCGTGGGAACGAGTCTGATAGTAGAATATAGGGGTACGAAAGGAGAGGGCAGAGTCCTAGCTACGGCGAGGATGTACACACGGATGTACGAGTTCAGGCCCCTCTCGTAGAGGTAACAACCCTACGTCTCAGTGCTCGGGAGCTTTTGTCGTGTGGAGAGTATGAGTTACAGAGGTTGTGAACCCTTGTGCCAGAAGGGAGGGGCGGCTTATATAGAGCACGCTGCCCCTCATAAGTGCGAGGCATCCAAGGGTCCGATCATGAATATAAAGACGAGCGTTACTGGTAACGTACATCATAATTGCTACTAATGACGACTGGCCTAACGCCTGCCTGTTAGCCTCCTAGGAGTGGCTTCTGATCTTCTGACATCGACTGGAGGCGAGGTCTTCCGAGTGACAGGTGACTGTCGAGTGGAGGGAGAAGATACCGAGTGGATTATACGTCGAGTGACTTGAGCATCATGGTAAATAATCTCTCTTGTAATCTTTAAGTCCTCCAATATAATGCCCTTAGGTAGGATATGTAGGTCAGGTCTAGGACCCTACTCTAGATACATATCCTCGTCACGCCGAACAAAACCCTAGCCACTCCCCTCCTCTCCACTCCACTCAGCCATCCAAACTCTCGTCCGACAACCTCCGGCGTGGCGAGCAGCGGATCGAAAAAAATCTCTTGTTCAAACATACCCTCGATTCCGATACCATAGCATCACGTGGTCGCAAGTGCACCAAGCTCCTCCTTCATTGTGTCTTTCTTTCCACCGAGGATCCAGCTTTGCAGCCTTCCAACCCTTTGGAATAGACGCTGATTGTAGAGATGCAATGAATGCTTTGCGTGCGGGTGAGACATAAGAGTTTGAAACTTAATTTGTAATGTCATCGGACTGTAGGCTTTCCAACATTAGTCCTAGTGCAAGCGGCAATTCAAAGGAAGTATTACCACCTATCTCATTTTCACCTCCATCTTGCTCTTGTGGCTCCTCCTCGACTACCTTAGGTTGTTTGCCGTCAAAACTTCTATGCAAGCCGGACATAGTTTTACGATAGCAGGCTGCATGTTACAAATTCATATGAGGGCTAACTTCTGACGGCGCGAAGCGGAGGCCCGAGACGGTTGGGTCACGCTATTCGTCGTCCTGAATGAGGAATAATTATTCTTCACCCCGTCTATTTTATCATCAATGCATCATATTTTTTACATCCCGTAATTTTTTCTTACTTCATCTTCACCCTCGTGCATTGACCCATGAAAACTCTCTAGACACGATTCCACTTGGATGTTGTGTGTGTGTGTGTCTATATATATATATATATATATATATATATATATATATATATATATATGAATAAATTACATTTGAAATACAAATGGTTACATTTATATTGACCCATTATGTAAAATTTGGCATAAGAAAATAAAAATACAGGCGGTAAGACAAGAAAAATTGCATTATATATATATATATTACACTATGTTTTTATGTTTGTAATTTTACGTAACAAAAATATTTTTTACGGTAATTATATATTTTCTTACGGTCTCTTTTTATGTATGGAATAAGAAAAAAATTACGTAACGTAAAATTACGGTGCATTGATGTCAAAATAGAGGGGGTGAAGAATAATTATTCCTCACCTAGGGTGACGAATAGCGCGACCCTATATATATGTATATATATATATATATATGTATATGTATATGTATATGTATATGTATATATATATATATGTATATATATATATATCTTTACCCAATAATAAAGCACCTATTGTTTTTAGTGGTACGTCATTAAAATTGCCTCCAAATCTGTCCATTATTACTAACCAATGCCACCTATAAGTTACAAAAAACATTCTGTAGGGAATCCTCGCATGGGCCGGCCCAAGCATAGGGACCATCTATACAACGCTCTGCGCACTGGAAAAGAAGCAGCGCGCCCATTTGGGGGCCTGTTTTTAGTTTTATTTATTATCATTATTTATCTTTTCAGTTTTTTTCTACTTCAAATAAATAAATAAATCAAAAATAAAAAAATATGAATTCATAAAATTAATCTTAAATAAATTCTTGAGAAAAATAAAAAATTTGTGAATTCAAAAATTGTTCGGGATTTTTGTAAAAATGTTTGCATATTCAAAAAAAATCATAATTTCGAAGAACATATTCGTGAATGAAAAAAAGTCCAACATTTTGAGCAATTTCTTTAATGCAATTGAAAAAAATGTTTGATAATTCAAAAATGAATTATTCGCCAATTGGTAAGAAAATACATAAAAAATGTTCGCAATAAAAAATATATATTTTCAATTTTAATTTTTTTTATATAAATAGTAAAAAATGTTCTCATTTTTTTTAAAACGTTCTCAAATTTGTAAAAATGTTTTCGAATGATCAAATGTATGTAGTTCAACAGTAATGCTTCTGAGTCTTTCTGATTATATGCCTGAGTGAATTTTGAAGATTTAATTGTTGGGGTGGATCAGAATATTATAGTATGTTTAAAAATATATTTCTTGAAATTCAAAATAATTCTTTAAACTACCAAGTTTTTGGCAACCATGATATTTTTTTTTTAAATATGAACATTGTTTCAACTTGTGAATAAATTTAAACAAAGAAATGTTGTCTTACATTTATGATCAAATTTTCAAAATCATGCGATGAGATGTAAACATAATATAGTCATCGCTATTGATGATGGTGTGTTTTTTTTTTCCGTTGCAGCGCACAGGCCCTTTTGCTATATAAGATCATCATTGTAAATCCTTGACGCTTATAACCTTTTTTGATATAGTAAAGTTTCGTTGGCACACCCATGGTTTTTCCCCAGTCTCATTGAAGGGGTTTTCCCGTTTATATCATTGTGTCCTCTCTACTGATTTGATCTTTTTTGTTTTCTTGTCTGTCGTATTTGTAATATTGCAGCTCTTCAACGACCAGTTGCAGCATCTTTGCTTGATTGCAGGATCTCGCCTCCGCCTGTGTTGTTAACCGCAGCGTTTCATCGGACGATTGTAGCTTTTCAACGTTTCGATGAAACACCGATGACGACCGCCGTTGTATCACACACTACCGAAGACAACTTCGGTTCCAGCATCAATGACGACGGCACATCGTGCTGACCTCTCTTAGCCTCTACGACGACGCTCCCGCGGCGGCGTGCACGACGACCGTGGAGGAAAGAAGAAAGAGAAAGGGACGGTTCCACGGGTTCATCGTGGAAGGACGTGGCTTTTGAGTGTGAGCACGACGTGAGGATCGACCGCAAAACATTTACCAACAAAACATGTGACTCAAATTTAACGAAATTGACTGAACTTCACTCGGAAGTGATTAGAACACGACTAAAACTTCAAAAATATTCTCGTCCGTATTCCATGAAACTTTTTCCCGTTGATGACTACAATTAATACTCCCCTCGATCGCATCTGCACCGTCGACCTGCCACGTCGGTTCAATCGACAGCCCAGATCAGGTTCCTCCCCTCCGGCTCCGATACAAAACCCGGACCGAGCCCGAGCCGCCTCTGCTCTCGCGTAATAATAAGTTCAAAACTGAAAAAAACAATTGTATCAGAATCAGATCGCGTCGACCGACCAAAACCCTAGCAGTCATGGCAACGGAGACGGGGCCCGCCGTGCCGCCGTGCCCCCTCCTCGGCCCTCCCATCATCCGTCGCGCGCGCCCGTCGCCCGCCTCCGCCGGATCACACTTGCACCCCTTCGTCGGCCTCCCCGACGCGGCCTTCGACGCGCCGTCCGCGGCGGAGATCAAGCCGGCGGTCGAGCCGCGAAGGGCGCTCACGGAGAACGGCTCCGCCACGTACGCTGACTCGGGCAGCCCCTGCCTCGACTTCTTCTTCCAGGTGGTGCCCGACACGCCGCCCGAGCGCGTGCGCGGTCTGCTCGCCGCCGCCTGGGCGCACGACGCGCTCACGGCGCTCAAGCTCGCCTGCAACCTGCGCGGCGTCCGCGGCACCGGCAAGTCGGACAAGGAGGGCTTCTACGCCGCCGCGCTCTGGCTGCACGAGAACCACCCCCGGACGCTCGCCTGCAACGTCGCCGCGCTCGCCGAGTTCGGCTACCTCAAGGACTTGCCCGAGCTGCTCTTCCGCCTCATCCACGGCCCCGACGTGCGCAAGCTCGCCAGGGAGAGCGCGGCCGCGGAGAAGACGTGCAGGAAGGAGAAGGACCCTGGCAAGCCTAAGCTGGCCGACCGTAAGCAAGCCCGCGAGCTGCCATTTGTGCCGCCAAAGCCCATATTCGGCGCCTACCTCTCCGCCGCCCTCGCCAGCTCCGGCGGGAGCAGGCCCATGGAGGCGGAGGCCGCCCCTGTCCCGGTGGAGGAGCCGGCCGAGCAGAAGCCGAAGGTGGACCAGGAGAAGAAAATGGCGGCAACTAAGCGGCGGCCATCAAAGAAGGTCCGGAAGGTGGCCAAGCTCGCCGTGAAGTCGTTGGAGACGTACTACGGCGACCGTGCCTACCGCTTCCTATTCGACGCTGTCGCCGACTTCTTCGCCGCCCTCCTTGCATCGGACCGCGAGCAGCTGGCCCTCAGCGACAAGAAGAGTAAGATCGGACTCGCCGCCAAGTGGTGCCCCACGCCGGGCTCGTCGTTCGACCGCACTACGCTGCTCTGCGAGGCCATCGCCCGCCGCCTCTTCCCACGCGATTAGGACCCCGAGTACGCCAAGCTCTCCGACGAGCACTACACGTACCAAACCCTCCACCGCCTCCGCCGCGAGGTACTCGTCCCCCTGCGCAAGGTCCTGGAGCTCCCGGAAGTGTATATGAGCGCGCAGCGGTCGTCGGAGCTGCCCTACACCCGTGTGGCCTCGGTGGCCATGCGGCGCTACAAGTCCCTCTTCAAGAAGCACGACGAGGAGCGCTTCGACAAGTACCTGGAGGACGTGGAGGCCGGCAAGGCCAAGATCTCGGCGGGGGCGCTGCTGCCCCACGAGATTGCGGCGTCCGCCTACCGTGGCGAGGAAGACGAAGTGTCGGAGCTGCAGTGGCGGCGCATGGTGGACGACCTCCGCTCCAAGGGCTCGTTGTGCAATTGCATCTCAGTCTGCGACGTGTCCGGCAGCATGTCCGGCACCCCCATGGAGGTGTGCATCGCGCTGGGCGTGCTCACGTCGGAGCTCAGCGAGGAGCCGTGGGCCGGCAAGGTGATCACCTTCAGCGAGAGGCCCGAGCTTCAGCTCATCAACGGCAAGACCCTCCAGGAGAAGATGAGGTTCGTGGAGAGGATGCAGTGGGACATGAACACCAACTTCCAGGCAGTGTTCGACCAGATCCTCCGCACGGCCGTGGAAGCCCGGCTGGCGCCGGAGAAGATGGTCAGGAGTGTGTTTGTGTACAGCGACATGGAGTTCGACCAGGCGTCGGCCTACGAGGACGACGATGACGACTACTCTTCTGAGGAGGAGGAGGAGGGGGACGAGGAGAACGAGGACGAGGAGGAGGAGGACGACAGGGAGGACGAGGAGAAGGAGCGGTCGTGGCGTACAGACTATGAGGTGATCTGCCGGAAGTTTAGGGACGCCGGGTACGGGGACGTGGTGCCGCAAATCATCTTCTGGAACCTGCGCGACTCCAAATCGACGCCGGTGACGTCAACACAGCCTGGGGTGGCCATGGTGAGCGGCTTCTCCAAGAACTTCCTCAAGATCTTTCTGAAGAAGGACGGCGTGGTGAATCCCGAGGCCATTATGATGGAGGCCATCGCCGGCGACGAGTACCAGAAGCTGGCTGTGTTCGACTAGATCGATTGTCAATTTTTGCTCGCCTCTGTTTGCAATGTATTTCTCGCCCTAACGGAGTGTCTCGCCTGGCGAAGCTACTCCAGGAGTACATTTTAACATGCTACCAAATGCCTGGAGTACATTTTAACATGCTACCAAATGCACGGCCTCGCCAGGCATGGCTAAGGAGTAGGCTAGCTAACCTGAAATTCTATGGAGGTGTGTTTGATTTTTAGCATTGTGGTGAACACAGCCAGTTTGCTGTGTTTGATCTTCAGAATTGGAAACCATGTCGTGCCTGAAATTTAAGAGTGGTTTCTCAGCTCCCGGGTGCCCTTACACACTGTATGAACAGTAAATTCAAAAAAAATGAAACTTTGCAGCATCCAATAACCAAACTTTGGAGGTGTTTGCAAGTTTTCATGACAAAAAAACATTCGAGGAACCCTACACAAGAAAAAGATTTCAGGACTTGAAGGTTTGAGCACCTTTATCAATGAAAACTAAAACTCGTGTCTACACCTTCCTCTACATGATATTTTGTTATGAAATTGCAAAAAACTACAAAGTTTGGTCATATTTGATGTCGCGAAATTTCAGATTTTTTTATATATAAATTGACTATCCATGAGGGTGTAGGGACACTCTGGAGCTGTTACACCTTTTTCCTGAAATTTTGTTCTGAAATATGTTGCTTGAGTTGATAATCGTTCTTGGGTAGATTTATCAGAGGTACCTGACGGATCATCCTTTGGAGTGCATGAATTGAATGGATTTCTGAATTCCGAACAGTATGCTATGGTGGTGTTTGATTAGGGTCTTCTGTGAATCTGTACCAAAACCATCCTTGTAATTTGTTGTTCCCTCTCTCTAATCTCTGGTATTATTTCTTGAAAAAAAAAATCTTTTTTTAACACAGTATAGACACAAGCGTTCATATACACGCGCATATACTCACCCCTATGAACGCGCACACACACTCTACCTCTATGAACACCTCCAAAAGACTGAGCCGGCATATCATCTTGAAATTTACGAAATCAGCACTTCGTCATCGACGGGAACGTCTCCTCCCACTGAATGCACATCGCCGGAAATCCTAAAATAAATCCAGGAATAAATGCGAGCACCAAGATTTGAATCCTGATGAGTTGGGGATACCATAGTCCATCTAACCAACCAGCCACAAATCTTTGATATTATGATTTGATTGATGATCCCATGAATGAATTCCTCCTTCCTTGGGGGTTCAGATTACAAAATTATGCTCAAAGGCCGGCAACGGGCACTCAAGGAGGCATTTTACTGTTATAGGATGACTCTACAGTTCATTGTTCGGACTTGGTGGTCGGCGAATTCTGTTTGTCTGCTAAAGTATCGGTTCGAGCGTCAAATGAGAGTTTTCTTTTCACCACGGTGTACGGTCAGTCCACCTCCGGTAGAAAGTAAGCCTTCTACGTCGAGTTTCTCGCTCTCAAGCCACCCATGGGTGAGGGTTGGTTGTTGTGCGGAGATTTTAACCAAATCTATAGAGCACAAGACAAAAATAAGCCTAGCTTCAACAGGAATGGGATAACAAGATTCCGTCAGGCCCTCGCTGATGGGGAACTCAAGGAAATTCACATGTTGAACCGTTGCTCCACTTGGAGTAACGAACGTCAGGACCCAACTTTAAGAAAGCTTGACTCTTTCTTCTACAACTCCGATTGGGACATCTCCTATAGCGTCCATATCCTACACGCCCTTTCGTCCTCCCTCTCCGACCACTGTCCGCTCCTTCTTTCGCATGACTTGGGACCCAAGCGCCCGCGTAGATTTCGTTTCGAAAATTTCTGGATTGCTATGCCCGGCTTCCAACAAGCGGTCCAGCAGGGCTGGGGTGCCCCTTCCAACCATGTTGAGCCTTGCCACATCCTGTTTCATAAACTACGCAAAATGGCTTTCATGTTGAAATGTTGGAGCAAACGGTTGTTCTCGAATGCAAAGATCCAACTTCACATGGCTCTCCAGGTCATCCTTCACCTTGACAATGCTCAAGATCGACAACCTCTCTCAGATGACGAGGCTGACCTACATTCGAGGCTTAAGAGGAGGGTTATTGGTCTCGCGGCTTTAGTCGGGGTGAGAAAAAAGCAATGCGCCAGTATAAAAAACCTTAAGGAGGGGGGCGCCAATACCAAGTTTTTTCACCTAAGGGTCAATGCG
The DNA here is from genome assembly GCA_022496015.1 of Hordeum marinum. NCBI lineage: Eukaryota > Viridiplantae > Streptophyta > Magnoliopsida > Poales > Poaceae > Hordeum > Hordeum marinum. The sequence continues at coordinate 451,922,780 of CM039678.1, read as the reverse complement.
AGGAGGCAAAAAACTTCATCCACCGCCTCAAAGCGGGTGTCGGACGGGTCACCTCGCATGAGGAAAAGAATAAAGCGACACATGTGTTGGGGAACGTTGCATGGGAAACAAAAAATTTCCTACACACACGCAGATCTATTCATGGTGATGAGCATCTACGAGACGGAGAGTGGATCTACGTACCCTTGTAGATCGCTAAGCGGGAAGCGTTAAGAAACGCGGTTGGTGTAGTCGAACGTCTTCGCGATCCAAATCGCCGAGCATCCCGCGATCCAATCACGATCCGTCCCGCGAACTTGATCACGATCCGTCCCACGAACTTGATCACGATCCGTCCCACGAACTTGATCACGATCCTTCCGATCTAGCGCCGAACGGACGGCACCTCCGCGTTTAGCACACGTACGGCTTGATGACGATCTCCGCTGTCTTGATCCAGCAAGAGGGAGCAGAGAGGAGGAAGAGTTCTCCGGCAGCGTGACGGCGCTCCGGCGATGGTGGTGGAGCTATTCCGGCAGGGCTTCGCCTAAGCGCTGCAGAAAACCGATCTAGAGGAGAAACTATGCACCGGAGGAACGGGTAGCACGTGGCTGAAAAACTAGTGCAAAAACCCTAAAACCACCAGTATATATAGGAGGAGAGGAGGAGAGGAGGCATCCTTGGCTTCCCAAGCCAAGGGCTTCATCCGAAGCCACTAGGAGAGGAGGATTCCTCCTCCAATCCTAGTAGGACTAGGATTGCTCCTTTTTTTTGCCTTTTTCCACCTTTTTCCTATTGGGTTTTCTTCTCCAGCCACATGGGGCCTTGTGTGGGAGTTTCCACCAGCCCACTAAGGGCTGATATTCACTCTCCCACAGCCCATGAAGCCTCTTGGGTCGAAATACCCCTCCCGGAGGCCTCCCGATACACTACCGGCACTCCCGGTACACTACCGATGAGCCCAAAACTTTTCCGGCGACCAAAACAAGACTTCCTATATATGAATCTTTACCTCCGGACCATTACGGAGCTCCTCGTGAAGTCCAGGATCTCATCCAGGACTCCAAACAACCTTCGGTCACCATCATACATAACTCTATACTACCGAAACGTCACCAAACCTTAAGTGTGCAGACCCTGCGGGTTCGAGAACTATGTAGACATGACCGAGACACCTCTACGGTCAATAACCAATAGCGAGACCTGGATGCCCATATTGGTTCCTACATATTCTACGAAGATCTTTATCGGTCGAACCTCTATGTCAAGGATTCAGTTAATCCCGCATGATGTTCCCTTTGTTCTTCGGTATGTTTACTTGCCCAAGATTCGATCGTCGGTATCTCCATACCTAGTTCAACCTCGTTACCGTCAAGTCTCTTTACTCGTTCCGTAATACAAGATCCCGTGAATAACACTTAGTCACATTGCTTGCAAGGCTTGTTGTGATGTTGTATTACCGAGTTGGCCCTGAGATGCCTCTCCGTCACACGGAGTAACAAATCCCAGTCTTGATCCATGCCAACTCAATAGACACCCTCGGAGATAACTGTAGAGCACCTTTATAGTCACCCAGTTACGTTGCGACATTTGATACACACAAGGCACTCCTCCAGTATCTGTGAGTTGCATGATCTCATGGTCATAGGAACATATACTTGACATGCAGAAAACAGTAGCAATAAACTGACACGATCATATGCTACGTTTGTAGTTTGGGTCTTGTCCATCACATCATTCTCTTAATGATGTGATCCTGTTATCAAATGACATCCCATGTCAATGGCTAGGAAACCTTAACCATCTTTGATCAACGAGCTAGTCTATTAGAGGCATACTAGGGACATGGTTTTGTCTATGTATCCACACATGCATCTAAGTCTCCGATCAATACGATTATAGCATGGATAATAAACGATTATCATGAACAAGAAAATATGATAATAACTAATTTATTATTGCCTCTAGGCATATTTCCAACAGTCTCCCACTTGCACTAGAGTCAATAATCTAGTTCACATCACCATGTGATTTGCATTGTTATGAATCTAACACCCAATGAATTCTGGGGCTTGATCACGCTTTGCATGTGAGAGAGGTCTTATAGTCAACGGGTCTGCGACATTCAGATCCGTGTGTACTTTGCAAATTTCTATGTCAAACCGTAAACACTACTACCACGCTCCACTTGGTACTATTCCAAATGGCTGCTCCACTATACGTATCCAGATTGCTACTACGAGTCATCCGGATTGGTGTTAAAGCTTGCATTGACGTGACTCTTTACGACGAACTCTATATCACCTCCATAATCGAGAAACATCTCCTTAGTCTTTTAGTTACTAAGGATAATCTTGACCGCTGTCTAGTGCTCCATTCCAGGATCACTTTGAAACCTTCCGGCCATACTTATGGCAAGGCTGACATCGGGTCTTGTGCACACCATTGCATACATGATAGAGCCTATGGCTGAAGCATAGGGGATGACACTCATTTTTTCTCTATCTTCTACAGTCACTAGGTATTGAGTCTTACTCAACTTTATTCCTTACAAATCAGGCGAGAACTCTTTCTCTGACTGATCCATTTTGAAATCTTTCAAAATCTTTGTCAAGGTATGTACTCATTGAAAGTCTCATCAAGTATCTTGATCTATCTCTATAGATCTTGATGCTCAACAATTAGGTAGCTTTATCCAGGTCTTCCTTTGAAAAACTCTTTTCAAACAACCCTTTATGCTTTCCAGAAATTCTATATCATTACCGATCAACAATATGTCAACCACATATGCTTATCAGAAACTCTACAGTGCTCCCACTCACTTTATTGTAAATACAAGTTTCTCGTAAACTTTGTATAGACTCAAAAAACTTTAATCACCTCATCAAAGTGTATATTCCAACTCCGAGATGTTTGCTTCAGTTCATAGAAGGATCACTGAAGCTTGCACACCTTTTAGCATCCTTAGGACTGACAAAAACCTTCTGGTTGTATCACATACAACCTTTCCTCAAGAAAGGAAACGATGTTTTGGCATCCATTTGCCAGATTTCATAATTGAAAAATCCAGCAACTGCTAACATAATTCTAACAGACTTTAGCATCGCTACGAGTGAGAAATTCTCATCGCAGTCAACTCCTTGAACTTGCCGGAAACTTCTTTGCGACAAGTCGAGCTTTATAAATGGTGACATTCACCATCAACGTCTGTCTTCATTTTAAAGATCCATTTGTACTCAACGACCTGCCGTCCAACGAGCAAGTCTACAAAGTCTATACTTGGTTTTCATATATGGATCCTTTATCGGATTTCATGGCCTCTAACCATTTGTCGGAATCTGGGCCCATCATCGCTTCTCCACAGCTCGTAGGTTCATTGTTGTCCAACAACATGACCTCCAAGACAGGGTTGTTGTACCGTTCAGGAGCAGTACACATCCTTGTCGACCTACGAGGTTCGATAGTAACTTGATCCGAAGCTTCATGATCATCATCATTTACTTCCTCTTCAACTGACGTAGGTCCCACAAAAACATCTTTCTGCGCTACGCTACTCTCTGGTTGAAACAAAGGTTCAACAACCTCATCAAGTTCTATCTTCCTCCCACTTAATTCTTACGAGAGAAACTTTTTCTAGGCAAAGGACCCGTTTTAGCAACAAACACTTTATGCTTGGATCTGAGATAGAAGGTTCACCCAACTGTTCTTAGGGTATTCTACGAAGATGCATTTGTCCGCTTTGGGTTCGAGCTCATTAGGTGAAAACATTTTTCCACACAAGCGTCGCAGCCCCAAACATTAAGAAATGATAGCTTGGGTTTCTATCAAACCCTAATTCACACGGTGTCATCTTAACGGATTTAGATGGTGCCCTATTTAAAGTGAATGTAGTTGTCTCTAATGCATAACCCCAAAATAATAATAGAAAAACGATAAGAGACATCATAGCACGCAACATATCCAATAGAGCACGACTATGATATTTGGACACACCATCACACTATGGTGTTCCAGGTGGCATGAGTTGTGAAACAACTTTCACATTGTCTAAAGTTGTATGCCAAACTCGTAACTCAGATATTCACCTCCACGATCATATCGCAGACATCTTCTTGTCACGATGATCTTTAAACTTCACTCTGAATTTTCTTGAACCTTTCAAACGATTCAGACTTGTGTTTCATTAAGTAAACATACACTATATCTACTCAAATCGTTAGTGAAGGTAAGAAAATAACGATATCCATCGCACGCTACAAGACTCATTGGATTGCATACATCAACATGTATCATTTCCAATAAATCACTTGCCCGCTCCATCAAACCAGAAAACGGGGTCCTTTGTCATCTTGACCAAGAGGCATGGTTCACATGTCTCAACCGATTCGAAATCAAATGAGTCCAAAGATCCATCAGCATGGAGTTTCTTCATGCGTTTTATACCAATATGACATTTAGCGGCAGTGCCACAAGTACGTGGTACTTATCATTATTTGCTTTGCATCTTTTGGCATCAATGTTATGACCATGTGTATTACTACGATCAAGATTCAACAAACCATTCTCACTGGGTGCATGACCATTGAAGGTATTATTCATGTAAGCAGAATAAAAATTATTCTCTAACTTAAATGAATAACCGTGTTGCAATAAACACGATCTAATCACGTTCATGCCAACGCAAAAGACCAAATAACACTTATTTAGGTTTTTCCCTAATCCCGAAGGTAGAGAGAGCGTGCGATGTTGATCACATCAACCTTGGAAACACTTCCAACACACATCATCACCTCACCCTTAGCTAGTTCTCCATTTATTCCGTAGCTTTTATTTCGAGTTACTAACATTTAGCAACCGAACCGGTATCCAATACCTAGGTGCTACTAGGAGTACTAGCAAGGTACACATCAATAACACGTATATCAAATATACTTCTGTTGACGTTGCCAGCCTTCTTATCTACCAAGTATCTAGGGTTGTTCTGCTTCAGCGACCGCTCTCCTCATAATCGAAGCACTTAGTCTTGGGTTTGAGTTCAACTTTGGGTTGCTTCACTGGAGCAGCAACTGACTTGCTATCCATGAAGTTTCCCTTCTTGCTCTTGCCCTTCTCGAAACTAGTGGTTTGACTAACCATCAACACTTGACGCTCCTTCTTGATTTCTACCTTCGCGGTGTAAAACATCGCGAACAGCTCAGGGATCATTATTTCTATCCTTGGCGTTTTATAGTTCATCACCAAGTTCTAGTAGCTTAGTGACAATGACTTGGAGAACTATATCAATCACTATCTTACCCGGAAGATCAACTCCCACTCGATTCAAGCGATTGTAGCACCCAGACAATCTGAGCACATGCTCAACGATTGAGCTATTCTCCTTCATCTTGCAGGCAAAGAATCTTGTTGGAGATCTCATATCTCGCAACATGGGCACGAGCCTGAGATCCTAATTGCAGCTCTTAGAACATCTCATATGTTCCGTGACGTTCAAAATGTTTCGGAGCCTCAATTCTAAGCCGTAGTGCATGACGCACTAAACTATCAAGTAGTCATCAAAACGTGCCTGTCACATGTTCACAACATCTACAAATGACACTAGAGGGGTTGGTGCATCGAGCGGTGCATTAAGGACATAAGCCTTCTGTGCAACAACGAGGACAATCCTCAGATCACGGAGCCAGTACACAATATTGCTACCATCATCTTTCAACTCTATTTCTCCAGGAACGAATAAAAATTCAAGGGAGCTGCAGCGTGAGCTAGTAATCTACAACATAATTTTGCAAAGACACTACTGACTATGTTCATGATAATGAGTTCAACTAATCATATTACTTAGAACTCCCACTCAAATTGACATCCCTCCGGTCATCCGAGTGATACATGATCCAAATTCACCAACTCAAGTCCGATCATCACGTGAGTTGAGGTGGTTACAATGGTGAACATCATCATGTTGATCATATCTACTATATGACTCATGTTCGACCTTTTGGTCTCTTGTGTTCCGAGGCCATGTCTGTACATGCTAGGCTCGTCAAGTTTAACCCGAGTGTTCTGCACATGCAACACTGGCTTGCACCCGTTGTATGTGAACGTAGAGTCTATCACACCCGATCATCACGTGGTGTCTCGACACGACGAACTTTCGCAACGGTGCACACTCAGGGAGAACACAATTTATCTTGAAATTAAGTGAGGGATCACCTTATAATCCTACCGCCGTCCTAAGCAAAACAAGGTGCATAAAAGGATTAACATCACATGCAAATCATAAGTGACATGATATGGCCATGAACTTGTGTTTTTGATCTCCATCATGAAAGCACCGGCATGATCTCCATCGTCACCGGCACGACACCATGATCTACATCATCTTGATCTCCATCAACGTGTCGCCATCGGGGTTGTCGCGACCAACATGCTTCTACTACTATTGCTATTGTAGCGATAAAGTAAAGCATTACATTGCACTTAATGATTGTCACGCAGGTCATACAATAATTAAAGACAACCCTATGGCTCCTGCCGGTTGCCGTACTCATCGACATGCAAGTCGTGATAATCTATACATCACATGATCATCTCATACATCACATATATCACATCATGTAATTGGCCATATCATATCACAACATACCCTGTAAAAACAAGTTAGACGTCCTCTAATTGTTGTTGCATGTTTTACGTGGCTGCTACGGGTATCTAGCAAGAACAATTCTCATCTACGCAAAAACCACAACGGTGATACACTAGTTGCTTTTCAACCTTCTCAAGGACCGCCTTTGTCGAATCCGATCCAACTAAAGTGAGAGAAACTGGCACCCGCAAGCCATCTATGCAACAAGTTGCGGTCGAGGGAACCGGTCTCTCGTAAGCGTATGAGTAATGTTGGTCCGGGCCGCTTCATCTCACAATACCGTTGAACCAAAATCCAACCAAGGGAGGAAGCAATCTAAGCATCAACGCCCATAAACCTTTTGTGTTATACTCGAGATCTCATCTACACATAGACCTAGCTCTGATACCATTGTTGGGGAACGTTGCGTGGGAAAAAAAATTCCCTATGCACACGCAGATCTATCCATGGTGATGAGCATCTACGAGAGGGAGAGTGGATCTACGTACCCTTGTAGATCGCTAAGCGGGAAGCGTTAAGAAACGCGGTTGGTGTAGTCGAACGTCTTCGCGATCCAAATCGCCGAGCGTCCCGCGATCCAATCACGATCTGTCCCGCGAACTTGATCACGATCTGTCCCACGAACTTGATCACGATCCGTCCCACGAACTTGATCATGATCCTTCCGATCTAGCGCCGAACGGACGGCACCTCCGCGTTCAGCACACGTACGGCTTGATGACGATCTCCGCCGTCTTGATCCATCCAGAGGGAGCGGAGAGGAGGAAGATTTCTCCGTCAGCGTGACGGCACTCCGGCGATTGTGGTGGAGCTATTCCGGCAGGGCTTCGCCTAAGCGCTACAGAAAACCGATCTAGAGGAGAAACTATGCACCGGAGGAACGGGTAGCACGTGGCTGAAAAACTAGTGCAAAACCCCTAAAACCACCAGTATATATAGGAGGAGAGGAGGAGAGGAGGCATCCTTGGCTTCCCAATCCAAGGGCTTCAGCCGAAACCACTAGGAGAGGAGGATTCCTCCTCCAATCCTAGTAGGACTAGGATTGCTCCTTTTTTGCCTTTTTCACCTTTTTCCTATTGGGTTTTCTTCTCCAGCCACATGGGCCTTGTGTGCGAGTTTCCACCAGCCCACTAAGGGATTATATTCACTCTCCCACAGCCCATGAAGCCTCTTGGGTCGAAATACCCCTCCCGGAGGCCTCCCGGTACACTACCGGCACTCCCGGTACACTACCGATGAGCCCGAAACTTTTCCGATGACCAAAACAGGACTTCCTATATATGAATCTTTACCTACGGACCATTTTGGAGCTCCTCGTGACGTCTGGGATCTCATCTGGGACTTCGAACAACCTTCGGTCACCACCATACATAACTCTATACTACCAAAACGTCACCAAACCTTAAGTGTGCAGACCCTGCGGGTTCGAGAACTATGTAGACATGACCGAGACACCTCTATGGTCAATAACCAATAGCGAGACCTGGATGCCCATATTGGTTCCTACATATTCTACGAAGATCTTTATCGGTCGAACCTCTATGTCAAGGATCCAGTTAATCCCGCATGATGTTCCCTTTGTTCTTCGGTATGTTTACTTGCCCAAGATTCGATCGTCGGTATCTCCATACCTAGTTCAACCTCATTACTGGCAAGTCTCTTTACTCGTTCCGTAATACAAGATCCCGTGACTAACACTTAGTCACATTTCTTGCAAGGCTTGTTGTGATGTTGTATTACCGAGTGGGCCCTGAGGTACCTCTCCGTCACACGGAGTAACAAATCCCAGTCTTGATCCATGCCAACTCAACAGACACCTTCGGAGATAACTGTAGAGCACCTTTATAGTCACCCAGTTACGTTGCGACATTTGATACACACAAGGCACTCCTCCGGTATCCGTGAGTTGCATGATCTCATGGTCATAGGAACATATACTTGACATGCAGAAAACAATAGCAATAAACCGACACGATCATATGCTACGTTTGTAGTTTGGGTCTTGTCCATCACATCATTCTCCTAATGATGTGATCCCGTTATCAAATGACATCTCATGTCAATGGCTAGGAAACCTTAACCATGTTTGATCAACGAGCTAGTCTATTAGAGGCATACTAGGGACATGGTTTTGTCTATGTATTCACACATGCATCTAAGTCTCCGATCAATGCAATTATAGCATGGATAATAAACAATTATCATGAACAAGGAAATATGATAATAACTAATTTATTATTGCATCTAGGGCATATTTCCAACAACATGATCATTTCAAGGCCATTTTCAACAGAGGTCAGAGAAGGACAAAAGACTTCAACTCGGATGCTCTTCCTTTTGAGGATTACAACCTCTCCAGCCTGGGTGATAACTTCAGTGAGGCCGAGGTGCTTTCGGCCATCTTACAGTTACCCGACGACAAGTCCCTAGGCCCCGATGGTTTCACCGGCTCGTTCTTAAAGTGGACATGATGAGCGCGATCAACTCCTTCTCAAACTTGCACGATGCCAACCTGCACTGGCTAAATTCGGTGAATATTGTGTTACTACCTAAGAAGGATGGGGCGGAAGATATCTCAGATTTTCGCCCAATAAGTCCGATTCATGCCTTCGCCAAGATCATTGCTAAGGTCATGGCCAATCGCCTCGCCCCATTCATGAACGACCTAGTCTCCAAGGCTCAAATTGCTTTCATCAAGACAAGAAGTATTCACGACAATTTCATGTTCGTCCGCGGCTTTCTGAGACGGCTCCACCGCACTAAAACACCGGCCCTTCTGCTAAAGCTGGACATTAAAAAAGCTTTTGACTCGGTGCACTGGGACTACCTTCTAGACTTACTAAAACGACGAGGATTCCCTGCGAGGTTCAGAAATTGGCTTGCTGCTCTTTGGGCCTCGTCCTTCTCGCGGGTTCTACTTAATGGCATTCCAGGAGACCCAATCAAACTTGGGAAGGGGCTTCGTCAGGGGGACCCTCTATCCCCCCTACTTTTTGTCCTCGCCATCGACCCGTTGCAACAACTGCTTGCAAAAGCCACTGATCATGGACTTCTCCACCGCCTGCGGGGCCGCACCACCACTCTACGTACCTCACTTTACGTCGATGATGCTGCAATCTTTATTGCACCCTTTAAAGAGGACATTGATCGGTTGGTTGATATTTTGGCTAGTTTTAGGAAGGTCACTGGTTTGGTCGCTAATCCCCTCAAGAGTGTGGTTGCCCCCATCTGTTGTGGTAACCTTGACCTCGATGCCATTCTAGAGAGCTTCCCGGCAAAGAAGGTGGGCTTTCCCATGAAATACCTGGGGCTTCCACTTTCCACACTCACAACCTGAAGAGTTCTGATTGTCAATTCCTGGTGGACAAGGTGGCGGCCAAGCTCCCACCATGACAAGGGAATAACATAAATATTGCTGGACGGACTACCCTTGTCAAATCTGTTTTGACTTCTATTGTGATCTTCCACATCACTGCCCTTGACATGCCTCCAGGCACCAAAAAAAGCATCACAAAATTTCAAAGGGCTTTCCTTTGGGCGGGGGCCGATCAGATCTCGGGCAGCAAATGCAAAGTCAATTGGAAAGTGGTTTGTCGGTCCAAAAACATGGGCGGCCTGGGTATCCTCGACCTCGAAAAATTCTTTGAGGCACTCAGGCTTTGCTGGTTATGGTTTGCTTGGGTGGATCCTCTTAGGGCCTGGGTTGGCCTCGAAACCCCATGCGACGACAAGGACAAGGACCTTTTCTATGCGTCCACGAATATCACCATTGGGGACGGTTTGAAGGCGAGTTTTTGGCACTCCCCTTGGCTAAATGGTCAAAAGCCTAAAATCATTGCTCCGGGCATCTTCACCCTTTGCAAGCGCCCTAACAACTATGTAGCCAAAGCGATGTCCAACAATGATTGGGTGAGGCATATTAACTTTCAAGGCGGCCTTTCAGTTATCCTTCTCCAACAATTTTGTGATCTTTGGTAGAGAGTTCAGCAGATCAATCTTACTATGGGCATCAGTGACAGTATCCGCTGGAAGTTCACGACGGACGGTTGCTACTCCGTAGCCACAACGTACATGATGCAGTTCACTGGTTTGATCAAGTCTGCGTTGCCGCAAATGGTTTGGAAGATTTGGGCGTCCCCTAAGATTAAATTCTTCTCCTGGCTTTTCCTTCAAGATAAAATCTGGACTTCTGACAGGCTGCAGCGTAGAGGATGGCCCAAATGCGGCCTTTGTCAGCTTTGCAAACAGGAGCCAAAATCGGTGGCCCATATTATGTTCAAATGCAGATTCACTATCAGGGTGTGGAACTTCAATTTCGGTTGACTGGGTTGGCAATCTACGACCCTCTCTTGGGTCAACTTTGAGACGGTCAACCAATGGTGGGTCTCGAGTGAGGAACGATCAGGCTATTCCAGGAAGGCGATCAACTCTCTGCATATGCTCATTTGTTGGGAGATATGGAATGAGAGAAATGCGCAGGTCTTCTGAAACAAGGCTTCCCTGTCGTCAAGAGTGGCGACTTCGATCAAGAATGAGGAAAAGACGTGGGTAGTAGCTGGAGCCAGGTTTCTAGGTGATATTTTACCGGGAGAGTGATCGCCTTGTCCGGGCCTGTGTGGCCATGTACCATTTTAAGACTATGTTCTCCTTTTCTCCTTAATTAATGAGATGAGACAAAGCTTTTGTCTCTGTTTCAAAAAAAATCCTAGTTGGTTGTGCTTGTGGCTTAAGTGTATGTCGACATATAGTAACCGCCATGACAGAACCATCTCAAAACGCTTGATCCTTATTTTGGGGAAGTCTCGAACACTCACCTTTTTTTAGCCATATCCACGGAGTAAACCTTGGTTACTACTTTAGGCTAGGCGGTGAGGTAGTGATGTGAGGGGTGTAAGCACGAAGCATCATGGTGCATTTGTCTTTGGATCTATCCTCTAATTTGTATATACTTTCTCCATTCTTAAAAATAAGTCTTTTTACGAATTTCAGTGCGGATTACATATGGATGTATTTTGATATATTTTAAAATATAGATTCAGTCGTTTTGTCCTGTATTTAGTTCCTATTAAAATGTCTAGAAGGGTTTATATTTAGTAACGAAGGGAGTATACTGTATCAGACCTCTGTATATGGGTTTTGTAAAGTTTGATGTTTATACATGTTTTGATCAAGACCTGCTTAGAGGTGATGTCAATCGAGATGAGAAAGGAAATTCATTGTAAGTTGAAATTTGAGAATTAAATGGTGTGCACATGTTCTGACGGCTAAAGTTTTGGCGCTAAGATTCTACCTATCCCTTGCACAAAAGGCAGGGTGCAATCGTCTCGCTGTTATTTCCGATAATGTGGACGTCATTGAGACCATGAAGAATGGAGGACGTTCCGCGGGAGCGGTGGCGACACTTTTTAATGATTATTATTTTCTTACATGCGATTTTTTTACTAGTTTCGAACATTATAATGGAAAAGCAAACAAAGTTGCCCATGAGCTTGCTAGATTAGCTAGATTTTCTTTAACTAATCATTAGTTTGAGGAGCCTGTGAGCAAAATTGTATATCTCTTCTCATAGATGATGTAATTATTATTTTGGATTAATAAAGTTTAACTTTTCTAAAAGTTGACCTTTGCATTGTTTTGTTTCGTGATGATAGACCTTTGCATTGCTAGTTGCCTCAAACTTAGAACCGTTATTACTTGTGGTCTCGCGTAGCGTCCTACCCCATATTTACTTTCTTATTTTTTTATCCTTTTATTTAGGGACCCCAATAGTTGGGTGACGGACACCATGCGGGAGGTAAGAGTGAACATTTGGTTCGCTACCAGGAACCCCCTAGTGCGAACTTTTTGGTTCACTAGGAAACTTTCTCTAGTGCAAACCCTATGCCAGCCAGCCCCTCTACTAGTCTCTCGGCCCAACACCATTTCTTTTAAAATAGAAAAATGTAGAAAAGTGTAAAAAAATTGCCATGACGTAGATAAAAACATACAGTATTAAAAATTTGTGATGAAAATTCATCTATTTGTTGATTTTCTGGCCATTTTCAACATTTAGGTAATAAGAAAATTGTCATCTTAAAAACGTAAAAGAAATTTCCATCTTATATAGCATATAAATGACGCATGTTAAAGTAAAAAATAGTCGCATGAAAAAATTGGAAGTGCTACCTACAATTGAAATTGAAAATGCCATAGTCTAAAATTTTAAATTTCCATGCTACCTAAAATAAAATCGCCATGGTCTAACTGATAAAATAGCCATGGTCTAATTGATAGATTTCCATGGTCTAAACCAAATTTTTTGCCATGGATTGATAAATAAGATTGCAATAGTCTAACTTTAAAAATTGCCATGGTCTAATTAATAAATTTCCAAGATGTAAATAATAAAATGATCTAAAATAATAAAATTGCAGTGTTACCAGAAAAAACTAGCATGGTCTAAATATTTAATTTTCTATCGTACCTACAAAAGGACTAATATTGTGTAATTAATAAAAAATGCATGCACTAATTAAAAATATGGCATGATGTAAGTAAATGGAATTACCATGCTACCAATAATAAATTACACATGGAAAGTTTAGAAAAATTCTCCTCTAAAAACATGTAAGAATTTAAAAATGTATTCTCTAAAAAACATGGCAACTTTTGAGATTTGGAAGGGCACATGGCAAAAATTAGAGATTTTTGTTCTTTCAAAGATGAAAATATTCGGGATTCTTAGGGTTTTTTCAGCCAATTTTTCCAAAACGGATAAGCAAATTTAAATCATTTTAGCTACAATATACATGTAAAACTTTTACCACATGTGTTTACAAAACTACTTCCAGTCCAAATGGCCAAGTGGTAAGTGCTCCTCATGCATTTAAGGTGTTGTGAGTTCGAGCCCCACCCCTTGTTTACATTGGTCATATTTTTTGTGGGGAGAATAAAAGGTGGGGGCATTCACCATGAAACCTATTAGAGAAAATGATTCGGAAAACCTGACGCGACACTAGACTTGCGTCGCGATTTGTCCTAGAAGATTGAACAGTAGCCAATGCATTCGCTAGGAATTGCCTCATATTTTGAGCTTGGATAGACTCTATATTTTGTCGACCGTGCATTTTTTTGCCATGTCTTGTAGACCAAATATGCGTAAATTTGTCATCTCTAAGAATGCATTCCACGCGACAAGTTTAAAAACCATAGATATGCCATGTGGACACTTTGATAATTTATACAATTTGCCATGGTCGAAAAAAATGTTTTCGGATTTGCCATGTGACCAGATACAAATTTGCCATGTTATGAACATTTTCCTAAACTTGCCATGTGCATACTATACAAAACAAATAATATTTCCATAATATGTATAATTGCCTGATTTAGATCGCAAACTTGTCTAAACTTGCCATGTGATCACTAGAAAAAGAAATTTTTGCTACACATTAGAAGTCATTTTTTAATTACATGAAATGCACAATTTTCCATGTTGTTTGTACGGGTGCCATGTGGTATATACAACTTACTTCATATGATAATATTTTTTGTTATGGGAATAGTTTTCTTAGAAAAGGAAACACATTTTTTGGTATTACTCTGTATTTTCAAAAACAAAATACAATAGCAGGTTCTTTTTTCCACCGGAAATTCGGGCTAATTTCTCTTTACAAAAACAACAATTTTGCTAATTTTCCATTTGTCCACTACAAAATATTTTACAGTTGCCATGGTAACAATAGCATTTTTTATTAAAATTTTCATGTAACCATGTCACATTTTTTATTTAAAAATTTATCTGTCATGGAATTGGAATCTCCTTGTGAACTTTAACGAGGCATGGCAATTTGCCATATCTAGGAGTAGTTTTAGGTTGCATGATGAATGGGTAAAATACATACAAGTTTTTATTTATTTTTTTACTTGATGCTTATCTTGATCAATACAACCTCATGTCACTCATGTAAATTTCCATGCTACCTGCTTCATTCCCCTCTTAAGCTTTTCGTGTTTTCACCATGCTTTTTTTCTCAACTACTCATGTATATTTAGGTGACTAATCCGTGTGTCATGGGTTTTGCCCTGTGGCAACTTCTATACAATCCACCTTACTATTCTAGGTTGTCCACATGCCAATATTTTTTGGATTTTTTACTATGGTTAAATTCTTTTGATTCCGCTACGCAGATTATATATGCCACCCGCCCCTGGCAATTATTGAAGATGTAGCATATTTCTCTTCTGTAGCATGGCAAAATCCTAAATTTGCCATGTTTTTAGATAACCAAATTACTAACTTTTTCCATATTCTCTTTGTCAAATTCCTAAATTTTCCATTTTTTCAAATAACAGTTGTCCTAAGTTTTCCATATGCCCAGGGCAAATTCCTATTTTTTTTTACTTTTACAAAGAATGAATCCCCTAAAATTTTCATGTGCCCATTTACAAATTTCCAAAACCTGACATGTCTTTTAGAGAACAAAACTTCTAAACTTGCTATTTGTGCATGTAAATTGGTCATTTTTCCGTAGAACAAAATTTCTATGTTTGCCATAACTTTCAAAATTATAAAATCCTTAAATCTATCATGTTCCCATTACAAAATTCAAGAAGTTTGACACCTTTTTTAGATAACATACTTCCTAAATTTTTCATGTGCGATTTTATTATAGGTTGCATGGCAATTATATTATTTAGACCATGGCAAATATATTATTTAGACCATGGCAATTTTATTAAACAGACCATGATAGTTTTTCAGTTAGCATGGCAATTTAAATATTTATACCATGGAAAATTTAATGTAGATAACATGCTAATTTTATTAGTTAGACCATGACAATTTTTCTTGTCTGAAAACTATTTTTTGGTTTATTTTGGACCATGTCAAATTTTATTAGACTTATCATGGCATGGAAAATTTATTTAACATACCATTGTAAAATATTTTTTCTATATGCTTTCAAATTTATTAACATGATAATTTTTTTCTCTAGCCATGTCAAATTGCATTGCGAGAACATGGCTAGTTTTACTTCCAAGGCAAATTTATTTTCTACAGTATGACAACTATCTTGATTTATTATCTACATAGACTTGTGTGTTTGAAATCATGATTATGGGGTCCATAATTATTGTTTAGAAGCATGTCAACTTATGTATCTATTTCTATTATCTAGACGCATCAAAAATACGTGCGGTATATGTATTTTTTGAATCGCTACCTATGTAGTAGTGTCATTATAAAATGGATGGCAAATATGTATGTTTTTAGTTCATTAAGTGGGGTGCTAAAAATCACCATGCTTTGTTTTATCATCTAAGGCCTGTATTTTTGGAGCATGACAACTTCTGTAACAAGTTGTATTATTTAAGGCATGCTTTTTTGGATCTAAGAGGAACCCCAACGGCTCCCATATTCAGAAAAATCAGTTAATGAGAAGTTTGGGCAAAAAGAAACTCTCCAACAGATCACGTAAACCACATTAGGGCATCTTGTAAATTAGGCCCGTTTTCCCTCAGGTTTACGAAAAGATGATTTTCATGTATAATAGCGGGCCAGAAACTTCACCATGCACCCTACCAAAATACCGCCGTGCCGTCACACTCGTCGCATTATCATCGTGCCACCATAACTACCCCGCCGACATGCCGCCACGCGGCGCCACCCCCGCAATGCCCCTCACAGGCGGTCATCCCGTGCCCACAACGCCTCGCGCCGGCGACCGTCACGCATGTCACTGATTGGCAGGTCCTAGGTCATCATCTATTTTTTAATTACAAATAAAGTAAAGACGGTTTTGCGGGAAGACATTTATGAGAACTGGCAAAAGTAGCTCTCGAACAATTTGTCCTCAATTTTAGGGTCGTCCTGTAGCGGGAAGTTTTTTGAGTTTCTCTAAACCTGGGCTTTTTTTTTGCCTTATGTCAAGACTTGAATTTGCACAAAATTCATCTAGCGTCAGATTGCAAAGGGATGGTGGAAGATATCCATCATGGAAATGGCTTAGTTTACGGAGCGATCATCCATGAGATTAAGCTGAACTTATCTTCTTTTATTTCATGTAATATAGTTCATGAATTTAGGAGCTCAAACATCGAAACTCACAATCTAACGAAGCATGCATTGATGTTAGGGTCTGGCTGTCATGTTTGGTTAGATCAGCCTGATGGTATTGCTTTCGTCCCTGTAGACATTGTGACGGTTGAATAAAAGCTCTGCGAGATTGTCTAAAAGAAGATATGTCTAAGAGACAATTAGATGTGACATAGTTATTGTACATCTAAATGACTAAATCAAACATAAAAAGAAAAAAAAGAAAATAGCCACACGTATCTTCACATAAGATTAATGATATACGACTTAGATGTGCAATACTTATGTCACATCTAAATGTGATTTAACAAAACCGAAAAAAAGCTATAGATGGCCCGGAGGGGTCAAGCTGAAGGAGTTGTTTCGGCAAACGAAATCGTTTGATCGATCACCCTCCAAGCACGAACAAATCGTTTGTTGGGAGATCATCCAGATGTGACGTTCCTCGAATATTCTGGTCCTTCATCCACGGTGAAAAATCACAAAAATCTATGGCCCCTGCAGCTTCTTGGAATCCATTGCGTTCTCAAACTCCGTCCAAAACTTTCACATCAATTTTTTTTAGGGAAAAACTTTCACATCAAATTTGAAATCACTCTTATATAAACATTTTTTAGATCAACAGGGGGCTCCCCCGGCTCCATTTGATAGAACTCCGAGAAAACCGGGAACTGGTTCACAAGTTCATTACAGACTTCACTAAAAACGATACCAACCTAAAAACTGGAAACTACAAAATATCAAAGACGAGATAAAATGTTTGATGTAAAAGCCAGACATGCCTTGCCTGCCAGCATAAGCCCTAGGCAGTACGTCGCTGGAACATCAAGGGGGGGGGGGGGGCTGGAGAGTAGCATTGCTTTTTGAATTAGGCCACCAGACTGTGCATCATCGAGACTGGCGAGCAAACGGCGTCCAAGGTGGATGTTGGGCTTGCTGCAGCATGAACACCATGGCCGTGGAGCTTGCGCGCAACAACTGAAGTCCCTCTTGCCTCACTCCATCTCCAACCGCTCTGCCTCTTGCATCAGTGTCCGAAGGTGTTGGCAGAACTGATCTGTCTGGTCCATCATATGTTCCTTGAAGATTACGCGCCATCTTCCGATTGTTCTTAAAATCAGCGACCAAACATGTTTCATCGATAGCCAGACGACACCATCAAATATCATATTATTTGTGTGCTTTCACAAAGCCCAGAGAATAGCTGCTACAATGATATTAAAGGCATCCAGTTTCTTCCCAGCTATCCAATAAAACGAGACAGCTCTTATATAAACATGATGGTGACTTTGTTTGTAAAATCGGAGCGATAGCCTATTTCGAAGCAGCCACGTAAGTTCCAACCAAAAGCGAGCAACCAGAAGTCCACACTCCACAACCCTCGGTAACCATGTCAGGATTGATAAAAACAAGTTCGCAACCCTCGGTAACTAAGTCGGGCTACGAGCCTACGATCGTAACCCTCTGTCCGTATTAAACGACACGACCGAACGAGGTGTCACACGGAAGGCTTCCGTGGTGGAAGGGAGAAGATCGAACAGGAAACCCACGGACCACGCACGGCCATGGAACGCTACTTCTCCACGGACGTGCTGGTGGACATCCTGCAGCGGCTCCCGCCGAGCAGCCGCCGCAGGGCGCGCCTCGTCTGCCGGGTCTGGCGCTACGCCGTCGACAAGCGCACCACGGAGATGCAGAGCCGCGCGAAGCCCCTCATCTGGCACACAGGCAACGCCGTCGCCTACGTCGTCGACGACCCGTCCTCGGCGCGGAGCTGCAGGCAGCTGTGGAGGAGCCCCGCCAAAGGCCGCGACCGCGAGACGGTGCAGCTTGTCGGCACGTGCAACGGCCTGCTCTGCCTGTGCGACGACGAGGGACGCGCCGGCGGCGCCCTCACGGTCATCAACCCGGCCACCGGCGCGACGCTGCCCGTCCCGCCGCTGCCGTGCGCCGCCGGGCAGCTCGTCGGGCGCCACACCACGAAGAAGTGGAGCAGGGCCGAGGCATGGCACGAGGCGTACTGCTTCGCGTACCACCCGACGACCGGGAAGCACAAGGTGGTGCACGTCCCGTGCAGCTACGAACGGGTGTGCGAGTTCGACGCCGTCCACGTGCTCACGCTGGGGGAGGCGACGTGGCGGGAGGTGCCGGCCGGTCCGGGCGGCGCAAAGTGCGACCTCGCCGCCGGCATCGTCAGCGTCGACGGCAAGACATACTGGGTCTGGGTCACGGCGAGCGGCGTCGCCAAGGTCGCGTCGTTAGACCTCGACGGCGAGCGCGTCGTCGTCTCCGCCACCCCGCGGCCGCCGTCGCTGCCAACCGGGCACAGCAGCTACCACCTGACGGAGGTGCGCGGGAGGCTGGGTTTTGTCACCCGTGGGCACGCCTCGGCCGAAGCGTGGGTTTTGGACGGGGAAGGGCAGGGATGGTGTCGCCGGTACATCCTCGAGCAGCGTGTCCCGCTGCCGCACTTTGCATACGCCGGCGAGTGCGTCCTCACGGTGCGCAACGGCGCGTCGTTTTACGCGCACCGGCGGAAAGATGCAGCGTCGTCGGGCAGGAGGCTGCGGTGTGACGAAGATGGCGACGTGGTGCGCGTCGACCACGAGGATGAGGGGAGGCTTGTCGTGAACATGGGGGGCTACGTCGGAGACTACTACCGGACGTTTGCCTATGTCAAGACGATGGAGCCACTTCGAATTACGTAGTTAATTGATTAATTAATAATGTGTAATAAGGACTTTTCTTTCTGTTTGGTATAGTAATTTGCAACTGTGTTTGTCTTGATTCTAGGGAAAATCTATATACTATCCTCAAAATAGGTTTACCCCCGCTTTGCAAATAGACTGATTCTATTATATACTAGTAAACGTGCAAACTGTACATATTATGTCCTCCATTCATAATTAGCAAATTCACAATCGTGTGTGCATGTCACACATCGAAGGCAATCAACAGGATGATTGCTTGCATATACCACAATAGCATTAACCATGTGCTTCCACATAAATCAAGCTTGCCTGACAAAAGTAAACAAGAAACACTCATTGGAAAATCAAATGAGTTCAAAAGACAATTTCCCATCATTCAAGTGCACCCTTTGTAAGAGCAGCAGTACAAAAGAATATCAGCTCTTCACAGGAAGAAATTAACCCCACAAACTACGATGAAAAACTGAATCCTTACAAATAAAAATCAAAACTAAACGCCCTGCAGAACATGTCACACATGCAAAAAAATAAAAAAAATAAAAGAACCGAATCAACAAGACACTAGGTTAATCTATCAGGGGAAGAAGTGGGTCGATCAACTTATGGGGACAAAGACACCAGTGCCTTGGGGCGTCGATTGCAGGGAGTCAAAGGCAAGTGAGGTGGCTGCTGGAGAACATTTGTGATGATTGTTAGGCCAAAAAAACATACCAGATCAATCAAGTCATTCCCAATGAAGAAGATGAGGCAAACCTAATGAATCAACGCCTCCATTTTGGCCATCTCAGTGTGGCGGACCCCATAATTCGAGTGTGCTGCATTGATGCAGATGCTCCACCAAGCCAAAAAAAAACATGCATTCACTTTTAGTAAGGGCATTCATGCATTCTCGAAAAAAAAGGGCATTCATGATTAATCGAGGATCGAATTCTATCATTTAGTAAAGGCATTCATGGTGTTTGTTCGGATTGTTAGCGCAAACTCGCAAATAGTATACTGCAGGGTACTTTTTTTTTTGCATGGTAATACTGCAGGGAATTTATGGGAATTTCAGGTAGAACTGTATAAGTTGATTTTAAAAATACGATCAAATCACAACTGTACGAATGCAGAAGTAGGATTCAGTGCTGAATTTATACCTTTGAGGCTACCTCCTTAACCATCTGTTATTGATTTGACATCTTTTGGTATACTCAGAAAGCTTCAACTCTAGTTCTGGTATATCAGGCCTACAAAATGATAATTTGACTCAGTGAAACAGTGGTAATTCTTAACATTGCTTGTCAACTGGGGGCCACAAGGCGGCAATATAGATCATCATTTAAGAAATTATATGGGTGCTAGTGTTGGAAATATGCCCTAGAGGCAATAAATAAAGTGTTTATTATATTTCCTTGTTTATGATAATCATTTATTATCCATGCTATAATTGTATTAATTGGAAACACATTACATGTGTGGGTAAATAGACAATACTTTGTCCCTAGTATGCCTCTAGTGAACTAGCTCGTTGATCAAAGATGATCAAGGTTTCCTAGCCATTGACATGAGATGTCATTTGATAACGGGATCACATCATTACGAGAATGATGTGATGGACAAGACCCGAACTACAAACGTAGCACTTGATCGTGTCAGTTTATTGCTACTGTTTTCCGCATGTCAAGTATATGTTCCTATGACCATGAGATCATGCAACTCACGGATACCGGAGGAGTGCCTTGTGTGTATCAAACGTCGCAACGTAACTGGGTGACTATAAAGGTGCTCTACAGGTATCTCCGAGGGTGTCTGTTGAGTTGGCATGGATCAAGACTGGGATTTGTTACTCCGTGTGACGGAGAGGTATCTCAGGGCCCACTCGGTAATACAACATCACGATAAGCCTTGCAAGCAATGTGACTAATTGTTAGTTGCGGGATCTTGTATTACGAAACGAGTAAAGAGACTTGCCGATAACGAGGTTGAACTAGGTATGGAGATACCGATGATCGAATCTAGGGCAAGTAACATACCGAAGAACGAAGGAAACATCATACGGGATTAACTGGATCCTTGACATAGAGGTTCAACCGATAAAGATCTTCGTAGAATATGTAGGAACCAATATGGGCAACCAGGTCCCGCTATTGGTTATTGACCGTAGAGGTGTCTCGGTCATGTCTACATAGTTCTCGAACCCGCAGGGTCTGCACACTTAAGGTTTGGTGATGTTTCGGTAGTATAGAGTTATGTATGGTGGTGACCGAATGTTGTTCGGAGTCCCAGATGAGATCCCGGACGTCATGAGGAGCTCCGGAATGGTCCGGAGGTAGAGATTCATATATAGGAAGTCATGTTTTGGTCGCCAGAAAAGTTTCGGGCTCATCGGTAGTGTACCGGGAGTGCCGGTAGTGTATCGGGAGACCATCGGGAGGGGTATGTCGACCCAAGAGGCTCGATGGGCTGTGGGAGAGTGTTTACCAGCCCTTAGTGGTCTGGTGAAAGTCCCACACAAGGCCCATGCGGTTTGGGAAAAAAGGCCTAAAGAGAAAAGGTGCAAAAAGGCAAAAATAGGGTGAATCCTAGTCCTACTAGGATTGGAGGTGGAGTCCACCTCCTCCACCTGGTTCGGCTGACTCCTTGGAGGCTTGGCCCTTGTGCCAAGCCTACTTCTCTCTTCCTCTTATATATACTGGAGGTTTTACGGTTTTTGCACAGAATTTTCAGCCATGTGCTGCCCGTTCCTCCAGTGCATAGTTTTTCCTCTAGATCGGTTTTCTACAGCGATTAGGCGAAGCCCTGCCGGAATAGCTCCACCACCATCGCCGGAGTGCCGTCATGATGCCGGAGAACTCTTCCTCCTCTCCGCTCCCTCTTGCTGGATCAAGACGGCGGAGATCGTCATCAAGCTGTACGTGTGCTGGACGCGGAGGTGCCGTCCGTGTTGGGGAACGTCGCATGGGAAACAAAATTTTCCTACGCACACGCAAACCTATCCATGGTGATGAGCATCTACGAGAGGGAGAGTGGATATACATACCCTTGTAGATCGCTAAGCGGGAAGCGTTAAGAAACGCGGTTGGTGTAGTCGAACATCTTCGCGATCCAAATCGCCGAGCGTCCCGCGATCTCATCACGATCCATCCCGCGATCCAATCACGATCCGTCCCGTGATCTCATCACGATCCGTCTCACGATCCTGATCACGATCTGTCCCATGAACTCATCACGATCCGTTCCGCGATCTCATCACGAACCGTCTCGCGATCTCGATCACGGTCCTTCCGATCTAGCGCCGAACGGACGGCACCTCCGCGTTCAGCACACGTGCAGCTTGATGATGATCTCCACCGTCTTGATCCAGCAAGAGGAGGTGGAGAGGAGAGAGAGTTCACCGGCAGCGTGACGGCGCTTCGATGATGGTGGTGGAGTGATTCCGGCAGGGCTTCGCCTAAGCGCTGTGGAAAACCGATCTAGAGGAGAAACTGTGCACCGGTGAAACGGGTAGCACATGGCCGGAAATTCTGTCCAAAAACCACCCAATCCACTAGTATATATAGGAGGAGAGGAGAGGATAGGCATCCAAGGCCTTTGGGTCGGCCGAAATAGGAGGTGGGAAGCAATCCTACTTCACCTCCAATCCTAGTTGGAGTAGGATCGCCTCCTATTGGCTGATTTTCCACCTTTTGCTTTAGGACTTTCTCTCCTGCTCCATGGGCCTTTGTGGCTGTTTTCCCAGCCCACTGGGCTGGTTAATACTCTCCCACAGCACATGGACCTCTTGGGGTCGAAGTACCCCTCCCGGAGGTCTCCCGGTACACTACCGGCACTCCCGATACACTACCGGCACTCCCGGTACACTACCGATTAGCCCGAAACTTTTCCGGAAACCAAACTGGGACTTCCTATATATGAATATTTACCTCCGGACCATTTCGGAGCTCCTCGTGACGTCCGGGATCTCATCCGAGACTTCGAACAAACTTCGGTCACCACCATACATAACTCTACACTACCGAAATGTCACCGAACCTTAAGTGTGCAGACCCTGCGGGTTCGAGAACTATGTAGACATGACCGAGACACCTCTACGGTCAATAACCAATGGCGGGACCTGGACGTCCACATTGGTTCCTACATATTCTACGAAGATCTTTATCGGTCGAACCTCTATGTCAAGGATTCAGTTAATCCCGTATAACGTTCCCTTTGTTCTTCGGTATGTTACTTGCCCGAGATTCAATCGTCGGTATCTCCATACCTAGTTCAACCTCGTTACCGGCAAGTCTCTTTACTCGTTTCGTAATACAAGATCCCGCAACTAACAATTAGTCACATTGCTTGCAAGGCTTATTGTGATGTTGCATTACCGAGTGGGCCCCGAGATACCTCTTCGTTACACGGAGTAACAAATCCCAGTCTCGATCCATGCCAACTCAACAGACACCATCGGAGATACCTGTAGAGCACCTTTATAGTCACCCAGTTACGTTGCGACGTTTGATACACACAAGGCACTCCTCCGATATCCGTGAGTTGCATGATCTCATGGTCATAGGAACATATACTTGACATGCAGAAAGCAGTAGCAATAAACTGACACGATCATATGCTATGTTTGTAGTTTGGGTCTTATCCATCACATCATTCTCCTAATGATGTGATCCCGTTATCAAATGACATCTCATGTCCATGGCTAGGAAACCTTAACCATCCTTTGATCAACGAGCTAGTCCATTAGAGGCATACTAGGGACATGGTTTTGTCTATGTATCCACACATGCATTTAAGTCTCCGATCAATACAATTATAGCATGGATAATAAACGATTATCATGAACAAGGAAATATGATAATAACTAAGTTATTATTGCCTCTAGGGCATATTTCCAACAGTCTCCCACTTGCACTAGAGTCAATAATCTAGTTCACATCACCATGTGATTCGCATTGTTATGAATCTAACACCCAATGAGTTCTGGGGCTCGATCATGCTTTGCATGTGAGAGAGGTCTTATAGTCAACGGGTCTGCGATATTCAGATTCGTGTGTACTTTGCAAATCTCTATGTCAAACCGTAAACACTGCTACCACACTCCACTTGGTACTATTTCCAAATGGCTGCTCCACTATACGTATCCAGATTGCTACTACTAGTCATCCGTATAGGTGTTAAAGCTTGCATCGACGTAACTCTTTACGACGAACTCTTTATCACCTCCATAATCAAGAAACATTTCCTTAGTCCTCTGGTTACTAAGGATAATTCCGACCGCTGTCCAGTGATCCACTCCTGGACCACACTTGTACCCCTTGACAGACTCATGGCAAGGCACACACAGGTGCGGTACACAGCATGGCATACTATACAGAGCCTATGGCTAAGGCATAGGGGACGACGTTCGTCCTTTCTCTTCCTTCTGCCGTGGTCGAGCTTTGAGTCTCACTCAACTTCACACCTTACAAATCAGGCAAGAACTCTTTCTCTGACTGATCCATTTTGAACTCTTTCAAAATCTTTGTCAAGGTATGTACTCATTGAAAGTCTCATCAAGTCATCTTGATCTATCTCTATAGATCTTGATGCTCAACAATTTGGTAGCTTTATCCAGGTCTTCCTTTGAAAATCACTTTCCAAACAACCATTTATGCTTTCCAGAAATCCTACATTATTTCCGATCAACAATATGTCATCCACATATACTTATCAGAAATTCTATAGTGCTCCCACTCACTTTGTTGCAAATACAAGTTTCTCGTAAACTTTGTATAAACTCAAAAACTTTGATCAACTCATCAAAGCGTATATTCCAACTCCGAGATGCTTGCTTCAGTCCATGGAAGGATCACCGAAGCTTGCACACCTTTTAGCATCCTTAGGACTGACAAAACCTTCTGGTTGTATCACATACAACCTTTCCTCAAGTAAACCGTTAAGGAAACGATGTTTTGACATCCATCTGCCAGATTTCATAATTGAAAACGCAGCAACTGCTAACATAATTCCAACAGACTCTAGCATCGCTACAAGTGAGAAAGTCTCATCGCAGTCAACCCCTTGAACTTGTCACAAACATCTTTGCAACAAGTCGAGCTTTACAAATGGTGACAATTACCATCAGCGTCTGTCTTCATTTTAAAGATCCATTTGTACTCAACGACCTGCTGTCCAACGAGCAAGTCTACCAAAGTCTATACTTGGTTTTCATACATGTATGCTATCTCGGATTTCATGGCCTCCAACCATTTGTCGGAATCCGGGCCCATCATCGCTTCTCCATAGCTCGTAGGTTCATCGTTGTCCAACAACATGACCTCCAAGACAGAGTTGTCGTACCGCTTAGGAGCAGTACACATCCTTGTCGACCTACGAAGTTCGATAGTAACTTGATCCTGAAGTTTCATGATCATCATCATTAACTTCCTCTTCAACTAACGTAGGCTTCACAGAAACATCTTTCTACGCTGCGCTATTCTCTGGTTGAACAAAGGTTTAACAACCTCATCAAGTTCTATCTTCCTCCCACTCAATTCTTTCGAGAGAAACTTTTTCTCGAGAAAGGACCCAGTTCTAGCAACAAACACTTTGCACTCGGATCTGAGATAGAAGGCATACCCATCTGTTCTTAGGGTATTCTATGAAGATACATTTGTCCGCTTTGGGTTCTAGCTTATTATGTGAAAACATTTTCCACACAAGCATCGCAGCCCCAAACATTAAGAAATGACAGCTTAGGTTTCTGTCAAACCATAATTCACACGGTGTCATCTCAACGGATTTAGATGGTGCCCTATTTAAGGTGAATGTAGTTGTCTCTAATGCATAACCCCAAAATTATAGTAGTAAAACGATAAGAGACATCATAGCACGCACCATATCCAATAGAGCATGACTATGATGTTCGGACACACCATCACACTATGGTGTTCCAGGAGGCGTTAGTTGTGAAACAAATTTCACATTGTCTTAAGTTGTATGCCAAACTCGTAACTCAGATATTCACCTCCACGATCATATCGCAGTCATTTTTATCTTCTTGTCACGATGATCTTAAACTTCACTCTGAATTTGCTTGAACCTTTCAAACGATTCAGACTTGTGTTTCATTAAGTAAATATACACTATATCTACTCAAATCATCAGTGAAGGTATGAAAATAACGATATCCACTGCACGCTACAAGACTCACTGGATTGCATACATCAACATGTATCATTTCCAATGAATCACTTGCCCGCTCCATCCAACGGGATCCTTTAGTCATCTTGCCCAAGAGGCATGGTTCGCATGTCTCAACCGATTCGAAATCGAATGAGTCCAAAGATCCATCAGCATGGAGTTTCTTCATGCGCTTTATACCAATATGACATTCTGCGGTAGTGCCACAAATATGTGGTACTATCATTATTAACTTTGTATCTTTTGACATCAATGTTATGAACATGTGTATTACTACGATCAAGATTTCAACAAACCATTCTCACTGGGTGCATGACCATTGAAGGTATTATTCATGTAAACAGAATAACCATTATTCTCTAGCTTTAAATGAATAACCGTATTGCAACAAACATGATCTAATCATGTCCATGCTCAACGCAAAACACCAAATAACATTTATTCAGGTTCGTCACTAATCCTGAAGGTAAAGAGAGCGTGCGATGTTGATCACATCAACCTTGGAAACATTTCCAACACATATCGTCACCTCACCCTTAGCAAGTTCTCCGTTTATCCCGTAGCTTTTATTTCGAGTTACTAACATTTAGCAACCGAACCGGTATCCAATACCCAGGTGCTACTAGGAGTACTAGCAAGGTACACATTAATAACTCGTATATCAAATATATTTCTATCGATGTTGCCAGCCTTCTTATCTACCAAGCATCTAGGGTTGTTCCGCTTCAGCGACTGCTCACCTCATAATAGAAGCACTTAGTCTCGGGTTTGAGTTCAAATTTGGGTTGCTTCACTGGAGCGGCAACTGACCTGCTATCCATGAAGTTTCCCTCCTTGCTCTTGCCCTTCTCGAAACTAGTGATTTGATTAACCATCAACACTTGACGCTCCTTTTTGATTTCTACCTTCGCGGTGTCAAACATCGCGAACAGCTCAGGAATCATTATTTCTATCCCTGGCAATTTATAGTTCATCACCAAGTTCTAGTAGCTTAGTGACAGTGACTTGGAGAACTATGTCAATCACTATCTTATCTGGAAGATCAACTCCCACTTGATTCAAGCGATTGTAGCACCCAGACAATCTGAGTACATGCTCAACGCTTGAGCTATTCTCTTTCATCTTGCAGGCAAAGAATCTTGTTGGAGATCTCATATCTCGCAACACGGGCATGAGCCTGAGATCCTAATTTCAGCTCTTAGAAACATCTCATATGTTCCGTGATGTTCAAAACGTTTTGGAGCCTCAATTCTAAGCCGTAATGCATGACGCACTAAACTATTAAGTAGTCATCAGAACGTGCCTATCAGATGTTCACAACATCTACAGATGACGCTAGAGGGGTCGGCGCACCGAGCAATGCATTAAGGACATAAGCCTTCTATGCAAGAATGAGGACAATCCTCAGATCACGGACCCAGTCCGCAATATTGCTACCATCATATTTCAATTCTATTTCTCTAGGAACATATAAAAAATACAAGGGAGCTACAGTGTGAGCTAGTAATATACAACATAATTTGCAAAGACACTTTGACTATGTTCATGATAATGAGTTCAATTAATCATATTACTTAAGAACTCCCACTCAAATTGACATCCCTCCGATCATTCGAGTGATACATGATCCAAATTCACCAACTCAAGTCCGATCATCACATGAGTTGAGGTGGCTGCAATGGTGAACATCATTATGTTGATCATATCTACTATATGACTCATGTTCGACCTTTCAGTCTCTCATGTTCCGAGGCCATGTCTGTACATGCTAGGCTCGTCAAGTTTAACCCGAGTGTTCTGCGTGTGCAACACTGGCTTGCACCCGTTGTATGTGAACGTAGAGTCTATCACACCCGATTATCACGTGGTGTCTCAATACGACGGACTTTCGCAACGGTGCACACTCGGGGAGAACACAATTTATCTTGAAATTAAGTGAGGGATCACCTTATAATGCTACCGTTGTCCTAAGCAAAACAAGGTGCATAAAAGGATTAACATCACATGCAAATCATAAGTGACATGATATGGCCATGATCTTGTGCTTTTGATCTCCATCATGAAAGCACCGGCATGATCTCCATCGTCACCGGCATGACACCATGATCTCCATCATCTTGATCTCCATCAACGTGTCGCCATCGGGGTTGTCACGCCCTGCATGCTTCTACTACTATTGCTACCGTAGCGATAAAGTAAAGCATTACATAGCGCTTAATGATTGACACGCAGGTCATACAATAATTAAAGATAACCCTATGGCTCCTGCCGGTTGCCGTATTCATCGACATGCAAGTCGTGATAATCTATACATCACATGATCATCTTATACATCACATATATCACATCATGTAATTGGCCATATCATATCACAACATACCCTGCAAAAACAAGTTAGACGTCCTCTAATTGTTGTTGCATGTTTTACGTGGCTGCTACGGGTATCTAGCAAGAACAATTCTCACCTACGCATAAACAACAACGGTGATACACTAGTTTTCTTTTCAACCTTCTCAAGGACCGCCTTTGTCGAATCTGATCCAACTAAAGTGAGAGAAACTGTCACCCGCAAGCCATCTAGGCAACAAGTTGCGTCGAGGGAACCGGTCTCTCGTAAGCGTACGAGTAATGTTGGTCCGGGCCGCTTCATCTCACAATCCCGCTGAACCAAAATACGACCAAGGGAGGAAGCAATCTAAGCATCAACTCCCACAAACCTTTTGTGTTCTACTCGAGATCTCATCGAACCATCAACCTAGCTCATGATGCCACTGTTGGGGAACGTCGCATGGGAAACAAAAAATTTCCTACGCACACGCAAACCTATCCATGGTGATGAGCATCTACGAGAGGGAGAGTGGATCTACATACCCTTGTAGATCGCTAAGCGGGAAGCGTTAAGAAACGCGGTTGGTGTAGTCGAACATCTTCGCGATCCAAATCGCCGAGCGTCCCGCGATCTCATCACGATCCGTCCCGCGATCCAATCACGATCCGTCCCGTGAACTCATCACGATCCGTCCCGCGATCTCATCACGATCCATCTCATGATCTTGATCACGATCTGTCCTGCGAACTCATCACGATCCGTTCCGCGATCTCATCACGAACCGTCTCGCGATCTCGATCACGGTCCTTCCGATCTAGCGCCGAACGGACGGCACCTCCGCGTTCAGCACACGTGCAGCTTGATGATGATCTCCACCGTCTTGATCCAACAAGAGGAGGTGGAGAGGAGAGAGAGTTCACCGGCAGCGTGACGGCGCTCCGGTGATGGTGGTGGAGTGATTCCGGCAGGGCTTCACCTAAGCGCTGCGGAAAACCGATCTAGAGGAGAAACTGTGCACCGGTGAAACGGGTAGCACGTGGCCGGAAATTCTGTCCAAAAACCACCCAATCCACTAGTATATATAGGAGGAGAGGAGAGGAGAGGCAGCCAAGGCCTTTGGGTCGGCCGAAATAGGAGGTGGGAAGCAATCCTACTTCACCTCCAATCCTAGTTGGAGTAGGATCGCCTCCTATTGGCTGATTTTTCACCTTTTGCTTTAGGACTTTCTCTCCTACGCCATGGGCCTTTGTGGCTGTTTTCCCAGCCCACTAAGGGCTGGTTAATACTCTCCCACATCCCATGGACCTCTTGGGGTCGAAGTACCCCTCCCGAAGGTCTCCCGATACACTACCGGCACTCCCGGTACACTACCGATTAGCCCGAAACTTTTCCGGAAACCAAACTGGGACTTCCTATATATGAATCTTTACCTCCGGACCATTCCGGAGCTCCTCGTGACGTCCGGGATCTCATCCGGGACTCCGAACAAACTTCGTTCACCACCATACATAACTCTACACTACCGAAACGTCACCGAACCTTAAGTGTGCAGACCCTGCGGGTTCGAGAACTATGTAGACATGACCGAGACACCTCTACGGTAAATAAACAATGGCAGGACCTGGACGTCCACATTGGTTCCTACATATTCTACGAAGATCTTTATCGGTCGAACCTCTATGTCAAGGATTCAGTTAATCCCGTATAACGTTCCCTTTGTTCTTCGGTATGTTACTTGCCCGAGATTCGATCGTCGGTATCTCCATACCTAGTTCAACCTCGTTACCGGCAAGTCTCTTTACTCGTTCCGTAATACAAGATCCCTCAACTAACAATTAGTCACATTGCTTGCAAGGCTTATTGTGATGTTGCATTACCGAGTGGGCCTCGAGATACCTCTCTGTTACACGGAGTAACAAATCCCAGTCTCGATCCATGCCAACTCAACAGACACCATCGAAGATACCTATAGAGCACCTTTATAGTCACCCAGTTACGTTGCGACGTTTGATACACACAAGGCACTCCTCCGATATCCGTGAGTTGCATGATCTCATGGTCATAGGAACATATACTTGACATGCAGAAAACAGTAGCAATAAACTAACACGATCATATGCTATGTTTGTAGTTTGGGTCTTATCCATCACATCATTCTCCTAATGATGTGATCCCATTATCAAATGACATCTCATTTCCATGGCTAGGAAACCTTAACCATCCTTTGATCAACGAGCTAGTCCATTAGAGGCATACTAGGGACATGGTTTTGTCTATGTATCCACACATGCATTTAAGTCTCCAATCAATACAAATATAGCATGGATAATAAACGATTATCATGAACAAGGAAATATGATAATAACCAATTTATTATTGCCTCTTGGGCATATTTCCAACAGTCCGTTTGGCGCTAGATTGGAAGGATTGTGATCAAGTTCGTGGGACGGATCATGATCAAGTTCATGGGACGGATCGTGATTGGATCGCGGGACGGATCATGATTGGATCGCGGGCCGCATGGCGATTTGGATCGCGAAGACATTCGACTACACCAACTGCGTTTCTTAATGCTTCCCGCTTATCGATCTACAAGGGTACATAGATCCACTCTCCCTCTCGTAGATGCTCATCACCATGGATAGATCTACGTGTGCATAGGAATTTTTTTGTTTCCCATGCAATGTTCCCCAACAGTGGCATCATGAGCTAGGTCTATGTGTAGATGAGATCTCGAGTAGAACGCAAAAGGTTTGTGGGCGTTGATGCTTAGATTGCTTCCTCCCTTGGTCGGATTTTGGTTCAGCGGTATTGTGAGATGAAGTGGCCCGGACCAACATTACTCGTACGCTTACGAGAGACCGGTTCCCTCGACTGCAACTTGTTGCATAGATGGCTTGCAGGTGCCAGTTTCTCTCACTTTAGTTGGATTGGATTCGACAAAGGCGGTCCTTAAGAAGGTTGAAAAGCAACTAGTGTATCACTGTTGTGGTTTTTGCGTAGATGAGGATTGTTCTTGCTAGATACCTGTAGCAGCCACGTAAAACATGCAACAACAATTAGAGGACGTCTAACTTGTTTTTGCAGGGTATGTTGTGATGTGATATGGCCAATTACATGATGTGATATATTTGATGTATGAGATGATCATGTGATGTATAGATTATCATGACTTGCATGTTGTTGAGTACGGCAACCGGCATGAGCCATAGGGTTGTCTTTAATTATTGTATGACCTACGTGTCAATCATTAAGCGCTATGTAATGCTTTACTTTATCGCTAAACGGTAGCAATAGTAGTAGAAGAATGTTGGGTGCGACAACCTCGATGGCGACACGTTTATGGAGATCAAGATGATGGAGATCATGGTGTCTTGCCGATGACGATGGAGATCATGCCGGTGCTTTCAAGATGGAGATCAAAAGCACAAGTTCATGGCCATATCATGTCACTTATGATTTGCATGTGATGTCAATCCTTTTATGCACCTTGTTTTGCTTAGGACGATGGTAGCATTATAAGGTGATCCCTCACTTAATTTCAAGATAAATTATGTTCTCCCCGAGTGTGCATCGTTGTGAAAGTTCGTCGTGTTGAGACACCACGTGATGATCGAACTTGATGCACCGCTTGGTGACCAACCAGAAGACATGACCTCCGAAGACGTTAAGAACGCTTGGGAGGCACGTATTGGAGATTAGTCAATAGTTCAGTGTGCAATATTGTATGGCTTAGAACCGGGACTTCAAAGACGTTTTGAACGTCATGGAGCATATGAGATGTTCCAGGAGTTGAAGTTTATCTTTCAGAAGAACGCCCGAATCGAGAGGTATGAAACCTCCGATAAGTTCTATGCTTGCAAGATGGAGGAGAACGGGTCTATCAGTGAACATATAATCAGAATGTCTAGGTATTCAACCCGTCTAGAGGAGTTGGGAATTGCCCTTCCGCTAGAGGCGATCACTGACAGATTTCTTCAATCATTGCCACCTAGTTACAAGAGCTTTGTGATGAACTATAACATGCACGGGATGAACAAGTCAGTCGCCGAGCTGTTTGCGATGCTAAAAGTCGCTGAGTCTGAAATCCAGAAAGAACATCAAGTGTTGATGGTCAATAAAACCACTAGTTTCAAGAAAAATGGCAAGGTCAAGGGCAAGGGCAAGAAGGGTAAAACCAAGAAGGATGGCAAAGCAGTTGCTACTCCTATAAAGAAGCCCAAGCATGGACCCAAGCCAGAAACTGAGTGCTTTCATTGCAACGGAACTGGTCATTGGAAGCGGAATTGCCCCAAGTACCTGGCTAACAAGAAGGCGGCCAACGACAAACAAGGTATATATGATATACATGTTATTGACGTGTACCTTACTAGCTCTTGTACTAGTGCCTGGGTATTTGATACCGGTTCGGTTTCTCACATTTGCAACTCAAAGCAGGAACTACGGAATAAACGAAGGCTGGCGAAGGACGAAGTGATGATGCGCGTGGGAAATGGTTCCAAGGTTGATGTGATCGCCGTCGGCACGCTCTCTCTTCGATTACCATCGGGATTAGTGATGAACCTGAATTATTGTTATTTAGTGCCTCCGTTAAGCATGAACATTATATCTGGATCTTGTTTATTGCGAGATGGTTACTCATTTAAATCAGAGAATAAAGGTTGTTCTATTTATATGAGTAATATCTTTTATGGTCATGCACCCAATGTTAGGGGTTTATTCATATTGAATCTTGATAGTGATGACACACATGTTCATAACATTGATGCCAAAAGATGTACAGTTGATAATGATAGTACCACTTTCTTGTGGCGCTGCCGTTTAGGTCATACTGGTGTAAAACGCATGAAGAAGCTCCATGCTGATGGACTTTTGGAGTCACTTGATTTTGAATCACTTGACACATGTGAACCATGCCTCATGGGCAAGATGACTAAAACGTCGTTCTCTGGAACAATGGAACGGGCAAGTGACTTATTGGAAATCATACATACTGATGTGTGCAGTCCAATGAATGTTACAGCGCGTGGTGGCTATCGTTATTTTCTCACCTTCACTGATGACTTAAGTAGATATGGGTATATTTACTTAATGAAACACAAGTCTGAAACGTTTGAAAAGTTCAAGCAATTTCAGAGTGAAGTTGAGAATCATCGTAACAAGAAGATTAAGTTCCTGCGATCTGATCGAGGAGGTGAATATCTGAGTTATGAGTTTGGCAGTCACTTAAGACAGTGTGGAATTGTTTCATAGTTGACACCGCCCGAAACACCACAGCGTAATGGTGTGTCCGAACGTTGTAATCGAACCTTATTAGATATGGTGCGTTCTATGATGTCTCTTGCTGATTTGCCACTATCATTTTGGGGTTATGCATTAGAGACAGCTGCATTCACTTTAAATAGGGCACCATCAAAATCCGTTGAGACGACGCCATATGAACTATGGTTTGGCTATAAGCCAAAGTTGTCGTTTCTTAAAGTTTGGGGATGTGATGCTTATGTCAAAAAGCTTCAGCCTGAAAAGCTGGAACCCAAAGCGGAGAAATGCGTCTTCATAGGATACCCGAAAGAGACAGTCGGGTATACCTTCTATCTCAGATCTGAAAGCAAAGTGTTTGTCGTTAAGAACGGAACATTTCTTGAGAAAGAGTTTCTCTCGAAAGAATTGAGTGGGAGGAAAATAGAGCTTGATGAGGTTATTGAACCTTTACTTCAACCAAAAAGTAGCGCAACACAGAAAGATGTTTCTGTGGAAACTACGACGGTAGAAGAGGAAGTTAATGATGATGATCATGAAGCTTCGGATCAAGCTACTATTGAACCTCGTAGGTCGACAAGGCCGCGTACTACTCCTGAGTGGTACGACAACCCTGTCTTGGAGGTCATGTTATTGGACAACAATGAACCTACGAG
This sequence comes from Hordeum marinum, assembly GCA_022496015.1. NCBI lineage: Eukaryota > Viridiplantae > Streptophyta > Magnoliopsida > Poales > Poaceae > Hordeum > Hordeum marinum. The sequence goes on along the minus strand of CM039678.1, from coordinate 451,887,967 downwards.
CTATGGAGGAGCAGTGATGGGCCCGGATTCCGAGAAATGGTTAGAGGCCATGAAATCCGAGATGGGATTCATGTATGAAAACAAAGTATGGACTTTGGAAGTATTACCTGAAGGGCGAAAGGCCATTCAGAACAAATGGATCTTTAAGAAGAAGACACATGCGGACGGTAATGTCACCGTCTATAAAGCTCTACTTGTGGCAAAGGGTTTTTCACAAGTTCAAGGAGTTGACTACGATGAGACCTTCTCACCCGTAGCGATGCTTAAGTCTGTCAGAATCATGTTGGCAATAGCTGCTTATTTCGACTATGAAATTTGGCAGATAGATGTCAAAACAACGTTCCTCAACGGTTTCCTTGAGGAAGAGTTGTATATGATGCAACCAGAAGGTTTTGTCAATCCAGCGAATGCTGACAAAGTTTGCAAACTCCAGCGATCCATTTATGGGATGGTGCAAACATCTCGGAGTTGGAATAAGCGTTTTGATGAGGTGATCAAAGCATTTGAGTTTATACAAGTTTATGGAGAAGCTTGTATTTACAAGAAAGTGAGTGGGAGCTCTATAGCGTTTCTAATATTATATGTGGATGACATATTGCTGATTGGAAACAATATAGAAATGCTGGAAAGCATGAAGGAATATTTGAACAAGAGTTTTTCAATGAAGGACCTAGGAGAAGTTGCTTTCATATTAGGCATTAAGATCTATAGAGATAGATCGACACGCTTAATAGCACTTTCACAGAGCACATACGTTGACAAAGTTTTGAAGAAGTTCAAAATGGATCAGTCCAAGAAGGGGTTCTTGCCTGTGTTACAAGGTGTGAAGTTGAGTAAGACTCAATGCCCAGTGACTACAGAAGATAGAGAAAAGATGAGTGCCATCCCCTATGCTTCAGCCATAGGCTCTATCATGTATGCAATGTTGTGCACAAGACCGGATGTCAGCCTTGCCATAAGTATGGCCAGAAGGTTTCAATGTGATCCTGGAATGGAACACTGGGCAGCGGTCAAGAATATCCTTAAGTACTTGAAAAGGACTAAGGAAATGTTTCTCGTTTATGGAGGTGATGAAGAGCTCGTCGTAAAGGGTTACGTCGATGCAAGCTTTGACACTGATCTGGATGACTCTAAGTCAAAAACCGGATACATATTTATTCTTAACGGGGGAGCGGTAAGCTGGTGCAGTTCCAAGCAAAGCGTGGTAGCCGATTCTACATGTGAAGCGGAGTACATCGCAGCCTCGGAGGCGGTGAAGGAAGGTGTCTGGATGAAGCAGTTCATGACAGATCTTGGAGTAGTGCCCAGTGCACTGAATCCAATGAACCTTTTCTGTGACAACACTGGTGCCATTGCTCTGGCCAAGGAACCAAGGTTTCACAAGAGGACCAGACACATAAAGCGACGCTTCAACTCCATCCGCGATTACATCGAGGAGAAGGACATAAATATTTGCAAAGTGCACACGGATCTGAATGTTGCAGACCCGTTGACTAAACCTCTTCCAAGGGCTAAACATGATCAACACCAGAACTACATGGGTGTTCGATTCATTACAATGTAAATCACATAGTGATGTGAGCTAGATTATTGACTCTAGTGCAAGTGGGAGACTGTTGGAAATATGCCCTAGAGGCAATAAATAAAGTGTTTATTATATTTCCTTGTTCATGATAATCATTTATTATCCATGCTATAATTGTATTAATTGGAAACACATTACATGTGTGGGTAAATAGACAATACTTTGTCCCTAGTATGCCTCTAGTGAACTAGCTCGTTGATCAAAGATGGTCAAGGTTTCCTAGCCATTGACATGAGATGTCATTTGATAACGGGATCACATCATTAGTAGAATGATGTGATGGACAAGCCCCGAACTACAAACATAGCATTTGATCGTGTCACTTTATTGCTACTATTTTCCGCATGTCAAGTATATGTTCCTATGACCATGAGATCATGCAACTCACGGATACCGGAGGAGTGCCTTGTGTGTATCAAACGTTGCAACGTAACTGGGTGACTATAAAGGTGCTCTACAGGTATCTCTGAGGGTGTCTGTTGAGTTGGCATGGATCAAGACTGGGATTTGTTACTCCGTGTGACGGAGAGGTATCTCAGGGCCCACTCGGTAATACAACATCACGATAAGCCTTGCAAGCAATGTGACTAATTGTTAGTTGAGGGATCTTGTATTACGGAACGAGTAAAGAGACTTGCCGATAATGAGGTTGAACTAGGTATGGAGATACCGACGATCGAATCTAGGGCAAGTAACATACCGAAGAACGAAGGGAACATCATACGGGATTAACTGGATCCTTGACATAGAGGTTCGACCGATAAAGATCTTCGTAGAATATGTAGGAACCAATATGGGAATCCAGGTCCCACTATTGGTTATTGACCGTAGAGGTGTCTCGGTCATGTCTACATAGTTCTCGAACCCGCAGGGTCTGCACACTTAAGGTTTGGTGACGTTTCAGTAGTATAGAGTTATGTATGGTGGTGACCGAATGTTGTTAGGAATCCCGGATGAGATCCCGGACGTCACGAGGAGCTCCGGAATGGTCCATAGGTAAAGATTCATATATAGGAAGTCATGTTTTGGTCGCCAGAAAAGTTTCGGGCTCATCGGTAGTGTACCGGGAGTGTCGGTAGTGTATCGGGAGACCATCGGGAGGGGTATTTCGACCCAAGAGGCTCGATGGGCTGTGGGAGAGTGTTTACCAGCCCTTAGTGGGCTGTTGAAATTCCCACACAAGGCCCATGCGGTTTGGGAAAAAAGGCCTAAAGAGAAAACGTGGAAAAAGGCAAAAATAGGGTGAATCCTAGTCCTACTAGGATTGGAGGTGGAGTCCACCTCCTCCACCTGGTTCGGCCGACTCCTTGGAGGCTTGTCCCTTGTTCCAAGCCTCCTGCTCTCTTCCTCTTATATATACTGGAGGTTTTACGGTTTTTGCACAGAATTTTCAGCCACGTGCTGCTCGTTCCACCAATGCATAGTTTTTCCTCTAGATCGGTTTTCTGCAGCGCTTAGGCGAACCCTTGCCGGAATAGCTCCACCACCATCGCTGGAGCGCCGTCATGATGCCGGAGAACTCTTCCTACTCTCCTCTCCCTCTTGCTGGATTGAGACGGCGGAGATCGTCATCAAGCTGTACATGTGCTGAACGCGGAGGTGCCGTCCGTTCGGCGCTAGATCGGAAGGATCGTGGTCAAGTTCGTGGGACGGATCGTGATCAAGTTCGTGGGACGGATCGTGATTGGATCGCGGGACGGATCGTGATTGGATCGCGGGATGCACGGTGATTTGGATCGCGAAGACGTTTGACTACACCAACCGTGTTTCTTAACACTTCCCGCTTAGCGATCTACAAGGGTACGTAGATCCACTCTCCCTCTCGTAGATGCTCATCACCATGGATAGATCTGCATGTGCGTAGGAAAAAATTTGTTTCCCATGCAACATTCCCCAACAGCTAGAAACCCGCGCCCACTAAATAATGCAACTAACAAGAACATAAAACTCGATGCACTTACAGGGGTAAATTGATTTTGTTTAGGCATCTGCAAGCACTAGTAGAAAACAGGGCTTTGGTCCAGGCTGGGCCAGTCCATTAGTCCTGGTTCACTCACGAATCGGGACCCATGGGGGCAATGGTCCCGGTTCGTGAGGCCAGGTAGCCGGCCGGGCCACATGGGGTATTGGTCCCGGTTCGTAGGACCCCTTTGGTCCCAGTTCTAGACACCAACCGGGACCAATGGGCCTCGCTCCTGGCCCACATCCATTGGTCCCGATTTGTGGCTGGAACCAGGACCAAATGTGGTCCTTTAGTCCCGGTTCCATCCATGAACCGGGACCAATGAGATGCCTATATATACCCCCTCGCCAGCGAGCAGCGCACTCCACATTGCTCTGTTTTTCTGGCCAGCGAGGGGAGAGCTTTGTGGTGCTCTAGCTCACCTCCTATGCACATGAGGTGTTTGATGAAATGCCCAAGCCACACTTAAGCTTTCTCCTCTCGAAGTTCCTTGTCCAAGCTCCATTTTCCTCAAGATTTGTCTAGGTTTGGCGGTCCGTCCTGTCCCGTCCCCATCCTCACCGTCGTCGATCGCCCGCGCCCATCTTGGTGCCGGCACCATCGTGGTTAGCCTCTTCTCCTTATCTTCTTTCTAAAAGGAAAAAGTTTTTACTTGTATGTTTTAGATAGATACTTGTGTATTTTTCTTACTTTTATTATTGTTTGTTATTATATGGTGCGATGGTTTTCGTATCCTCCTCCGTCGGCCCTCGTCCTAACTATGATTCGGATGTGGTATATATTATCTTTTATAACTATTTGTTTTATTTAGTGTTTATGACAATTATGCCGACCAACGTGACATAGATTTTTTAATCTAGGAGGAGGTAGTTGAACCGAAAATTCCAACCCATATAGCAACTCTTGTCGAGAAGTTAAATTTGGTTGAAAAAGAAAACAATGACTTGAAAGAAAAATTACAAAAAGTTGAAGAGGAGAAGATGAAGTTGGAGTTGTAGTTGCATGTTGCCGATGTCGTTGACGATCACAAGACCAAGATGGATGCAATGCGCTTGAAGATTAGAAGGACTAGAAAATATGTCATTCATACTGAGGCTTGGTATCATTATGTCGTTGGATCAATTGGTACCTTAGTAGCGGTTATGATCGTATTTGTTGTTGCATTTAATTTTTTTACATAGTTTCGATGTATGTTTTAATTAGATGCTCTAAAGAGCTATATGTTGTTCAATAATGAGAACTATGTATGAACTGTAAGTATTTATTTTGGTCACTATTGTACTTTGGCTTTAATGTGATGATGAATTTCTATTAATTTGGTCACTTCTCTATTCATGATATGTTGTAATGGTTTTTATACACTTTAGTATATAACATGCTATGTGGGTAAAATGATGATAACATGCCAACTTTCAACCTTTTCAGAGTTCATTTGAAGTGCTTTTCAATTTCAGGTTTATTTAGCTCAAAAAAAATCAGTAAGTGCATGGAAAATACCAAATGAAGTCGGAAAGGGTTGAAAATTGATGATGTGGCTTTGAATGGTGCATTTTGAACACACCAAAAGTATGGAGTTCAAATAAGTTCACAAAAAGAAATCCCTTTGTAACATATGAGTTTTCGTCCGAAACCGTGATACTTCGAAAGAGATTGTCCATTTTGTATACGAAGTGCATCCAGTTTTTGCCGTAACCACGTCAACTTTTTAGCACATGCAATGTGGGTGAAATGATGATACCATGCCAACTTTCAACCTTTTCAGAGTTCATTTGAAGTGCTTTTCAATTTCAGGGTTATTTAGCGAAAAAATCAGTAAGTGCATGAAAAATACCAAATTAAGTCAGAAAGGGTTGAAAATTGATGATGTGGCTTTGAGTGGTGCATTTTGAACACACAAAAAGTATGGAGTTCAAATAAGTTCAAAAAAATGAAATCCCTTTGTAACAGATGAGTTTCCGTCCGAAACCATGATACTTCGAAAGAGATTGTCCATTTTGTACACGAAGTGCATCCAGTTTTTGCCGTAACCCTCTAAACTTTTTAGCACATCCTATGTGGGTGAAATGATGATACCATGCCAACTTTCAACTTTTTCAGGGTTCATTTGAAGTGCTTCTCAATTTCAGGGTTATTTACCTCAAAAAAATAAGTAAGTGCATGAAAATACCAAATGAAGTCAGAAAGGGTTGAAAATTGATGATGTGGCTTTGAATGGTTCATTTTGAACACACCAAAAGTATGGAGTTCTTCAAAAAATGAAATCCCTTTGTAACAGATGAGTTTTCGTCCGAAACTGTGATACTTTGAAAGAGATTGTCCATTTTATACACGAAGTGCATCCAGTTTTTGCCGTAACCCTCTCAACTTTTTAGCACATGCTATGTGTGTGAAATGATGATACCATGCCAACTTTCAACCTTTTTAGAGTTCATTTGAAGTGCTTTTCAATTTCAGGGTTATTTAGCTCAAAAAAATCAGTAAGTGCATGAAAATACCAAATGAAGTCAGAAAGGGTTGAAAATTGATGATGTGGCTTTGAATGGTGCATTTTGAACACACAAAAATTATGAAGTTCAAATAAGTTCAAAAAAATGAAATCCCTTTGTAACAGATGAGTTTTCGTCCGAAACCGTGATACTTCGAAAGAGATTGTCCATTTTGTATACGAAGTGCATCCAGTTTTTGTCGTAACCCTATCAAATTTTTAGCACATGCTATGTGGGTGAAATGATGATACCATGCCAACTTTCAACCTTTTCAGAGTTAATTTGAAGTGCTTTTCAATTTCAGGGTCATTTAGTTCAAAAAATCATATACCAAATGAAGTCAGAAAGTTTTGAAAGTTGATGATGTGGCTTTGAATGGTGCATTTTGAACACACAAAACGTATGGAGTTCAAATAAGTTCAAAAAATGAAATCCCTTTGTAATAGATGAGTTTTCGTCTGAAACCATGATACTTCGAAAGAGATTGTCCATTTTGTACACTAAGTGCATCCAATTTTTGCCGTAACCCTCTCAACTTTTTAGCACATGAAATGTGGGTGAAATGATGATACCATGCCAACTTTCAACCTTTTCAGAGTTCATTTGAAGTGCTTTTCAATTTCAGGGTTATTTAGCTAAAAAAATCAGTAAGTGCATGAAAAATACCAAATGAAGTCAGAAAGGGTTGAAAATTTATGATGTGGCTTTGAATGGTGCATTTTGAACAAAAAAGTATGGAGTTCAAATAAGTTCAAAAAGATGAAATCCCTTTGTAACAAATGAGTTTTCGTCCGAAACTGTGATACTTCGAAAGAGATTGTCAATTTTGTACACGAAGTGCATCCAGTTTTTGTCGTAACCCTCTCAACTTTTTAGCACATGCTATGTGGGTGAAATGATGATACCATGCAAACTTTCAACCTTTTCAGAGTTCATTTTAAGTGTTTTTCAATTTCAGGGTTATTTAGCTCAAAAAATGAGTAAGTGCATGAAAATAGCAAATGAAGTCAGAAAGGGTTGAAAATTGATGATGTGGCTTTGAATGGTGAATTTTGAACACACAAAAAGTATGGAGTTCAAATAAGTTCAAAAAATTGAAATCCCTTTGTAACAGATGAGTTTTCATCCGAAATCATGATACTTCGAAAGAGATTGTCCATTTTGTACACGAAGTGCATCCAGTTTTTGCCGTCACCCTCTCAACTTTTTAGCACATGCTATGTGGGTGAAATGATGATACCATGTAAACTTTCAACCTTTTCAGAGTTCATTTGAAGTGCTTTTCAATTTCAGGGTTATTTAGCTAAAAAAATCAGTAAGTGCATGAAAAATACCAAATGAAGTCAGAAAGGGTTGAAAATTGATGATATGGCTTTGAATGGTGCATTTTGAACACACAAAAAGTATGGAGTTCAAATAAGTTCAAAAAAAAAGAAATCCCTTTGAAATAACATAAAAATAGCAAAAATGAACATAGATGCGCTTATATAGGGAAAATTCGACCTGAAATCAGACTGAAATTCAGTTTCATTTGAGGTCAAATTTCCCATATAAGGGCATCTATTTTCAATTTGAGAGGAACTCAACAAGGCAGAGAGGGGTGGGCTTATAAACCTGTGCGAGCGCCCCTCGCTGGACGAGGTGGGTCTAAACTCCCACCACAGCCAAGACTAACCCTTTAGTCCCGGTTGGTGGCTACAACCGGGACCAATTCCGCCCTTTCGTCCCCGTTAGTGGCACCAACCGAGACTAATGCCACCCTTAAGTCCCGGTTGGTGCCACCAACCGGGACCAAAGGTCCCTGTTTCCCGCCCTTTGGGCTGCTGAAAAGAGACCTTTGGTCCCGGTTGGTGGCACCAACCGGGATTAAAGGTGGGCATTGGTCCCGGTTGGTGCCACCAACCGGGACCAATGCTTTTTCTATATAAGAAGCACTTGGGAAATTTCACAGTTTTCATCGCCACTTTGCCGAGCCCGCCGTCCTCGTCCCCGTCGCCGCGCGCCGCCCCGAGCCCGCCGTCCTCGTCCCCGTCCCCATCGCCGCCCCGTCCCTGTCGCCTTCACGTCCCCGCGCCGCCTCGAGCCCGCCGTCGTCGTCCCCATCCCCGTCGCTGCCCCGTCCCTGTCGCCTCCCCGTCCCCGCGCCGCCCCGTCGCCTCCCCGTCCTCGTCGCCTCCCCGTCCCCGCGCCGCCCTATCGCTGCCCCGTCGCCGCCCTGTCGCCTCCCTGTCGCCGCCCCCCAATGAGCCCCCCTTTCTGTGATCCCTTGCTCAAATACGGCGACACGGGATATGGCATTTTCCAAAAACAGCCCATCGGGGACACGACAAGTATATATAAAGATAAATGAAAATATGTCATGAGTTAAACAAAGAAAAATAACGAGAAAGAGATCATCCCCTCCCCGATAACTTCGACATGAGGGGGGGTTGATATACATTTTTTTCCATGTATGTATGTCGTTGTCGTTGAGTTAAAGAAAGAAAAATAATGAAAATATGTCATGAGTTAATGAAAATATATAATATATGTATGTGACTATGTATGTATAGATGGATAGCATTTTTTTCCATGTATGTATGTCATTGTCGATATACCCCCTCCGCGATAACTTTGACATGAGGGGGGATCGATATACCCCCTCCCCGATAACTTCGACATGAGGGGGGGTCAATATACCCCCTCCCCAATAACTTCGACATGAGAGGGGGGGTCGATATACCCCCTCTACCCGATAACTTCGACATGAGGGGGGGCGATATACCCCTCCCCAATAACATTTTTTTCTAAGTTACTTAGGTAAAATGTTCACCCTCTCTCGAATACCGGGCAACCAACTCTCAAGGCCACCCAAACCCGAGAAAAAAACATTGTCGATATACCCCCTCCCCGATAACATTTTTTTCTAAGTTACTAAGATAAAATGTTCATATAGAAAACTTCGGTAATATAGATTTATCAAGAATGCCCCCATTATGGATGTGCACAAGTTGATCCAATTTTTTCCTGATCCCATCTATATATATATATATATATATATATATATATATATATATATTCTTCTATATGTCATGTTGTGTGTCAAAGTATTGAAGAAATCCATGGCTTCATCATCTGTCGGAAATAACCAGCGTATGATGTTACGAAGCTCTTCAAAGTTGTTTTGGAACGGAGTTCCGGATAGAATAATCCGCTTTTTGGTATGAATTTCAGCAACGGCCTTCCAAATAGCAATATTCGGAACGCTCTTGGTGAACTTCGTACCAAAAAGCTAATTATCCTATCCGGGACTCCGTTCGAAAACAATTTTGGAGAGCTTCATACCATTATGCGCCTGTTACTTCCGGCTAATGATGAAGCCATGGTTTTCTTGAATCCTTTGACACTAGACAACGTGACATATAGAAGGGTAGATGAGATCAGGAAAAAATATGGACCATTTTTTGCACATCCAGAATGGCGCCATTTTGTTAAATCCCTAAAAGGTTAAGAGAATCCCCGCCCTTCGGCCTGACCAAACCCTAGAAGCATTGAGGGCCACCCCTAACCCTGGAAGCGTTGTCGAGGCCACCCCAAATCATAGAGAATTATATTAATTGCCATGTTTTAATATTTGCAGAAACTATGGATCAAAGAGACTTGGAACAAGAACAGTTGTTGGGGGACATAATCCGAGCAGGCAATCGTGATGCTATCTTGTCGTATCTCAACGACACCGATGGTCTTGAAGGAGAGGAAGGACATGATCATGATGGCTCCGGTGACCAAATGCCGGAGGAAGAAGGAGACCATGGTGACGGCTCCGGTGACCGAACGGGGGAGGGAGATGTTGCAAAGTCCGATGAAGTATATATATTAATTAAGCATGTGTTGACTAGCTAATTGATGCATTAATTGTTTTGGTATGCACATATATTAACTCTTATATCTTCTTTTATATAGCCCTCCGGATCGAGCCAAACTTCGGTAATGAGACGAGGCCCGAAGAGAAGGTTGAAAAAGGAAGAAAGGTTCACGCCCACAACACTCGCGGACGATGGCCTACCGATTGAACCAAAGCGGACCAAGGACGCATTTGCTGCCCAGTGCGGAACTGTTGTTAGGAACAACATCCTGATCAGCATCAAGCATTGGAATAAGCCTAAGGATGACGCCCATGATGGTGATTATGTCACCGATAGACAGAAAGATGATCTTTGGAACGCGCTGAAGGCAAATTTCACCCTATCGATAGAGAAGGATCCGAATAAGCCAATTATAGAGCCATTGGTCAAGGCGTATGCTCTTAACAAGATGATAGATCTATTCAGGAGGTGGAAGAATGAGTTGAAATCAAAGTTTGTCGACAAAGGGAAGACTCCAGAATTCATCGGCCGATTTGAGAAGATAAGAGATCACCGGCCCACATTTGTGGCCTACAAGACATCAGAGAAGAGTAAGAAAATGTCTGAGACAAACAAGATCAATGCTACAAAGAAGCAGTATCACCATCACACGGGGTCAGGTGGCTACCTCAAAGCCCGGGCGTTGTGGGACAGAGCTGAGAATGACCTGCTTGCTAAAGGGGTCCAACCACAGACATATAACTGGCCAGACCGTTCAAGGACTTGGTTCTTCGGGGTTGGGGGAACTTTGGACCCTAAAATAGGGAAGTGCTGTTGGACGAATGAGCAACTTGCAATACCCATACGAAGCTTCAGAAGTATATCACCGCAACGCAGGAAGGGACGTTCATTCCCGACATAGAGAAGGACAAGCTGACTGAGGCCCTAGGGAATGCTGAGCACCCTGGACGAACACGAGGTACACCAGGCTCCGTTTCGTGGAAGGTTGGGTTTCCCGATGCAGGCGGTTACAGAAGCCGATAGAGAAAGAGGAAAGCGGAGCTGAGCGAAATGCAGAAGCTCAATGCAAGACTAGAAAAGCTAGAGGAAGCTAAGAGCCAGCGAGCTGCCGGCCAACCATCTCAGCAGCACGAAGCTACCCCAGAAGCTACCCCGCCATCTCAGCGGAGAAGCAGCGTGGCTTCCACGGAGCTCATTCATCCTGACTTCACGGCTCCTAGCTACCCCGTGGATACTATCACGGAGGTTCAAAATTGCGAGCTTTTGACGAAATTCCGGAACCTCACTTTCAAGGCGGCTCTCGGCTCAGTTGCACCTCCTCCACCCAATGAAACTTTTCACTGCAAGACAATTCCACATGGCTATGTTGTTGTGATGGTGGATGAAGTAATGGAGGGATTTGATGTTCTCGAGCTTGACCACCAAACTAGTGAAGGGGAGAAGAAGTTGGTTCATGCTCTAAGGAGTACATGTCTATGGCCGAAGGAGTACATCAAGCTTCCAAACTAGACGCCTCCGTCTCCTCCTCCTCCTCCGGCGCGTGAGGGCACTCCTCCTCCTCCTTCGGCGAGTGATCAGGGCACTCCGCCTCCTCCTCCTCCTCCGATGAGTGATCAGGGCACTCCGCCTCCTTCTCCGGCTCCTCCGACGCATGACGACACTTCGCCTCCTCCTCCGCCTCCTCCAGTGCGTGAGGCCACTCCTCCTCCTCCTCCTCCTCCGGCGCGTCAGGCCACTTAGCCTCCTCCTCCTCCTCCTCCTCCGGCATGTCAGGACACTACGCCTCCTCCGACGCGTCAGCCATGATGGAAGAGAGACGCCGTTGCCGCTTCGGCAGCTAGCGGTACAATAGGCAGGAAAAAAATACAAATTTGGTCCAAGCCTCAAGCCTGTTACAAAGTTACCATACGAGAGGACTGATGAAGAAAACGCTGAGATCAGTAAAGCCGAAGTGGAGGCCCATTTTGCACAGAAACAAACACCTCCGAAGGAAAACGGTAGATCCGGTGAAAGCGAAGCGCACTCTAGATGCCTTGAAGCGACCATCACCGCCTCCGCTGCCATCAAACTATGACCGCTGTATTATAAAGACATATAATGAAGGGCAGCGGTCAGGAAGTACCTCTAGTGCTTCCCGAGTAAAAGAACGAAGAAGTGGGAAAACAATTCCCCAGCTCGGCGAACAGGAGAAGCAATCGTGCCCTCCGCTCAAGGTGTCGCCTAGCGACATTGCTAATGATCTGGTGATACTGCCCGTTACTAAACTTGGTGATTACCTGGGGGATGATGTACTTTTTGAAAGGGTTGAGGTAACCAAAGAAGAACACGAATACATGCACGGGAAGCCTCTCGTTAAACCAGATGATCCTCCTCTAACATCGTGCATGTACAAATTGCATGAGTGGTACATGAAAACCTGCAGGGAGTCTAGGAGAGACACTATGTATGTGGCAGTAAAACCACAACACGAATTCATTGGACTTCCTGTGATGCGTATTGAATTTGTGGAGTTATTTCAGTTATACAATCAACAGGCCCTCGACAAACAATTCATGACTGCCTACTGTCTATAAGTATTACTTCCATAGTTAAGTCTCTAACTCAGCTCGGTCATTGCATGTATATATATATAATTATCATCACTATATTATGCATATTAAAGATCGTCGAATGCAAAAAAGAAGGAATCTTCGACATTGGTTTCATTCGCCCAGATGCCGTAAATGAATGGTCGATACGAAAAGAACCCACAGCGACCAAGGAGAACTTGCTAAAGTCGTTCCTTGCACATCAAAACAAGGGAAATACTCTTTCCTTACAACTTCAAGTGTGTGTTGCTGTCTTCTCTATATACTCGGTTTCGCTTACTCAAGGTTAAGTAATGTAATTGATGAGTTATATATGCATGCGCATTTACCACTTTATTCTTCTATCCATTAAGCTTGACGGGGGATTAGTAGTTGTCTTAGACTCGAGACGTAAAGATCCCAAGAATTATGCAGACATGACTGCAATGCTCAAGAAATAAGTTCAGTCAATACCGGGACCATATCGGCATGCAACTTTCGTTAATTTCTTGATATCAAGTAATCATTTTCTTTGCCTGGTAGGGTTTGGAAGAAGTTCACCCAAAAGGTTCCCGGTCTAAACAAAGAGTTGCGATTTACGCACCCCAAAGTAAGTAGTACTAGCTAGTTCCGCGCATCTCTAATTGATTCAAAATTTCATCAATATATCATTACCATGCCTGCTTACCAGTTTGATTGAATTCTATTCTCGTAAAGTGCTTGTACCAGAAAGAAGAGATTGTTTTATGTGGATACTACGTATGCGAGTTCATTCACCACTCGACCTCTGAGCGGGGCTTCTCTGACAAACAATTTGAAGTACGTAAATAATATTCACAATTTTATTTTATACATCACCATCAATTGTGTTGATTTTATTCATATATATGCATGTATTGACCCCCTTCTTTAAATTAGATCTGGAAGATGCGGGATTCTTTCTTGACCACGTCATACCTGAAGGCGGAGAATACTATATTAATTTGTGATTGGATCTTAGGGATTGTAAGAGATCCTATATTATATATATGTAGCTAGTAGCGTCGGATAGATATACAAAAACTTGTTATTCGACCAATCTCTCGGAGAAAGAGAGGTCGATCACTTATCTATGTATATGTTCATGACGATCTCGTGTACTTAATGGTTCCTTCATTTGCTTACTAGCTAGCGTGTCGAGTTCTCTCTATCATAGCTATTTAGTGTCGACCAAGCACGGAGAAAGAAAGGACACTTCTCTCTATTAATTAGCTAGCTAACACAATATGAAACCCCTAAATTAACCCTCCAAAACCTCCTACCCCCCTTTCAAAAAAACAAAACCCCCAACAACTGCCAGATGCTGACCCGTGGATGCCTTTTGGTCCCAGTTGGTGTTACCAACCGGGACTAAAGGTCCTCCTGCCCGGGCTCCCCGCAGCGGCCACGTGAAACCCCTTCTGTCCCGGTTTGTAAGCGAACCCAGACTAAAGATTTAGGGCTTTAGTCCCGACCCTTTAGTCCCGGTTCCAGAACCGGGACTAATGGGTCTCTGAAACTGGGACAAATGGGATGTTTTCTACTAGTGAAGATAAAGCTTGCACCCTGAAAAAATATGTGCATGTTTCTCTCCAATGGAATCTATAAGTTGTACGTCCTTTGATAACTACTCGTGATTTATGAACGAACCGACTTATTAAGCACTGCATATGATGCATAAATACAGCATTTTACAACTAAATTAGTTTAGTGGTGTGTGTTTCAATAAGAATAAACAAGGTTCCAAGTTCTATGAGATCTAAGCTGAACTACATGATGAGAGATATTTAGCTTATGTTTGAAAAATAATAGTATACTATATGTTTTATTATCCGGTGGCAAATTTGACCTACACAAATAGCATCCGCTGAGCGGAAAGGAAAAAACACGTATGATCGGCTTGCTTTGTTGCCTTCCTCTTTCTTCTTTGGCGATCACATCTCTCCCATTGCTACGGCCCGCCCATCCACCCTAATGCAGCAAGAGATTAAGATGGACATGTCAACGCAAGGTCGAGCACCGCAAAACTGGTCGGATCAATATTGCTACATAAGAGAGCCTCCGAACTTTGGGGGTTTCCCGTTGTGCACGAGTTTCACGGCAACGTCATCAAGCACGAGCATTAGAAGAGAACGATTGATTGATGGATGAATCGGGCTTCTAGGGATCCCGATGAGCCTTTCGCGGCCCTTGCCTTTGAAACATCGCACCGACGCCTACCACAGCCGTCCTCCCCTACCAACACTGGTGACCATGAGGAAGGTGTCTCTTCCTCGTCCATGGTGATGGCAAGGGGAGTCCAAATTCTCCACGCCAAAACCCTAGATGTCGTGAGTGTGTGCGGCATCTCCATTGTCTCACCCAACTCTCCCTCACGCCGACTCTCTCACAGGCATGGAGCATGATGCGCACTTGTTGCCTCGCAACATGCCCTAGATGACAGCGATAAGGACAACTAGGCACGCAACAAGGTGAAGCCCTCCAATCACTATGACATAGAGATTTGAGATCATTATTAGAACATGAAAAAATGTTTTTGTAAGACTTGCATTGTTGGGTAACGCAGCAGAAAACAAAAAAATTCCGACCTACGCACCAGCCCAGGACCACTATGGAGACTGCATACAAGGTTTGATCATTTTCGTTACCGACTCGTAGCGCAGCAGAAGTAGAGTCGATGACGAACGGCGGCGCAGATCCCCGCAGCTAGGATTTTACAACCTCCCAACCACGAGGATGTATACCCTCATCTGCCCTGCGGACAGCCCTCCGGGAGGCGGTCGGACAGTCCCTCGGATGGTGTCGCGGACAGCCCTTCGGGAGGACCTCCGAAACTTGGACTGTCACTCGGACAACCCTTCGAGAGGACCTCCAAAACTCGGACGGTCACACGGACAGCCCTTCGGGAGGCACTCTCGAACTAAGACCGAAACTACGATCTCTCTACAGAGTTGCACACATACGGTATCATCTATCCGGCAGGGCTTCACCATCCAAAACTAGTTCCCACCGGAACCCAGACAGCCTTTCGGCTCTACGAAACTATTTCGCTGGGAGGGAGAGAGAATGCCAGATCATGCATGGCTTGTGTGAGAGAGTTTGAGTGAGGATGGAGAGCTCCTCTCCACCTCCTTATATAGTGGTGGAAGGGGTGAAGGGGGGGCTAAAATTCAGCCCACAAAACATGCACCCACCAAACAAGGAAACATGTTCCCACCAAACATGGAGAAAACATGTTCCCTTTTCCATGGTGTTCCCCCATGGGGCCCCACCTTCCTCCCAACACTATCCACCATTTGTGGAGGCTACCCCCCACCATGGGCCCCCCCAACACCTTTGTCCAGCCACAAGGAGCTGCCCCCTCAAGGGGGGGCGCCCCCAAAACAGCCCCACGCATCGTGGGATCTTGTCCCCTCACGTCGGGACAAGATGTTTTCCGCGACTATTACTTCTGAAAAATTCCGGAAGGTCCCAGAACATTTTCGGCACCCTCTAAAATTATCTGGACACGCTCCGGAACATTTCCGGTATGGTGGTTTAATTTAAAACCATCTTCGTTTACCCGGTAAACAATTCCGGCAGCTCCGAAAACCTTTTTCAGTTTATTCTCCAGAAAAATTCTAGAAATTACCAGACCACTCTGGCAACCTCCAAAACATTACCGGTGCTTGCCGAAACCTTTTTGGATCAATGGTTTTATCCGAAACAACTTTTCGGTTTTACCGAAACTTTTCCTGTGTTCTCTCCGGAACCTTTCCGTTGTCTTCGAAACTTTTCCAGTGACTTTCTCTCGGACTCCTTGTCTAGTATTCAGCAGATAGATGACCCTTAAGCGTGTGACCCTATAGGTTCGGTGAAGTATAGACATGACCCGGAACCCCTTCCGATCAATGATCAACATCGGAGCCGTGGACACCCATATTAACCCCTATACCCACACAAATGAATATTCGAGTGAACCTCCAGTTGCCGTGTGCTATTCCTATTACTTCACGATATGTTACAAATACCCGAGGTGAGACATGTTAGCATCCCCGTGGATCAACAACTTGTCCACTATGCCAGTTACCTCGTTACCGGTATTATTCTCTTTTCTCGTTCCCGTGTTCCGGCATCCCCATGATCAAATCACAAAATGTCTGGCCAGACGATGATGGATACCGTAACACCAAGAGGGCCCAGAGATATCTCTCCATCGTCGGAGGAGCAAATCCCAATCTTGAGTAATCAAGTTACTTGACATACTTTTCCATGAACCCGTAAGCCGCCGTAATAGCCACCCATTTACGAATGACGTTTAACAAACCCCAAAGTTCATGAAGCAAGCATGAAGAAACTCGATGCTCTCATGGTCTAAGGAATTATGCAAACATCAACTTCTCTGTGTTATTAACCATTAACTTATGACGAATGTATCTCATAGCATAACATCAATTTGGGCCGATTCAACACAAATGTTCTTCTAACATTGTGCCCTCAAAATTGTCGGTATAGCCATGCCCATGATCAGGAAAACAGGATCATCATGCAATACTTGAGCCAGTCTTAGAGGCCAGACTAGGAATACAATTTACCATTTATTATTCCACACGTGCATATGAGTCTTCCTTCAAGCCTCTTGGTTATTGTAGACTCGAGAACCATAGCAGTTATAGCATGGAACATAAACCTAATTATGAACAGAGAGATAATCAATAACATTTATTATTGCCTCTAGGGCATATCTCCTACATGCATATGTTGTTAAGGCAAACTGTTTGTGTAGTCTTCTGCTTTACCAAACTCTCGCCTTTTTAATGTTTTTCTATGCGAATTTTCTTGAGGATGCATGCAGCTTTGTGTTTCTTTACAAATATTAACTTTGAAAAACAACACATCTAAGGTCAATCTGTCAGTTTGGTTCAAATGGCCAAAAATGAGCATATGGTGTTTACCACGTAAGTCCTTTTGTGGATGAACATGGTTATATCTATTTTGATATCTCTTACAATCGAGGGACTCACATGCAAGCTTCTTTCAACAAGGATGGTTAAAGGAACACAATGACTATGAAGAGGTTGATTACTTAGTGGCTCGTTATGTTATTTATTATCCCATGGTAACACGTGAGTACTTAACAACACACCATTTGTCATACTTTTTAGTTTTGTATAGATCGTGCTAAGGTTTAAATAAATTGTTACCAATGTGATGCGCAAAGATAGTGATAGACCATCCTATGAAGTTTACTGCATGTTCTTGTCTTTACCGTCATTGTACTGCATGTTTTTTTCTTATTCCATGTTGATATTAAAGTAAAGTGTAAGTTTTGACTGAAAGAGCCGGCATTCTTATCTATGTCAAATTTGGTAACCAAAAATGTAGCCTTACCAATCACGCGGTGTGGGTGCTCACTGGTGTCGTATAAAGGGAGGGGGTAGAGGTATGGTTGGGGGCAACAGTGGACCATCAGAGAAGGCGGCTTGGGCAAGGCAACACATGAAATCAACACTGGCTACAACCAATGTCAAAAGGTGCGTCATGGTTATGGATGGACGAACATGATGAAAACGAGCATGCAATTTTAGAAAAGGAGAGGTAATAGAAGGATGGTCAGGGGCAACAGTGGACTTAAGGAAAATGCGGATCATGTAGGGCGACACGTGACACCAACACGGGGCGTGACCAGTGTCGGAGGGTGGATCAGGGCCAACTATGGACCGAGGGAGAAGGTTGCTTGGGCAGGGTGGCATCATCACCGGCCGCGACCACTGCTGCGACAATGGTGGACCAATAGAGAAGGTGGCTCAAGTAGGATGGCACATGACATCTTCACCGGCCTTGACCAGTGTCGGAGGGTGGATCAGGGCCAACGATGGACCGAGGGAGAAGGTAGCTTGGGCAGGGTGGCATCGTCACCGTCCATGACGAGTGTTGCAGCAATAATGAAGCGACAAAAAAGGCGACTCGGGTAGGGTGGCACATGGCATTTCCACCGGCCTTGACCAGTGTCGGAGGATGGGCCTTGGGGATAAAAAGAGGAGGACGAAGATGACGATCACAAAATTTTACCACCGAAAAAACAAGCGCGGGTGCATAGTTTCTCTCATAGTACACACTATTTTTTTAACAAAAAGGCGATATATTTTTGAAAGACTTCACTCAAGTCACTTTGTCATCAATTTTTATATTTCGCCCGTAGCAACGCACGGTCATTCTACTAGTAATTCATAAGCGGTCTGGAATTTCTCTCTTTATTTTTCTCTTTTCCTTTTTTACATGATTTTCTCTCTTTTCCTTGGCATTTATAAGTGCCATCTAGCCTTCCCGGGCCCACATGCCAGCCAACCGGCCCTCCTCGCTCTTCCTCCTCCTCTCCTTCCTCGCGTCCTCATTTCCTCCCA
This sequence comes from Hordeum marinum, assembly GCA_022496015.1. NCBI lineage: Eukaryota > Viridiplantae > Streptophyta > Magnoliopsida > Poales > Poaceae > Hordeum > Hordeum marinum. The sequence continues at coordinate 451,869,120 of CM039678.1, read as the reverse complement.
CCAAATACGGCACCGTGATCCGCCACCAACCCGCCGACCGATCCCGAGCCATGGCGGCCGACCCCGCCGCTTGCTGCCCATGGGACGCGCTCCCGGCGCACCTCCAGGAGCGCATCCTCTCCCGCCTGCCGCTCACCGCGCTCATCCCCGTCGCCGCCGTTTCACGGTCGCTACGCCGCCTCCTCCGCTCCCCGGCCTTCCACGCCCTCCTCTCCCAGCACCGCCTCGACGCCTTCTTCCTCCTCTCTCCGCGCCTCGCCTTCCACCCGCTCTCCCGGCGCCTCCTCCAGGTGCCGCCCTCGCCCCTGCTCGACCCATCTCCCCCTTCCCCTCCCATCATCTCCTCCGCCTCCCCCTCCTTCTTTGTCACCGTCGACTCGCTCCTCCGCCTCCCAGCGCTCCCCGACCGCTCCTACCTCATCGCCGTCGTCGTCCCACCCTCGCCCTCCTCCTCCACCAGCCGGGATCACACCCTCGTTGCCGTCACCAACGGCGCCGCCGTCCGCTCGTATTCCCTGGACTCCGCCGATCCCTCCCCACGGTGGGTGCCTGGGGGCGAGCTCCCGCTGCCGTTCGCGATCCTTGGCAATGCTGCGGTCGCCAGTGACCGTGCTCGGCTCTTTGTGCTCGGCCGGGGCCCGGACGCGCTTCTGGTGCTTGATCTCGAGACCGGGAAGTGGGCTGCTCCGCCAGTTGTGATGCCGCACGGCCTTACGACGGCCCACCTGTTTGTTCTTGATGATCGGCTGTTCTTGGTAGGTGGGGTGGAGAGGCTCGGGGTGCTGGAGCGGGTGGTGGTGTGGCAGCTGGACAACGATGAGACAGTGGGATGGGTGGAGGTAGCCACAATGCCATCGGAGGTGTTCGATGAGTTGGTGGCTGATAGGCATGGCAGTTTCTGGCACTTTCAGGCTGCCGACAGAATGGGGACTCTTTGCCTGTACAATGCCGTTGATGGGAGGCTGGTGATGTTTGATGTGGTGGATTGTGCATGGACGATGATGCCACGAGTGTCTGGGTTAGACGTCGAGGAGAGCACGCTGTGGTTTGGGCATGTCTTGGAGCCGGGCGTCGACCTCTTGCTGGGACAACCCTGCCCGTGTTCATGAGGTTGTTTTTTTGGCCTTCATGTTTTGGTGCAGTTCTGAAACTTCAAATCATGTTCCCTGAACCGTGTACCTATGTTTGTTTGTAGGTAGGAATAACTGGTTCTGGTAGCTGTTCGCTCCAAAATAAAGCAACCTTGTATGTGATAATAGTCATATAATGCTTCAAGCATTCCAAGTTGTATCATGAAAGAGTATCAATGATGAAAACTCTGATAACCAAAAAGGGCTAGGTATTCCCTTTTCTGTCTGGCTGTGTGATGAATGCCAGTGCAAATTTGCGCATCAATCTTCCCCAAGATTCTGTGCAGTTTTGTTCCTGGTAGCCATACGACCTAATGAAAACTTTGTTTGACATGTATCTCAGTGTTATTGCTTTTACATGCTAGTTATCCTTCTTGTTTCCACAAGAAACATCCAACTTCAAGATTCAAAAGAATTGTGCCAGTCAAGGCAGTTGGTTCACAAAAGCTTCTTTCAGGGGAAAGTTTGCTGCTGTTTGGCAGTTAGCATTAGTCAGGGATCCTCAACATTACATGGCACAGCATAATTACTGTAAGTGCCTCTCACTGTCAATCATACATATTTTGGATGAATACTGTCTGTCAAACAAGTAACTCAACAATATCAAGCCTTGGTAAAATAGTTACCTCTTGTTAGTTTCTTCATGTACTTTTGGTGGTGTGCGTTATTGATGCTATTGTCCTTTATATAATGGCTATTTAGTCATTTCCTCGTGGAAAACATCATAAGTTCTGAACTGACATTGAGTTCTTTATCATGCTTATCAGGTTTTTGTATCTTGCCAGAAGGCATAGATAAAAAGATTGTGATGCAGTGACAGGCTTATAATTGATGCCCTGTCTTTTTTGTTTGCTCATCGGCCTGCAGAGTTATCTCGGTTCTTTTTGGTCAAGGTCAATGTATTGTGTCTTCCGATATTGAATAGGAGTTGGCAGTCTACTGGAGACACTGTAGTGTCGCTACCTTAGCCACATAAAGGCAGCGAATCTGGATCGAGGCTGAAGAGTTGGGGAGCAGGATTGGGTGTGGGAGGCAAAGAGGAGGCTTCCGGCCTGTTTAGTCCTCCTCTCTGGTGCCCACAGTGGCCTTGTAGAAGCTGCCCCAAAGAAGTGAAAGTTTCGATTCGGCTGGATGTGAGCCTTATCATGCCTTATTTCACCATGGATGGCATTGTATCTTGTACACATACAGTTTATCTAAAAAATGTACTTTTGCTAAGCTGTTTCGTGTAGGCAGCCCAACCTTTTTATGTTCTCACAATTGAAGATTATATTTTCATTGTAAAACTACTTTACAATCAATAGAGAAGACTACTTAGTTCTAATCTTCAAAAGAAGACTACTGTTCCCCAAGCCCCAAGCTGGTTTAAGCAGAGATAGAAGATTAGGCTGATTGCCCTCTTATTCAATGAGGGGGGGGGGGGGGTACATGCTATGGAAATACTGAGCACGCATAGTGGAGATTGGATTTGGGACTGGGAGCATGTACCTTTTTTGTGTCAGAGGAGGCCAAAATTTATGTCTTGATTGGGTTTGAAGTAAGCTCATCTGAGCTTATTTATACACAGATTTAGAGTCAACAGTATTTTGATCCCCATGTTTGCGATCAAATTAGCTCTCCCATGACAGGTGTTCCCCAGTTTAACCACCAAATATTTATGTCTGGTGAATTTGCTTGGCTTATCACTGTTTTTCTAGGCGTTGGTGCATTTTTATGCCGCTATCCTTCTTTTTTGTCCTTGTCAATGTTTTCTTTTATCCATTTCATAGCTTTCATCCATTCCATAAGCTTTTGGTAAGCTTTCCTTTTTCACGTGCAAAGGCAATCATTGTCTCTTGCCGTCCAATTCCCCACTTCCTTGCACAAAAATTAATCTGTTACAACCCCAACTGTTAACTCCACATGCAAGCAAAGAAATATGATCCATACCTACTTTAGGCGACATGGCCAAGCCAATGCCAGAGGCATAAAGACAGAGACTAAAATCTGCCTTGGTTTCAGGATGTTGGAGAACTAACACAGTGGGCTGCCCAGGAATTGATGGACCTGGTGGCTGGTGCTGATGATGGGCTGGACTTGGTGTTGTTTCAGCTGGTAGCTGGCCTTTGATAACTAGACTAGAAGGTCCGCATGTTCAGCCTGTTTATTACCAATATCTTGAAGACGATATTCTTGTTTTGTCAGTTTTCCTTTTGGGAAGCTAGTCAATCTGTCTGGTTGTTGTGCATTTGCTCGCATCCGCCTTCTCTCTGTTGTATTGGTGTGACACTGTTGAAGAAAGACGTGTCTAACATATCACGCTGTGCAGGAACCGTGGGAATGAATCTTCAGCTGGCATGCCCTGTATAGGGGTTGACTAAAATAGAAGCGCAAACCTTGTGGTAAAAGAATAGAAAACAATTTAACTTTGGCTGTCAGATGAGTATATAAAGGAGCGGTGCCATGCATCCGGCATTTTTCTATCCGAGGCTTGTCTGAGTTAGTTGATCACCCTAGGATCTAATTGCCATTTTTTTTGCAGGAAACGGTCTAGTAATTGCCAGCTGAACAATGTTGACCTAAGGATCACATCGTCATACATAACCAGAAGGTGTGGTACGCAAATCAATTTTGTTTATAAAGGGTACCCTTTTTCATCCACTAGTGTTTCTTTGTGTAGCAATGAATGAAACATGTATAAAAAGAAATGAAACAAGTACTCCCTCCGTTCACAAATGTAAAATGTTTTAGATAATTCAATATAGACTATATATGAGCTGGAATGAGTGAACAAATACACTAAAATGTGTCTTATATACATCCGATTCACAAAAAGGTTAGAACATCTTATATTTGTGAATGGAGGGAGTAATAAATAAAGATGGGGGGAAGAAAATGTCAACTTTCTTTCGCCGGCCAAATTGCATCCTCGCCTTCACGTCACCTCCGAGATCTAAGCTTGATTTTGGCTGTGTGGCAACAGTTCACTAGCTAGTGTCACCTCCTTTGAAGCTCACAGTTCGTGCCAAATGGCTCATGTCCATCTAACTTAATTATCCACTGATTTGCTGATGGAAACCTCGCACGTACTTAGCGGTCTGGGTCAAGATTCAAAAGTGCGATCCCGTTCACACAGACGTTTAGTTTAGATAAGTTTGTCGCAATCAGAAACAAAACGGCAACCAAATTATCTCCTGCAAACGTATGAGATATGACGCCTAACCTTGACAGTGTCTATGACTGCCGGCCGATGAGCGGGATACTTCGTTTAGGCTACCAATTAACTTATCTCCTGTGTGTGTCACTATGTAAAAGAATATAGCATAAGTGAGGAACTGAAGATATATAAGAACATGACATGAGTATACACTGACCAGCAAATTAAAGTGAACACAGATGAAACCAACAGGCATGTCCCCCTCCTTTTCCCGCCATCTTGCTCCACTCCTGCTCTTGCTGATCCAAGCTCATCTGCTTGTAGCCAGCAAACTCACCGATAGGTATAGGAAGTTGTTTATTTGGTAGGTCCCTTTGCGCAGTTGGATCGATGCATGTGCCCCAGCTTGGTCTCTTTTGAGCAGTCTGAAACAAGCAAACAACAAGCGGGTTACTGGGCAAACAAAGATACTTCTTCTGTTCATTTTTATAAGTCCTTGTAGACATTTCAGACACAGTGCAAAATAGTCCAATTTGAGTTGTCTGAAAGGACTTGTAAAAGTGAACGAAGGGAATAGAAGAAAAGGTCAGCTTCATTTTGTTAGATGTATTAGATGTGTGTGTATAGTCTTCCTTTTCGGTTTGTCCCCATTGTACACATGTATATGTACTGGCCCTTGGCCCTCCTGAGATGACGGTTGCTCATTCCTAACATGGTATCAAATGCTTAGGTTCCTCTCTCGCTCCCGCTCCCACACGCTCGCAGCTCCGTGCACCTCATCGCCGGCCATCTCCGGCCACCTCCTCCCCCGCCGCCGGCCGCCTCTTCCGCAGCCGTCGCCGGCCAGCTGCGCCCCGTCTACGCATCCCCCGCGCCCGACCGAAGCCGCTCCTGCCACTGCCGATCCTGCCGGCTACCTCTCCTCCTTCCCCGCGCCGAAGCCGCAGCCGCCGGCTCTGCTGCTCCTCGCCAGCGCCTCCACCACTCCTCGCCTGTGCCCGCGCCCGCCGGCGCTCGCCCAGCCCGCGCCGCCCCGGGCCGTCACCGCTGCGGCCGGCCGCGCCCGGCCCCTTCTCTGGCCGCCGCCGGCGTCCTACGTCCCGCCCGGCCTGCACCCCGGCACGCCTGGCCTGCGCCCAGCCGCGCCCGGCTGCTGGTGCACCCGGCCGAAGCCGCTGCTGCTGCCCCGCCGGCCGGTGAGCTCGATCCCGATCCAGACCGGGGGCTCGAGGCTACTGTAGCAGTTGACCAAAAAAAAAATAGAGAGCTCCTCATGTCCGCTTCAGGCTACGTTGTTGTTCCTCGGTGCTCGGTGATCTTCGATGGCACCAACTATGCCGAGTTTGCGGGCTTCATGCGGATCCACATGCGCGGCCTTCTCCTATGGGGCGTTCTCTCTGGCGAGGTCCCCTGTCCGCCTTGCCCTGTCGCTCCTATGTCTCCTACCCCACCGGTGCCACCTGTTCTTGCTGCTGGTGCTTCCCAGGCTGATCGGGATGCAGCCAAGGCTCTCGATGATGCTGCGGTGGATGCTTATGATCAGCAGGTATCAGCCTATTCCGATGCTCTTCCTCTCTACCGGGATGATCTGTCTGCTTACACTCAGTGGTGCAATGATGATGCTCGGGCTGCTGCTGTTCTCACTGCTAGTGTCCTACCTCAGTTTGCTTCGGAGTTCATGAGCCTCGGTACTGTTGCAGCGATGTGGTCCTACATCTATCAGCGCTATCAGCCCTCTGGTGATGCGCTCTACTTATCTGTGGTGCGTCAGGAGCACGCTCTTCAGCAAGGTGACTCTTCTGTTGATGAGTTCTATACACAGAGTTCTGCCATCTGGCGCCAGCTTGACTCTCTTCGGACAGTTGTTTGTGAAACTTGCCGTTGCTGCCAGACTATGAGGTCCGACTTGGAGTTTCAGCGTGTCCACGAGTTCTTATCTCGCCTCCGTTTCGAGTTTGAGCCTCGACGCGCTCACTTGCTTGCTGGTGGTCGTGTTCCTATCTCGGAGGTGCTTGCTGAGCTTCGTGCTGAGGAGACCCGCCTCTGTTCTGCTGGGTTGCTTGCTGTTCCCTCTGTGTTGGCTGCTCGAGCTCCTGTGTCATCTGCTCGTCTCACCGCTCCACCGCTTCTGCCCACACCTTCAGGGGGGATGGGTCGCTCTCCTTCTGCTGAGAAGGGCCGGTCGCGCCGTGACACTTTCTATGGCTACTGCTCCCGGCAAGGTCACCCAGAGTCTGATTGTCGCCAGAAACAGCGAGACCAGAGGCGCTCTTCTTCCAGTGGGACTCATGCGTCTTCCTCGACTCCGTCACTCACTGACCAGGATATTATGCGACTCAAGCGCATGCTGGCTTCCTCTGGTTCTTCCTCGACGGGTTCTGTTGCTGCTGTGACTGCCACCACCACTCCGCCCCCGCCGGAGTCTACTCAGTCAGGTACATCCTCGTGGGTTCTGGATTCTGGAGCTTCTTTTCATATGTCCTCTGATTCTTCTGCTTTATCCTCCCTTCGACCTCTTGCTTTTCCTCTTAATGTTCTCACTGCTGATGGCACACCTCTTCCCGTTGCTAGTTGTGGCATTCTTTCTACTCCATCTTTCTCTGTTCCTAGTGTTTCTCATGTTCCTCGTCTTACCATGAATCTTTTTTCCGCTGCCCAACTTACTGATTCTGGTTGTCGTGTCATTCTTGATACCGACTCTTGCTCCATTCAGGATCGTCGCACCAAGGCTTTGGTTGGTGCTGGCCCCCGGCGCCGTGAGTCAGAGGGCCTTTGGGAGGTTGACTGGCTTTGTGTTCCTTCCGCTGCCACCACTTCTGCCAGCTCTCATGCTCTTGCTGCCTCTTCGTCTGCATCCTTCCAGCAGTGGCATCATCGTCTTGGTCACGTCTGTGGCTCTCGCTTGTCTTCTTTAGTTCGTCAGGGCCTCTTAGGGTCTGTATCTGGAGATGTCTCCTTACATTGTAATGGTTGTAGACTTGGCAAACAGACCCAGTTACCTTATCCTACAAGTGAGTCTGTATCTCAGCATCCTTTTGACTTAGTTCATTCTGATGTCTGGGGTCCTGCTCCCTTTGATTCGAAAGGTGGTCATCGTTACTATGTTTTGTTTATTGATGATTTCTCTCGCTACACTTGGCTCTACTTCATGAAATCTCGTAGCGAGGTTCTCTCTATATACAAACGATTTGCTGCTATGGTTCACACCCAGTTTTCCACGTCCATTCGTACTTTTCATGCTGACTCCGCTGGAGAGTATATCTCCTAGCCGTTGCGTGGTTTTCTCGCGGAACAGGGTACTCTTGCCCAGTTCTCATGTCCTGGTGCTCATGCTCAGAATGGCGTTGCTGAACGTAAGCACCGTCATCTGCTTGAGACGGCTCGTGCACTGATGATTGCCGCTTCTCTTCCACCCCACTTTTGGGCTGAGGCTGTTTCTACATCCACCTATCTCATCAACATTCATCCCTCAACTGCTCTGCAGGGTGGTATTCCTATGGAGTGTCTCACTGGTCGATCTCCTGACTCCTCATCTCTTCGTATGTTTGGATGTGTGTGCTTTGTCCTGCTTGCCCCGCGAGAACGCACCAAACTGACTGCTCAGACGGTTGAGTGTGTTTTCCTTGGCTACAGTGATGAGCACAAGGGCTATCACTGTTGGGACCCTGTTGGTCGTCGCTTGCGCATCTCGCGTGATGTGACCTTTGATGAGTCTCGCTCTTACTACCCCCGCCCTTCCTCCTCGAGTTTCTCTGTGGACGATATTTCTTCCCTTTTCCTTCCTGATACATCCTTCTCTGTACCTCCGGTCTCTCCCCTTCCTCCGACCCGTCTCGCTCTTCCTCACATGCCACCGACACCTCAATTCCCACCATCCTCCTCTCCACCATCCTCTCCGATCCGTCGGCCTCTCTCTCCTTTTCCTCTTCACTACACTCGCCGCCCTCGTGTTGAGGATGACTCTCCTGACACATCTTCCACTTCCGATGTTCCTCCTTCCACGCCTCCACCAGTTCATAACCTCCGTGCTCGACCTCGCCCTCCCCTTGATCGCTACTCTCCTACCACGTATGGCCTCTCTGTTGTTGCTGAGCCGACTTCCTATCAGGCTGCCCTGACTCAGCCTGAATGGCAGCTTGCGATGGCCCAAGAACTTGCTGCCCTTGAGCGTTCTGGCACGTGGGATCTGGTTTCTCTTCCTTCTAGTGTTCGTCCCATCACTTGCCAGTGGGTCTATAAGATTAAGACTCGCTCCGATGGTTCTCTTGAGCGCTACAAAGCTCGTCTTGTGGCTCGTGGTTTTCAGCAGGAACAGGGACGCGATTATGATGAGACATTCGCTCCTGTGGCCCACATGACCACTGTCCGCACTCTCCTTGCTGTCGCTTCTGTTCGTCATTGGTCTGTCTCTCAGCTTGACGTTCAGAACGCCTTTCTCAATGGTGAGTTGCATGAGGAGGTTTATATGCAGCCACCCCCAGGGTACTCTGTTCCTGATGGTTTGGTCTGCCGCCTTCGCCACTCTCTCTATGGTCTTAAATAGGCCCCTCGTGCCTGGTTCGAGCGGTTCGCCTCTGTCGTGACTGCCACGGGCTTCTCACCCAATGATCATGATCCCGCTTTGTTCGTTCACACGTCTCCTCAGTGGTCGGACTCTTCTCCTTCTCTATGTTGATGACATGATCATCACTGGTGATGACTTTGACTACATTGCCTTTGTTAAGGCTCGCCTTCACGACCAGTTCCTCATGACTGATCTCGGTCCACTTCGCTATTTTCTTGGGATTGAGATCTCCTCGACCTCTGATGACTTCTACATCTCTCAGGAGAAATATATTCAAGACCTTCTCTCTCGCGCTGCTCTCGGTGATGAGCGCACAGTTGTGACTCCTATGGAGCTCAACGTTCAGCTTCGTGCCTCTAATGGTAACCCTCTTCCTAATCCCACTCGCTATCGTCACCTCGTTGGCAGTCTTGTCTACCTTGTTGTTACGCGTCCTGACATCTCCTATCCTGTCCACATCCTGAGTCAGTTTGTTTCAGCCCCCACCTCTGTCCACTATAGTCATCTCCTCCGTGTTCTACGATATCTTCGTGGCACGATCTCTCAGCGCCTTTTCTTTCCCCGCTCCAGCTCTCTTGAGCTCCAGGCCTACTCTGATGCTACCTGGGCTAGTGATCCCTCTGATCGACGCTCGCTGTCTGCTTACTATGTCTTTCTTGGTGGCTCTCTTATTGCCTGGAAGACAAAGAAGCAGACTGTTGTTTCCCGCTCGAGTACAGAGGCTGAGTTACGAGCCATGGCTATGTTGACGGCTGAGGTGATCTGGTTACGGTGGTTACTTGAGGATTTTGGTGTGTCTGCTACCACCTCGACTCCCTTACTGTCAAACAGTACCGGTGCTATTAGTATTGCGCATGACCCGGTGAAGCATGAGCTCACCAAGCACATCGGTGTGGATGCCCACTTTGTACGTGCTGCTGTGCAGGATGAGGTTCTCACTCTTCACTATGTGCCCTCTGAGTTACAGCTGGCGGACTTCTTCACGAAGGCACAGACTCGAGCGCAGCATGAGTTCTTTCTCTCCAAACTCATGGTGGATCAACAAACTCAGTGTTGTTGATCCACCATGAGTTTGAGAAGGGGTGTTAGATGTATTAGATGTGTGTATGTATAGTCTCTCTTTTCGGTTTGTCCCCATTGTACACATGTATATGTACTGGCCCTTGGCCCTCCTGAGATGACAATTGCTCATTCCTAACACATTTGACTCGCCAAATTGTAGTGTTGATGGCTATATATATAACGCTAATCAGTAGCCTTCACGTCAGCTAGGAGATCTAAGCGTGATGCGGCCACAGTTTACTACTCCCTCCGTTTCTAAAGATACATCCATCTCTAGACAAACCTAAGACAAGAATTTAGAGACGGAGGGAGTAGCTTCCAAGCTGACGGCTCGTGACAAATGGCACATGCCCATCTAACTTATCCACTTCATCTCAAACAAAACATATCCGCCCATATGCTCATGGAAACGTCTGGATTAGCGGTCTGGGCAAGATTCAAGAACGCGATCCCATCCACACAGGCAGAGGTAGTTAAGCCTGTCGCACTCAGAAACAAGACGGCAATCAATCATATACTATTAAAATTGGAGGTAATCTAAGTCTGACGCATTCAGAAAAGAAAACGGCAATCAAATTTTCTCATGCAAACTTATCAGATTATTGTTCAAAAAGAAATGAGAAATATATTCAGGTGGGAACCCCCTCCCCCCGGTTGATTTAAAAAAAAAGAAAAATATGACGGTCAAACTTGACAGCCGGCCGGCGAGGGGAATGCTTCGTTTAGGCCATTAAAGTTGCAAAACGATGCAATAGGAGTGGAGGACCTTTATTTTTTGGCAAACAGGAGTGAAGGACTGAACATATATAAGAGCTTAAGAGGGTACCCTGACCAGCAAACAGATCACAAAACAATGTCGCCCTCCTTTTCCCGCCACCTTGCCCCACAACTTGTGCTCTTGCTGCTCCAAGCTCATCTGCTTGTAGCCAACAAACTCACCACCGGATCGTCTCTCAGTCCTCCAAACTACATCACCTGCTCGTCCGGGGACTACGCGTTCGGGTTCCGCGGCCTTGACGCTGACCCTAGTCGGTTCCTCCTCGGCGTCTGGTTCAACATCAACCTCATCCAGGAGGCCAACCGTGCAGAGCAGAAGGTGGTGTGGTACGCGAAAGATCCAGGCTCGCACTCGGCCGTCAATGCCACGGCGCTATCCGAGCTCAGCATCCTCGATGGTTACCTCTCCCTCGCCGACTCCAGAGGCATCATCATCTGGAAGAACCCCAACCCTGGCATGCTGTACGGCGCTGACCTCCTGCTCCAGGACTCAGGCAACCTCCAGTTCCTCACCTCCGGGGATAGGACTGTCGTGTGGGAGAGCTTTCAGGATCCAACCGATACGCTCCTCCCAGGGCAGTCCATGGGCCCTGGATCAGCCCTTCACTCGAAACTCTCAGACACAGACTTGTCTCGCGGCCGCTTCGGTCTGTACGTGCAGGCCGACGGCAATATTGTTTGCTACCTCATGAACCTTGCCGCTGGCAGTCTGCCTCTGGACCAGAAGAACGCATATTGGGCGAGCAACACCGACTATACTGGTGGTAACACGACTCTTTTCTTCGACTCGCCAGGGCATCTCTACTACCAAATCCAGAACGGCATGGTATATGACGAGATACCTCCACTTCTCAACTCCACCATCAGTTACCACCAGCATGCAACTCTCGATCCAGACGGCATCGTCCGCCTCTACACCCGGCCGAAGAATGCCACCGAGGGAAGGAACAACATGTCTTGGGCAGTTATGGGACAGTTCCCAACTGAAGGTTGCAAGACGGCCACCACTCTCCAAGGTTTGTGTGGCATCAACTCATTCTGCGTATATGGTCCTAACGACCGGCTTGATTGTGAGTGCCCAAGTGGCTACTCCTATGTCGATTCTCAGCTCAGGTACAAGGGCTGCACACAGGGGTTCATGCCACAGAGCTGTGATGGGAAGAACCACTCCGCCGAGTTTGGGGTTGTCAAGCACCCGAACACCTCTTGGACAAACTCGCCATACGAGAGACGTTTGCTTACTACAGAGGACGAGTGTGCAAGCTACTGCTTGAATGACTGCCTCTGCGCCGCTGCTACTTATGATGGAACTTACTGTACCAAGATGGTGTCGTTGGCAGGTGTTGGACGGCACGGAGGAGACATTGCCATGAATGCATTGATCAAGGTGCGGACGAGCAGCCCCTCGGTGCCGGCGTCACCAAGAAGGATATTGCCTTATGCACTACTTGGTGGCTCAGCATTCCTGTTGTTGTCTGCAGTAAGTAGTCTCATGTTCCATTGGTACCTTAGGAAGAAGAACACCAACCATGACTTTGTGAGGGCTTACACCGCAAAAGAGCTTTACCAAGCCACCAATGGCTTTCATAGGTTGCTAGGCAGAGGAGGCTTTGGTGAGGTCTATTATGGGATGTTGAAGTCGCTACACTACCCTGAGATAGCAGTGAAGAAGCTCATCAGCTCCAATGATTACAGTGAAAGGGAGTTCGCGAATGAGGTGCAGTCCATCGGCCAGATCCACCATAGGAACCTAGTCCGCATGGTTGGTTACTGCAAAGACCGGGCTCAACGGATGTTGGTGTTCGAGTTCATGCCAGGTGGTTCCCTTCGGAGCTTCCTTTTCCAGCCTCAGCAGCAACCGATGTGGAGTTGGCGCGCTGAGGCAGCCCTTGGCATTGCAAAGGGACTAGAGTACTTACACGAAGGGTGCAATTATCCAATCATCCACTGTGACATCAAGCCCGACAATATATTGTTAGATAACAAGAAAAATCCGAAGATTACTGACTTTGGGATTGCCAGGCTTCTTAGTGACCAGCAGATGCACACCACGGTGACCAACATCAGGGGCACGAGGGGGTATATTGCTCCTGAGTGGTTCCAAAGCGACAGACGCATCGACACCAAGGTTGATGTGTACAGCTTCGGTGTTGTGCTACTAGAGATGATATGCTGCCGAAAGTCACAGGAGCCAGTGCCTGGTCAGGATGGTGACGACTCGGTCATGCTATTCGAGTGGGCCAGTCAGTTGGTTGGTGATGGCAGGACCGAGGTTTTGTTTCATAGCGATGATGACGCCATTGAGGATTTGGTCAGAGTTGAGAGGTTCTTGCGTGTTGCTCTTTGGTGCATTGAGCAGAATCCTTCACTCCGCCCGACAATGCACCAGGTGGTGCAGATGCTGGAGGGTGTGGTTGAGGTCGACACTCTACCTGCTCCTACAAGCTCCAACTGTTCATCGCCGTTGACCTCTTCGGTCGACGAGAGCCCTCTGTTGTCAGGTTGTGCTACTCTTGCGATAGAGTGATTCTTACCGTACTTTTTACCAACGCTAATTGTTTCACCATTGTGTAACTGTTGATGGTGTAGCTACGTTTCTGTAAACATGACATCAGTCATGCATTCTAGCTACATACATGTCTTCTAGTAAATGTCAGCATTTCCTACGTATTCATCCATTGTGGTCCAGTTATGCAACAATCCTTTGGTTTGAGCACTAATTTTATCATTAGATTTTTTTTGGCCCCTTTCTCATCATAGGATATTTTTCTTGGTTGACATTAACTAAGTGTGTATAATGGTTTAGGAAAACATACCACACAGCCAAAGCGGCAGCAGCAGCAGAAAGATTTGCTGAAAATTTTGTCAATAGCTCATTCAGTTCCGTCTGCCAGAGATCGAAGTATTATCAAACTATTTACTAACTGAAGTTGGTTGGGCATTTCTCATAAGAACACGAGCCATGACTCAAGGAAATGAATCTGGGTGCTTCACAGATATTTTGCCAAAGCACAGCCAATATAAGTTCACAAATCAAATGTTAGAATTGCTTATCAGCTTCTCACTCATTTGTCTGATACTAACAGACCAACAGTAGCGTGAGTGAATAATAACCTTGGGAGGTAAATAATAACTATCTGGGCAAAAAGTAAATTTTGGAGGGTGAAGAAAAATAGGGTTTCTATGCAAATTTCACTGTCCACATGCTTCCTTGGTCATGTTGGCGCTGCCATGTCACTCAAACCATTGTGACGTTGTCCACCGTTTATTGGGTGTGCAGTTTGAATTTTTTTCCGGCATTCTACCTGTTGACAACAGCTTATTGGGTGTGCAGTTTATCCACCATTTGACCAAGACGAACATTGAAAAGTTTTCATGGTATGTGTCCCTTTTTTGCTTCTTTTCTACTTTGATGCATTCGTAGTTTTTTTTAGTAGTTTCAGTAGTGTCATGTGTTTCTTAGTTTAATTATTCATTAGTTATACAGGCATTCAGCTTTTGTGTGATCAATCATCATTTATGTGTAGTTTTTGTGTTTTGACTTTGGATCAGTATGCCACTTCATGAAACTTAGTTTTTCTTTTTCTTTTTTATGCTATGTTTTTTTCTGAATCTAACAGTGGTTAACTAAATATTACAGAAATTACCATTCAAGGTAAGTCTTCAGATTGGGGCGGATGGGCTGTCTGGGACACGTACAGGAACAGGGAACATCACCATTGATGTGTACAAGACTTGCAAGGACGGTCAAATCGAATTTAAGGAAGGGTGGGAGGAGTTTCTGTTTGAGTAGGACCTTAGAGCATCTCCAGCCGCCCCCTGCCCCCCCCCTCAAGGGCACTTTTTATCGCCGGCAGGCGAAAATCGGCCCAGTCGCATCCCAGGAGCCCATTTTTCACCGGCTCAGGCCCAATTTTGCGCCGGTGTACCCAGCCCGAACCCGGCACGCTGGGGGGCGCCTGGGCACGCTGGGCGAAATGTTTTTGCCGCGAAAAGGGGTGGGTCCGCTAAGTCAGCGACCGCGCGACGTCGTCGTCCTTATCGCATCGGTTCCCGCGGGGAATCAATGCAAGGTTGCAGCGCTGCCGCCGTCAGCCTTCAATTGATGTGGCGGGTTCACGAGGCGGCGTTCACGGGCGGCACCGTCAGTACGGGGCGATGCGCGTCCACACCTCGGCTCTCCACGCGTCCCATCGCCCCTATAAAAGCCGAGCCCTCGCCGGTGCTTCGCCTGCCCCAAACCCTCGTCGTCCTCCCACTCCTCCCACTCCTCCGATGCAGCGCGCATGTCACCTGTCGCCGTGAAGGTCGAGCCCGGCTCGATCCCACTCCGACGCAGCGGTCGCAGCGGCGGGGGCATCACCATCAACGAGGGCCGCCGCAGCGAGCCCTTGCCTCCCCGCGGCCATCTCCGCCTTGTCAGGCCGAAGACAGAGCCTGGCACGTCGGTGATGATACAGGAGCACCTGGACATGGCCACCACTGACGAGACGGCCATGAAGTGGGCGCGCGATGACTATGTCCGCGAGGAGATGGAGCGGCAGCGCCGGGCCCTCAAGAATATCGAGGCTCGCCACCGTGCCCGCCGCGAGGAGGAGCTCGCTGGCCTGATCATCCTCGACGATGACAGCGACGACGAGGCGCCAGGGCCCTCCAACCCCGACCTGCATTGTTTCGGCGACGCACGACAGGGCTGCAGCAGGGACGGCTCGCGGCGTGCAAGACGGCGACGGCAGCGACGGCGACGACTACACCAACTTCTACAAGCCCCTCGACATGTAGAATGCGACGGCACATCAACGGGACGACGGCGGCGGACGACGACGTAGTTTTTTATTTATAGTTTTGTAATATATTTAGTGTTGGCGATGCTCTTAGTGTTGGAGATGGTGTGCTGGTCTCTATCAGGCTCGGCGCATTTTGAGGAATTCAAAATGATTACGATCATTAACAAGATCTGAGAGTTGCTCCAGTTTAGTCAGGAGGCCTGGTGCACTCGACTTATTTCATCATTATAGTTTTTCTGTGAGTTGAACAATCTGTATTTTCAGTTTTTGAGCTGTTTTCTCTGTATGCTTTTGCTTTCAAGCTACCTGAAACCTTTTTTAATCAGTATTAATTGTTTGAGTAATTTTGCCTGTTAATCTGCTTGTTGAGATGGCATGGCCTTTTTCCTACAGCTAAAGTAGGGTGATAAACTCATTTGGCATTGCTGAATTTATCATTTTTAGTCTTTCATGTTTTTGTATGGTAGGTCAGTTTTGAAGTCATGTTACACCTACTAATTACCGTTGAATTAAACTGATGAGCCATACAATAAAGCTACATGAGAGAATCGTTGAGCACCGTTTAAGAAGAATGACAAGCCAACACATGAGTCTGGCCACAGGTAGCCAACACATGTGAGCAAGGCAGGTGCAATAACTGCGGTTTGTTGCATGTACACTCACAAGTTGGATAAAATTTTGTTCCAATTTTAACCTCATGCGTCTTCACCTCATTTGCAGAACCAAAACCATCAGTAGGAAGCTGAATCTCATACCTCCTTTCCTGATTACCTATGAGTGTGACAGTGTGCTTTTTTGCTTTTTTTATCTTCTCTGCCATGTACTCCATGACATGACTACAATAAGGAGTGTTCTGATTATCTGCAATATGCTTCTTCGCTAACTCGTGCCTTTCTCTGAAACATCTCGCAGTGCCATGGAATACACCCTCCACAATAGCTATCAGTGGCAATACTCTATTCCCTCTGAGTACAAAGTTATAGATCTCTGTAAGATTGGTTGTCATGTGACCATACCTAGCTCCATGGGTGTCATGCAACAAAGACCAATTCACTTGAGGCTCTTTCTCTATCCACTCAGAAAAATTCTTTATTGTCCTGTCCTTCTTTCTCTTCGTATTAGGAGGGTCAATTGCTGACAAGTCACAAAGACCAACTGACTCCTCAAGCTCCGCGATGAGTGCTGTTAATTTAACCTGGTCTTTTTTCATTTTCTTCCTAGCAAGGACGCGCTTCTTAGTGAACTCATCTAGTTTTGACCAAATAAATTCGTATTTACGCCTCTGGTTCTGCTTGCATAACTTTTTGAACAAGTTCATCAACCGTTTGTTCTTGAACTGTGAGAAAAAATTTGCACCCAGATGGTGCATGCACCATCGGCTTTGCAAGTCCTTCCAAGGTGTTGGCTCGTCAGCTTTTGGATTACTCAGTGTCTTCACGACCTTCAATATACTAGGGTGTCTGTCATGAATGACACACAAATTTGTTCGGTCCTTCACAATCGCAATTTTAACTTGCCGGAAGAACCATACCCAGCTCGGAAAGTTCTCGCCTTCCACAAATGCCATGGCTAGTGGGATGATTTGGTTGTTCCCGTCCACACCGATAGCAGTCAGGATTTACCCTTTGTACTGACCAGTCAGGAATGTACCATCCATAAACATCACAGGAGGACAATGCCGAAAAGCTTCGATGCACATATCGAAAGAGAAGAATACTCGTTTCAACACCTTGTAATCTGGTATACTCTCCAACCTCGTGTGTTGTATGTTAACACAAATGCCAGGATTCCTCTCCTTCAGTATGTCAAGGAGACGGACAACATTATCATATGAGTCAAAGAACGTCCCAAACCTTTCCTCCATGGCCTTTTGCTTAGCCCTCCAAGCCTTCCCATATGGAATGTCATAATTCCATCTAACCTTCACTGCTATCTGGATGTGTTTTGCTTCCATATCTTTCCTCGTCACTATCTCAGTATACACGAGTTGCGTTATGAGAGTTGAAGTAAGGTTTGGATGACGAACGAACATGTTTTTCCTCACACAATTGTGCGGGACAACATTGGTGACAACAACCCAGTGGATGTTATACTTTGGCACGTGGCCGTGCACCTTCGCATGACAACCTAATTCAACACACTTCACGGTATATTTTGTTGGACTAGATATGTGTGTCCGAAAAACCCTCTGCGTAGACATAGCCCACTTTATCACCGCATACTTTATTTTTTTTCTTTATGTCAAACATAGCCCCGATCTGGACATGGTTAAGATTATATTGCCATGGAGTCTCATGGCCATCGTTGACAGTAATGCCGGTGGATATGTCTTGCTCCCATGCAGCAGGAATCGGTACCTCCACCTCATCCTCGGAATTTTCAGAATCAAGATCCTCCGCAATCCCATCCTCGTCCTCTTCCTCCATCACCCTCTGCATTTCATCGCCTTCCTCATCCCCATCAGCAACACCAGAGGCAGCTAATACTATCGACTGAATACTCTGCCCAATAGCATGACCACTAACATTGTATGGCACATAATCTGACTCTTTCTCGACTTGGCTAGCATCCACATCCGATGGCTGTGACCCGGATACATAAATCTCGTTAGCCACTTGACTACTCTGGCCTGGTTCATACCCCACATTGAGTTCTATGACATTTTCCTCCTTCGCCACTGGTTGCACTAGGGCATACGGATGGACTCTTCGGTCTCTAGAACGACTTAACAGGGACAACCAATGCTGACTCCTATCTATCGAAATCAACTCCCACTTGACATTTTTACAGGATTTGGTCCACAATGCATGAATACTGACGGAACAAACTTCAGGATCCAGGCCAAAATTAGTAGTCAACCAGTGCTTCAACTGCCTGATGTCCAGTCTGTCCGGGTCTGAAAGTGTCATGACACTTTTTTTAAACTCGCTAAGATCAACCCCCAACTCATTATATCGAACATTACCAGGACCGTAATACACAGTCAAATTTATGGATTCAGACATTTTCACTTGTCAGACATTGCTAGCTTCTCATTATTCGTAACGAACAAATCTACACTATAATAAACGTACACTAAAATATACCTATGTATACTAAATAAACTTACACTAAAATAAACTTCACTAAAATAAACTTACACTAAAATATACTCACGTACACTAAATAAACCTACACTAATATGACTACACTAACTAAACCTACACTATTAACACATACACTAAAATCACTACACTAATAAAACTAACCTAAACTAATTTTACGTACATTAAAAAACTAACCAAAACTAACAGAAAAAATGTATAACTTCGACGCGTGTGTGCCCTTCTTCTTCCTCACTACTCCACCTTCTCACCATTCACACCTCCATCACCCCATCATGTCTCCTCCAAACGAACAACACACCACCCCATTGCAAAAATGATATCGTACGGTGGGGGAGACGGACACGATCTATTGTTTCAGTGGATTGAAACGAAAAATGGGTGGAGGATGAAGGAGATCAAGGGGGGGGGGGATTTCGGTCAACTTGAACGAGAGAGAGAGGGAAGGCAGCCAGAGCGAGGAGGAAGAAGAGGGAGCCGGCGTCGGGCCTTATCCAGGGGCTCTTCGTCCTCCTGGTGGCCGACGGGCCCCCTTCGGCCTGGCGTGGGCCGACGGCAGCCTCTTCGGCCTCCCTCGGGCCGATAGGCCCTCTTCGGTCCAAACAAAGCCGACCAGTCCCCTGTCGACCCAACTAAGGCCGACGGGGTCATATTTTCGATTTTTTTGATAATGGACCTACTTTTTTCGAATTTGGTACAAAAAAGGTGATAGTTCTGAAAAAATTCCTGGTTTTGAGTTTAGTGTGGGTCACTTTCTCCATGCAATCCAAGTAACCAAGCAGTTCAGATTTGTCCGGCCAGTGCCTCCATGGGTGTTTCGTAGGCAACCAAACACGTCCATTGTAATCGATGTTTCTAAAAATATTATGCAATTGAGATCGATCATTTATATAGTGTGAAATCTTTGGTAGAGGTCCATCCTATATGTATGACGCCTCTACCTATCCCAGGTGCATCTTGAACTAACTTTAGGCATGCAACGTTAAATGCATGGTCATTTGCACACTGAAAGGGTGAAACAATAACACCTTTGTTGGGTCTATAAATTGAGCTACTATCCAGCACCAATCTAGATATATGATTTGTCAATGTAGTCATGTAAAAAGATGCCACATTTTATTTATGTGATCTATAACTTAATTAGGATATTAGAGGACAACTGATACTACACCCTACAACAGCGAAACCCCGGGTGAATGCTAGCGATGCCCACGTCATCACACACAATGGAAGCAAGAGAAAAAACGTCTTCGCCTCGTTTCCTTCACTACGAGGAACTCCACACCAAGTCGCCCACGCCACATCTTCCTCTCCGCGCCTCCCTTCGAGCACACGAGACAGCCACTCTCGCTCCTGCCCATTCTTCTCGTCGGCAACTCCTGCTCATCTTCCCCATCCTCGTCTGACACAGATCCAACAAGAGGGAGGGTCTCCTAGGTAATGACAACCTCCTTCTGGTCCACGTTGAGAACGATCATCGTCTCCTACGTAACGAAGCCCTCCTAGACTTTACCCCCTGTTTAATTTTGCACATCATTTACATATCCAGAGTGTACCAACGGCAAGAATTTCTATCTGTGTAGGCCCGTCATGGTTCCATCTATATGTAATATCATTGTTCATGTTCTTGATGAAGGTGAATGCGCACTTAGTTCATATTATGATTTGTGATGAACTTGATGATCGTTTATGAATGGCTAAAGTTCTGTGATTTCGTGAGCTATGAAATGTCCAGTTTTCCATGCATTGAATGAATCTAAAGAACTTTACTTAGTTATATAACCTCTCGACTCTTCTTATTTATTTTTGTAATTTGCAGACGCGCGCAAGAACTAGAGCACCTCTATCACAGGAGCATTTGGACGGTTCAACGTCAAGATTAAATTAGGAGAGAGGATGTGACTTGAATAGGCTCGGTTTCTTGGTATCTAAAGATAATGATTTGTTTTGCGGTTTCTTGGAAGTTTCAGAAAACATGAGTTACCTCTTGCTGTTCACCAACTCATATTTCATTGTTTCAGGTACAAAGTCAGCTGTTGAATTGCTACCGGAGAGGGTCAATGACTTGGTACGTCCACCAGACCATTAGTGGTAGATTAGTCTGTTGAGCCTCAAATATGAGGTGATATATCCTTTTCTAAATGGAGGATTTCCTTTTATTATACAAAGAGAACACTGCAGATTGGGCCCACGACACCCTTCTCAGTGAGATTTCCGAGGATGGCTTGCTGATGAAGATTTTTGAACCTCTTCGAATATTGAGATTGCGTGTATAACACATGAAGTGAGAGAGTCTGATCGAGGAATGGCTTCTGAAGAAGAGGCTGCCTGACAGTCTGATCGAGAGGCCATGGCCGAGACTACCGGACAGTTTGGAGAAAGAGGTTGAACTGATGTTGTCCAGCGCTTGCGTGGTGGCTCGATCGAGGGACGGCACAACTGCAAGTTTCTGGACTGACAACTGGCCAGCAGGTGGTCGCTCGATCGCCAACAGTGCTCCGGCCCTCTTCTTCTTCTTCTTCAAGGATCCGGGCCTATCGGTCCGAGAGGCTTTGCATAATCATAGATAGATGGACCAGAGATACCAGAGGAGGCCTGTCAGTCCAGGCAATGGCGCAATATTTGCAAGTCTGGGACATGGCGCTGGAGACTCATTTATCGCCTGAAAACAGTGATCGCCTCGCCTGCTGTGGAAACTTACAGAGGACCACCAATTCTCTGTCAGAAGTGAGTACAGAATGTTCTTCATGACCAACATCCATTTCGCCTGCAACAAACCCATTTGGAAAATCCAAGGCGCCTCCTCGTTGCAAGTTTTTTATGTGGCTGGTAGTGTGCATCAACGTTGCATCACGGCTGACAATCTACAACGCCGAGGCTGGCCATCCAATACGACTTGCCCCCTTTGTCTAGCGGAACCTGAGAACTGCACGCATCTCTTTGTGCATTGCATTGTCGCTTCACACAGCACCTCTGGTCTCTGGAGGCTCTTCAAATTATCGACCGGGGAGCATTTCATCACACCAGATCAGGTTTTCAACAACACGGAGGACTGGTGGTTGAAGGCCAGGAGCAAGGTCCCCAAGCAGGCGCCTGGAGGTTATGGAAGAAGCGGAATGCTCGGATCTTTGATCAAATTGCTAATAGTGCGGATCGCATCCTGGATCAGGTCAAGGAGGATATCCAAGATGGAGGGCCGCGGGTTGTATTGTTGATCTCACGTCTCACGGCATAGCGTGCCTCTTGCGAGTGGGGTTTATAGCGGGTTCTTCGGTGGTGTATCTTACTGGGATCGTCAGTTCTAGATCACCTAGACTGGCAGACCTGTGTTGTACTATTCTCCCCAATCTAATACAAGTTCGGCCAATGGCCCTTCGATGTATGTATGCATTTTTTTTTACCTCATCCTTACTCTCCTTAATTTCTGTGATTGCTAAATATCTGATGGTCCAATAGTTATTTTTCTGCTTAAGCACAGATATGGTGCAATCTGCTGTTATCTCCAAATCTTTGTTGTGACCTAAGGATTTTTTCCTATCAAGGTCGGTTGTTGCTTAAGCATAATCAGGGTAAACTATAAACACGCACAGACGCACGCCCTCCCGCACGCACAGACAGACGCCTGCCCATGCGCACGCACAGACAGACGCCCGCACGCATGCGCACTTGCAGTTGATATTACCTTCTACATACAGTCAATAAAGTGATCCATCTGCAAGCGTACGTACTGGGCAAACTAAAACGTGAGAGGAAATGTTCAGCTTCCTTTCAGTCAGCAAATTAGAAAAGAAATGTTCAGCTTCCTTTTGGTCAGCAAATTGCGCGGTCGGTCGTTGGCTTATATTAAGCTAATCGGTACCCTAAACCTCACGGCAGCTGTAAGATCTGCATGTACGTCATTGTGGTGCAGCATAGACCCAAGGTAAGTCTCGTCTAAAAGCCACATTAGGTAACGAGGCACCCAAAGACTTGCTGGATCGCATCATGTTTATATATAAACCACAATGGCACGCTGATCATGCCAGAAGCTAATCAGATATAAAGCCAGGATCAGCAAGAAGCTAATCCTAAATGAAGCCATTAAGCGCATCGCTATCTTTTGTTCTCCACCTTGCTTCGTTCCTGGCGCTCTTGCTCCACCAGCCTCATCTGCTTGCAGCAGCGCAGAGGTTCACAGCCAGATCGACACTCAGCCCCCCTGGCTACATCACCTCCCGTCCGGGGGATTTGCCTTCGGCTTCCAGACCCTCGACTCTGACCCCAGCCAGTTCCTCGTTGCTGTCTGGTTCAACTTCAACTTCACCCAGGCGCCCAACCATGCACAGGAGAAGGTGGTGTGGCATGCCAAGAACCTGGGTTCAGGCTCGGCCGTGATGGCCACGAAGTTGTCTGTGTTCAGCATCGGTCCACAGCTTTCCCTCACTGACAACACCGGTAGCATAATATGGACGAACCCATACCCTAGCCTACAAGCCGGCTCAATTCTCGCGCTGCAAGACTCAGGCAACCTCCAGCTACTCGCCACCGGGGGAATGCCCGTCACCTGGGAGAGCTTCCAGCACCCAACTGACACACTCCTCCCGGGTCAATCCTTGGGCTCTGGAAAGGCTCTTCTGTCTAGGCGCTCCGACATGGTCTTCTTCCCCGGCCGCTACAGCCTGCAGGTGCAAGACGACGGTAACATCGTCTTGTACCTCACGAACCTTGCCACCGGCAACCTGGATTCGCACAATGCATACTGGAGCACTTCCACCAACCAGCCGGGCAACCAGGTCAGCAACTCGACTATTTTCTTCGACTCATCAGGCCATCTGTACCATCAGATCATCAATGACAGCACTGTGCGTGACCTGATACCCCCGCATCGAAAGTCTAGGTTTGGTTACCACCAGTATGCATCACTCGATCCGGATGGCATCTTCCGCATGTACACCCGACCGAAGAGCGCCATGGGAACGAGCAACGTGTCGTGGGCAGTCACAGGACAGTTCCCTGCTGAAGGTTGCAAGATAAAAACCTCTCTGCAAGGTTTGTGTGGCCCCAATTCATACTGTGTGTATGGTCCTAACGACCGGCTCGACTGTGAGTGCCCAAGCAGCTACTCCTATGTCGATTCTCAGCTCAGGTACATGGGCTGCACACAGGGGTTCATGCCGCAGCGTTGTGACGGGAAGAACCGCTCCGCCGAGTTTGGGGTTGTCAAGCTCCCGAACACCACTTGGGGAAACTCGTCGTATGAAGGATATTCGCACACCACAGAGGATCAGTGTGCAGACTCTTGCCTAAAGGACTGCCTCTGCGCCGCAGCTATGTATGACGACAGTTATTGTGCCAAGATGGTGTCATTGGCAGGATTTGGACGGCAAGGAGGAGACGTCGTCATGAAGGCATTGATCAAGGTGCGGACGAGCAGCCCCTCGGTGCCGGCGTCACTGAGAAGGATATTGCCTTATGCACTACTTGGTGGCTCAGCATTCCTGTTGCTGTCTGCAGTAAGTAGTCTCATATTACAT
This sequence comes from Hordeum marinum, assembly GCA_022496015.1. NCBI lineage: Eukaryota > Viridiplantae > Streptophyta > Magnoliopsida > Poales > Poaceae > Hordeum > Hordeum marinum. The sequence continues at coordinate 451,845,047 of CM039678.1, read as the reverse complement.
TGGTACCTTAGGAAGAAGAACACCAACCATGACTTTGTGAGGGCTTACACCGCAAAAGAGCTTTACCAAGCCACCAATGGCTTTCATAAGTTGCTAGGCAGAGGAGGCTTTGGCGAGGTCTACCAAGGGGTGTTGAAGTCGCTACATGCCCCCGACATAGCAGTGAAGAAGCTCGTCAGCTCCAATGATTACAGTGAAAGGGAGTTCGCAAATGAGGTACAGTCCATCGGCCAGATCCACCATAGGAACCTAGTCCGCATGGTTGGTTACTGCAAAGAGAAGGAGCAACGGATGTTGGTGTTCGAGTTCATGCCAGGTGGTTCCCTTCGGAGCTTCCTATTCCAGCCTCAGCAGCAACCGATGTGGAGTTGGCGCGCTGAAGCAGCCCTTGGCATTGCCAAGGAATGCCAAGGGCCTGGAGTACTTACATGAAGGATGCAATTATCCAATCATCCACTGTGACATTAAGCCCAATAATATATTGTTAGATAACAAGAAAAATCCAAAGATTACTGACTTTGGGATTGCCAGGCTTCTTAGTGACCAGCAGATGCACACCACGGTGACCGACATCAGGGGCACGAGGGGGTATATTGCTCCTGAGTGGTTCCAAAGCGACAGACGCATCGACACCAAGGTTGATGTGTACAGCTTCGGTGTTGTGTTATTAGAAATTATATGCTGCCGGAAGTGCCAGGAGCCGGTGACCGGGCTGGATGGTGACGATTCGGTCACACTGTTTTGGTGGGCTGATCAGTTGGTCTGTCATGGCAAGATTGAAATTTTGTTGCATAATGATGATGACGCCATTGAGGATTTGGTCAGAGTGGAGAGGTTCGTGCGTGTTGCACTCTGGTGCATTGAGCAGAATCCTTCGCTCCGTCCGAAAATGCACCAGGTGGTGCAGATGCTGGAGGGCGTGGTTGAGGTCGACACTCTACCTGCTCTTACGAGCTCCAACTGTTCATCGCCGTTGACCTCTTCAGTCGAAGAGAGCACTCCGTTGCCAGGTGGTGTTAATCTTGAGATAAAGTGATACTCTGATAGGCGGCAGTTTCAAAATGATTTTTATTTTACTTTTCACCAATGCTAATTGTTTCGCCATCGTGTAACTCTAGATGGTGTAGCTAGACATCAATCATGCCTTGTAGCTATTACATGTCTTCTAGTAAGTATTCATCCATTGTGCTTGTGCTCCACTTATGCATTAATCCTTTGGTTTGAGCACTAATTCATCATGTTTTTTTTTTACCTTTTTGAAGTCACAGGATATTTTTCCTGGGTTCAAAATTAAGTGTATATAATGGTTTAGGAAAACATACCATATGGCGAGAGCAGCAGCAGCAAGATTTGGCTGAAAACTATGCCAGCAATTCATTCAGTTCTACCTGCCAGAGGGGAAAATATTAGTAAACTAAAACTGACTTGGTTGGGCATTTATTATAAGAGCAATGAGTCATAATTCAGGGAAACCCATCTGGATGTTTCATGGATATTCGGCCAAAGATTAACTAATATAAGTTCATAAACAGAGGCAAAGAAATGCTTATCACTCATTTGTCGAACAGATGCTAACAGAACAATGGTAAGGTAGATGAATAATAACCTTGGAGTTGAGGTGAGTAATAACAAGAAAGAAAAACACGAAAGATGAATAAATAAAGGCGTTTGCATGCAAATTTCACTGCCCATGTGCTTCCTTGGTGTGCCTTTGTCACATTGGCAGTACCAAGCCACTTCAAAGCACCGTGACGTGGCAAAGAACTTAATCAAGATTGATGCCAAACCACATGTTAGGGAATAATGATCAATTTGATTCGATTAATAAGTTTAGTTACCCAAGATCATATTTACTCTGTTAGTAATATAATAGATTCCAGATTCCGGTTATGCAGGCCTTAGCCAGTTAGCCTACAAGATAACAGCTGCAAATATATTGGCAGATGGCACAAATGTGAACAGTGCCAATTGAACATGTACTTTTAGGATAAGTTACAATCCAATATTGAAAATTCATGTATGTATTTGTCTTTGGCTAGTCATAAATATGGGAAAGTAACATCCTTTGCAGGACAATAAGATAACATTGACTGCATATTTTTCAGGTCCTCTATCAAGAAATTTACCATTTCAATAAGAGCCTGAACTATAGACAAGGCTACTACAGAAGTTCATAAGTAAGACAAAACCTCAAACTTTATTCTGATCGAGTTTTGGCCTCCACCTTGAAGAAAAGAAAAGGAAAAAATTTATGCCTGTTCTGAGATAAGACTGAAACATCAGCCCTTGATGTTGCCTAGCCAGAAAAGCATGGGGAATTGCGCAGCCGCGAGGAATAGAAGAAAGTAGTGGTACCTGCTAGGATGTCTCTCATAAGTCCTCGATGCACCCTGCAGAACCCTCTTCATCGTCTTAACCAGGAACACTCCAGTGCAGATACAGAACCACGGCAGCACAAAATAGTATGAGTAGCTCCAGAAGATGCGGACAAGCATCGCAAGTGAGGTACCGGCAAGCCCATACCCAGCATATGCCACAATGTCAAACAACGGCGATTCACCACTTCCCAGTGAGTAAAGTAGAGCTTTAATGAGGATGACTTGCATAAACCAACCGAGTAACCCTTTTGTGAACTGTATAGTCAGTGCCTCCGGGGTAAACCTGCATTCAGGAACAATGCTAATAATCAAACAAGCACCATTGAAGCATTAATGATATCCTGAACATTAAGGAGCACTGTTTTCCTCTAGAAATATAAAATAGTGCATCACAAAAGTTAATCTCTACCCTTCAACCTTTCTCTAGTATCTGCATTTTATTTCTTATCTTAAACTAACACACAGAACCACTTGCCTTACAGCACTCATTATAATGAAGCAACACATATATATGACCAAGTGATACGTATATTACACTGCTCATAGAGTCATACCGCACATTTCTTCTAGAGTCCTGCGAGTACAACAATCAAAAGTTGTCCTGGCTGTGCAGTTACCTTCCAAGAACACCCAAGGCATATCCAGCAACTACAATGTAGGTGGCAAAAGCCATCAGAGGGATGTACAGATCTGGAGCATTGATGTCTTGAACTGGAGGTTTGTATGACAGCCTTCCTCCCACTGGCTCAGTTATCCTAGTCCAGTGTCCCTGAAGGAAGAGAAACAATATAAGGATTGAAAGAGACCTCGTAATCTGCAGGTACGACACGAAAAGAGTTTAATGAGAAAAAGGAGGCAGTCAGTCCTTACCCGATGCAGAAAAGGAAACAAGACAACCTTCAGCTTGTTCCTCACATACTGGTTGTTCACTTGAAAGTATATATTGTGGATTGTGTTAGGAATGAGCAACTAATATTCACTGAGGGCCAAAGGCCATTACATATACATGTGGGTAAAGTATAGAAAACCCCAATGGGGAAGTACCGAAAAAGGACTATATACATCTAACACCCCCCCTCAAACTCATGGTGGATCAACAACACTGAGTTTGGAGAGAAGAAAATCATGCTGCGCTCGAGTCTGTGCCTTCGTGAAGAAGTCCGCCAACTGTAACTCAGAGGGCACATAGTGAAGAGTGAGAGTCTGATCCTACACAACAGCACGTACAAAGTGGGCATCCACACCGATGTGTTTGGTGAGCTCATGCTTCACCGGGTCACGAGCAATACTGATAGCACCGATACTGTCTGACAGTAAGGGAGTCGAGGTGGTAGCAAACACACCAAAATCCTCAAGTAACCACCGTAACCAGATCACCTCAGCCGTCAACATAGCCATGGCTCGTCAACATAGCCGTGGCTCGTCAACATAGCCATGGCTCGTAACTCAGCCTCTGTACTCGAGCGGGAAACAACAGTCTGTTTCTTTGTCTTCCAGGCAATAAGAGAGCCACCAAGAAAGACACAGTAAGCAGACAACGAGCGTCGATCAGAGGGATCACTAGCCCAGATAGCATCAGAGTAGGCCTGGAGCTCAAGAGAGCTGGAGCGGGGGGAAAAAGGCGTTGAGAGATCGTGCCACGAAGATATCGTAGAACACGAAGGAGATGACTATAATGGACAGAGGTGGGGGTTGAAACAAACTGACTCAGGATGTAGACAGGATAGGAGATGTCAGGACGCGTAACAGCAAGATAGACAAGACTGCCAACGAGGTGACGATAGCGAGTGGGGTTAGGTAGAGGGTCACCATCAGAGGCACGGAGCTGAACGTTGAGCTCCATAGGAGTCACAACAGTGCGCTCATCATCGAGAGCAGCGCGAGAAAGAAGATCCTGAATATATTTTTCTTGGGAGATGTAGAAGCCATCAGAGGTCGAGGAGATCTCAATCCCAAGAAAATAGCGAAGTGGACCAAGATCAGTCATGAGGAACTGGTCACGAAGGCGAGCCTTAACAAAGGCAATGTAGTCAGGGTCGTCACCAGTGATGATCATGTCATCAACATAGAGGAGAAGAAGAGTCCGACCACGAGGAGATGTGTGAACAAACAACGCGGGATCATGATCACTGGACAAGAAGCCAGCGGCAGTCACCACAGAGGCGAAGCGCTCAAACTAGGCGCGAGGGGCCTGTTTAAGACCATAGAGAGCGGCGTAGTCGGCAGACTATACCATCAGGAACAGAGTACCCTGGGGGTGGCTGCATATAAACCTCCTCACGCAACTCACCATTGAGAAAGGCGTTCTGAATGTCAAGCTGAGACACAGACCAATGACGACAGAAGCTACAGCAAGGAGAGTGCGGACAGTGGTCATGTGGGCCACAGGAGCGAATGTCTCATCATAATCGCGTCCCTGTTCCTGCTGAAAACCACGAGCCACAAGACAAACTTTGTAGCGCTCAAGAGAACCATCGGAGCGAGTCTTAATCTTATAGACCCACTTGCAAGTGATGGGACGAACACTAGAAGGAAGAGAAACCAGATCCCACGTGCCAGAACGCTCAAGGGCAGCAAGTTCCTGGGCCATCGCAAGCTGTCATTCAGGCTGAGTCAGGGCAGCTTGATAGGAAGTCGGCTCAGCAACAACAGAGAGGCCATACGTGGTAGGAGAGTAGCGATCAAGGGGAGGGCGAGGTCGAGCACGGAGGTTATGAACTGGTGGAGGCGTGGAAGGAGGAACATCGGAAGTGGAAGATGTGTCAGGAGAGTCATCCTCAACACGAGGGCGGCGAGTGTAGAGGAGAGGAAAAGGAGAGAGAGGCCGACGGATCGGAGAGGATGGTGGAGAGGAGGATGGTGGGAATTGAGGTGTCGGTGGCATGTGAGGAAGAGCGAGACGGGTCGGAGGAAGGGGAGAGACCGGAGGTACAGAGGAGGATGTATCAGGAAGGAGAAGGGAAGAAATATCGTCCACAGAGAAACTCGAGGAGGAAGGGCGGGGGTAGTAAGAGCGAGACTCATCAAAGGTCACATCACGCGAGATGCGCAAGCGACGACCAACAGGGTCCCAACAGTGATAGCCCTTGTGCTCATCACTGTAGCCAAGGAAAACACACTCAACCGACTGAGCAGTCAGTTTGGTGCGTTCTCGCGGGGCAAGCAGGACAAAGCACACACATCCAAACATACGAAGAGATGAGGAGTCAGGAGATCGACCAGTGAGACACTCCATAGGAATACCACCCTGCAGAGCAGTCGAGGGCTGAATGTTGATGAGATAGGTGGATGCAGAAACAGCCTCAGCCCAAAAGTGGGGTGAAAGAGAAGCTGCAATCATCAGCACACGAGCCGTCTCAAGCAGATGATGATGCTTACGTTCAGCAACGCCATTCTGAGCATGAGCACCAGGACATGAGAACTAGGCAAGAGTACCCTGTTCCGTGAGAAAACCACGCAACAGCTAGGAGATATACTCTCTAGCAAAGTCAGCACGAAAAGTACGAATGGGCGTGGAAAACTGGGTGTGAACCATGGCAGCAAATCGTTTGTATATAGAGAGAACCTCGCTATGAGATTTCATGAAGTAGAGCCAAGTGTAGCGAGAGAAATCATCAATAAACAAAACATAATAGCGATGATCACCTTTCGAATCAAAGGGAGCAGGACCAGACATCAGAATGAACTAAGTCAAAAGGATGCTGAGATACAGACTCACTAGTAGGATAAGGTAACTGGGTCTATTTGCCAAGTCTGCAACCATTACAATGTAAGGAGACATCTCCAGATATAGACCCTAAGAGGCCCTGACGAACAAAGAAGACAAGCGAGAGCCACAAATGTGACCAAGGCGATGATGCCACTGCTAGAAGGACGCAGACGAAGAGGCAGCAAGAGCATGAGAGCTGGCAATTAGTGGTGGCAGCGGAAGGAACACAAAGCCAGTCAACCTCCCAAAGGCCCTCTGACTCACGGCGCCGGGGGCCAGCACCAACCAAAACCTTGGTGCGACGATCCTGAATGGAGCAAGAGTCGGTGTCAAGAATGACACGACAACCAGAATCGGTAAGTTGGGCAGCGGAAAAAAGATTCATGGTAAGACGAGGAACATGTGAAACACTAGGAACAGAAAAAGATGGAGTAGAAAGAATGCCACGACTAGCAACAGGAAGAGGTGTGCCATCGGCAATGAGAACATTAAGAGGAAAATCAAGAGGTCGAAGGGAAGAAAGAGCAGAAGAGTCAGAGGACATATGAAAGGAAGCTCCAGAATCCAGAACCCACGAGGATGTACCTGACTGAGTAGGCTCCGGCAGGGGCAGAGTGGTGGTGGCAGTCACAGCAGCAACAGAACTCGTCGAGGAAGAACCAGAGGAAGCCAGCATGCGCTTGAGTCGCATAATATCCTGGTCAGTGAGTGACGGAGTCGAGGGAGGCGCATGAGTCCCACTGGAAGAAGAGCGCCTCTGGTCTCGTTGTTTCTAGCGGCAATCAGACTCTGGGTGACCTTGCCTGGAGCAGTAGCCACAGAAAGTGTCACGGCGCGACCGACCCTTCTCAGCATAAGGGGGACGACCCATCCCCCCTGAAGGTGTGGGCAGAAGCGGTGGAGTGGTGAGACGAGCAGACGACATAGGAGCTCGAGAAGCCAACACAGAGGGAACCGCAAGCAACCCAGCAGAACGGAGGCGGGTCTCCTCAGCACAAAGCTCAGCAAGCACCTCCGAGATAGGAACACGACCACGAGCAAGCAAGTGAGAGCATCGAGGCTCAAACTCGGAACGGAGGCGAGATAAGAACTCATGAACACGCTGAAACTCCAAGTCGGACCTCATAGTCTGGCAGCAACGACAAGTTCCACAAATAACTGTCCGAAGTGGCGCCAGATGGCAGAACTCTGTGTGTAGAACTCATCAACAGAAGAGTCACCCTGCTGAAGAGCGTGCTCCTGACGCACCACAGATAGGTAGAGCACATCACCAGAGGGCTGATAGCGCTGACAGAGGTAAGACCACATCGCTGCAACAGTACCGAGGCTCATGAACTCCGAAGCAAACTGAGGGAGGACACTCGCAGTGAGAACAGCAGCAGCGCGAGCATCATCATTGCACCACTGAATGTAAGCAGACAGATCATCCCGGTAGAGAGAAAGAGCATTGGAATAGGCTGATACCTGCTGATCATAAGCATCCACCGCAGCATCATCGAGAGCCTTGGCTGCATCCCGATCAGCCTGGGAAGCACCAGCAGCAAGAACAGGCGGCACCGGTGGGGTAGGAGCCACAGGAGCGATAGGGCAGGGCGGACAGGGGACCTCGCTAGAGAGAACGCCCCACAGGAGAAGGCCACGCATGTGGATCCGCATGAAGCCCACAAACTCAGCATAGTTGGTGCCGTCGAAGATGACCGAGCACCGAGGAACAACCACATATCGCGAAGAAGACATGACGAGCCCTCTGTTTTTTGTTTTTTTCGATCTGGATCTAGATCGAGCAGAGCCCGCATGAGCTGCAGCCAAAGGAGCGGGCGAGCAGCAGCCGGCAGCGGCCGGCAGGGGGCGGTAGTGGCCGGCAGGGGGCGGAGGCAGCCGACAGGGGGGTGGGACAGTGGCCAAGCCGGGCCCAGGCAGCCGGCCTTGAGCGCGGGAGGGCGGCGGGGGACGAGGCAACGGCCCTGAGCGCGGGAGGGCGGTGGGGCAGCGGCCGAGCCGGGCCGGGGCGGAGCCGGCTGGACCAGGACGAGGCCGAGAGAGGGCGAGGCCGGGCCGGGGCAAAGCCGGCCGGGCGAGGGGCGGCGGCGTCTGGCTGCGGGAGCTGCAACGGGCAGCAGGAGCAGCCGTTGCGGGAGCAGCAGCGTGACGGCCGGAGAGGCAGCGGCCGACAGGGAGCGCCCGGACGGGGCCGGCCGGTGGAGGCAGGCAGAGGAGGGGAGGGCGGCCGGAGCAGCTAGCTGCGGCGGCGGTGGTGGTGGAGAGCACGGAGCTGCGGCGGCGGTGGTGGTGGAGAGCACGGAGCTGCGGCGTGCGGGGTGGGAACCTAAGCATCTGATACCATGTTAGGAATGAGCAACTAATATTCACCGAGGGCCAAAGGCCATTACATATACATATGGGTAAAGTGCAGAAAACCCCTTATACAATGGGGAAGTACCAAAAAGGGACTATATACATCTAATAGATTGGACAAATATTGGGTGATCTGTACACACAATCAAGCAAAACTTACATTGAATATTTTTCCGAAAATAAAACAACAGGTATATCTATGAATGAAATGCGCCCATGGCTTACATTGCTTTGCATAAAGTCAGAGCTTGAACCTAAAAACTTCTCACTGTACCCTCCTAGTCCACTTCGGATGAGTCCAGGTCCAGCTCCATACAAAGCACTTTGAAAAGGATCCGCCTGTGAAGCAGTAGGCCTGCCTGCCAATCCTCCCAGATCAATGTTCATTGCTGCCATCACGGCTGAATAAACAAAGATTGTTCAAACCAATAGTCAGACAACAAGATATCAATTGTGAATGGCCGTGTCATCTACAAACTACCACTTTAACTGCGTCCCTTAGAATCCTGACAATATACCCCACCATTGCTCTTATATACAAAGAAAAACCCTAAGAAACTGATTTCATAATGTCCATCCATGATTTTATATATGACACAAACATTGTAGAACAATACAGTAGATGGATGTTCATTGCTGCCATCACGACCCAGATCAATGTTCACTGCCATCACGACCCAGATATGACTAGCAGCCATATGCCAACTTCCACCAGAATGTGACGATGTTGAAGAGAACATGTACTATAAAGCTAATTCGAAAGAGAGGGAGAAATAGCATGATATCTTATCATTGTTCATTAGCCCGTAGGTTAGCCCAATCGCAGTGTCTAGTAATGATGCAATGGCCAACCACAAGTAGCTAGTCTAGAATCGCACCTTCTTTTTCACACAAACTTCTTCTATCAATGCATTGAGAGTTTGATACACATGGCCTTTTTTCTCCAAAAAAAATGTTTCCCTTGAATACCTAAATCCATGAACAAATTATGGCATCCATAAGCATAGATCTAAAGATAGCTTAATTCAATTTTTCTCAGCACAGCTTTACAGACAAATACCACTAACCAAATGTTCACAAGAAATGCTGAGCACACGATGGGAACCAACATTAGAAGGATTAACCTGAAGCTCACACTCTAAGGTTTGCAACTGCTTTTCACTCAGACGAAATCAATACCTCAGATTACAAATGCAGAGCCTTGTCAGGATGCCAATAACGTGAAAACAAATCCTGGATTACATCTTGTAACTCGAGCTGAAGCATATGTAAGTCTAATGGCCCAACATAATATCGCCCCTACTGCTAGTCCGGCGTACGAACTCGGAAGGCAAACACCTAGGAACCGCAGTCCAATCCCCAGTCTCTAGCGTCAGATCAGATCCCACCGAAACGCCCGCACAGGATACTAACCACAGAAATCTATAAACAGCAGTAGTGGTACTAAGCATCGTCAAACATCGTCAAACGTCAAGTAATTCGTACTTACGTCAAGAACAGAGTCGAATCAGATCGCCGGTGGAACAAGATCCAGCTTCCTGTTCGGAGTTTCCTGGCTTCCGAGGGGGCTGGGGGTGATCTGCAGGAATGCGGCAAAAGATCTGACACCAGGAGCTCGAGCTGAATAAATGGCCAACGAAAGTTTTTTTTCTAGTTAATTGCTACGAATTTACTCGCGCGTGCTCGAGGAACTGTCAGAGATTTCTCGACGAGGGCAAACAGAGGGGGAATATTTTTCCGCGGCGTCCTCCGCCTTGTAGGAAATAAAAATGTTTTCCCAAGTGAACTGGGCCTGCGTATTTGGTTACAACATGTCCAGCAGTCTAACTATTTTTTAAAGTAAGAAAGCGGTCTAACCTTTTTAAAAAAAAAGCAGTGTGACCATTTTGTGAGCTCCTAAAAAGCCATTCGAATATCCACCTATTTTTCTGAGCATATGTTTTTCTGGGCACCGATTAAAGTAAGGTGCCTGAAATTTTTTATTTTGAATTCCCCATCTAAGAAGAACTGACTGAAACCATAAAACGATTCAGTTTTTTTAGGGGTACATAAAACAATTCGGTTGCTTTTGAGATGTCAGGATGAAGGCCCAGAAGAAAAAAAAGCATAACCTATAAATGTGAAACACAAGTAGCCTGGCCTAATTAATTAAGTTATTAATTCCAATTACTGCTCGACCAAACTGCAGAATGGGCCAAGCTGACAATTTTTTTTAATTTTTTGCCAGGAAACCGACCAAAATTTATAGGAGCGGTTTTACCTAACAGAAATTTGAACAAAGACAAAGACAAAAACAAAGATGAACAAATTTTCTTTCCAAGTAAAAAATGAATCATCGGAGTGCTTTAAACCTAAAATAAACAACAAGAACATAAAAAATAAGAGAATTACTATGCCTATTATAAAAAATCAAACTCTGTTGTTATATACATGAGTTAGAATTTATTTAAAACTTGCGCACATAATACATAAAACTTGCAATCTTATGTACTATGCAAGAACAAATGTACACTAAAGTAACTTTACTAATTACTACAATTTGGATCAATTTCAAAAGTAAATTCCATCTTAAGTGCCTAATAATAATATGCACAAATGTTAGTGAAACACCCAATAGTCAAAATTTGGACTAAGCAAGAACAACAAAAACTGCAACCGGAAGCATTAGCACAACCATGAAAAAGCTAAAACAAATTATTCATAGGATAAAAAAATTCATAGAATACCCTAATAAAACAAGAAATGAAATTAAGCAGAGATAACATAAATTGGAGCCAAAAGCAATAGCACTAGCAAACAAACATGTCGAGTGGTTGAAATCAGCAAACCACTTCCGCATGCGCAAATATAGAAAAAAATCTAACAACCAAAATCTACTAGGCCAAAAAATGGAGCCAACAATATTAGCACGAGCGAGAAAGCATAAAGGTTATTCTATGGAAGAATGAATTATGGCATTAGTATTACCCGAATAATAAATAAAGTGAATAAGAAAATTTAATAATCAAATAATTGACTGCACGGAGCAACAATATTAGCATGAGCGAGAAAACATAAACAAAAATAAATGCTATTATGAGGTAGAATGAATTATATTATGCAAAAGAATAAAGAAAATGAAGAAAGCAAATCTAACGACCAAAAATCGTCTAGGTCAAAAAAATCAGAGCTAGCAATATTAGCACGAGCAAGAAAACAACAAAATCAACAAGAAAAATATATATTCTAAGCTAGAATGAATTGTAGCATTTGTGTTACCAAAAACAAGAAGAAACATGTAACAATCAAAAAATCGACTAGGCCAAAAATATTGAAGCCAACAATATTAGAACAAGCAAGAGAACAAATACATAAACATAAACAAATATTATTCTAAGTTAAAATGAAATAAAGACATTGGTATTACGGACAAGAAGAAAGAAAATGAATTAAGAAAACTTCAAGTAATTTATGGCGAAAATTTGCACATATATTTCATAAAACTTGCATTATTCTACGATATTCGAGAGCACCAACATAAAATTGTAACTTTTTAATAAAAATATGGCTTTGCACTCTGGTTGCATATAATTGACATATGTATGTGTTCTCATTAGTAATTAAACAACAAAATAATAAAATTGGAGATTATATTAAAAAAATGTATCTCATGCCAGTGGTGTATCTCCTCATATAGTCCATGAGTTTCTAAATATATGTTGTTTTAGAGATTTTAAAATGAACTACATATGGTATACACACACACACACACACACGTATTTTAGAGTGTGTATTTATTCATTTTGGTTCATATGTAATTCATATTAAAATCTATAAAACGCAATTTCTGTTTTTCTTGAAGACGAATACGATATCGCTCCTTTTCCCAGAATTGATTTTTTTAGATTACTTCCGGATTTATGTGTTTTTCTAGTGAGTCATGGTAAAGCTCCCAAATGGCGTTTTTTTTAAATGAGGTCCTCGATAACGGGACATGAAGACTTCTTTTTTATTGAAATTTCATTTTACATAATTAATTTCTATTGGCACCAGTCCTACATTTTTTTTCTCTGTGGACCGAGGAGAAAGGGGGCTGAGCAGGAAGAGGATTGTACCATGAGAGAAGCACAGAGGCCAACCCGCTTCAAATATGGTACATGGATTCTGGCAATGCAACGGAGTTGGGTCCTCATATCGATCCGAATGAATCAGTCTATCTACAGAGGTCAATCTTTGCCTATTAGGAAAGAGGATATCAAGTTCTAAATTATGTCTCGATAGGACATGGATTTCTATTACTATGAAATTCATAAATAAAAATGAAGTAGTTAATGGGAGGGCTTGCTTCATATGTAATTCATATTAAAATCTATAAAAAGACTTATATATTTTTTGAAAGAAAAGGCAGACCATGATTTGCCTTATGCATTCAAAACGAGTCATAGCTCGGATGACTGAAGCCAATTACATGTGGTGTTTGCTGAAGCAGGAAGCTTCAGGCCAGGAGAATGGTTACTGGAGGAGGTAGATCAGAGAGAATGATAGAAGGCTACAAAGTATTCTCAAGTTGTGAATTTCTCCGCCCATAGAGCCATCAAGTCTAGGTCCGAATGCTTCCTAGCGCGCGTGCTCCACGGTCGTAACCACTCAGCTATGTTAGTACAGATGCGTCTTCCTGTCCATAAGATGGAGTTGACAGTCCTGTCATTCCTGGCTTGCCATGCTGAGACTGCGCAAGCCGCAAAAATGGTATACCACAGATGTCTCAGAGTATGTGATGTAGCTACTTGATCAAGAAAGGTAGCTATGTTTTGGTTCCCTATGCGCAAGTTCAGTGAGCTGGAGTTTGTCCCAAAGAATTTGGTTATACTGGCATCGCAGAATTATATGGCTGATAGTTTCAGTGGCTGGGCATAGATCACAATCCACTACTGGGGCAACAACTGTCCAGTTCTTCCTGACCATGTTGTCCTTAGTGTTTAGACGATTCCTGTATGCCAGCCATAAGAAGATCTTATGCTTGAGGGGGATGACCTTGTGCCAGATATATTTATGAGCTTCCCATGTCATACCGCTAAAAGTCAGCAAACTATAGAAAAATTTTGCTGTCAAACCTCCATGAAACACCGAAGAGGAATGTGTGTCATTCATATTGATAGTTTACCAGCCCCGGAAGCAGACTTAACTCAGTGGCTGCTTGTGGTGATAAGTTGGCATGCGTTTTGATGGTCCAGGTACCTTGTGAGTATTGAGAGGAGATATTGCACTGAGCTTCCTCAACATATGAATATAAAGTTGGAAAGGCCAAGTATAACATGCCCATGTGAGACCATTTGTCATGCCAAAAGGAGATAAGTGAGCCAGCCCCCAATGAGCAGCTAGAAGCACTCTGAATCATTGGGATAACGTCCTTGATTGTACTCCAGATGAAAGTATCCGTGATGGAGTTCTTTGTGGCGATTTTTTGCTGACAATACCTTTGTCCGAACCATTGATAGCAGGGAAGATTTGACGTTTGAAGAATCCTTGTTGCAAACTTGCATATGAGGGCAATGTTATGTGCTTTCAAGTCCCTGATTCCGAGCCCCCCTGCTTGAGTAGATGTGATCACTTGATCCCATGCAACCAAACATTGACCACCATTTGCAGAATTTTTTCCCTGCCAGAGGAAAGATCTCAGCAACCGTTCAACCTTAAGAATCGATTCTTTATGCCACATGAAGCAGGCCATATAATAATTGGGGATTTCTACCAACACCGAGTTGATCATAGTGACTCTTCCTCCCCAAGATAGGAAAGTAGCTAGACATCCTGACAATCTTTTGTCTACCCGCTGAATGATGGGAACTAGCAGGCCGTGCTTGATCTTGTACGTAGAGAGTGGTAGGCCAAGGTAGGTGCATGGGAAAGAAGAAAGTGGACATCCCAAAAGCTCTGAAATCAAAACTACTTGAGAATCCTCCATGTTGATGGGCACCAGAGTGCTCTTACTGAAGTTTATTTTGAGGCCAGAGAAAGCAGAGAAGGTGTCTAGCATTTCTTTGATGACATCGGCCTGTCCTAGATCCCCTTTAAACAAAATGAGTGTGTCATCAGCATATTGCAGTATTGGGAAGAAGGAGTTTACGTTGAGAGGGTGAGATAATCTGCCTTCCCAATAAGCCTTGCAACAAAGGCAATGTAGGACATCCGCGACCAGAATAAATAGATATGGGGAGACCGGGTCCCCTTGCCGCAGCCCGCATTTGTGATTGAAGGATTCACCAATATCACCGTTGATCACAATTTGAGAAGATCTAGATGACAGGAGCGTGTCGATCCATCTAATCCATCATTCATCAAAACCTTTGGCCCGTAAGATAGATAACAACGATGTCCAACTGACGTTGTCAAAGGCTTTCCTGAAGTCCAGCTTGAGAGCCATCATCGGTAGTTTCCTTTTGTTTGCACACTAGACCAATTCAGCTGCGAGGGCAATTTTTTTTGTGATAGATCGGGTTGGTAGGAAGCCCGACTGCAGCTCGTGCACTAGATCCCTGATGATAAGTTGCAGCCTGATTGCCAAAACTTTTGTAAGCAGCTTTGGAACGGAGTGGACCAAGGAAATTGGTCTAAAATCTGAGATTTCCAAAGATGTGTCTTCTTGGGTAGCAAGGTAATGAGAGCAGTATTTATCCCTCTTAGATCAGCCTTCAACTCATAAAACTCATGAAAAAACTTCAACAAATCTTCCTTGATCAGTTGCGAGCACCTTTTGTAGAACTCATTGGTGAAACCGTTAGTCCTTGGGCTTTTGTTGTTTGGCAGATTTTTAATTGCCAGAGCTATCTCAGCCCATGTTAAAGGTGAGGAGGCATTGGACAGGTCTGTAGGATCATATAACGTATCCAGTTGGACCCCAGGCAGAGATGGGGCGGCAGTATTCTCATCGCCAGAGAAGCAAAAGCTAATCTTAGCTCGTCTTTTCCACATTGCTGTTTGCCATAGAATCAACTGCTTAGCTTTTGTTGTGGCATGTTTCCTCGAAGAGAGCTCTAGCTGAGAGAGGATTCTTCGTTCCTCAACTGCATCCAAATATGCAACCACATGCTTGTTGTTGTCAATGAGTAGAGGAATGCCAAGCCTCTTTTTACTCCAATTTCTTGGAGCAGCTCTGACACGTCTCATGTTGAAATTCGGCAAAGTGGGAGAAGCTGCAATGTGCGTGTGACCTCGGTTCCAACTGTTACTGATGAGTTTCATAGTATCCTCCCTCTCCAGCCAATAGTTCTCAAACCGGAAAATTTTGGTCCTGTTAACTTGGCCATCAAATTGCAGTAGGATTGGAGTGTGGTCCGAAGTAATAGCAGGAATTACTATAGCTGCAGTATTCATGTATGTCAAATTCCATTCTCCATTAACCAAACATCTGTCAATGCGCTCCAAGGTTGGGTGAGATCTCTTATTCGACCATGTGAACTGCCTGTTGTCAGTTTTTATGTCATCTAGTCCGGCCGACCGGATCCAATCATTGATTTTTTTTCATAAGGCTCCAATTCAAACGACCTGTGGATTTCTCAAAATCAAACCTATACATGTTGAAATCACCAAGCAGCACCCATGGCCCCATGATATTATTGGCAACTTTTTCCATCACTTGAAAGAATTCTGTTCTCCCCTCATCTTCACAAGGTGCATAAACATTAGTGAGTGTGAAATTCATGTTGTTGCGGGTACTCATAAAATTGGCCATAATGTGGTATTTGTGTTGGCTTAGTATTTGATAGTTGAAGGCTGACTGATCCCAAGCTACAAGGATCCCTCCTGTTGAACCTTTCGCTGGTACGTAGGAGAAATAACGCACCTTGGCAGGCAAAAATTCTCTTTTCTTGACACGATTGATTGTGGATAGCTTTGTTTCTTGGAGACATAAAATACTCAGAGAAAATGAGGTGAAGGTTTGCTTAGCCAGCACGCATTTACCGGGGTCTCCAATACCATGCACATTCTAGTTTAAAATCCTCATAAGATAAGATATGGCAACTCCCAAGCTAATGCATGACATAACCAGACATGAGGTTCATGGCTATGTTTAATCATTTGAAATGTTGGGTCATAATCCCCAAGTGCAAGGAATCATCGTAGCAATTTTCAAAGGTGGAAGTGATAAGTATGGAGTGTCGAACCCACAAGGAGCTAAAGGTAAGATCAATATTCTATCAAGTCCTATCTACCATTGATGCGACTCTACGTAGGCTGAATGTTTGCTTCTAACTAGAAACGATAAATAAACTACGTTGTGGGTATGGAGAGAATAGCTTTGCATGATATCGGAGAACTAAAATATAAAAATAGGTGATGTTATCATAAAGTTAGAATATATTACAATATATTACAAATAGTGAGTGTGGAATAATGATGGGTCGGTGTGCGGAATTGTCCTAGGCAATTGTTAACAAGATTGGTAATCATTATGATCCAATGATGTGTTGCCATCCTGTGATGTTTTGAGTAGAACTTGATAATCCCCATGTGTAATAGGATGGCAACACATCATTGGATCATAATATGTGGCATAAAGCACCATGTTCAAGTAGGGGATTACAGCGGGATGCGAGAGAGTGGACCGCTGAAAAGATATGAGGACGGTGATGAAGAAGGTGATGTTGATGAAGACGATCACCGTGGCTATGGTTCCCCCGATGGCACTCCTACACCACCAAGAGAGAGGGGGAGAAGGTCTCCCCCTTGTGCTTCCTCCTACATGGCCTCCCCCTAGGTGGGGAGACACTAGTAGAAAACAGGCCATTAGTCCCGGTTGGGAAGGGCCTTTAGTCCCAGTTCCCCAACTGGGACTAAAGTATAGAGACTAAAGGGTCTAAGGCTTTAGTACCGGTCGGCTATGAACCGAGATTAAACCCTGGCCATGTGAGCGGCAGAGCGTGCGAGGGCATCAGGACCTTTAGTCCCGGTTGGTAACACCAACCGGGACTAAAGGTTTAGGGGTTTAGAGGTTTAGGGGTTTAATGTTTATTGTTATTTTCCTTTTCATTTTGCGTTTTCCATTAATTATTTTTCATTTCAAACATATTTTACTCTCCTACATAATGTACACGTTATGCATATATAATAGAATTTCTCGTAGAACCGATCATATATCATAAAATTTCTCATACGACCATATATCGTAGAATTTCTCCTACGACCACATGCATATATATATATATATAATTTGGTATATACAATTTCTCGTACAATTTGCAGATCATTCGGGGATCGGGTAATGGTATTCTCCGTCGGGAGATATGACCTGCTGAAGCAAAAATCCCGCAATTTCCTCTTCAATTGTTCCTATGCGGTCCATTGGTAGGAGTTGATCCCGCATCTGCGTCATCTATATATAAAGAAGGAGATCAATATGAATATGCATTTTAGTTGTGTGTATATGTATTAGATCATGATAAAAAAATATGAATGGTGTTTACGTAACCAAAGATCTCTTGCACTCTTGCTGCTTTCGGTCATAAAGCGAATGTTCTCGCAAACGTAATATGCACATAGCTCGGTCCCCGTTGCCTGCCTCATGCACTTTATAAGAATAGAATTCAATCAGATAATAATGACGCATGACAATGGTATTGAAACTAGAATTAAAGAGATGCGCAGACGTAGCTAGTACTACTTAACTACCCTGGGGTTTCACCATCTCAACTCTGGATTCCATGCACGAGTGACCTCTTTGATGAAACGTTTCAAAACCCTTCCCGACAAACAAAATGAATAAAGGAGTTATTAATTTCTTCATATCAGGAAATGAACTAATAAATAAGCCGACATAGTGCATCAATGATTGAAATTACCTTCTGATCAACAAATGCAAGCTTATGTAATCTTCAGGGTCTTTACTTAGCGAGTCCAGTACTTCAACACTTCCATCATCAACTCTAATGATTACAAGGATCTAGTGGTAGTTGCGCACATGATTTGTATAAGCGGGCGTCCATATAACTCATCAACTACACTTAACATTGAGTATATATAAACATACATATATATAAGCAAAAAAAATTCTAGTACAAGACAATAACACTCACTGGAAGCTCCAAGGTAAAAGTATTTCTGCTTTGTACTGTAGGGCCTTCAAAAACCTTAGAAGCTGTTTCTTTGTGTCTTTAGGGTCCCTTCTGAACACTACTTCATTAACTGTATTTGGGTCAACGAACCCAATGCCATAGACTCCATCTCTTTTCGATTCAAAAATCTTCATTCTACATAATACCATACAAAAGAATACAGTGCGTATAATAACATGCAATGAACGAGATGAGCTAGAGATTTAAATTACACAAAGAAATCACTTACAGACAATAGCAACTGACGATAGACTTGTCGAGTGCTTTCTGATTGAATAACTGAAAAAATTCTGGATAATCAATCCACAAAGCATTTTCATGGATTTAATGCTCTTTCTCGACTTTCACCATGAGGATAGATCGTCGCCCGACCTTTACTTCTCTCATGTACCAGTCGTGCAAGTTGCAAATTTGCATTTTTAGAAGATTCTCGTCCTCAGGAGTGACTAGAGGTTTCCCGAGGACATATTGCCATGCTATTCCCTTCGGATCCAATGGTGGAAATTCCTCGATCTCTAGGAATTGTTCAACGGTGATACCGAGCATTCTAGCATTCTCTCTATCAGCGTCGGTTATTACCACCTTATTGGCACTCACCTTGAGCGGGCTGATCGATTGGACTGGTTGTTCTCTGAGCTGGGGAACAATTTTCCCGCATTTACTGCTACCGCTCGATGTCTTTCGTTTGTTGCGCGATTCAAAGGACTTGGTGATACAATGATCATAGTCTGATATCGGCCTTTTCTCCGCTGGTTTAGCTGCATCAATAAAGTGTTGTACGATCTCGTCAGGTACTTTCTCCTTTGGTGGAGGGGTCAGTTTTGGTCCAAAATGGGCGTTCAAATCGATGCCACTTGTTCATCGGTTTCCTCGTCAGTCTTCTCGTAAGCTAACTTCTTTTTCATAGGAGGCTCAGGTTTCTTCTTTGGTGCTGATCTCTTCCACTTTGGAGATGACAGATATCGATATCGCGGACTCTTCGCGCTAGGCTCCATCTCGGGGTGGGGTGAACTATGCTGGCATGGTGGAGCTTGATATGGCGGACTCGCCATGCGCTCCATCTCGGGGTGGGATGGATTCGGCTGGCGCGGTGGAGATGGATATGGCGGACTCACCCTGTGCTCCGTCTCAGGGAGGGTTGGAGTCTGATGACGCGTCAGACTTGGAGGAGGAGTCGGTGGCCTTGGCATCAAGTTTACAAACACGATGCATTCCTTTTTCCATAAAATGATACAACATCTGGCTTCTCCCAGTGTTTGCTCCCCTTCACCTCCAAGGTAGTCAAGATCTAGTGTTTCATATGCTGACACAACTTGATCCACCCCGACACGAGCATAGGCAGGTGGAATCAGATTGCCGTGGAAAGTTGCTTCAGGTCCACATGGTAAAGCAAAGCCGTCCGCCGACTTCATGGATATGTTCTTTAGTTTCACGTGTAGCTCACCAGGTGTCGACTCAAAGATATCATTCACGGGGTACCGAGCCAGCAGTGCATCATCGGCCGGGACCTCCATGGAACACACGCTGCTTTTTGGCATACATGATGGAATGGTACCATCCAATGCTGGATCTGGTTGCTACTGCTGCTGAGACGCGCCTTTGCTGGCTAAGTTTGTTGATTTGCTCCTGTTGCATGTTATATTTGGGTTCCAAGTCCTGGATCCCATCTACTTCATGCTTCTTCTTTCTGTCACGACTTCTGTAGCCGTCGTTCCAATCCGCAAACCCCAAATACCACGGAACCATGCCTTTGCCTCGTGTTCGTCCCGGGTGTTCAGGATTCTTGAGGGCGCGCGAAAGCTCGTCGTTCTCTCTATCCGGCTGGTACACACCCGCTCGAGCTTCTTCTACTACTTTAATTATTTTGTCTGTGGCATCTTTAAGACTAGCTTGTTCAAGAACCTGGCCTATCTTTGGCTTCAACTTTCCCCCATGTGCATAAAACCAAGTCCTGCACCTCTCGATCCAAGTATCTGTTATTGGAGGGACCCCTGCAGCCCTCATGTTTCACTCAGATTCATCCCACTTAGGCAACCCAGACTTGTAGCTGCCTGGCCCCAGACGATTGTGCCACGTTTTTTTGCAGCATTTTTCTTGTTTATTCTCGTCCATTTCTTAGATTCTTCTGATTCCTTGAACTTCACAAATTCGTCCTAGTCATCTGCTAACTTCACATATTCTCCTTTGAATTCTGGAGTCTTCTTTTCTCCTTCCAAGTAATTGTTCCATAATCTTTTCCTCCAAGACTGGAATTGTGTGGCCATCTTCTTAAGAGCAAACTTCTTAACTTTCTCCCATTGGACATCTGTCAGACCCTTTGGTAGGTTGAAATGTTTCATGAGCTCCTCCCAAAGCAGATCTTTTGCTCTTTGGCTAACAAAAGGAACTCTGCGATCCTTTGACTGATTCCATTCTTGAGCGGTGATCGGGATTTGGTCCCTCGCGATAACTTCGCATTGACGTATAAATTCGTTTGCATTCTCTTTAGGAGCAATCGGTTTGCCATCTGCTCTGATTTTGTTGGGGATATAACCCCGTGGTGTGACCCGCCCAGGTGGGGCCGGTTCATGCTTGGCGATTCATAGGCTAGACCAAGGATGGGCCTAGAGGCATAAGCCCATACGTATGGCGGCTAACTAAGATGGGCCGAGGTGAGGCCTAGACAAGGAAGGCATGAAGACCCGGGCGGATAAGCCGCCCGAACACGGCTTGCTCAGGAAGGCAAGATGGCATAGAGTTAGAGTCGGACACGTTGTAAGAGTCGCTATGAGACTTGTGTAACCTGTGGTCTTGACCTCCTATATAAGGGCGAGACCCGGGGCGACTTAGACAGAAACCAAATAATTGAGAGCTAGGTCAAGCGAATACGCTCCCTTGTAATTGATACTCCAATCAACAACACAAGCAGGACGTAGGCCTTTACCTCTTCTCGAGGGGTTGAACCTGGGTAAACTCGTGTCCTTCGTCCCAACCAACCCCTTTGAGTCCATCACCTTAGCGATGGCCTCGAATCTAAGTCCTCGGACATCTGCCGTAATAAAACCACGACAGTTGGCACCCACCGTGGGGCTAGCGCTCGGTGGTGTTGAGTTCTCAAAGGGCTCTCTTCTAGGGATCGAGGTATATGTGATCGGAAGGATGAACAAAAGTCACCACGACCGGCTCTACATCGACGACACCCGGGCCGGAAGTCTTCATCCGAATCCATGTCGGTTCCGGGTTCCCTTCGGCGGAATCCACGTCTTCATCGGCAAAGTCAGCGGACCTACACCCGGGCCAAACGTCTACACCAACGTCATCGAGCCGGCTCGGTGCGCGCAACCCGCCCGACGCATGCAACCCGCCCATGCTGACCTGGGCAAGAAGCATGTCTTTGTTGGCTTCACTCAAGGTATGGATCTTGAGGCTTCTATGTTGCAGGAGACTCTCGTCTGTTCATAGGACGGATCTTCGAGCGGAGAGGCGGAATCAATGTACCAGCTTCACAATGGTAGGCTCGGGGGCTACGACGAGCTTTACCCCGAGTCGGAGCGTTCGGAGACGGATGTTCATGGGCTGCCGACTCATGCGGCCGTATTCATGGCGGGAACAGAGCTGGGCCCAAGCAGTATGGCCGCCGGGGCAGCAGACACGGGGGCTAACCCACCGCCGACTCAGGTTCTTCTGGATCTGATGAACAAGCTCACAACCCTGATGGCGACTGAAGTCACGCCAGAGAATCAAGCCGCCCCAAACCTGGAGATCACAAGACTAAAGGACCAGATGGCGGAAGTCCAACAGAGGATCGACACGTTAAAAGCCCAGATGGACGTGAAGGCAGAGCGCCTTAAGACGGATGCTTTCCGCCTTGAGCCGGAACAGCAATCGGTGGTTGCGGTGCGACGGATGAGGCATCAGTCTCGCCTGCCAGAGCAATATGAGGCCATAAACCTTTTTAACACGCCAAGAACGGGTCGGACAATGGAAGCACCTGTAAGTCGACCGGCGGCTCGAGAGCAGCTTAACCCGCCCCGACGGAACCAGACCTCACCAATGGCTTTTCCAACGCCGACGGGTCACTACTCAAACCCGACGGAGAACATGGTGGCGACGGCAACCCGGCTTGAAACAATCCCTATTCCTAACGAGGTGCCTTTCTTGGAGGAGGTGTGGAACGCTATTGGATACCTACAAATGACGATGGCCCAGCAAGAGAAGTATACTTACAGCCGGAGTCGCGTGCATTCAACCCCCATCCCCAGCCGCAGCTTCAGCCGACGCTATGAGTCGTCGGCAGTTGCTAGCAGTGATCGGCACCGGGGCCCGCCACGAGATGATCAAGCGGCTTTGGATGATCAGGCGCTCGTAGATCGGGCGAGAGCACATCGGGAGGCGGTGGCTCTAGCAGCGGCGGCTCATCAAGAGCCTGCGCCTTCCGTCTCAATCGGAGCGGGAGTGACCACCAGGGTCGTGGGAGTATCATGCTTGGTGCCGGCTCTACGGAACGAACCTCTTCCAAAGGACTTCAAGTGCCCTCGCAAGGTCCCGAACTACACTGCTGACCTGCCTCTGGAGGCCTGGATTGAAAGTTATGAGCTGGCCATGGAGATGTTGGACATCAACGACGCAGTATGCGCAAAGTATTTCATCATGATGCTAGAAGGGCCGGCTCGCACGTGGTTACAGGGTTTGCCACCCAAGACCTTCAATTCCTGGGCCGAGTTAAAGGTGAGGTTCATCAAAAAAATTCAAGGGACGTGCAAGCAGCCCATGACGATTGTGGATTTGGATCGCTGTGTATAGCAGGAAAATGAGTCGGCTCATCATTGGGTCCGGCGGGTCTCGACTATCATCCACTCGTCTGAGCAGATCATGGCGGCTCAAGCAGTTCTGATTCTGGAAAAGAATTGCCACTTTACGCCTCTGAAGCAGAAGCTCGGCCGGCTCAAGCACACGTTTCAAGACAGGGGAGAGCTCATGGCAGCTCTCACGAAGTACGTCGACTCTGACAATACGAAGGATCCGGGCTCGGATGAGGAGAAACCTGGTCAGAGTAAAAAGAATAACCATGGCAAGGGTGTGTCAGGCAACGGTAATCAAAGTAAGATGAATAACCCAGACGACGAGTCAGAATTGGTGGCCAACGCCAGCACCGACAACAATCGTGCTAAGGGTAACGGGAAGTTCAGACCGCCTTTTAATAAGAGTAAGACTCCTTTTAATTTGGAAGAGATGCTCAATAAACCTTGTCCAGAGCATAGCCAGCCTGACAGACTAGCGGGTCACACATGGGGTAATTGCCACGATATGCAAAAGTTCAAGGACTACAACTTACGACAACATAGCAATGATGGTGGCCCGTCCGGCGGCTCAGGACCAGGCGGGTCAGGAGCCGGGTTTGGGTCCGACGGCTCAGGATCCGGCCATCATGGTCAGGGCAACCAAGGAGGACATCATCAGCACTCTGGTGGCAACAATTAGCAACAGTATAACCACTATGGATATCAAAGTAATCCAAAGTAGCTCAGCTCGGGACAATATCATGTGTTTACGACCAGCCTTGACAGGCAAAACCAGAAGTTGCGCAAGCGGGCGGTTAATGCAATCACACCGACTCTACCGCAATACTTGAAGTGGTCTGAGTATGACATAACCTGGAGCCGGGAGGATCACCTGCCGCGTGTTAATGACCCGGGGAGGCTGGCTCTAGTGCTTGCCCCGCAAGTGGGAGGATATGTTTTCACTAAGGTGCTTATGGATGGTGGCAGCAGCATCAACATCCTGTAGTATGACACTTTCCGATGGATGAAGTTGCTTGACAAAGACCTTAGGCCTTCCTCAACAGTCTTCCACGGTGTGGTGCTTGGCAAGTCGGCCTACCCCGTGGGCAAGATCTCTCTGGAAGCCACCTTTGGCGACAAGTACAACTACAGGGTGGAGTCCTTGTGGTTTGAGGTAGTAAAAATCAAGAGCCCCTATCATGCTCTGTTCGGGCGGCCGGCTTATGCCAAGTTCATGGCTAGGCCTTGCTATGTCTACTTGCAGCTCAAGATGCCCGGGTTGAACGGAATGATTACTATTCATGGTGATCAAAAGACGGCTATTGAGTGTGAGGAAGGAGACGCGACTTATGCGGAGTCCAGTTGTGCTGAGGCGGAACTCAAGTTCTACAAGGAAAATGTTGACCCAGAGGACATGACTCCGCTGAAAAAGCCCACCACAGAGGTTGAGCCGCCCCTCAAAATTTCGGCGGATGATACCAAATTGGTGGATTTCTCTCCGGGCGACTCATCTCAGCAGTTCACTATCGGGGCCAATATGGATCCCAAATAGGAAAGCACGCTCATCGAATTCATCCGTGAGAATTGGGACATCTTCGCATGGAAACCTTCTGACATGCCGGGTGTACCGAGAGAGTTCGCTGAGCATCACCTTAATGTGGATCGTAAGTTTAAACCAGTTAAGCAGTTTCTACGACGGTTCAACGAGGAGAGACGCAAGGCCATTGGGGAAGAGGTAGCCCGACTTTTGGCGGTGGGTTTCATCATCGAGGTCTTTCACCCGGAGTGGCTTGCTAACCTAGTGCTGGTACTCAAGAAGAGCGGCACGTGGCACATGTGTGTGGACTACACGGATCTTAACAAGGCCTGCCCGCCTGACCCGTTTGCTCTCCCTCGTATTGACCAGATCATCGATGCGACGATGGGTTCTGAGAGTTTATGCTTCCTGGATGCTTACTCTGGTTATCATTAGATCAAGATGGCAGTCAAGGACCAAGAGAAGACGACTTTCATCACGCCTTTTAGTGCCTTCTGCTACGTGTCTATGCCTTTTGGGCTCAAGAGTGCCCAGGCAACTTACCAGCGTTGTGTACAAAACTGTCTTCACAGTCAAATTGGGCGCAACGTTCATGCATATGTGGATGATATCGTGATCAAGTCAAGGAAGAAGGAGACTCTGCTTGACGACCCGAAGGAGACTTTCGACAATTTACGGGTCTACAGGATGATGCTTAACCCAACTAAGTGTGTCTTTGGCGTTCCGGCAGGCAAGCTCTTGGGATTTCTAGTCTCGGAGCATGGCATTGAAGCTAACCCGGATAAGATCAAGTCTATCACCTCCCTGTCTGAGCCGGCATGCATCAATGATGTTTAGCGCCTGGCGAGGACGGATCACTGGGTTAAGCCAGTTTATAAGCCGCCTTATTGAGAAGGCCATCCCTTTTATACCAGATGATGAAAAAGACAAACAACTTTGTTTGGAGTACGGCGGCGGGTGAAGCATTTGAGGCGCTCAAGAGACAGCTCACTGAGCCGCCGGTCCTAGCCGCTCCGGTTAAGAAAGAACCCTTGCTCTTATATGTGGCGGCTAATAACAGGGATGTCAGCGCCGCAATCGTTGTCGAGCGTAAGGAGGCAGGGAAGGAATATCCAGTTCAGAGGCTGGTTTACTATATCAGTGAGGTCCTGAGAGAATCCAAGCAGAGGTATCCACATTGGCAGAAGGTGGTATATGGGGTGTTCATGGCCAGTTGCAAGCTAAAGCACTATTTCCTGGGCCACCAGATTACAGTGGTTAGCTCTACCCCATTGGGAGACATAATTCAAAATAGAGAAGCCACTGGCAGGATTGCTAAGTGGGCATTGGAGCTTGGACCTCTCAATTTGAAATACGTACCTCGCATGGCGGTCAAATCTCAAGCCTTGGTGGATTTCATAAATGACTGGACCGAGTGTCAGGCGCCTGAGGAGAAGCCGGACAACACATACTGGACGATTCACTTTGATGGATCCAGGAAACTGGAAGGATCAGGGGCAGGGGTTTTCTTTACTTCCCCCAAAGGTGATAAGTTCTGTTATGTGCTAAGGTTGATGTTTCCTTGTACTAACAATGCAACTAAGTACGAAGCCCTGCTTCATGGCCTGAGGGTGGCTAAGGAGATGAACCTGAGCCGGGTTAGATGCTTCGGCGACTCAGATCTCATAGCCTAGTAGGTTTCAGGCACTTGGGACTCCAAGGATCCGCGGATGGTGGCGTATCATCAGATGGTGTATGTCATTGCTGGTCACTTCAAGGGTTATCAAGTGGATCATATTGATTGTCACAAGAACTAGGCGGCTGACGCCCTGTCAAGGCTGGG
The DNA here is from genome assembly GCA_022496015.1 of Hordeum marinum. Lineage (NCBI taxonomy): Eukaryota > Viridiplantae > Streptophyta > Magnoliopsida > Poales > Poaceae > Hordeum > Hordeum marinum. Next base: position 451,818,395 of record CM039678.1, on the reverse strand, counting down.
TTCTCAACGGAAGCCGGTGTCGCCTAAAATTTTCTTGGATGTACTACATCACCCGTCGGTTAATTTACCTTCAGAGGAAGACTTGGCTATTCTTGACCCGGAGGGATAGCTGATGGCGTCTCTACATGCTATTCCTGACTAGACTGTGCCTTATTTGGCGTACTTGACTCGTGGCGAGTTACCTAATGATGAAAATCTTGCCAGGCAGATCTGTTGGGGCACGTTGCATGGGAAACAAATTTTTTCCTATGCACATGCAGATCTATCCATGGTGATGAGCATCTACGAGAGGGAGAGTGGATCTACATACCCTTGTAGATCGCTAAGCGGGAAGCGTTAAGAAACGCGGTTGGTGTAGTCGAACGTCTTCGCGATCCAAATCGCCGTGCGTCCCGCGATCCAATCACGATCCATCCCGCGATCCAATCATGATTCGTCCCACGATCCAATCACAATCCATCCCACGAACTTGATCACGATCCGTCCCACGAACTTGATCACGATCCTTCCGATCTAGCACCGAACGGACGACACCTCCGCGTTCAGCACACGTACAACTTGATGACGATCTCCACCATCTTGATCCAGCAAGAGGGAGCGGAGAGGAATAAGATTTCTTCGGCAGCCTGACGGCGCTCCGGCGATGGTGGTGGAGCAATTCTGGCAGGGCTTCTCCTAAGCACTGCAGAAAACCGATCTAGAGGAGAAACTATGCACTGGAGGAATGGGTAGCACGTGGCTGAAAAACTAGTGCAAAAACCCAAAACCCTCTAGTATATATAGGAGGAGAGGAGGTAGCCTTGGCCTCCAAGGCTAGCTGGTTCGGCCGAACCTACTAGGAGAGGAGGATTCCTCCTCCAATCCTAGTAGGACTAGGATTGCTCCTTTTTGCCTTTTTTCCCACCTTTTCCTATTGGTTTTTTTCCTCCAGCCACATGGGCCTTGTGTGGGAGTTTCCACCAGACCACTAAGGGCTGATATTCACTCTCCCACAGCCCATGAAGCCTCTTGGGTCGAAATACCCCTCCCGGAGGCCTCCCGGTACACTACCGGCACTCCCGGTACACTACCGATGAGCGCGAAACTTTTCTGGCGACCAAAACAGGACTTCCTATATATGAATCTTTACCTCTGGACCATTCCGGAGCTCCTCGTGACGTCCAGGATCTCATCTGGGACTCCGAACAAACTTCAGTCACCACCATACATAACTCTATACTACCGAAACGTCACCAAACCTTAAGTGTGCAGACCCTGCGGGTTTGAGAACTATGTAGACATGACCGAGACACCTCTACGGTCAATAACCAATGGCGGGACCTGGATGTCCACATTGGTTCCTACATATTCTACGAAGATCCTTATCGGTCGAACCTCTATGTCAAGGATTCAGTTAATCCCGTATGATGTTCCCTTTGTTCTTCGGTATGTTACTTGCTCGAGATTCGATCGTCGGTATCCCCATACCTAGTTCAACCTCGTTACCGGAAATTCTCTTTACTCGTTCCGTAATACAAGATCTCACAACTAACACTTAGTCACATTGCTTGCAAGGCTTATTGTGATGTTGTATTACTGAGTGGGCCCTAAGATACCTCTCCGTCACACGAAGTAACAAATCCCAGTCTTGATCCATGCCAACTCAACAGACACCCTCGGAGACACCTGTAGAGCACCTTTATAGTCACCCAGTTACATTGCGACGTTTGATACACACAAGGTACTCCTCCGATATCTGTGAGTTGCATGATCTCATGGTCATAGGAACATATACTTGACATGCAGAAAACAGTAGCAATAAACTGACACGATCATAAGCTACGTTTGTTGTTTGGGTCCTGTCCATCACATCATTCTCCTAATGATGTGATCCCGTTATCAAATGACATCTCATGTCCATGGATAGGAAACCTTAACCGTCTTTCGATCAATGAGCTAGTTCACTAGAGGCACACTAGGGACATTGTGTTTGTCTATGTATCCACACATGTATCCATGTTTCCAATTAATACAATTATAGCATGGATAATAAGCGATTATCATGAACAAGGAAATACAATAATAAACACTTTATTTATTGCCTCTAGGGCATATTTCCAATAGTTTCCCACTTGCACTAGAGTCAATAATCTAGTTTCACATCACTATGTGATTTACATTGTAATGAATCGAACACCCATGCAGTTTTGGTGTTGATCATGTTTTGCCCTTGGAAGAGGTTTAGTCGACGGGTCTGCAACATTCAGATCCATGTGCACTTTGCAAATATTTATGTCTTTCTCCATGATGTAATCGCGGATGGAGTTGAAGCGTCGCTTTATGTGTCTGGTCCTCTTGTGAAACCTTGGTTCCTTGGCGAGAGCAATGGCACCAGTGTTGTCACAGAACATGTTCATTGGATTCAATGCACTGGGCACTACTCCAAGAGCTGTCATGAGCTGCTTCATCCAGACACCTTCCTTCGCCGCCTTCGAGGCTGCGATGTATTCCACTTCGCACGTAGAATCAGCTACCACGCTTTGCTTGGAACTGCACCAGCTTACCGCTCCCCCGTTAAGAATAAATACGTATCCGGTTTGCGACTTAGAGTCGTTCGGATCAGTGTCAAAGCTTGCATCGACGTAACCCTTTACGATGAGCTCTTCATCACCTCCATAAACGAGAAAAATTTCCTTAGTCCTTTTCAGGTACTTAAGGATATTCTTGACCGCTTGCCAGTGCTCCATTCCAAGATCACTTTGAAACCTTCCGGCCATACTTATGGCAAGGCTGACATTGGGTCTTGTGCATAGCATTGCATACATGATAGAGCCTATGGATGAAGCATAGGGGATGACACTCATCTTTTCTCTATCTTCTGCAGTTACTGGGCATTGAGTCTTACTGAACTTCACACCTTGTAACACAGGCAAGAACCCCTTCTTGGACTGTTCCATTTTGAACTTCTTCAAAACTTTATCAAGGTATGTGCTCTGTGAAAGTGCTATTAAGCGTCTCGATCTATCTCTATAGATCTTAATGCCTAATACGAAAGCAACTTCTCCTAGGTCCTTCATTGAAAAACTCTTGTTTAAATATTCCTTCACGCTTTCCAACATTGCTATATTGTTTCCAATCAGCAATATGTCATCCACATATAATACTAGAAACGCTATAGAGCTCCCACTCACTTTCTTGTAAATACAAGCTTCTCCATAAACTTGTATAAACTCAAACGCTTTGATCACCTCATCAAAGCGCTTATTCCAACTCCGAGATGCTTGCACCAGTCCATAAATGGATCGCTGGAGTTTGCAAACTTTGTCAGCACTCTCTGGATTGACAAAACCTTCGGGTTGCATCATATACAACTCTTCCTCAAGGAAACCGTTGAGGAACGCTGTTTTGACATCCATCTGCCAAATTTCATAGTCGAAATAAGAAGCTATTGCTAACATGATTCTAACAGACTTAAGCATCGCTATGGGTGAGAAAGTCTCATTGTAGTCAACTCCTTGAACTTGTGAAAAACCCTTTGCCACAAGTCGAGCTTTATAGAAGGTGACATTACCGTCCACGTCTGTCTTCTTCTTAAAGATCCATTTGTTCTGAATGGCCTTTCGCCCTCCAGGTAATACTTCCAAAGTCCATACTTTGTTTTCATACATGGATCCCATCTCGGATTTCATGGCCTCTAACCATTTCTCGGAATCCGGGCCCATCACTGCTCCTCCATAGCTCGTAGGTTCGTTGTGGTCCAACAACATAACCTCCAAGACAGGGTTGCCGTACCACTTAGGGGTAGTAGCGGCCTTGTCGACCTACGAGCTTCAATAGGAGCTTGATCCGAAGCTTCATGATCATCATCATTAACTTCCTCTTCTACCGTCGTAGGTTCCACAGAAACATCTTTCTGTGCTGCGCTACTTTCTGGTTGAAGTAAAGGTTCAATAACCTCATCAAGCTCTATTTTCCTCCCACTCAATTCTTTCGAGAGAAACTCTTTCTCAAGAAATGTTCCGTTCTTAGCGACAAAACACTTTGCCTTCGGATCTGAGATAGAAGATATACCTGACTATCTCTTTCGGGTATCCTATGAAGATGCATTTCTCCGCTTTGGGTTCTAGCTTTTCAGGCTAAAGCTTTTTGACATAAGCATCACATCCCCAAACTTTAAGAAATGACAACTTTGGCTTCTTGCCAAACCATAGTTCATATGGCGTCGTCTCAACGGATTTTGATGGTGCCCTATTTAAAGTAAATGCAGCTGTCTCTAATGCATAACCCCAAAACAATAGTGGCAAATCAGCAAGAGACATCATAGAACGCACCATATCTAATAAGGTTCGATTACGACATTCGGACACACCATTACGCTATGGTGTTCCGGGCGGTGTCAACTGTGAAACAATTCCACAAAGTCTTAAGTGACTGCCAAACTCATAACTCAGATATTCACCTCCTCGATCAGATCGCAGGAACTTAATCTTCTTGTTACGATGATTCTCAACTTCACTCTGAAATTGCTTGAACTTTTCAAACATTTCAGACTTGTGTTTCATCAAGTAAATATACCCATATCTACTTAAGTCATCAGTGAAGGTGAGAAAATAACGATATCCACCACGCGCTGTAACATTCATTGGACCACACACATCAGTATGTATGATTTCCAATAAGTCACTTGCCCTTTCCATTGTTCCAGAGAACGGCGTTTTAGTCATCTTGCCCATGAGGCATGGTTCACATGTGTCAAGTGATTCAAAATCAAGTGACTCCAGAAGTCCATCAGCATGGAGCTTCCTCATGCGTTTTACACCAATATGACCTAAACGGCAGTGCCACAAGAAAGTGGTACTATCATTATCAACTCTACATCTTTTGGCATCAATGTTATGAACATGTGTATCATCACTATCAAGATTCAATATGAATAAAGCCCTCACATTGGGTGCATGACCATAAAAGATATTACTCATATAAATAGAACAACCTTTACTCTCTGATTTAAATGAGTAACCGTCTTGCAATAAACAAGATCCAGATATAATGTTCATGCTTAACGAAGGCACTAAATAACAATTATTCAGGTTCATCACTAATCCCGATGGTAATCTAAGAGAGAGCGTGCCGACGGCGATCACATCAACCTTGGAACCATTTCCCACACGCATCGTCACTTCGTCCTTTGCCAGCCTTCGTTTATTCTGTAGTTCCTGCTTTGAGTTGCAAATGTGAGCAACTGAACTGGTATGAAATACCCAAGCACTACTACGAGAGCTAGTAAGGTACACATCAATAACATGTATATCACATATACCTTGTTTGTCATTGGCCGCCTTCTTGTCAGACAGGTACTTGGGGCAGTTTCGCTTCCAGTGACCAGTTCCCTTGCAATGAAAGCACTCAGTTTCTGGCTTGGGTCCATGCTTGGGCTTCTTTACAGGTGTAGCAACTGCTTTGCCATCCTTCTTGGTTTTACCCTTCTTGCCCTTGCCCTTGACTTTGCCATTTTTCTTGAAACTAGTGGTTTTATTGACCATCAACACTTGATGTTCTTTCTGGATTTCAGACTCAACGACTTTTAGCATCGCAAATAGCTTGGCGACTGACTTGTTCATCCCGTGCATGTTATAGTTCATCACAAAGCTCTTGTAACTAGGTGGTAGTGATTGAAGAACTCTGTCAGTGATCGCCTCTGGCGGAAGGGCAATTCCCAACTCCGCCAGACGAGTTGAATACCCAGACATTCCGAGTATATGTTCACTGATAGACCCGTTCTCCTCCATCTTGCAAGCATAGAACTTATCGGAGGTTTCATACCTCTCAATCCGGTCGTTCTTCTAAAAAATAAACTTCAACTCCTGGAACATCTCATATGCTCCATGATGTTCAAAATGTCTTTGAAGTCCCGGTTCTAAGCCATACAATATTGCACACTGAACTATTGAGTACTCTCCAGTACGTGCCTCCCAAGCGTTCTTAACGTCTTCAGAGGTCATGTCTTCTGGTTGGTCACCAAGCGGTGCATCGAGGACATATGATTTCTGGGAAGCCGTGAGGATAATCCTCAGATTACAGGCCCAATCAACAAAGTTACTTCCATCATCTTTCAACTTAGCTTTCTCTAGGAACGCATTAAAATTCAGGGGTGCTACTGCGCGAGCCATTGATCTACATCATAAATATGCAAAGTTTACTTAGATTATTGTTCAAGATAATGAGTTTAGTTAATCAAATTACTAAAGCTCCCACTCAAATTGACATCCCTCAGGTCATCTGAGTGTCACATGATCCAAATCCACCAACTCAAGTCCGATCATCACATGAGTTGAGGTGGCTTCAATGGTGAACATCATTATGTTGATCATATCTACTATATGACTCATGTTCGACCTTTCGGTCTCTTGTGTTCCAAGGCCATGTCTGTAGATGCTAGGCTCGTCAAGTTTAACCCGAGTGTTCTGCGCGTGCAACACTGGCCTACACCCGTTGTATGTGAACATAGGGTCTATCACACCCGATCATCACGTGGTGTCTCAACACGACGAACTTTCACAATGGTGCACACTCGGGGAGAACACAATTTATCTTGAAATTTAAGTGAGGGATCACCTTATAATGCTACCGTCGTACTAAGCAAAACAAGGTGCATAAAAGGATTAACATCACATGCAATTCATAAGGGACATGATATGGCCATGAACTTGTGCTTTAGATCTCCATCTTGAAAGCACCGGCATGATCTCCATCGTCACCGGCAAGACACCATGATCTCCATCATCTTGATCTCCATCAACGTGTTGCCATCGGGGTTGTCGCGCCCAACATGCTTCTACTACTATTGCTACCGTTTAGTGATAAAGTAAAGCATTACGTAGCGCTTAATGATTGACACGCAGGTCATACAATAATTAAAGACAACCCTATTGCTCCTGCCGGTTGTCGTACTCATCGACATGCAAGTCATGAAATTCTATACATCACATGATCATCTCATACATCACATATATCACATCATGTAATTGGCCATATCACATCACAACATACCCTGCAAAAACAAGTTAGATGTCCTCTAATTGTTGTTGCATGTTGTACGTGGCTGCTACGGGTTTCTAGCAAGAACGATTCTCACCTACGCATAAACCACAACGGTGGTACATAATTTTATTTTCAACCTTCTCAAGGACCGCCTTTGTCGAATCCAATCCAACTAAAGTGAGAGAAACTGCCACCCGCAAGCCATCTAGGCAACAAGTTGCGTCAAGGGAACCGGTCTCTCATAAGCGTACGAGAAATGTTGGTCCAGGCCGCTTCATCTCACAATACCGCTGAACCAAAATCCGACCAAGGGAGGAAGCAATCTAAGCATCAACGCCCACAAACCTTTTGTGTTCTAATCGAAATCTCATCTACACATAGACCTAGCTCATGATGCCACTGTTGGGGAACGTTGCATGGGAAAGAAAAAAATTCCTACGCACACGCAGATCTATCCATGGTGATGAGCATCTACGAGAGGGAGAGTGGATCTACATACCCTTGTAGATCGCTAAGCGGGAAGCGTTAAGAAACGCGGTTGGTGTAGTCGAACGTCTTCGTGATCTAATTCGCCGTGCGTTCCGCGATCCAATCGCGATCCGTCCCGTGATCCAATCATGATCCATCCCGCGATCCTATCACAATCTGTCCCACGAACTTGATCATGATCCTTCCCACGAACTTGATCACGATCCTTCTGATCTAGCACCGAACGGACGACACCTCCGCGTTCTGCACACGTACAGCTTGATGACGATCTCCAACGTCTTGATCCAGAAAGAGGGAGTGGAGAGGAAGAAGAGTTCTCCGGCAGACTGACGGTGCTCCGGCGATGGTGGTGGAGCAATTCCAGCAGGGCTTCACCTAAGCACTGCAGAAAACCGATCTAGAGGAGAAACTATGCACTGGAGGAACGGGTAGCACGTGGCTGAAAAACTAGTGCAAAACCCCAAAACCCTCTAGTATATATAGGAGGAGAGGAGGAGAGGAGGCAGCCTTGGCCTCCAAGGCTAGCTGGTTCGGCCGAACCTACTAGGAGAGGAGGATTCCTCCTCCAATCCTAGTAGGATTAGGATTGCTCCTTTTTGCCTTTTTTTCCCACCTTTTCCTATTGGGTTTTTTCCTCCAGCCACATGGGCCTTGTGTGGGAGTTTACACCAGCCCATTATGGGCTGATATTCACTCTCCCACAGCCCATGAAGCCTCTTGGGTCGAAATACCCCTCCCGGAGGCCTCCCGGTACACTACCGGCACTCCCGATACACTACCGATGAGCCCGAAACTTTTCCGGCGACCAAAACAGGACTTCCTATATATGAATCTTTACCTCCGGACCATTCCAGAGATCCTCATGATGTCCGGGATCTCATTCGGGACTCCGAACAAACTTCGGTCACCACCATACATAACTCTATACTACTAAAACGTCACCAAACCTTAAGTGTGCAGACCCTGCGGGTTCGAGAACTATGTAGACATGATCGAGACACCTCTATGGTCAATAACCAATGACAGGACCTGGATGTCCACATTGGTTCCTACATATTCTACAAAGATCTTTATCGGTCGAACCTCTATGTCAAGGATTCAGTTAATCCCGTATGATGTTCCCTTTGTTCTTCGGTATGTTACTTGCCCGCGATTACGTTGAGGCAGACAATGAAACGGCGCATCAAGACGCGTTGGATGCCTTGGAGGAAGAACGTGATCTGGCGGCGGCTCGATCGGCGATTTATCAGCAAGACCTGCACCGCTATCATAGCCGTAGAGTCAAGACCCGGACGTTTCAAGAAGGCGATTTGGTGTTGCGGTTGATTGAAGATCAAACAGATGCGCACAAGTTGTCCCCTCCATGGGAAGGGCCTTTCGTGGTCAGCAGAAATCTCAATAACGGGTCGTACTACCTCATTGACATCCGAGACGACTCAATCACCTTTGGGTAAGAGAGCCGCCGGTCGTGGAACATAGATCATCTACGGCCTTACTATACTTAAGTCGTCAAGACTTGACATTGTACACCATCATTGTACATATCATATATATATGAATAAAGTTGGCATCCCTGCAAGCCGGGGCCTCTGCCATTTCGCATATCTCAATCTGTGCAAAAAGGTCAATCAGGGGGCTTCCAACCCACCGGGTTTAGCTTATGAGACCCTATTGATCGGCTCTCAAGCCAAATAGTTGACTCCGTCAACATGATCGTCTAGGGGGATTCCAACCCACCGGGTTTAGCTTATCACACCCTATCGGTTGGCTCTTAAGCCAAACAGTTGATTCCATCAACAAAGGTCACTTGGGGGCTTCCAACCCACCGGGTTTAGCTTACACACCCTCTTGATTGGCTCTTAAGCCAAACAGGGTTAAACCTGCCTGTAAGCTGATGCTGCTGTGACCCGCCGAACTCTTACCAGTTAATCTCGCCTGGAGACCCTGAGCCGGCTCAAAGAAATTGACGGCCAATCTCGATAGAGACCCTGTACTGGTTAAAGGTTAAAACGACGACTCTTGTCACATGAGGGCCGGCTTACGGAAAGCAAGGATAAACTCTCCCATCTACTGCCGACTCTCCGCTATGTGGCCCATTCGTACTCTTAAAACAATTAATCTTTTAAAGACCCTGCACTGTTTAAGGTTAAAACGACGGATTTATGTCATGTGAGGGGTAGTTTATGGGCTATCAGTGTGACACCCCAAGTGATGTCCCGACCTTATTTGGCATGTAACCCCATTGTATGACCTTGTGTCTTGAGCTTATGAGATGTTTCACCTTGTCATTCATTGTGTTGTTGCATCCATGCATCATGGCATCCATCTTACCATCCATCTTGTCATGTTGGTTTCCTTGTGCCTTGTATGATGTGTTGGTCATGAGTGTCTGGTGTGTGTTGGTGCTTGTATGTGGGTGGATCCATGTGTGCAACCCTCTTCCTCCACCTCTCTTCTACCTTTGAAAAACTACCCTCTCTTCCCCTCTCTTTCTATTAATAATATGAGCAGAATTAACTTGCTATTTTAATTAATTAAAAATGTCCAAAAGGTGGCCCCATTATTCTTATGAATTTTGAGCTTGGTGTTTTTGTCATTTGGAGTTGTTTGGGTTTTGAATTTCATTTAAATAGGGGCTGCCCTTTTATTAAAGATTTAATAACTTGTGCTATAAATCAACCTAATATTTTTATTAAATAAGGCTCTTTATCTCCTTCACAAAAGTATATTTGTTTTCTCTAAAAAAACCTTTTGGTGCTCTGTGGTTTTTCTTGAGACTTGCTGTTTTAAAATATTCAAAGCCTTTTTTAGAGAGAGGGAGCTGTGCAGGGCACTGGGCCATCCCTGGCCTAGGCGAGCGCCTCTGGCTCGGCCCAGCCGCAGCAGTAAACGGCCACCTGCTCCCCCGTTCTCCTCCGTCAGAGCAAAGTGCGCGTGAGAGTGCAGAGAGAGCGAGAGCGCGTCGTCGAGTCACCGTTAGCCGCTCCAATGTCGAGGCCGGCCCCCTATTTAAGCGCGCATCCCTAGGGTTCCGTTGTTCCCATCGCCGCCGCCACTTTCCCCTTCTTCCTCCTTCTCCTTCCCTCTGTTTCTTCCTCTGTCGTGGGTCCTGTCAGGTGAGGTACAGAGAGGTGGGAAGCGAAGGGCTCATCACCGGCACCCTCCGGTGGAGCCCCACCGCCTTCAAGATGGTCCGCAGAGAGCCGGAGCCGTCCGCGTCCTGTTCCCGGCGCTAGGAGCTCCCAGGAGGCCCTCTTCTTCCTCCTTGCCATTGCAGCGGAACCGGTCTTCTTCCCCTCCGTCGCCGCCGCAACCCCGAGCGTCTTCTTCCCCTTCTTCCCCTCCGTCGAGCTCGTCTTGCGTCGTTCGAGCCCTTGGTGAGCAGCCCGTTCCCGATGTCCTCTCTTCTCTTCGTAGCTCGCAGCGCTGTCGCCGTTGTGTTCGTTGTCGCCGTGAGAAAGGCTCGGGCTTGAGCATGTCTCCGGTCCCCCTCTTCGCAAGATGAGGCGAGGGATGAGTTCCCCGTAGTTGCCCCGTTCGACACCATCCGCCCGTGTCACCGGAAATGCCCTGTGCCGCCGTGTAGTCGCCGGAGTTGCCGCGTCTTAGCTCTATCGCCGGTGTCGAGTCGGGTTTCAGTTTCGACAGTTAGCGTCGCGTGCGCGTGTATTAGAGGATGTAGGCCCTCCTTCTGTTGAGAACCGAACGCGTAGCCGAGTGGCAACCGGCTCGGGGTGTGACCAGCTGGTCTGGGGTTCGAGTTCCCCTACCCCCTTTTTTGTTTTCTTTTATTTCTTTTCTGTTCTTTCTTTTGTGCATTGTTTCTTTCTTCTATTTTTTGTATGTTTTTTATTTGTGTGGTAGTGCAATGGCACATGTATATGATTGTGTGTGTATGCACCTGATGGTGTATATGCACATGTGTGCATGTTTATGGTGTGTGTGTCCTAGTGAGTGTGTGTGCTAAGTGGAGTGTGTGAGCTTTGCACACACTTGTGTGAGTGTGTGTGTATGTTTTGCATACACACAAGCATATCTTGCATGTGTGGTGGTGTAGTGCATGTGTGTGTATGTATGTTTTACATACACACCCTTGTGTGAGTGTGGTGGTTTGTAAGTGCATGTGTGTGTATGTTATTCATACACACACTTGTGGGAGTGTGTGTGTGGTGTAGTGTAGTGTGTGAGCATGCTAAGCATGCACATAGGTGGTGTGTGTGTGCATATGCCAAGGCATATACACATGTGTGACTTGTGTTGTGGTGTGTGTGCATGTGCTTTGCACATACACATATGTTAGTGATGTTTGCATAGGTGTGGGTGGTGTGTGCCTTTATATATATATGCATGTGGGAATGTATGTGTATGCATGAGTAGTTCCATGTGTAGGTCTCTTTATGAGCATATGTGTTTAGTTTATCTCTAGCTAGTTTTCCCCTTGCCTATTGATGCTATGCCATGTTATCATGTCCATAATATGATAATTAACCACTTCCAACATGTATCTATGGAGCACATGTCATTTTAAGGCATTTTCATCTAGTTTCATAAGTGACATAAGTCACACATGCCCTAGGGAGGTCTATTTTCGACCTAGGTTTTCTCCTCCTTGTTCCATGCAAGAATATGGGTATGAGTAATGCATTTGGTGTAGAATCAACCCATGTATGCACCTGTGAAGTTAGGTTTGACTTTGGGGCAACTTGACAAAACTGCATTTTTATGCTGTGATGCCCTTTTGTCTTTTTAATATGAATTAATCTATGCATGCTTTTAAGTTCTTGTCAACATGATTTTGTTAGTTAAAGTTGTTGGGAATGTCCCAGTATTTTTGTTATCTATGTTAAGTTCCTAGATAAGTGGGAACCATGCTGTTTAGTAAGCTACTTTCTGTTTCTGCCAACCTGCTTGAAAAATGGCCAAGTCTGGAGAGTCTGCTGTTATTGTTTTTCCATGTTTAGAGTATGGTATCTTGTAATGTGTTGTGAATTTGACCATGCTTAGTGTTAGTTATTTGTAGTAGTTATTGTCATCTACCATCCTGTTAATTTTCATGATAATAGGAGCTCTCTAGCATATTTAACCAGTGCTGTCAACTTGCTACTTTATAATCACAGATTCCAGAAAACTGTAATTTTCACTAAGTCCTAGAAAACTGTTTCAACATGCCATCTTGGTTGCTTCTTGCTTATTGATGTGTGGCTCCTTTGCTGGTGGTGTAATTGGATGAGTTGATGTGTGTGTTGAGTAGATTTTGTCAACATCTTGTTTGTGGCTGTAGGCTTCCTGTAGCTCAAGTTGTGGGCTTTTCAAATTGCTATGTTGCTGTTTTGTGACAGATTGGGTGTTATTTTGTTTTGTGACTTGTGGGAGCTATACTCCATGGAATGGTTTTATTCTTGAGACTATTGTGATTGATTTTCCATCACCTATCCAGTGGCTACCTTGGAATGCCAAGATTTAGCCCAGGTATTGGTGGTCTTGTGTTTTGCCTCCGTACCTTGTCGTGAGCGTATCTTGAGAACCGTAGCTCCGTTTCTTGCGATCCTTATATGCATTTCCATTGATTTTGCATGATGAATACATATTTGCCATGTTCATGCATGTCTAAATAACTTTACATGAGGTTCTGTCCAGATTCATTAATAAACAACTTTGCATGTGAAACATGAATAGTTTTGGATTGCCATGTTATAATCTTCTTAAGTGGTCATGCATCATTTTGATTGTGCATTGCACCTTGGTTGGATGTTTATTGTTGCTGTTTCTATTGGGTAGACGCAAGTGTTGATACTAAGTACGAGGACCCAGGAGAGTACCACTACGAGGATCCCGCTACTTGTTTCACTGAAGAACCAACAAGCAAGATGATCGTACCCGGATCTTGATACTATTTTTGCTTGCTAGTTTCTCGCTCTTATCATTACAATTGCGCTACCTACCACTTGATATCAGCCTCCATGTTGCCATGACAACCTCTAACCTCCACATCCTAGCAAACATTTGATTGGCTAAGTTACCGCTGCTCAGCCCCTCTTATAGCATTTTAGTTGCAGGTGCAGGTTGTTCCATGTGATAACACGGATTGGATATCACAGTATTCTATTATTTAATTTAATGCACATATATATCTTGGTATTGGTGGAAGGCTTGGCCTTTTGCTAAGTGATTTGTTCCGCTACTACCGCTATTAGTTCCTTGTTACCGGTGTTATGTTTTCCATACTTTGCGCTCCTAACATGCTCGGGGTTGTTATGGGACCCCCTTGATCTTCGGTTGAGATTAAAACTTGTCTGGCAAGACCCAACATTGGTACTATATTTGCTTAACAACTTAATAAATTGCATAGGGTCTTGCAAACCCGTGGATAATTTAATCAACCCCCGGGCCAATGCTCCTCATGAGTGTTGGTCCAAAAGTGGGCTGCCTGCGGGGCCGCCTCGAGGCAACTTGAGGATTGGTTTTCCCCATAGCTAGTCCCATCTGTCGTGTCCTGAGAACGAGATATGCGGCTCTTATCGGGTTCGTCGACACGTCGGGTGGTCTTGCTGGATTTGTTTTACCTTTATCGAGTGTCTTGCGTGTGGAGACTGACTTTCTTCGGGTTTACTCGAGGTGTTGGAATTCCTTTGGAATTACCTATGATGATCGCGAGATCCGCGATCGAGGTATTCCCACAGAGTGTGGTTAATTTGGTAATGGATTAGTTGGAGCACCCCTGCAGGGTTAAATCTTTCGGAAAGCCGTGCCCGCGGTTATGTGGTAACTTAGATATTTGTTTAACACCCGGTTATAGCAAACTCGAAGTAACTCTAATTATAATACACCAACTATGTGAGTAACCGTGATCTTCTCTGCTCGTGAACATGAACCGAGAGAGAACACGATGGGGTTTTGATTGACGTAAGTAAGTGTTCAGGATCTCATAGAGATCATACTAGATTCGATCGTTCTTCGTAGGCCACTCATATGTATTTCATGTTGCGTAAGCTAGCTACCAAACATGCTTAATGCTGCTGCAAACTAAACACTACCCCTTCCCAACCTTTAAGCTTGAATAGTCTCGGTACCCGGGCACATGATAGCAGAGTCCTCTGTGGCTCATAGTTTACTACAACAATCCAGGTGCAGGTTCAGATGAGTTCGTGCAGGATGATCTTACCCAGCTCCAGTGGGAGTATGACGAGGAGAGAGGCAGGATGTATGTGACATATCCGGATGAGTAGAGGACCTGGTCGTGATCTTTGGGATAGCTTGACAGTATCATTTGCAACTTCTTTTATTGTTTGATTTCGTACGTAGTCGGACCCTGTGATCAACTTGATGTTATGTTTTGAGTGACATTGTAAGTTAGCATGTGGCGAGTGTAAGCCAACTTGTATACTCTTCTCATTCAGTATTGTATGTTGTGATGATACTATTCTTGCTAACGGCAAGATGCGCATCTATCCCTTGCGAAGCACTCGTGCTTTAAATGGATAGGCCCGCATCTTGGGCGTGACAATCAGGGTACTCATGCCCTGCCGAGTCTCTTCTAGGACGTCACACTTCCTGTCAATTAATCTCACTTAGAGACCCTGAGCCGCTCAAAGGTATAGACGGACAATCTCGATAGAGACCCTGCACTGCTCAGGAGTTTTAAGTGGCGAGTCAACCCAGAAGAACCGACACATGAGTTAAAAAACAAGACAAGTTAGGAAAGATATAGCATCTTTGGGTTGTTCTAGCCTAAAGCCACCCTCCTAACACGCGAAGACTATTCTATTCTCATAGGTTGGTTAATTACCAAGAGCCGCCACAATATCTGGTATGAATTGAAAGCACAAGGAAGATGTAATACGTTAAGCTGGACAGTTCCATATGTGCACGATGGCACAGTTCAGGCAAGACAAAGTTTACTACAAGCCTATTACAATACTCTCTGCGGAGCTCAAAAGAGATGACTCAAAGTTTTTTACACCTCCCTATGGCGCGTCACAAGGCCGGATTATCCACGGCCTTACCAAGGTCGTCAGTTGGATGGCGGGTCACCCTGTAGTGGGTCTTCGACCTCCATGATCTGAAGATTGTCCACGTCCCAGTTGCAGTTGGTTAAAGCCGCAAAGTTTGCCTCTTCAAAGAGGGGGGACGGGTCAAGATCAGGAGCAAAGAGGTGCTTACGGCATGCAGGCATTAAGTCCTTGGACTCAAAGGTTGGGTTGCGTACTCTCTTCTGCTCGGCATCGTAAGCCTCCTGGTATGTTGAAAGGTTCACTTCTTTTGCTAACACTAAGGCAAGGACTCTGGAAGCCTTCATGCACCGAGCATAGTCAGCCTTCGTGAACTCTGAGCCGTCATCCTTCTTTGATGGAAACCCGTCCATCATGTCTTCGAGAGTCAGCTCTGGGGCGAAAGCTAATGCCCGACTTATGGCTGTGATGGCTCCTTTTCTGGCGGCTGATTTTTTGAGCTCCTGGATTTGTTTTGGCAGGGTGGATAGCAACTCTATGACTCCCTTCATAGTTGGGGGGATGTTATCCTTATAGATCACCGCCTTGATTGTTCAGAGGGCTCTACAATACAGTTGCTCTGTTAAAGTATAGACGACTTTCAATGGAAGCAAGCTGTCAGTAGCAAGTTGCCGGCTCCTTTGACCTGCATAAGATGGATTTTCAGTTATAAGTCGCTGGTATAAAGTATTCACACAAGAAGTATTGGTTAAGTATTTGGTACTTACCAAAGATGGCGGCATACATCTTCGCAATATGGCGCTTCAAAGCGTGTAGCTCATCAGACACAACCACGAGCCGCTGGTCTGTGTCGTCTGCAAGTTTGGCCACGGCGGCTTGCTCCGTCTCAGCAGATTCCTTGAAGGCAACAAATTCATCTTTAACTTTTGTAAGTTCCTCGATGGCGAGCCAGCACTTCTCATCTGCTTCGCTTCATGCGGCTTGCTGGGTGGCCAGATTGCTCCTTAAGCTGGTCAATTCAGACCCAGACTCAATTAAAGCTTCCTATAACGTATAAAAAGAAAAATGAGGGCTAAGTCGCCAGGATGGTATATTATCAGATGATGAGAATTAAGACAATATAATGCAAGTCTCAAGCAGACTGCAAGCAATATGCTCGACACTTGGGGGCTAATGTCTGTTTGTTCTCTAAAGCTACAGTGAAGTTCTCGCTCAACTTCATCAAGTCAAGCCGTCACTTGGGGACTACAGGTGGATCTTCAATCTATCTAAAGTGAAGTTCCGGTTCAACTTCATCAAGTTAAGCCGGCGCTTGGGGGCTACATATGCCTCTTTGTTCTATCTACGTGGAAGTTCCGGCTCATCTTTCATCAAGTTAAGCCAGCCCTTGGGGGCTACAGATGGCTCTTTGAACAACTAGTTATGCACTAAAGCATCGACTCAGCATTTAAGTCTTAAGCTGATCATTGAGGGCTACAGGTTAAGTGTTACTACTTATAACAAGATTCGAAGACTTGGCTTACCATTAGCAAGTGCTAATCCGGCTCTTGGGGGCTACGTAAGGGTATAAGGACAAGAAAGCAAGAGTACCTCATATTTCTTCTTCATCAAGTTAACAAGCTCGAGCTCCATGTTCCTGCTTGTAGACAGGCGGTTCAGATAACCAACGTGAAGCTCATCGGCTATTAGCTTCTCTAGCGCGGGGAGCTCAAATTCCAGCTTCTCGGAGGCTTCAGTCATCTCAGTGTGCTTTGTCAACACATGAGGTTGAGGAGAGTGAAAACCAGCGCCAGTAATGACGATGTCCGGAGTAACCAAATCATTAGCAGTCGGTGAAGGGCTTGACAGCTTAGAATTGGCCCTCAGAGGACTCTCAGGAATCATGTCATTGGCCGCCGGCTCAGCAGAGCGATGAGCTTCTTCAGGCGCGTCCTTGGAGGCCGCAGAAGGATCAACATGTGATGTAGGAGAATCCGGTTTGGCGGGCTCCGGCTCTCAAGCCTTAGGAGCAGGGGTAGACCCGCCGGTCTTCCTTCATTTTGCTTGAGCCCTGGAAAACATAGAAGGTCATGGTTTAAACTTTACAGATAACACAAGTTTGAACATTAGCATGAAAGGCACATACTCTGGGTTGATTTTCAAAGGCGGCAAAGCAGTTGCAGTTGAGTTGCCAGATGAAGGAGGTGAGTCCTGAAAACGGGTAAGACATATAAGATAGAGGCAAGTTATAAAGGCAAGGTTGATAAAACAAAGCCATGTTGAGTAGATACCTCAACCGTCTGTTTCCGTTGAGCCGAAGAGTGAGGTATCCCGGCCATGAGGTCGTTAGAGCCGGTGCTCCGGGTCTGGCATCGGGAGAGTTGCTGTTGCTTTTTCAAAAGAAAGTGGGGGTCTAAGTAAGCAAGAGGATGAGAAAGTGGGACCTTTCGGACGACCCGCCATATCTTCTCCGGAGCAAGATGTTCTGAGTCGGATGAAACATAAGTTACCTCAGGAACGTTGGTGTGGCTTGTCTCCATTTCATCCTGTGAATTATTATTGTCAATAAGGTGCATGAAGAGACGACCAAGAGAGTCAAGTTCTACCTCTGAGTCATCAGATTCCGGTTGTTCTTGAGGTGCGACTTTCTTCTTTCGGCCGTCAGTTTTCTCCTTTGACTTCTTCGGAGGAGGAACGTACTTCTTTTTCCAGAAGACAGAATTGGCCTGAAAGTATAAGCCGACAGAGGTCAAAAGATTGCAAAATATATATGAATAGCTAAACACGGAAGTAAGGAGATCAAGAGTCGCCCTTACGTCTGGGGTCGGGTTTGTGGCACAGAAAGGTGCTAATCCGGTGGCGCGACAAGATCCTGAAGACTCATGAACAAGGATCTTGATGGAAGCCACGATGTTATCCTCTGATAATGTGGTAGGGTTGAAGCAGAGGGGGCCATTAGATTCACCCGTATACTCGCACATGAGACGTCTTCGCCGACTCAGGGGCATGACTCTCCAAGAAATCCCCGTTAGACCATTGGCCATAAGGGCTTTAATCTTTGCGTGAGCCGGGGCATACTTCGCCCGCTCAGAGGTTGACAGCCGGTCAGGGAGCTCAGTCGTTGTCTTGAGCCGGCTTGGATGGTAACCCGACAGGGGATGTTCTCCTTCTGGAGAGGTGTCTTTACAGTAAAACCAGGTCTTATTCAAGTCTTTGGGATGACTTGGCATCCGAGCAGTCAGAAAGGTCACATCCCGTATTCTCTGAATTGAGATTCCACCAAGCTCTAAACTTGGACCAGCTTTCACTTCCGTCTGGCGGTTTGCATAAAAGAACTCACGAAAGAGACCAATGGACGGTTCTTCTTGTAAGTAAACCTCACAGAGGGTTTGGAAGTTGCACATGTTTGAGACGGAATTTGGGGCGATGTCTTGAGGGCAAAGTTTAAAGAAATGAAGGACGTCTCGGAATTTTTTTGAGCCGGGTGGGCTGAAACTGCGCACGAGGTGATCCGCGAATACAACTACTTCGCCCTCTAGAGGAATGGGTTTCTTTTCATTGCCTGGCACCCGCCAATGAATGCCATCTTTGGCTGGTAAAGTCCCAGTGTCTATGAAGTCCTTCAGAAACTCTTTGGTGACAGCAGAGCCGACCCATTTACACGAATTGGATGCACGAGGCATGGTGGCAACTTAAAGCTGTGCAAGGCAATAATGTGTGGCGAGTTAGAAGGTAACAGACAGCTAAGGGCGGCTGAAAAATCTATGTTCTATAAAGCTAAGTCGCCGGAGCGGTTTGGGCGAGAGCCGGAAGTTCACTGGCGAGTTAAGTTTGTAAAGAAACAGAGAAAATATTACTAACTGTGGAAAACAGGTTTCACAGACTATCTACATAGTTATGGATGTACAAAATAGAGAAAAAAGCAGGTTTATTCTAACCTAACGAAGAACAGAAGGACTAGCAGTGTTTTGGAGACAGTAAAGGGGCAACTACGGATTTGTGTTGCGCTATTATCTACTTCCTACGATCTACCACACTGGAAAAAGGGGCATTATGAAGCTCACTGATCTATATACTATCGGACATTGCGAAGAGCTCGTGTTCTACCAAGCGGAGGAACTCCATGAAAGCCCTACTGAAAGCTACAGATCTAGGGGTGGAGAAGAACTCACCGAAGATGACGCGACGGACGCGGGCGGTGCTCTGGTCCGATCAGGTTGATGCTGTTGGAAATATGCCCTAGAGGCAATAATTGTTGGGAGACGTAGTAGTAAATCAAAATTTTCCTACGTTCACCAAGATCTATCTATGGAGAAACCAGCAACGAGAGGGGAGAGATTGCATCTTCATACCTTTGAAGATCGCTAAGCGGAAGCGTTACAAGAACGCGGTTGATGGAGTCGTACTCGCAGCGATTCAGATCGCGGTAGATCCGATCAAGTGCCGAACGGACGGCACCTCCGCGTTCAACACACGTGCAGCCCGGTGACGTCTCCAACACCTTGATCCAGCAAGGAGGAAGGAGAGGTTGGGGAAGGGCTCCAACAGCAGCACGACGGCGTGGTGGTGGTGGAGTAGCAAGGTATTCCGACAGGGCTTCGCCTAAGCGCTGCGGAGGAGGAAGAAGAGAGGTAGGGCTTCGCCGTGAGAGAGAGAGATCAAATCTTGTCTCAAAACATCCAAAACCTCAAGTATATATAGGAGGAGGGACGTGGAGGGCTGGCTTGGCCTCTACTCCAAAGAGGAGATGGCCGGCCGAATTAAAGGGAGAGTCCACCTCCCACAAGGGAGGTGGATCTCCTCCTTTTAAATCCTTTTTGCCTTATCTCCTTATCTCCAGCCGCATGGGCCTTTAGCAAAAGTCTTGCCCAGCCCAATAAGGGCTGGCACACTTTATCTAACAGCCCATGTGGTCCTTTGGTCGTCACACCCCTCCCGGGGGTTATCCGGCACCCTCCCGGCACTCCCGGTACACTACCGATGAGCCCGAAAACTTTCCGGTGACCAAAACTGGACTTCCTATATATCAATCTTTACCTCCGGACCATTCCGGAGCTCCTCGTGACGTCCGGGATCTCATCCGGGACTCCGAACAACCTTCGGTAATCACGTATACCTTTTCCCTATAACCCTAGCGTCATCGAACCTTAAGTGTGTAGACCCTACGGGTCCGGGAGACACGTAGACATGACCGAGACACCTCTCCGGTCAATAACCAACAGCGGGATCTGGATACCCATGTTGGCTCCCACGTACTCCACGATGATCTCATCGGATGAACCACGATGTCAAGGATTCAATCAATCCCGTATACAATTCCCTTTGTCTATCGGTATGATACTTGCCCGAGATTCGATCGTCGGTATCCCCATACCTTGTTCAATCTCGTTACCGGCAAGTCTCTTTACTCGTTCCGTAATACATCATCCCATGACTAACTCCTTAGTCACATTGAGCTCATAATGATGATGTCTTACCGAGTGGGCCCAGAGATACCTCTCCGTCACACGGAGTGACAAATCCCAGTCTCGATTCATGCCAACCCAACAGATACTTTCGGAGATACCCGTAGTGCACCTTTATAGCCACCCAGTTACGTTGTGACGTTTGGCACACCCAAAGCATTCCTACGGTATCCGGGAGTTGCACAATCTCATGGTCTAAGGAAACGATACTTGACATTGAAAAGCTTTAGCAAACGAACTACACGATCTTGTGCTATGCTTAGAATTGGGTCTTGTCCATCACATCATTCTCCTAATGATGTGATCCCGTTATCAATGACATCCAATGTCCATGGCCATGAAACCGTGACCATCTATTGATCAACGAGCTAGTCAACTAGAGGCTCACTAGGGACATGTTGTGGTCTATGTATTCACACATGTATTATGGTTTCCGGTTAACACAATTATAGCATGAACAATAGACAATTATCATGAACAAGGAAATACAATAATAACCATTTTATTATTGCCTCTAGGGCATATTTCCAACAGTCTCCCACTTGCACTAGAGTCAATAATCTAGTTCACATCACCATGTGATTAACACTTACATCACCATGTGATCATATCATCATGTGATTAACACCCAATAAGTTCTGGGGTTTGTTCATGTCCTGCTCGTGAAAGAGGTTTTAGTCAACGGGTCTGCGACATTCAGATCCGTGTGTACCTTACAAACTTTCCATGTCATATTTGTAGATACTACTCCCATGCTCCACTTGGAGCTATTCCAAATGGCTGCTCCACTATACGTAGCTGGATTTCTACTAAGAGTCATCCGGATTGGTTTTAAAGCTTGCATCATCGTAACACTTTACGATGAACTCTTTATCACCTCCATAATCGAGAAATATTTCCTTAGTTCTCAAGTTACTAAGGCTAACTTTGACCGCTGTCTAGTG
This sequence comes from Hordeum marinum, assembly GCA_022496015.1. Classification (NCBI taxonomy): domain Eukaryota; kingdom Viridiplantae; phylum Streptophyta; class Magnoliopsida; order Poales; family Poaceae; genus Hordeum; species Hordeum marinum. Next base: position 451,796,549 of record CM039678.1, on the reverse strand, counting down.
ATCCACTCTTGGATTACTCTTGTACCCCTTGACAGACTCATGGCAAGGCACACACAGGTGCGGTACACAGCATGGCATACTATATAGAGCCTATGGCTAAAGCATAGGAGATGACACTCATCTCTTCTTTATCTTCTGCCGTGGTCGGGTATTGAGTCTTACTCAATTTCACACCTTACAATACAGTCAAGAACTCCTTCTTTGACCCATCTATTTTGAACTCCTTCAAAAACTTGTCAAGGTATGTCTTCGTCGAAAAAACTTATCAAGCGAATAGATCTATCCCTATAGATCTTGATGCTCAATAAAATAGTAGCTTTATCTGGGTCTTCCTTTGAAAAACAAAACTTTTCAAACAACCCTTCATGCTCTTCCAGAAATTCTACATCATTTCCGATCAATAATATGTCAACTACATATTCTTATAAGAAATTCCATAGTGCTCCCACTCACTTTCTTGCAAATACAAGTTTCTCATAAACTTTGTATAAACTTAAACACTTTGATCACCTCATCAAAGCATATATTCCAACTCCGAGATGCTTGCTCCAGTCCATAGAAGGATCGCTGGAGTTTGCATATTATTAGCATCCTTAGGATTGACAAAACCTTCTGGTTGTATCACATACAACTCTTCCTCACAGAAACCATTACGGAAACCTTGTTTTGTCATCCATCTGCCAGATTTCATAATCGAAAAATGCAGCAACTGCTAACAAAATTTTAATAGACTTTTAGCATCGCTACAGATGAGACAATCTCATTGCAGTCAACTCCTTGAACTTGGCGGAAACTTCTTTGCGACAAGTCGAGCTTTATAAACGGTGACATTTCACCATTAGCGTCCATGTTTATCTCAAAGGTCCATTTGTACTCAATGACCCGCCATTCAACAGGCAAGTCTACCAAAGTCCATACTTGGTTTTCATACATGGATCCTTTCTCGGATTTCATGGCTCCTAGCCATTTGTTGGAATCCGGGCCCACCATCGCTTCTCCATAGTTCGTAGGTTCATCGTTGTCCAACAACATGATTTCCAAGACAGGGTTGTCGTACTACTCAGGAGCAGTACGCGTCCTTGTCGACCTACGAGGTTCGATAGTGACTTGATCCGAAGCTTCATGATCATCATCATTAACTTCCTTTTCAACTAAGTAGGCTCTACAGAAACATCTTTCTGTGTTGCGCTATTCTCTGGTTGAAACAAAGGTTCAACAACCTTATCAAGTTCTATCTTCCTCCCACTCAATTCTTTCGAGAGAAACTCTTTCTCAAAAAGGACCCGTTCTTAGCAACAAACACCTTTTGCGCTTGGATCTGAGATAGAAGGTATACCCAATGTCTCATTAGGGTATTCTATGAAGATGCATTTGTCTGCTTTGAGTTCGAGCTCGCTAGGTGAAAAACCCATTTTCACATAAGCGTCGCAGCCCCGAACATTAAGAAATGACAGCTTAGGCTTCTGTCAAACCATAATTCTCACGGTGTCATCTCAACAGACTTTGATGGTGCCCTGTTAAAGTGAATGGATTTGTCTTTAATGCATAACCCCATAACGATAGTGGTAAAACGATAAGAGACATCATAGTACTCACTATATCCAATAGAGCACGACTACGACGTTCGAACACACCATCACACTATGGTGTTCCAGGAGGCGTGAGCTGTGAAACAATTTCCACATTGTCTAAAATTGCATACCAAACTCGTAACTTAGATATTCACCTCCATGATCATATCATAGACATTTATCTTCTTGTCACGATGATCTTTAACTTCACTCTGAAACTCCTTGAACCTTTCAAACATTTCAGATTCGTGTTTCATTAAGTAAATATCCCCATATTTACTCAAATCATCAGTGAAGGTAAAGAAAAACAACGATATCCACTGTGTGTTTCAACACTCATTGGACCACATACATCAACATGTATTAATTCCAATAAGCCACTTGCCCGCTCCATCATATTGGATGACGGGGTCTCAGTCATCTTGCCCAAGAGGCATGGCTCGCATGTCTCAACCGATTCGAAATCGAGTGAGTCAAAAAACATCCATCATCATGGAGTTTCTTCATGCGATTTATACCAATATGACATTACGTGGCAGTGCCACAAGCATGTGGTACTATCATTATTAACTTTGTATCTTTTGGTACCAATGTTATGAATATGTGTACTACTACGATCATGATTCGATAAACCATTTCGAGTGGGTGCATGACCATTGAAGGCATTATCCATGTAAACAGAATAACCATTATTCTCTAACTTATATGAATAACCGTATCGCACTAATCATGATCTAATCACGTTTATGCTCAACGCAAACACCAAATAACATTTATTTAGGTTTATCACAAATCCTGAAGGTAGAGAGAGCGTGCGATGGTGATCACATCAATCTTGGAAATACTTCCAACACACATCGTCACCTTTCACCTAGCTAGTCTCCATTTACTCCGTAGCTTTTATTTCGAGTTGCTAACACTTAGCAACCGAACCGGTATCTAATACCCAGGTGCTACTAGGAGTACCAGCAAGGTACACATCACTAACACGTATATCAAATATACTTCCATTGACATTACCAGCCTTCTTATCTACCAATCATCTAGGGTTTTTCCGCTTCAGCGAACATTCTCCTCATAACAGAAGCACTTAGTCTCGGGTTCGGGCTCAACCTTGGGTTTCTTCACTAGAGCAACAACTGGCTTGCCATTCCTGAAGTTTTTCCCTTCTTGCCCTTGCCCCTTTTGAAACTAGTGGTTTTCACTTAACCATCAACACTTGATGCTCCTTATTGATCTCTACCTTCGTGGTGTCAAACATCACGAACAACTCAGGGATCATCTTATCCATCCCTGGCATGTTATAGTTCATCACGAAGCTCTAGTAGCTTGGTGGCAGTGACTTGGAGAACTGCATTAATCACTATCTCATCTGGAAGATTAACTCCCACTTGATTCAAGTGATTGTAGCACCCAGACAATCTGAGAACACGCTCACCGATTAAGCTATTCTCCTTTATCTTGCAGGCAAAGAATCTTGTTGGAGGTCTCATACCTCTCAACATAGGCACGAGCTTGAGATCACAATCTCAGCTCCTAGAACATCTCATATGTTCTGTGACGTTCAAAACATTTTGAAGCCTCAATTCTAAGCCGTAATGCATGACGCACTGAACTATCACGTAGTCATCAAAAAGTGCCTGTCATATGTTCACAACATCTACAGACAACGCTTGAGGGAGTGATGCAGTTAGCGGTACATCAAAAACATAAGCTTTCTGTGCAGCAATGAGGACAATCCTCAGATCACGGACCCAGTCCGCATTATTGCTACCATCAACTTTCAACTTACTTTTCTCTAGGATTGTATCAATAAAACTGGGGAGCTACAGCGCGAGCTATCTACGACATAATTTGCAAGGACATTTTTAGACTAAGTTCATGATAATTAAGTTCATTTAATCAAATTATTAATGAACTCCCACTTAGATAGACATCTCTCTAGTCTTCCAAGTGATACATGATCCATGTCAACTAGCCCGTGTCCGATCATCACGTGAGACGGACTAGTCATCCATGGTGAACATCTCTATGTTGATCGTATCTTCTATACGACTCATGTTCGACCTTTCGGTCTTCCGTGTTCCGAGGCCATGTCTGTACATGCTAGGCTCGTCAAGTCAACCTAAGTGTTTCGCATGTGTAAATCTGGCTTACACCCGTTGTATGCGAACGTTAGAACCTATCACACCCGATCATCACGTGGTGCTTCGGAACGACGATCCTTAGCAACGGTGCATAGTTAGGGTGAACACCTTTCTTGAAATTTTATTGAGAGATCATCTTATTTACTACCGTCGTTCTATGCAAATAAGATGTAAACATGATAAACATCACATGCAATCAATATAGTGACATGATATGGCCAATATCATTTTGCTCCTATGATCTCCATCTTCGGGGCACCATGATCATCACTGTCACCGGCACGACACCATGATCTCCATCATCATGATCTCCATCATTGTGTCTTCATGAAGTTGTCTCGCCAACTATTACTTCTACTACTATGGCTAACGCTTAGCAATAAAGTAAAGTAATTACATGGCGTTTATGATTGACACGCAGGTCATACAATAAATAAGACAACTCCTATGGCTCCTGCCGGTTGTCATAATCATCGACATGCAAGTCGTGAATCCTATTACAAGAACATGATCAATTCATACATCACAATGCATCACATCACATCCTTTGGCCATATCACATCACAAGGCACATGCTGCAAAAACAAGTTAGACGTCCTCTAATTTGTAGTTGCAAGTTTTTACGTGGCTGCTATAGGTTACTAGCAAGAACGTTTCTTACCTACGTCAACACCACAACGTGATTTGCCAATTGCTATTTACCCTTCATAAGGACCCTTTTCATCGAATCCGATCCGACTAAGGTAGGAGAGACAGACACCCGCTAGCCACCTTATGCATCTAGTGCATGTCAGGCGGTGGAACCGGTCTCACGTAAGCGTACGTGTAAAGTTGGTCCGGGCCGCTTCATCCCACAATACCGCCGAATCAAGATAAGACTAGTAGCGGCAAGCAAATTAACAAACTCGACGCCCACAACTGCTTTGTGTTCTACTCGTGCATAGATTCTACGCATAGACCTAGCTCTGATACCACTGTTGGGAGACGTAGTAGTAAATCAAAATTTTCCTACGTTCACCAAGATCTATCTATGGAGAAACCAGCAACGAGAGGGGAGAGATTGCATCTTCATACCTTTGAAGATCGCTAAGCGGAAGCGTTACAAGAACGCGGTTGATGGAGTCGTACTCGCAGCGATTCAGATCGCGGTAGATCCGATCAAGTGCCGAACGGACGGCACCTCCGCGTTCAACACACGTGCAGCCCGGTGACGTCTCCAACACCTTGATCCAGCAAGGAGGAAGGAGAGGTTGGGGAAGGGCTCCAACAGCAGCACGACGGCGTGGTGGTGGTGGAGTAGCAAGGTATTCCGACAGGGCTTCGCCTAAGCGCTGCGGAGGAGGAAGAAGAGAGGTAGGGCTTCGCCGTGAGAGAGAGAGATCAAATCTTGTCTCAAAACATCCAAAACCTCAAGTATATATAGGAGGAGGGACGTGGAGGGCTGGCTTGGCCTCTACTCCAAAGAGGAGATGGCCGGCCGAATTAAAGGGAGAGTCCACCTCCCACAAGGGAGGTGGATCTCCTCCTTTTAAATCCTTTTTGCCTTATCTCCTTATCTCCAGCCGCATGGGCCTTTAGCAAAAGTCTTGCCCAGCCCAATAAGGGCTGGCACACTTTATCTAACAGCCCATGTGGTCCTTTGGTCGTCACACCCCTCCCGGGGGTTATCCGGCACCCTCCCGGCACTCCCGGTACACTACCGATGAGCCCGAAAACTTTCCGGTGACCAAAACTGGACTTCCTATATATCAATCTTTACCTCCGGACCATTCCGGAGCTCCTCGTGACGTCCGGGATCTCATCCGGGACTCCGAACAACCTTCGGTAATCACGTATACCTTTTCCCTATAACCCTAGCGTCATCGAACCTTAAGTGTGTAGACCCTACGGGTCCGGGAGACACGTAGACATGACCGAGACACCTCTCCGGTCAATAACCAACAGCGGGATCTGGATACCCATGTTGGCTCCCACGTACTCCACGATGATCTCATCGGATGAACCACGATGTCAAGGATTCAATCAATCCCGTATACAATTCCCTTTGTCTATCGGTATGATACTTGCCCGAGATTCGATCGTCGGTATCCCCATACCTTGTTCAATCTCGTTACCGGCAAGTCTCTTTACTCGTTCCGTAATACATCATCCCGTGACTAACTCCTTAGTCACATTGAGCTCATAATGATGATGTCTTACCGAGTGGGCCCAGAGATACCTCTCCGTCACACGGAGTGACAAATCCCAGTCTCGATTCATGCCAACCCAACAGATACTTTCGGAGATACCCGTAGTGCACCTTTATAGCCACCCAGTTACGTTGTGACGTTTGGCACACCCAAAGCATTCCTACGGTATCCGGGAGTTGCACAATCTCATGGTCTAAGGAAACGATACTTGACATTGAAAAGCTTTAGCAAACGAACTACACGATCTTGTGCTATGCTTAGAATTGGGTCTTGTCCATCACATCATTCTCCTAATGATGTGATCCCGTTATCAATGACATCCAATGTCCATGGCCATGAAACCGTGACCATCTATTGATCAACGAGCTAGTCAACTAGAGGCTCACTAGGGACATGTTGTGGTCTATGTATTCACACATGTATTATGGTTTCCGGTTAACACAATTATAGCATGAACAATAGACAATTATCATGAACAAGGAAATACAATAATAACCATTTTATTATTGCCTCTAGGGCATATTTCCAACAATAATAAAATGGTTATTATTGTATTTCCTTGTTCATGATAATTGTCTATTGTTCATGTTATAATTGTATTAACCGAAAACCGTAATGCATGTGTGAATACATAGACCACAACATGTCCCTAGTGAGCCTCTAGTTGGCTAGCTCGTTGATTAATAGAAGGTCACAGTTTCATGACCATGGACATTGGATGTCATTGATAATAGGATCACATCATTGGGAGAATGATGTGATGGACAAGACCCAATCCTAAGCATAGCACAAGATCGTGTAGTTCGTGTGCTAAAGCTTTTCTAATGTCAAGTATCGTTTCCTTAGACCATGAGATTGTGCAACTCCCGGATACTGTAGGAATACTTTGGGTGTGCCAAACGTCGCAACGTAACTGGGTGGCTACAAAGGTATGCTACGGGTATCCCCGAAAGTATTTGTTGGGTTGGCACGAATTGAGACTGGGATTTGTCACTTCGTATGACGGAGAGGTATCTCTGGGCCCACTCGGTAAGAAATCATCATAATGAGCTCAATGTGACTAAGGAATTAGCCATAGGATGATGTGTAATGGAACAAGTAAAGAGACTTGCCGTTAACAAGATTGAACAAGGTATAGGGATACCGATGATCGAATCTCGGGCAAGTATCATACCGGTAGACAAAGGGAATTGTATACGGGATTGATTGAATCCCGACATCGTGGTTCATTCGATGAGATCATCGTGGAGCATGTGGGAGCCAACATGGGTATCTAGATCCCGCTGTTGGTCATTGACCAGAGAGGTGTCTCGGTCATGTCTACGTGTCTCCCGAACCCGTAGGGTCTACACACTTAAGGTTCAATGATGCTAGGGTTATAGGGAAATAGTGGATGTGGTTACCGAAGGTTGTTCGGAGTCCCGGATGAGATCTCAGACGTCACGAGGAGCTTCGGAATGGTCCGGAGGTAAAGATTAATATATAGGAAGTGAGGTTTTGGTCACTGGAAGTGTTTCGGGGATTACCTGTAACGTACCGGGACCACCGGAAGGGTTCCGAGGGTCCAGCAAGTGGGGCCACCAGCACCAGAGGGCTGCATGGGACGCAAGTGGGAGGGAACCAGACCGTAGGTGGGCTAGTGTGCCCCCCACAAGGGCCCAAGGCGCAGCTGAAGGTGGGAGGGGGGCCAACCCTAGGGCAGATGGGCCCTAAGGCCCACCCTAGGGCAGCCGCACCCCTCTCCCTCTATGGCCGCCAGCCAGATGGGATCTGGGGGTTGCCGCACCACCCTAGGATGGGAACCCTAGGGCATAGCCCTCCCTCCTCCTCCTCCTCCTATAAATAGAGGATCCCTTGGGGCTGCCGGGGACACGCATCTCTCTCTCTCTCTCCGACGGCGCAGCCCTACTCCTTCCTCTCCTCGTCCTCCGTAGTGCTTAGTGAAGCTCTGCCAGAGTATCACACAGCTCCACCGTCACCACGCCATCGTGCTACCAGAGCTCTCCCTCAACCTCTCCTTTCTCCTTGCTAGATCAAGGCGTAGGAGACGTCACCGGGCTGCACGTGTGTCGAATGCGGAGGCGCCGTTGTTCGGCGCTAAGATCGGAATCCACCGTGATCTGAATCGCTGCGAGTACGACTCCACCAACCGCGTTCTTGTAACGCTTCCGCTTTGCGATCTTCAAAGGTATGAAGATGCACTCTCCCCTTACTCGTTGCTAGTTTCTCCATAGATGGATCTTGGTGAACATGTAGGATTTTTTTTGATTTATTACTACGTCTCCCAACAGTGGTATCAGAGCTTGGTCTATACATAGAATCTATGCATGAGTAGAACACAAGTTGTTGTGGGCGTCAATCTTGTTAATTTGCTTACCATTACTAGTCTTATCCTGATTCGGCGGTATTGTGGGATGAAGCGGCCCGAACCAACTTTACACGTACGCTTACGTGAGACCGGTTCCACCACCTGACATGCACTTGTTGCATAAGGTGGCTAGCGGGTGTCTGTCTCTCCCACCTTAGTCGGATTGGATTCGGTGAAAAGGGTCCTTATGAAGTGTAAATAGCAATTGGCATATCACGTTGTGGTTTTGGCATAGGTACGAAACGTTCTTGCTAGAAACCTATAGCAGCCACGTAAAAACTTGCAACAACAAATTAGAGGACGTCTAACTTGTTTTTGTAGCATATGCCATGTGATGTGATATGGCCAAAGGATGTGATGTGATGCATTGTGATGTATGATATTGATCATGTTCTTGTAATAGGATTCACGACTTGCATGTCGATGAGTATGATAACCGGTAGGAGCCATAGGAGTTGTCTTAATTTATTGTATGACCTGCGTGTCAATCAAGATCGCCATGTAATTACTTTACTTTATTGCTAAATGTTAGCCATAATAGTAGAAGTAATAGTTGGCGAGACAACTTCATGAAGACACAATGATGGAGATCATGGTGATGGAGATCATGGTGTCATGCCGGTGACAGTGATGATCATGGTGCCCCGAAGATGGAGATCAAAGGAGCAAGATGATATTGGCCATATCATGTCACTATATTGATTGCATGTGATGTTTATCATGTTTACATCTTATTTGCTTAGAACGACGGTAGTAAATAAGATGATCTCGCAATAAAATTTCAAAAAATGTGTTCACCCTAACTGTGCACCGTTGCTAAGGATCGTTGTTCCGAAGCACCACATGATGATCGGGTGTGATAGGTTCTAACGTTCGCATACAACGGGTGTAAGCCAAATTTACACACGCGATACACTTAGGTTGACTTGATGAGCCTAGGATGTACATACATGGCCTCGAAACACGGAAGATGGAAAGGTCGAACATGAGTCGTATAGAAGATATGATCAACATGCAGATGTTCACCATGAATGACTAGTCCGTCTCACGTGATGATTGGACATGGGCTAGTCGACATGGATCATGTGTCACTTGGATGACTAGAGAGATGTCTATCTAAGTGGGAGTTCATTAAATAATTTGATTATGTGAACTTAATTATCATGAACTTAGTCTAAAATTGTCTTTACAATCTATATTGTAGATCCAATGGCCAACGCTAATGTCACCCTCAACTTCAACGCGTTCCTAGAGAAAACCAAGCTGAAAGATGATGGAACCAACTATGCGGACTGGGTCCGTAGCTTGGGGATCATCCTCATAGCTACCAAAAGATTGTATGTCCTTGATGCACCGCTAGGTGACGCACCCATTTTCCCAGCAGATCAAGACGTTATGAACGCTTGGTTGTTACGCTGTGATGATTACTCCCTGGTTAACTATGACATGCTTTACTGTTTAGAACCGGGGCTCCAAAAGCGTTTCGAGCAACACGGAGCATATGAGATGTTCCAGGAGCTGAAACTAGTTTTCCAAGCTCATGCCCGAGTAGAGAGATATTATGTCTCCGCCAAGATATTTAGTTGTAAGATGGAGGAAAATAGTTCTGTCACTGAGCACATACTCAAAATGTCTGGGTTGCACAACCGCTTGACTCAGCTGGGAGTTAATATCCCGGATGACTCGGTCATTGACAGAATCCTCCAGTCGCTTCCACCTAGCTACAAGAGCTTTGTGATGAACTACAACATGCAGGGTATGGAGAAGTCCATTCCTGAGTTGTACTCGATGCTAAAATCAAGAGAGGTCGAGATCAAAAAGGAGCATCAAGTGTTGATGGTGAATAAGACCACTAGTTTCTAGAAAGGCAAGGGTAAGAAGAACTTCAAGAAGGACGGCAAAGCTGTTGCCGCGCCCGGGAAGCAAGTTGCCGGGAAGAAGAACAAGCATGGACCCAAGCCTGAGACTGAGTGCTTTTATTGCAAGGGTACCGGTCACTGGAAGCGGAACTTCCCTAGATACTTAGTGGATAAGAAGGCCGACAACGTGAAAGGTATATGTGATATACTTGTTATTGATGTGTACCTAACCAGCGCTCGTAGTAGCTCCTGGGTATTTGATACCGGTGCAGTTGCTCACAATTGTAACTCCAAGCAGAAGCTGCGGAATAAGCATAGATTGGCAAAGGACGAGGTGACGATGCGTGTCGGGAATGGTTCCAAGGTCGATGTGATAGCCGTCGGCACGCTACCTCTACCTCTACCTTCGGGATTAGTTTTAAACCTCAATAATTGTTATTTAGTACTAGCTTTGAGCATGAACATTGTATCTGGATCTCGTTTGATGCGAGATGGCTACACATTTAAATCTAAGAATAATGGTTGTTCTATTTATATGAGAGAAATGTTTTATGGTCATGCCCCGCTGGTCAATGGTTTATTTTTCATGAATATCAAACGTGATGTTACACATGTCCATAGTGTGAGTACCAAAAAGATGTAAGGTTGATAACGATAGTCCCACTTACATGTGGCACTGTCACTTTGGTCATATTGGTGTCAAACGCATGAAGAAACTCCATGCTGATGGACTTTTGGAGTCTCTTGATTTTGAATCATTTGACACGTGCGAACCATGCCTTATGGGCAAGATGACCAAGACTCCATTCTTCGGAACAATGGAGCGAGCAACTGACTTGTTGGAGATAATACATACCGATGTATGCGGTCCAATGAGCGTCAAGGGTCGCGGTGGCTACCGTTATGTTCTCACCCTCACTGATGACTTGAGCAGATATGGGTATGTGTACTTAATGAAACACAAGTCTGAAACCTTCGAAAGGTTCAGGGAATTTCAGAGTGAGGTAGAGAATTAACGTGACAGGAAAATAAAGTGCCTACGATCTGATCGTGGTGGAGAACATTTAAGTCACGAGTTTGGCACGCACCTAAGGAAATGTGGAATTGTTTCACAACTCATGCCGCCTGGCACACCTTAGCAAAATGGTGTGTTTGAACGTCGTAATCGCACTCTATTTGATATGGTGCGATATATGATGTCTCTTACCGACTTACCGCTATCATTTTGGGGATATGCATTAGAGACTGCCGCATTCACTTTAAAATAGGGCACCATCTAAATCCGTTGAGACGACACCGTATGCATTATGGTTTGGAAAGAAACCTAAGCTATCGTTTCTGAAAGTTTGGGGATGCGATGCTTATGTGAAGAAACTTGAACCTAAGAAGCTCGAACCCAAAGCGGAAAAGTGCATCTTCATAGGAGAAACCAAGGAAACTATTGGGTATACCTTCTACCTCAGATCCGAAGGCAAAGTCTTTGTTGCCAAGAATGGATCCTTTCTTGACAAAGAGTTTCTCTCGAAAGAAGTAAGTGGGAGGAAAATAGAACATGATAAGGTAATTGTACCTCCACTGGAACCAGAGAGTAGCGCAACACAGGAAGTTGTTTCTGTGGAGCCTACACCGGCTCGAGAGGAAGTTAATGATGATGATCATGAAACTTTAGATCAAGTTACTATTGAACGTCGAAGGTCCACTAGGACACGTTCCACACCAGAGTGGTATGGCAACCCTGTCTTGGAGATCATGTTGTTGGACAATGGTGAACCTTCGAACTATGAAGAAGCGATGGTGGGCCCGGATTCCAACAAATGGCTTGAAGCCATGAAATCCGAAATAGGATCCATGTATGAGAACAAAGTATGGACTTTGGTGGACTTGCCTTATGATAAGAAAGCCATAGAAAATAAATGGATCTTTAAGAAGAAGATTGATGCGGATGGTAATGTGACTGTCTATAAGGCTCGGCTTGTCGCTAAGGGTTATCGACAACTTCAAGGAGTTGACTGCGATGAGACTTTCTCACCCGTAGCGATGCCGAAGTCTGTCCGAATCATGTTAGCAATTGTCGCATTTTATGATTATGAGATCTGGCAAATGGACGTCAAAACGGCATTCCTTAATGGTTTCCTTAAGGAAGAACTGTATATGATGCAGCCGGAAGGTTTTGTCGATCCTAAAGATGCTAACAAGGTATGCAAGCTCCAGCGCTCCATCTATAGGCTAGTGCAAGCATCTTGGAGTTGGAACATTCGCTTTAATGAGGTGATTAAATTGTTTAGATGTATACAGGTTTATGGAGAACCCTATATTTACAAGAAAGTGAGTGGGAGCTCTGTAGCATTCCTCATATTATATTTAGACGACATATTGTTGATGGGAAATGATATAGAAATATTGGAAAGTGCAAAGGCCTACTTGAATAAATGTTTTTCAATGAAGGACCTTGGAGAAGCTGCTTACATATTAGGCATTAAGATCTATAGAGATAGATCGAGACGCCTCATAGGTCTTTCACAAAGCACATACCTTGACAAGATATTAAAGAAGTTCAATATGGATCAGTCCAAGAAGGGGTTCTTGCCTGTGTTTCAGGGTGTGAGATTGAGTACGACTCAATGCCTGACCACGACAAAGCATAGAGAAGAGATGAGTGTCATCCCCTATGCTTTAGCCATAGGCTCTATTATGTATGCCATGCTGTGTACTAGACCTGATGTGAACCTTGCCAAAAGTTTGGTAGGGAGGTACCAAAGTGATCGCGGAGCGAAAGACTAGACAGCGGTCAAGAATATCCTGAAGTACCTGAAAAGGACAAAGGACATGTTTCTCATATATGGAGGTGCCGAAGAGCTCGTCGTAAAGGGTTACGTCGATGCTAGCTTCGACCTAGATCCGGATGACTCCAAGTCACAAACCGGATACATGTATATTTTAAACGGAGGGCAGTCAACTAGTGCAGCAGCAAGCAAAGCGTCGTGGCGGCATCTACATGTGAAGCGGAGTATATAGCTGCTTCGGAAGCAGAAAAGGAAGGAGTCTGGATGAAGGAGTTTATCACCGACCTAGGAGTAATTCCCAATGCGTCAGGCCCGATGACTCTATTCTATGACAACACTGGAGCTATTGCCCTTGCCAAGGAGCCCAGGTTTCACAAGAAGACAAAGACACATCAAGCGTCGCCGCAACTCCATCCGTGATTACATTCAGGAGGGAGATATAGATATTTGTAAAGTACATACGGATCTGTATGTCACAGATCCATTGACTAAACCTCTCTCACGAGCGAAACATGATCAACACCAGAACTCTATGGATGTTCGATTCATCACAATGTAACTAGATTATTGACTCTAGTGCAAGTGGGAGACTGTTGGAAATATGCCCTAGAGGCAATAATAAAATGGTTATTATTGTATTTCCTTGTTCATGATAATTGTCTATTGTTCATGCTATAATTGTATTAACCGAAAACCGTAATGCATGTGTGAATACATAGACCACAACATGTCCTAATGAGACTCTAGTTGGCTACCTTGTTTATCAATAGATGGTCACGGTTTCATGACCACGGACATTGGATGTCAATTATAACGAGATCACATCATTGGGAGAATGATGTGATGGATGACAAGGATATGTACCTAGGGTAGGATCCTAGGCAAGGCCCACATACCCTACCTAAGGACACCACATGGGAGGACTTGAAGATCAAGCATGAACTTTTGAGTGGATCCCTGGAGACGTTCAAAGTCACTCGACAGTAATCCACTCGAAGACTCCCACTCTCACTCGGCAGTCGCGTGTCACTCGACGGACCTCGCTTCACTCGATGCTAGAAGACCAGGAGCCATCATCAAGAGCCCAACCGACAAACGCTGGCTTAATGGCCCTTAATAGCTTTTACTACATACGTTACCTGTAACGGCAGACTTTACACCCCACGACCAGATCCATTGATGTGGGGCCATTATGAGGGGCAGCGAACTCTATATAAGCCGCCCCTCCCCTCCTGCACAAGGGTTAAGAAAACTATTGTAATCTCTACATTCACTCGACATAAAGCTCCCGAGCACTAAGACGTAGGGCTGTTACCTCCATGAGAGGGGCCTAAACTCATACATCTATGTGTACACCCTCGTTGTAGCTACGACTCTGCCCTCTCCATTCATACCCCTACCATCTACTGTCAGGCTCGTTCCCACGATAGTTGGCGCCCACTGTGGGGCAGGCGTCTGAGCGACTTACGGCGAAGACCACCGTCGAGTGCCCACTCCTCCGCGGAGTGGTCCGTATGCGCCCCGGTGCCAGGACGACAGGCACTCCTTCGGTGACGAGCGGGACGCGGACTTTGATGCCTGCGCGTACCTTCTTCACAAGTGGATCGACAAGAGCAGAGCCTACAGAGAAGGACACGACAGAGATGTCCCGAGTGGAAGCTCAGCTACAGTGTCTGGTCCAGAGTGTTTTAGCAGAGCTATACGTTCTGTGGAGATTCCCCCCAACTTCAGAATGGCAGTGGGGATCGGAAAGTTTTCTGGTGAAACAAAACCAGAGACTTGGCTAGGATATTACCGAGTGGCTGTGTAGATTGGCGGCGGGAATGACAACGTCGTAATGAAGCACCTGCCTCTTATGTTGGATGGTCCAGCTCGAGCTTGGTTGAATCGTTTAGCTCCTTCCAGCATTCATTGTTGGGAAGATCTTGCCCGAGTGTTTGTCCGGACCTTCAAGGGCACTTGCAAGCGCCCCACAGGTCTGGTCGACTTACAACACTATGTCCAGAAGCCCAGTGAAACCTTAAGAGACTATATTCAGCGATGGTCCACCCTGCATCATACGGTGGAAAATGTGTCAGAACACCAGGCTGTTTGTGCCTTCAAGGCCGGTGTGAGATACAGAGAGCTGTATTTGAAGTTCGAGCGCATTGGTGACATTTCACTCGGCAAGATGATGGAAATTGCCACTCGCTATGCCAATGGCGAGGAAGAAGACCGCCTCCGTAGCGGCAAAGGAAAAGCGGTCGCCAACGAGTCTGGCGGCGGCAACAATAGGAAACAAAAGCGGAAGGCTGAGGCCCCAGTTCCGCCAGAGGCGACAGCACTGGCGACTCAGTCGAAGAACAAGGGCAAGGCCAAAGCTCAGTATGCTCCCAAGAAGGGGAAGGGTCAGGAAGGAACTGATATCTTGGATCAACGTGTGTGATTCACATGAAGAAAGATGCAGAAGGCAACCTGATTTTGCCCAAGCACACCACTCGACAGTGTCGGACCCTCATCCATCAGTTCAAGGGAGACCGGTCGAGTGGGAAATCTCCTGAAAATGAAGATGAGGATGAAGATAAGGAAACATTCCCGGATGTCACTGCTACACTGGTGATCTTTGCTGACGTCGAGAGCAAGAGCCGTCTGAAAGTCATAAATAGAGAGATCAACATGGTTGTGCCAGACACCCCCACCTACCTCAAATGGTCTCAGTATGCTGTCACATTCGACCAGACTGACCATCTTGCCCGTGTGGCCACACCCAGTCGATAGACACTGGTAGTTGATCCGGTGGTGCAGGAGACTCAACTCAGAAAGGTCCTCATGGACGCAGTAGCCGCCTGAACATTCTGTATGTGGATACCCTAAAGGGAATGTGCATTCCTATGTCCCGTCTCAGAGAAAGCAGCATGCATTTCCATGGGGTCATCCCAAGAAAGAAGGCCAAGTCACTCGGCCAGATAGCATTGGATGTGGCATTCGGAGATAACAAAAATTTCCGAAAAGAAAAGTTGACGTTTGAAGTTGTGGATTTCAAGAGTGCTTACCACGCCATTTTGGGTCGACCCGCTTATGCACGTTTCATGGCCCGACCATGTTATGTGTATCTCAAGCTGAAAATGCTGGGCCCTAAGGGCGTGATCACAGTCACTGGCAATCGACAGCGGGCCGAAGAGTGTCTCCAGCAAGGGTCCAAGATCACCGATCAACAGATGGCCATGGTCGAGCTGGAGGAGTACAAGAAAACCACTAACCCTGCTGATTTGCTCCGTGCAAAAAAGCTGGCTTCCGAGTCGGTATTTCAGTTGGCAGGAGAAGTGAAGAAGGTGCACATCCACCCGACGGATCTAACCGCTGCCCTGACGAATATCTCGACAACATTCGATAGCAAATAGGAAGCCAAGCTCATCCAGTTCCTCCGTGAGAACTGGGATATCTTTGCATGGAAGCCTGCTGACATGCCGGGGATTCCCAGGGAGCTGGCTGAGCACTGTCTGCGAGTGGATCCGAAGGCTAAGCCCGTCAGGGAGCATTTTCGTCGATCCGCGGCTGAGAAGCGCAAGGCAATCGGAGAAGAAGTGGCCCTTCTCTTGCAAGCCAAGTTCATTTGGGAGATTTACCACTCCGAGTGGCTCTCGAATGTTGTGATGGTGCCCAAGAAATATAAGTCGTTGTGCATGTGCATTGACTTCAAACATCTTAATAGGGTGTGCCCGAAAGATCATTTTCCGCTCCCCTGCATAGATCAGATTGTTGACTCGACAGCGGGGTGTGAGCGATTATCATTTTTGGATGCCTATTCTGGGTACCATCAGATCCGTCTGTTTGGCCTAGATGAAATGAAAACAACCTTCATCACCCCGTTTGGGTGTTTCTCCTACATCACCATGCCTTTTGGTCTCAAGAATGCTGGCGCTACTTTTATGCGCATGATTCAGAAATGTTTACCCAACCAGATCCCTCAAAATGTCGAGGCATACATGGACGATATAGTGGTCAAGTCCTACAAAGGTTCCGACCTGCTGGCTGACTTGGCTGAGACATTCGCCAATCTGAGGCGATTCGACATAAAGCTAAATCCGACCAAATGTACCTTCGGTGTCCCTGGCGGCAAGTTACTCGGTTTTCTCGTTTTCGAACGAGGAATTGATGTTAATCCCAAGAAGATTAGTGCCATTACCCGTATGAAGACTCCTGTGCGAGTGCACGATGTTCAGAAGCTCACAGGTTGCTTGGCGGCATTGAGTCGATTCGTTTCTCGTCTTGGTGAGAAGGCTCTGCCCTTGTATCAGTTGATGAAGAAATCAGACACATTCGACTGGACTCCTGAAGCCGAAGCAGCGTTTGTTGAGCTCAAAGCCCTGCTGTCCACCTAGCCGGTGCTTGTCGCTCCTGCCAGCAAAGAGCCCTTGCTCCTGTACATCACGGCCACAAATCAGGTCGTCAGTACAGTGCTGACTGTCGAGCGAGAAGAGGAAGTCAAAGCCTATAAGGTTCAACGGCTAGTCTATTATGTCTCGGAAGTTTTGTCCCCCTCAAAGCAGAGATATCCTCATTATCAGAAGCTGGTGTATGGTATTTACTTATCAGTGAAGTAGGTGGCACATTATTTCCAAGACCATTCGATCTCAGTCATTAGTGATGCACCTTTGTCAGAGATTTTCAATAATCGCAACACATCAGGTCGAGTGGCTAAATGGGCAATTGAGCTGGGACACTTTGACATCAGGTTCGAGGCCAAGAAAGCAATCAAGTCCCAAGCATTGGCAGATTTCATGGCCGAGTGGATCGAACAGCAACAACCTATCCAAGTTCACTCGGCGCATTGGACAATGTTCTTCGACGGCTCCAAAATGTTGAATGGGTCAGGTGCTAGCGTTGTTCTGATATCCCCCAGAGGCGACAAGCTCAGCTATGTCTTGCAAATTCACTTTGATTCCTCCAACAATGAGGCAGAGTATGAAGCACTTTTGTACGGGTTGCGCATGGCTATCTCGCTCGGCGTCAAGCGCTTGATGGTTTATGGCGACTCAGATTTGGTGGTGAATCAAGTGATGAAAGAGTGGGATGTTAGAAACCCTGCTATGACTAGATACTACAATGCAGTCCGGAAGTTGGAGAAGAAATTTGAAGGTCTGGAACTTCACCATGTTCCTCGACTGAAAAATCAGGCAGCTGATGAGCTATCCAAGATTGGTTCCACTCGACGGCATGTCCCCAGCGCTGTGTTCCTGGAGCATTTGCACACTCCTTCGATTCAAGAGGATCCCTTCACTGAAGAGTCTCTGCAAAACTTAAGCTCCTCCGACTCGACTGAAGTCGATGTTCCTGCTGTGATTGACCTGGTCATGGAGGTGCTAGTTATCATTCCCGACTGGACTGTACCGTACATAGCCTATATCCTCAGACAGGAACTTCCTGAAGATGAAGCAGAGGCTCGACAGATTGTGCACAGGTCCAAAGCTTTCACTGTGATGGGTGATCAGCTTTTTAGAGAAAGTGTGTCTGGTGTCACCCAACGGTGCATTTCACCCGAGGTAGGTCGAATGATTGTAGATGAAATCCACCCGGGAACTTGCGGACGCCATGCGTCTTCAAGGGCAATCGTCGCTAAAGCATACCCAGTGGGTTTTTATTGGCCACGGGCTAATGGAATGGCTAAGGATATTGTTGATCATTGCAAAGGCTGTGAGTTCTATGCAAACCTGTCACACAAGCCAGCATCTGCTCTGAAGACAATTCCACTCGCCTGGCCGTTTGCGGTTTGGGGGCTCGACATGGTTGGTCCTTTCCAACCTGGAAAAGGAGGATTCACCCACCTGTTGGTAGCAGTCGACAAGTTCACCAAGTGGATTGAAGCTAAGCCCATCAAGAAGCTGAATTCCCGCACGACGGTCACGTTCATGAGGTAGATCATTATCCGGTTCGGCATTCCCCACAGCATCATCACGGACAATGGCACTAATTTTGACTCGGAAGAATTTGGAAGATTCTGTAACTCCCAAGGCACCCGAGTGGATTACGCTTCCGTTGCACATCCTCAAACCAATGGGCAAGTTGAGCGGGCTAATGGTCTCATTCTGCAAGGTCTGAAGCCTCGTCTCATGCGCGATTTGGATCATGCCGCTGGTGCATGGGTAACTAAACTGCCGTCTGTTTTGTGGGGGCTGAGGACAACGCCTAATCGGTCGACTGGACGAACTCCTTTCTTCCTTGTCTATGGTGCTGAAGCTATACCGCCGAGTGACTTGGCCCACAATTCTCCTTAAGTGGAGCTGTATTCTGAAGCTGAAGCCGAGCAGGCCAGGCAAGATGGGGTAGATCTTCTAGAAGAAGAGCGTGAGATGGCTCTGATCCAGACCACAGCCTATCATCAAGACTTGCGGCGCTTCCATGCATGGAATGTTAGAAGCCGAGCGTTCCATCAAGGAGATTTGGTGCTCCGAGTGAATCAGCACCGACCTCACAAGCTAGCTCCTGCATGGGAAGGCCCTTTTTGTTGGAAATATGCCCTAGAGGCAATAATAAATTTGTTATTATCATATTTCCTTGTTCATGATAATCGTTTATTATCCATGCTATAATTGTATCGATCGGAGACTTAAATGCATGTGTGGATACATAGACAAAACCATGTCCCTAATATGCCTCTAATGGACTAGCTCGTTGATCAAAGGATGGTTAAGGTTTCCTAGCCATGGACATGAGATGTCATTTGATAACGGGATCACATCATTAGGAGAATGATGTGATGGATAAGACCCAAACTACAAACATAGCATATGATCGTGTCAGTTTATTGCTACTGTTTTCTGCATGTCAAGTATATGTTCCTATGACCATGAGATCATGCAACTCACGGATATCGGAGGAGTGCCTTGTGTGTATCAAACGTCGCAACGTAACTGGGTGACTATAAAGGTGCTCTACAGGTATCTCCGATGGTGTCTGTTGAGTTGGCATGGATCGAGACTGGGATTTGTTACTCCGTGTAACGGAGAGGTATCTCGGGGCCCACTCGGTAATGCAACATCACAATAAGCCTTGCAAGCAATGTGACTAATTGTTAGTTGCGGGATCTTGTATTACAGAACGAGTAAAGAGACTTGCCGGTAACGAGGTTGAACTAGGTATGGAGATACCGACGATCGAATCTCGGGCAAGTAACATACCGAAGAACAAAGGGAACGATATACGGGATTAACTGAATCCTTGACATAGAGGTTCGACCGATAAAGATCTTCATAGAATATGTAGGAACCAATGTGGACGTCCAGGTCCCGCCATTGGTTATTGACCGTAGAGGTGTCTCGGTCATGTCTACATAGTTCTCGAACCCGCAGGGTCTGCACACTTAAGGTTCAGTGACGTTTCGGTAGTGTAGAGTTATGTATGGTGGTGACCGAAGGTTGTTCGGAGTCCCGGATGAGATCCCGGACGTCACGAGGAGCTCCGGAATGGTCCGGAGGTAAATATTCATATATAGGAAGTCCCAGTTTGGTTTCCGGAAAAGTTTCAGGCTCATCGGTAGTGTACCGGGAGTATCGGTATTGTACCGGGAGTGCCGGTAGTGTACCGGAGGACCTCCGGGAGGGGTATTTCGACCCCAAGAGGTCCATGGGCTGTTGGAGAATAATAACCAGCCCTTAGTGGGCTGGGGAAACAGCCACAAAGGCCCATGGCGCAGGAGAGAAAGTCCTAAAGCAAAAAGTGGAAAATCAGCCAATAGGAGGCAATCCTACTCCAACTAGGATTGGAGGTGAAGTAGGATTGCTCCCACCTCCTATTTAGGCCGACCCAAAGGCCTTGGCTGCCTCTCCTCTCCTCTCCTCCTATATATACTAGTGGATTGGGTAGTTTTTGGACAGAATTTCCGGCCACGTGCTACCCGTTTCACCGGTGCACAGTTTCTCCTCTAGATCGGTTTTTCGCAGCGCTTAGGCAAAGCCCTACCGGAATCACTCCACCACCATCACCGGAGCGCCGTCACGCTGCCGGTGAACTCTCTCTCCTCTCCACCTGCTCTTGCTGGATCAAGACGGTGGAGATCGTCATCAAGCTGCACGTGTGCTGAACGCGGAGGTGCCGTCCGTTCGGTGCTAGATCGGAAGGACCGTGATCGAGATCGCGAGACGGTTCGTGATGAGATCACGGAACGGATCGTGATGAGTTCGCGGGACAGATCGTGAGACGGATCGTGATGAGTTCACGGGACGGATCGTGATTGGATCGCGGGACGGATCGTGATGAGATCGCGGGACGCTCGGTGATTTGGATCGCGAAGATGTTCGACTACACCAACCGCGTTTCTTAACGCTTCCCGCTTAGCGATCTACAAGGGTAGATAGATCCACTCTCCCTCTCGTAGATGCTCATCACCATGGATAGGTTTGCGTGTGCGTAGGAAATTTTTTGTTTCCCATGCGACGTTCCCCAACAGTGGCATCATGAGCTAGGTTGATGGTTCGATGAGATCTCGAGTAGAACACAAAAGGTTTGTGGGCGTTGATGCTTAGATTGCTTCCTCCCTTGGTCGTATTTTGGTTCAGCGGGATTGTGAGATGAAGCGGCCCGGACCAACATTACTCGTACGCTTACGAGAGACCGGTTCCCTCGATGCAACTTGTTGCTTAGATGGCTTGCGGGTGACAGTTTCTCTCACTTTAGTTGGATCGGATCCGACAAAGGCGGTCCTTGAGAAGGTTGAAAAGCAATCTATGTATCACCGTTGTGGTTTATGCGTAGGTGAGAATCGTTCTTGCTAGATACCCGTAGCAGCCACGTAAAACTTGCAACAACAATTAGAGGACGTCTAACTTGTTTTTGCAGGGTATGTTGTGATGTGATATGGCCAATTACATGATGAGATATATGTGATGTATGAGATGATCATGTGATGTATAGATTATCACGACTTGTATGTCGATGAGTACGGCAACCGGCAGGAGCCATAGGGTTGTCTTTAATTATTGTATGACCTACGTGTCAATCATTAAGCGCTATGTAATGCTTTACTTTATCACTACGGTAGCAATAGTAGTAGAAGCATGCAGGGCGTGACAACCCCAATGGCAACACATTGATGGAGATCAAGATGATGGAGATCATGGTGTTGTGCCGGTGACGATGGAGATCATGCCGGTGTTTCGAAGATGGAGATCTTAAACACAAGTTCATGGCCATATCATGTCACTTATGAATTGCATGAGATGTTAATCCTTTTATGCACCTTGTTTTGCTTAGTACGGCGGTAGCATTATAAGGTGATCCCTCACTTGAATTTCAATATGAACTGTGTTCTCCCCGAGTGTGCACCGTTGCGAAAGTTCGTCGTGTTGAGACACCACGTGATGATCGGGTGTGATAGACTCTACGTTCACATACAACGGGTGCAAGCCAGATTTGCACGCGCAGAACACTCGGGTTAAACTTGACGAGCCTAGCATGTACAGACATGGCCTCGGAACACGAGAGACCGAAAGGTCGAACATGAGTCATATAGTAGATATGATCAACATAATGATGTTCACCATTGCAGCCACCTCAACTCACGTGATGTTCGGACTTGAGTTGGTGAATTTGGATCATGTATCACTCGAATGATCAGAGGGATGTCAATTTGAGTGGGAGTTCTTAAGTAATATGATTAATTGAACTCATTATCATGAACATAGTCAAAGTGTCTTTGCAAATTATGTTGTAGATTACTAGCTCACGCTGTAGCTCCCTTGTATTTTTATATGTTCCTAGAGAAATAGAATTGAAAGATGTTGGTAGCAAAATTGCGGACTGGGTCCATGATCTGAGGATTGTCCTCATTGCTACACAGAAGGCTTATGTCCTTAATGCACCGCTCGGTGCGCCACCCCCTCTAGCGTCGTCTATAGATGTTGTGAACATCTAACAGGCACGTTTCGATGACTACTTGATAGTTTAGTGCGTCATGCATTACAGCTTAGAATTGAGGCTCCAAAACGTTTTGAACGTCACAGAACATATGAGATGTTCTAGGAGCAGAGATTGTGATCTCAGGCTCGTGCCTTTGTTGCGAGATATGAGATCTCCAACAAGATTCTTTGCTTGTAAGATGAAGGAGAATAGCTCAATCGTTGAGCATGTACTCAGATTGTCTGGGTACTACAATCACTTGAATCAAGTGGGAGTTGATCTTCCAGATAAGATAGTGATTGATATAGTTCTCCAAGTCACTGTCACTAAAGCTACTAGAACTTAGTGATGAACTATAATACACCAGGGATAGAAGTATTGATCCCTGAACTGTTCGTGATGTTTGACACCGCGAAGGTAGAAATCAAGAAGGAGCGTCAAGTGTTAATGGTTAATCAAACCACTAGTTTTGAAAAGGGCAAGAGCAAGGAGGGAAACTTCATGGATAGCAAGTCAGTTGCTGCTCCAGTGAAGCAACCCAAAGTTGAACTCAAACCCGAGACTAAGTGCTTCTATTATGAGGTGAGAGGTCGCTGAAGCGGAACAACCCTAGATACTTGGTAGATAAGAAGGCTGGCAACATCGACAGAAGTATATTTGATATACGAGTTATTGATGTGTACCTTGATAGTACTCCTAGTAGCACCTGGGTATTGGATACCGGTTCGGTTGCTAAATGTTAGTAACTCGAAATAAAAGCTACGGAATAAATGGAGAACTAGCTAAGGGTGAGGTGACGATGTGTGTTGGAAATGTTTCCATGGTTGATGTGATCAACATCGCACGCTCTCGCTACCTTCAGGATTAGTGAAAAACCTAAATAAATGTTATTTGGTGTTTTGCGTTGAGCATGAACATGATTAGATCATGTTTATTGTAATACGGTTATTCATTTAAGTAAGAGAATGATGGTTATTCTGTTTACATGAATAATACCTTCAATGGTCATGCACCCAGTGAGAATGGTTTGTTGAAATCTTGATCGTAGTATTACACATGTTCATAACATTGATGTCAAAAGACACAAAGTTAATAATGATAGTACCACATACTTGTGGCACTGCCGCTAAATGTCATATTGGTATAAAGCGCATGTAGAAACTCCATGCTGATGGATATTTGGACTCATTCGATTTCGAATCGGTTGAGACATGCGAACCATGCCTCTTGGGCAAGATGACTAAAGGACCCCGTTGGATGGAGCGGGCAAGTGATTCATTGGAAATGATACATGTTGATGTATGCAATCTAGTGAGTCTTGTAGCGTGTAGTGGATATCGTTATTTTCTTACCTTCACTGATGATTTGAGTAGATATAGTGTATATTTACTTAATGAAACACAAGTCTGAATCGTTTGAAAGGTTCAAGCAAATTCAGAGTGAAGTTTAAAGATCATCGTGACAAGAAGATAAAAATTACCACGATATGATCGTGGAGGTGAATATCTGAGTTACGAGTTTGGCATACAACTTAAGACAATGTGAAATTTGTTTCACAACTAACGCTACCTGGAACACCATGGTGTGATGGTGTGTCCGAACATCATAGTCATGCTCTATTGATATAGTGCATACTGTGATGTCTCTTATCGTTTTACTACCATAATTTTTGGGGTTATGCATTAGAGACAACTACATTCACTTTAAATAGGGCATCATCTAAATCCGTTGAGATGACACCGTGTGAATTATGGTTTGATAGAAACCTAAGCTGTCATTTCTTAATATTTGGGGCTGTGACACTTGTGTGGAAAATGTTTTCACCTAATGAGGTCGAACCCAAGGCGGACAAATGCATCTTCATATAATACCCTAAGATCAGTTGGGTGAACCTTAAATCTCAGATCCTAGTGCAAAGTGTTTGTTGCTTAAACGGATCCTTTCTCGAGGAAATGTTTCTCTCGAAAGAATTGAGTGGGAGGAAGATAGAACTTGATGAGGTTGTTAAACCTTTGTTCAACCAGAGAGTAGCGCAGCGCAGAAGGATGTTTCTGTGAAGCCTACGTTAGTTGAAGAGTAAGTTAATGATGATGATCATGAAGCTTCAGGATCAAGTTACTATCGAACTTCGTGGGTCGACAAGGATGTGTACTGCTCCTAAGTGGTACGACAACTCTGTCTTGGAGATCATGTTGTTGGACAATGATGAACCTACGAGCTATGGAGAAGCGATGATGGGCCCGGATTCCGACGAATGGTTAGAGGCCATGAAATCCGAGATAGGATCCATGTATGAAAACCAAGTATAGACTTTGGTAGACTTGCTCGTTAGACGGCAGGTCATTGAGTACAAATGGACCTTTAGAATGAAGACAGACACTGATGGTGAATGTCACCATTTGTAAAGCTCGACTTGTTGCAAAGTTGTTTGTGACAAGTTCAAGGAGTTGACTGCGATGAGGCTTTCTCACTCGTAGCGATGCTAAAAGTCTGTTGGAATTATGTTAGTAGTTGCTGTGTTTTCAATTATGAAATCTGGCAGATGGATGTCAAAACATCATTTCCTTAAAGGTTTACTTGAGGAAAGGTTGTATGTGATACAACCAGAAGGTTTTGTCAGTCCTAAGGATGCTAAAAGGTGTGCAAGCTTTGGTGATCCTTCCATGGACTGAACCAAGCATCTTGGAGTTGGAATATATGCTTTGATGAGTTGATCAAAGTTTTTGAGTTTATACAAAGTTTACGAGAAACTTGTATTTGCAACAAAGTGAGTGGGAGCACTATAGAATTTTTGATAAGTATATGTGGATGACATATTGTTGATCGGAAATAATGTAGGATTTCTGAAAAGCATAAATGGTTGTTTGGAAAGTGATTTTCAAAGGAAGACCTGGATAAAGCTACCAAATTGTTGAGCATCAAGATCTATAGAGATAGATCAAGATGACTTGATGAGACTTTCAATGAGTACATACCTTGACAAAGATTTTGAAAGAGTTCAAAATGGATCAGTCAGAGAAAGAGTTCTCGCCTGATTTGTAAGGTGTGAAGTTGAGTGAGACTCAAAGCTCGACAACGGCAGAAGAAAGAGAAAGGACGAATGTCGTCCCCTATGCCTTAGCCATAGGCTCTATATTATGCCATGCTGTGTACCGCACCTATGTGTGCCTTGCCATGAGTCTGTCAAGGGGTACAAGAGTGGTCCAGGAGATCACTGGACAGCGGTCGGAATTATCCTTAGTAACCAGAGGACTAAGGAAATGTTTCTTGATTATGGAGGTGATAAAGAGTTCGTCGTAAATAGTTACGTCGATGCAAGCTTTAACACCTATCCGGATGACTAGTAGTAGCAATCTGGATACGTATAGTGGAGCAGCCATTTGGAAATAGTACCAAGTGGAGTGTGGTAGCAGTGTTTACGGTTTGACATAGAGATATGCAAAGTACACACGGATCTAAATATCGCAGACCCGTTGACTATAAGACCTCTCTCACATGCAAAGCATGATCGAGCCCTAGAACTCATTGGGTGTTAGATTCATAACAATGCGAATCACATGGTGATGTGAACTAGATTATTGACTCTAGTGCAAGTGGGAGACTGTTGGAAATATGCCCTAGAGGCAATAATAAATTAGTTATTATCATATTTCCTTGTTCATGATAATCGTTTATTATCCATGCTATAGTTGTATTGATCGGAGACTTAAATGCATGTGTGGATACATAGACAAAACCATGTCCCTAGTATGCCTCTAATGGACTAGCTCGTTGATCAAAGGATGGTTAAGGTTTCCTAGCCATGGACATGAGATGTCATTTGATAACGGGATCACATCATTAGGAGAATGATGTGATGGATAAGACCCAAACTACAAACATAGCATATGATCGTGTCAGTTTATTGCTACTGTTTTCTGCATGTCAAGTATATGTTCCTATGACCATGAGATCATGCAACTCACGGATATCGGAGGAGTGCCTTGTGTGTATCAAACGTCGCAACGTAACTGGGTGACTATAAAGGTGCTCTACAGGTATCTCCGATGGTGTCTGTTGAGTTGGCATGGATCGAGACTGGGATTTGTTACTCCGTGTAACGGAGAGGTATCTCAGGGCCCACTCGGTAATGCAACATCACAATAAGCCTTGCAAGAAATGTGACTAATTGTTAGTTGCGGGATCTTGTACTATGGAACGAGTAAAGAGACTTTCCAGTAACGAGGTTGAAGTAGGTATGGAGATACCGACGATCGAATCTCGGGCAAGTAACATACCGAAGAACAAAGGGAACGATATACGGGATTAACTGAATCCTTGACATAGAGGTTCGACCGATAAAGATCTTCGTAGAATATGTAGGAACCAATGTGGACGTCCAGGTCCCGCCATTGGTTATTGACCGTAGAGGTGTCTCGGTCATGTCTACATAGTTCTCGAACCCGCAGGGTCTGCACACTTAAGGTTCAGTGACGTTTCGGTAGTGTAGAGTTATGTATGGTGGTGACCGAAGGTTGTTCGGAGTGCCGGATGAGATCCCGGACGTCACGAGGAGCTCCGGAATGGTCCGGAGGTAAAGATTCATATATAGGAAGTCCCAGTTTGGTTTCCGGAAAAGTTTCGGGCTCATCGGTAGTGTACCGGGAGTATCGGTATTGTACCGGGAGTGCCGGTAGTGTACCGGAGGACCTCCGGGAGGGGTATTTCGACCCCAAGAGGTCCATGGGCTGTGGGATAATAATAACCAGCCTTTAGTGGGCTGGGGAAACAGCCACAAAGGCCCATGGCGCAGGAGAGAAAGTCCTAAAGCAAAAAGTGGAAAATCAGCCAATAGGAGGCAATCCTACTCCAACTAGGATTGGAGGTGAAGTAGGATTGCTCCCACCTCCTATTTCGGCCGACCCAAAGGCCTTGGCTGCCTCTCCTATCCTCTCCTCCTATATATACTAGTGGATTGGGTGGTTTTTGGACAGAATTTCCGGCCACGTGCTACCCGTTTCACCGGTGCACAGTTTCTCCTCTAGATCGGTTTTTCGCAGCGCTTAGGCAAAGCCCTACCGGAATCACTCCACCACCATCACCGGAGCGCCGTCACGCTGCCGGTGAACTCTCTCTCCTCTCCACCTGCTCTTGCTGGATCAAGACGGTGGAGATCGTCATCAAGCTGCACGTGTGCTGAACGCGGAGGTGCCGTCCGTTCGGCGCTAGATCGGAAGGACCGTGATCGAGATCGCGAGACGGTTCGTGATGAGATCACGGAACGGATCGTGATGAGTTCGCGGGACAGATCGTGAGACGGATCGTGAGACGGATCGTGATGAGTTCACGGGACGGATCGTGATTGGATCGCGGGACGGATCGTGATGAGATCGCGGGACGCTCGGCGATTTGGATCGCGAAGATGTTCGACTACACCAACCGCGTTTCTTAACGCTTCCCGCTTAGCGATCTACAAGGGTACATAGATACACTCTCCCTCTCGTAGATGCTCATCACCATGGATAGGTTTGCGTGTGCGTAGGAAATTTTTTGTTTCCCATGCGACGTTCCCCAACACTTTTGTAGTCACCAAGGTGCTAAACAATGGAGCCTATCACTTATATAATCTTATGAAGCGGATGGATGAGCCATGAGCTTGGAATGCAGACCTGCTTCCACGTTTTTACACTTGAGACATTAGTTTTCTGATGTAATAAGAGTTCTTTGTCAATGCAATTTGTGTCTCTGCTATTAATACCTCGTCGATTCCAACCGTGCAGTTATTTACTTGGGGATACTCCGAGCGACGAGCAATCCTCGCACTCGGGGGCTTAGCTGCGAAACATGTTTCGCCTATGTTAAAAACCCTGTCGGGTGGATACCAGTCCATTCACTCAATGACCTATTTGCAAATCCGTCTTCTCTTAGGTTCAAATATATATATATATATATATATATATATATATATATATATACATACATATATATATATATAGCTCATCGAGATGATGGTAATCCATCCACTCGACAGCTTAGCTGCGAATCGACATTCGCCTAAGTTCAAAATAGTCCGAGTGATGAGCGATCCTCACGCTCGGGGGCTTAGCTGTGAATACATTTCACCTAAGTTAAAAACCTCGTCGAGGCGATGGTAATCCATTCACTCGACAGCTTAGATGCGAATCGACATTCGCCTAAGTTCAAAATACTGCCGAGTGATGAGCGATCTTCACGCTCGAGGGCTTAGCTGCGAATACATTTTGCCTAAGTTAAAAACCTTGTCGACTGGATAGTAATCCATCCACTCGACAGCTTAGCTGCG
The DNA here is from genome assembly GCA_022496015.1 of Hordeum marinum. Taxonomy (NCBI): domain Eukaryota; kingdom Viridiplantae; phylum Streptophyta; class Magnoliopsida; order Poales; family Poaceae; genus Hordeum; species Hordeum marinum. The sequence continues at coordinate 451,767,458 of CM039678.1, read as the reverse complement.
ATTCGACATTCGCCTAAGTTCGAAATACTCCGAGTGATGAGCGATCTTCACGCTCGAGGGCTTAGTTGCGAATACATTTCGCCTAAGTTAAAAACCTCGTCGACTGGATAGTAATCCATCCACTCGACATCTTAGCTGCGATTCGACATTTTCCTAAGTTCGAAATACTCCGAGTGATGAGCGATCTTCATGCTCGAGGGCTTAGCTGCGAATACATTTTGCCTAAGTTAAAAACCTTGTCGACTGGATAGTAATCCATCCACTCGACAGCTTAGCTGCGATTCGACATTCGCCTAAGTTCGAAATACTCCGAGTGATGAGCGATCTTCACGCTCGAGGGCTTAGCTGCGAATACATTTCGCCTAAGTTAAAAACCTCGTCGACTAGATAGTAATCCATCCACTCGACAGCTTAGCTACGATTTGACATTCGCCTAAGTTTGAAATACTTCGAGTGATGAGCGATCTTCACGCTCGAGGGCTTAGCTGTGAATACATTTCACCTAAGTTAAAAACCTCGTCGACTGGATAGTAATCCATCCACTCAATAGCTTAGCTGCGATTCGACATCCGCCTAAGTTCGAAATACTCTGAGTGATGAGCGATCCTCACGCTCGGGGGCTTAGCTGCGAATACATTTCGCCTAAGTTAAAAACCTCCTCGAGGCGATGGTAATCCATTCACTCGACAGCTTAGCTGCAATTCAGCATTCGCCTAAGTTCAAAATACTGCCGAGTGATGAATGATCCTCACCCTCGGGGGCTTAGCTGCGAATACATTTCGCCTAAGTTAAAAACCTCATCGAGGCGATGGTAATCCATTCACTTGACAGCTTACTGCGATTCGACATTCGCCTAAGTTCAAAATACTGCCGAGTGATGAGCGATCCTCACCCTCGGGGGCTTAGCTATGAATACAATTCACCTAAGTTAAAAACCTCGTCGAGGTGATGGTAATCCATTCACTCGATAGCTTAGATGCGAATCGAGATTCGCCTAAGTTCAAAATACTCCGAGTGATCAGCGATCCTCATGTCCGGGGCTTAGCTACGAATACATTTCGCCTAAGTTAAAAACCTCGTCGAGGTGATGGTAATCCATCCACTCGACAGCTTAGCTGCGATTCGACATTCACCTAAGTTCAAAATACTCCGAGTGACGAGCGATCCTCACACTCGGGGGCTTGGCTGCGAAAGCACTTCGCCTAAGTTAAAAACAAAAGCAGTCGAATAGGCGATTGAAAGCCAAAGTGCGAGCAAAATCCAAAGGATAAAACCATGGATAAACGTCTTGTGCAGAAGCAAATGTGCTCAGGCCAAAGGCCTGAATAATGTTTTAAGGGATACAGTTCCACTCGGCATACCGAGGCAAATTTAATTGTTTTTTTCCAAAGACTCAAGTTTCTAGGCAGGCGACGAACTGGCGGGCTCGACAAAAGTGTCCAGGTCGATACCGTTGGCGATTCTGGTGGCCGCCTCGATGAAGGTTTCCATGAAGTCCTCGAACTGGAGTTTCTTCGTGTTTACCACTTGGAGCTCCTTCAGCTTCTCCTCCCTCACGTCCCTACAATGGACCCTGACTAGAGACAACGCCACGTCAGCCCCGCAACGAGCAGCAGATTTTTTCCAAGCTTGCACTCGACTGGGAAGTTCGTTCAGGCGAGCCATCATGGAGTTGAGGTCGAGCTGAAGAGTGTCCTCAAGCCATAGCTCCTTGTCGATTCTTTCCATAACAGATTTCAGTCGAGCGATATAGGCTTGGGCACCCTGGAGCCGAAAGTTGAGCCGCAACATGTTCATCGCCACCGCATCAGCAACTGGCGACTTGGTGGGGTCAAGCATGGGCTCAATCTCCTCTGTTTCCTTTTCAAAGTCCTGGCAAAATTCTGTTGAAGAAGGAGAATCGGTAAACTGCAACCCTCAGTTTTTTTGCAAATGTCAGTCGACAAGAAATACTCACTATCGAGCAGAAGATACATCTTCCTCGAGAATTCGCCTAGATGCCTCTCCAGGCCATTGCTCCTCTTGGTTAGTTGCTCAGCCTTCTTGACAAGATCCACATGCTCCTGCTTCATCTTGGCGTTCTCCTCTTCCAGTTTCTGGATGGCCGCCAACTTCTGCTCTGCAGCTTCAGTTTTGTCCTTGGCGACTTGTTGGGCGTTAGCAAGTGCTTTGTCCTTCTCCTCCAATGCCCTCTTCATGGAATCTAAAGAAACAACATTGTTGAGTCGCGCTTGGAGTCGACGGTTTTCATTGTGCACGTCTGTTCGAGCGAGAGAACTCAGTTCAAAACATGAAAAGGGGAAGATGGGAATGCTGACAGTCGGCACTTATTACCTCCCAGAGACTTTAGCTCAGCACGTGCTTGTTCCAGGGCATTGTTGGCAACCGCAAAGTCCACCTGCAATTGGTTCTTCTCCTCCTCCATCTCCTTGTACCGCGTCCCAAGTTCGCAAGCCGTCTGGAAACAACAAAAGATAGGAGTTCAATCAGCAAGGAGTTCTTGGACAGTCGTCTGAGTTATTAAGACCAGCGAATGCCCATGTTGGAAGAATTCAAACAGAAAGTCCACTCGACATATCGAGTGGCTCTGGCGCTCCGCACGCCATAAACAAATTCAAACATAAATCTATCTCTATTAAGACCCCTACCGACGCAAGCACTCGCCAGAGGTCTCAAGGACTACACCCAGTGGGTGCGCTAAGAGCGCCCCCACTGAGACGGTTAACTCTCGATCCGTCGAGTAACTCGTCAGAAAACACACTTGACAAGGTCAGCCATGTCGTGGCACTCAACCCGTCGAGTGACGCACCCACCCTACTCTATAGAGTGCAACCTATCCTCATGCAGCGTCATATCATGGTTGGTAAATAATATACATGAAACCTGCAAGGTAGATGCGGAATGGTGTGATTCAAGGCAAAGTGTATACTATATACAATAGACTCTAAGACCCCTGCCGATGCAAGCAATCGACAACGGTCTCGGGGACTACACCCAGTGGGTGCGCTAAGAGCGCCCCCCACTGAGACGGTTAACTCTCGATCCGTCGAGTAACTCGTCAGAAAAAAACACTCGACAAGGTCGGCCCTGTCGTGACACTCAACCCGTTGAGCGACACACCTCCCCCACTCTATGAAGTGCAGTCGATCCCTATGCAGCGTCATACAATGGTTTCATAATAATATCCATGAAACCTGCAAGGTATCTATGGAGTGGTGTGATTCGAAGACAAAGTGTATCCTGTATACAATAGACTCTAAGACCCATGCCGATGCAAACAATCAACAGCGGTCTCGGGGACTACACCCAGTGGGTGCGCTAAGAGCGCCCCCACTGAGATGGTTAACTCTCCATCCGTTGAGTAACTCGTTAGAAAACACACTCAACATGTCGAGCGACAATAGTACTGCATGTACTACCAATCCTAGTCCTACCCGACTACGATCCAATCTATTCGACTGGAGAAAGTTCAAACATTCTATGGCAATCACCCAGTGGGTGTTCGGCAGCCAAGAAAAGACAATAATTCAATCGACAATGGACTTACAATCGAACTTACTCGGACATTGGTGCAGAGGGCTGCGCTGACGTCAAAAGCCAGCTTGTTGGCCTCGTACGCCTCCTTGGTCCTCAGCATGAGCTGCTCCGCCTGGATCATGGCTTCGTTTGCAGCTCCGATTTGGTCTTCCGGGGTGCGATGCAGAGGGAAGGCCATCTCAGGTGGGGTCGGCATAGTCGTTGGAGCAGCTGAGGCAGCCTGAAGAGGTCTGGTCAGAGCTGACGTCATGACGGTCGAGACGGTTGGAGGAGCATGTGACAGAGGCGTTGCAAGCTCAACCCTAGGTCGCGTCGAGTCACCTCTCCTCTGGGAAGACTCCGCAGTTGAGCACTGATGTGCTTGCGATGATGACGCCCTTCGGGTGCGAGCGCACAAAGTGTCCAGCGGCCCCTCATCGTCCTCCACTTGAATGACCTCTGCAACAACCGACATCATCAACATCTGCATGTGTCGAGTCCTATTCGAACAAACTAACAACTTTCTTACCTCTATGAGAAGTGGCAGCGTCGATGGTATCAACATCCATCATGTCCTCTTCATCTCGACGAGGCGACGTCACAGATGTTGCAGCTTTGACGGATTAGACAGCTTTCACTCAGATATAACTCAAGACTTCAGTCGACAGAACAATTCAGAAATGAACACTTACGTGGAGACGACAGGTACAACCACCCTCATACGGGGCAGTGCTTTGCGAGGCTTGGAGGTGGCTTGCTTGGGCTACTTGGCTAGTCTTTCATTCGACTTGACAGTTGAGGGGCGGCTCCGCTTTGGGTTCTTCTCGCTTGGGCCCGGGGCCTTGTCCTTAGTAGCTGCCGGGTCATGGAGGGCCTTAGTGCGGCCTTCACGACGAGGAGGCGACTCGACTCCTTCCTCTTTGCCAGAATCTTTATATTCATCCTCAGAGTCAGAAAGTCCGTCGCCGTCCACACTGCCGCCCTTGCTCATCACGCCGTCATGCACATGGTTCCCGTTGGGAACGGGCGAGTGCATGTTCGTCCATTCCTTCATAATTCAAAGAAGAGAGTTAGACTACAAGTCAATACATCACTCGACGGTATAAATGTATCAGTCGACGTCACACGTCTCACCAGGTTCTTCGGTGGGTTTTCAGCCAAATAAGGCCGGATCCTCTTGGCTCCCGAGGGGTTGTCACAAGCCCCAGTGATGCTCCGAAGCCACTGCTCGACAGTCTCCTGCGTGACTTCTTCTGGATGCGTCCTGGTTGAGTCCCCCGGACCTGCGTAGTGCCACATGGTGAGGTCTCTGGCCTGGAGTGGCTGTATACGTCGACCCAGGAACATTTCAAGCAGATACATGCCTGTCACCCCGCCCCAGATCAGCTAAACCACTGCCTCGACTAAGATACCTACTTGGACATGTTCCTCGTCGGTCACCTTCAGGGACTTGGGGACAGCGGGTCTGTCAGGTGAAAACAGGGGAAGACCAGTCGACATGTTAGGTGGTGCTACATCTTTGTAGTAGAACCATGTCGACTGCCAGCCTCGGACAGACTCGGGGAGAGTAATGGCAAGAAAGGAACTACGTTGCCTTTTTTGGACCCCTAAACCTCCGCACAATTGGAGCATGTGAGTCTTCCCGTCGGTGGCAAGGATTTTCTTCACAGTATGTGATCTGACCGTGAAGAGATGCTTAAACAACCCCCAATGGGGAGAGCACCCCAGGAAACACTCGCACAAGGTGACGAATGCAGACAAGTACGCCATGGTGTTCGGCAGAAAGTGATGCAGCTGCGCACCAAAGAAATTCAAAAATCCCCGGAAGAATGGGTGGGGTGGCATGGAGAAACCTCTTTCTACATGGGAGAGGAGAAGAACCCACTCTCCGTCACGTGGCTCCGGCTCGCGCTCCTCCCCCGGCAGCCTCCAGGCACCGTCCGCCACCATCCCATTAGAGACGAGGCCCTCGAGGTCGGCGCAAGTGACAACAGAGGGGAGAAAATCCCCCTGCATCCACCCCGTGGGCGCGGTGAACCGAGCGGTCGAGGGCTTCTTGCCCTTGAGCTTCGACGTCCCCTTCTTTGCATGCTCCAGCTTCTCCATCGCGTTCTTCGTCATCGGAGTAGCGGCTCTGGTCGGAGGAGAGCGGTGTGCTGCGTTGGGAAGTAGAGGAGCCAGAGGAAGAGATGGATAATTGGCGGAAGGTACTATGCAATCCACGGCTCAGAATGCTTTATATGCTGTCGAGTGTCTCACGGATCGATGGGCCTGCGAGATAACCGCACACGCCAACCGCTGATGGTGCCCAATGCGTGACGAGATGACCGGCACGAGAATTGAGGCATCGTGCCTCCACTTGCCCTGATTGTGGCGTCATCTCCGCGCGTGCGTGCGCTTCCCAAATTTTCGTATCTCGGAGAATCTGGGCCCGTTAGACCGACCCGTCACCTCCCCAAGATGCGCTCGATTCACTCGGACACTTTTAAGTCTGAATGGATCCAGGCGAGCGAAGAAGTATTCAATCGACGTAAATTTCGTTGAAGACCCGAATATCATTTGGAAGATTTTGCATGTCGATCATGAATGAACACTAATGCTCAGAGTTCAATCGACGCAAGTTCCATGGAAATCCCAAATATCATTCGAAGGATTTGATAGACTAACTCAAGGTCTACGTTTATACCTCCTTCCACCACTCAAACCACGATCCATTCGGCGGCTAATGACGAGGATATGTACCATGGGTAGGATCCTAGGCAAGGCCCACATACCCTACCTAAGGACACCACATGGGAGGACTTGAAGATCAAGCATGAACTTCCGAGTGGATCCCTGGAGATGTTCAAAGTCACTCGACACTAATCCACTCGGAGACTCCCGCTCTCACTCGGCAGTCACGTGTCACTCGACGGACCTCGCTTCACTCGCTGCCAGAAGACCAGGAGCCATCATCAAGATTTCAACAGGCAGACGCTGGCTTAATGGCCCTTAATAGCTTTTACTATGTACGTTACCAGTAACGGCAGACATTACACCCCACGACCAGACCCATTGATGTGGGGCCATTATGAGGGGCAGTGAACTCTATATAAGCCGCCCCTTCCCTCCTGCACAAGGGTTAAGAAAACTATTGTAATCTCTACATTCACTCGACATAAAGCTCCCGAGCATTGAGACGTAGGGCTGTTACCTCCACGAGAGGGGCTTGAACTCATACATCTATGTGTACACCCTCACAGTAGCTAGGACTCTGCCCTCTCCATTCATACCCCTACCATCTACTGTCAGGCTCGTTCCCACGACAATGGACAAGACCCAATCCTAAGCATAGCACAAGATCGTGTAGTTCGTCTGCTAAAGCTTTTCTAATGTCAAGTATCGTTTCCTTAGACCATGAGATTGTGCAACGCCCGGATACCATAGGAATCCTTTGGGTGTGCCAAACGTCACAACGTAATTGGGTGGCTATAAAGGTATGCTATGGGTATCCCCAAAAGTATTTGTTGGGTTGGCACGAATTGAGACTGGGATTTGTCACTCCGTATGACGGAGAGGTATCTCTGGGGCCCCTCGGTAAGACATCATCATAATGAGCTCAATGTGACTAAGGAGTTAGCCACGGGATAATGTGTTACGGATGGAGTAAAGAGACTTGCCGGTAACGAGATTGAACAAGGCATAGGGATACCGACGATCGAATCTCGGACAAGTATCATACCGGTAGACAAAGGGAATTGTATACGAGATTGATTGAATCCCCGACATCATGGTTCATCCGATGAGATCATTGTGGAGCATGTGGGAGCCAACATGGGTATTCAGATCCCGCTGTTGGTTATTGACCAGTGAGGTGTCTCGGTCATGTCTACGTGTCTCCCGAACCCGTAGGGTCTACACACTTAAGGTTCGCTGACGCTAGGGTTATAGGGAAATAGTGTACGTGGTTACCGAAGGTTGTTCGGAGTCCCGGATGAGATCCCGGATGTCATGAGGAGCTCTAGAATGGTCTGGAGGTAAAGATTCATATATAGGAAGTGAGGTTTTGATCATCGGAAGTGTTTCGGGGATTACCGGTAACATACCGGGACCACTGGAAGGGTACCCGGAGTCCACCAAGTGGGGCCACCAGCACCAGAGGGCTTCATGGGCTGCAAGTGGGAGGGACCAGCCCCTAGGTGGGCTGGTGCGCCCCCCACAAGGGCCCAAGGCGCAGCTGAAGGTGGGAGGGGGGCAAACCCTAGGGCAGATGGGCTCTAAGGCCCATCCTAGGGCAGCCGCACCCCTCTCCCTGTGTGGCCGCCAGCCAGATGGGATCTAGAGGCTGCCGCACCACCCTACGGTGGGAACCCTAGGGATCAGACCTCCCTCCTCCTCCTTCTATAAATAGAGGAGCCCTTGGGGCTGCCGGGGACACGCATCTCTCTCTCCAATGGTGCATCCCTACTCCTCCCTCTCCTCGTCCTCCGTAGTGCTTAGCAAAGCTCTACCGGAGTACCATGCAGCTCCACCGTCACCACGCCGTCGTGCTGCCGGACCTCTCCCTCAACATCTCCTTCCTCCTTGCTGGATCAAGGCGTAGGAGACGTCACCGAGCTGCACGTCTGTTGAACGCGGAGGCACCGTTGTTCGGCGCTAAGATCGGAATCCACCGTGATCTGAATCGTTGTGAGTATGATTCCACCAACCGCGTTCTTGTAATGCTTCCGCTTTGCGATCTTCAAAGGTACGAATATGCACTTTCCCCTTACTTGTTGCTGGTTTCTCCATAGATGGATCTTGGTGAACACGTAGGATTTTTTTTGATTTACTACTACGTCTCCCAACAGTGGTATCAAAGCTAGGTCTATGCGTAGAATCTATGCATGAGTAGAACACAAGTTGTTCTAGGTGTCGATCTTGTTAATTTGCTTACCATTAATAGTCTTATCTTGATTCGGCGGTATTGTGGGATGAAGCGGCCCGGACCAACTTTACACGTATGCTTACGTGAGACTGGTTCCACCGCCTGACATGCACTTGTTGCATAAGGTGGCTAGCGGGTGTCTGTCTCTGCCACCTTAGTCAGATTGGATTCGATGAAAAGGGTCCTTATGAAGGGTAAATAGCAATTGGCATATCACGTTGTGGTTTTGGCATAGGTAAGAAACATTCTTGCTAGAAACCTATAGCAGCCACGTAAAAACTTGTAACAACAAATTAGAGGACGTCTAACTTGCTTTTACAACATATTCCATGTGATGTGATATGGACAAAGGATGTGATATGATACATTGTGATGTATGAGATTGATCATGTTCTTGTAATAGGATTCATGACTTGCATGTCGATGAGTATGATAACCGGCAGGAGCCATAGGAGTTGTCTTAATCTATTGTATGACCTGCATTCAATCAAGATTGCCATGTAATTACTTTACTTTATTGCTAAAAATTAGCCATAGTAGTAGAAGTAATAGTTGGTGAGACAACTTCATGAAGAGATGATGATGGAGATCATGGTGTCGTGCTGGTGACAGTGATGATCATGGTGCCCCGAAGATGGAGATCAAAGGAGCAAGATGATATTGGCCATATCATGTCACTATATTGATTGCATGTGATGTTTACCATGTTTACATCTTATTTGCTTAGAATGGCGATAGTAAATAAGATGATCTCTCAATAAAATTTCAAGAAATGTGTTCACCCTAACTATGCACCGTTGCTTAGGATCATTGTTCCGAAGCACCACATGATGATCGGATGTGATACGTTCTAACGTTCGCATACAATGGGTGTAAGCCATATTTACACATGCGATACACTTAGGTTAACTTGATGATCCTAGCATGTACATACATGGCCTCGGAACATGGAAGACCGAAAGGTCGAACATGAGTCGTATAGAAGATACGATCAACATGGAGATGTTCACCATGAATGACTAGTCCGTCTCATGTGATGATCGGACACGGGCTAGTCGACGTGGATCATGTGTCACTTGGATGACTAGAGAGATGTCTATCTAAGTGGGAGTTCATTAAATAATTTGATTATGTGAACTTAATTATCATGAACTTAGTCTAAAATTGTCTTTACAATCTATATTGTAGATCCAATGGCCAACGCTAATGTCACCCTCAACTTCAACGCGTTCCTAGAGAAAACCAAGCTAAAAGATGATGGAAGCAACTATGCGAACTGGGTCCGTAGCTTGGGGATCATCCTCATAGGTTCCAAAAGATTGTATGTCCTTGATGCACCGCTAGGTGACGCACCCATTTTCCCAGCAGATCAAGACATTATGAATGCTTTGCAGTCACGTTGTGATGATTACTCCATAGTTCAGTGCGGCATGCTTTACAGTTTAGAACCGGGGCTCCAAAAGCGTGTTGAGAAACACGGAGCATATGAGATGTTCCAGGAGCTGAAAATGGTTTCCCAAGCTCATTCCCGGGTCGAGAGATATGATGTCTTCGACAAGTTCTTCAGTTGTAAGATGGAGGAAAATAGTTCTGTCAGTGAGCACATACTCAAAATGTCTGGGTTGCACAACCGCTTGACTCAGCTGGGAGTTAATCTCCTGGATGACTCGGTCATTGATAGAATCTTCCAGTCGCTTCCACCTAGCTACAAGAGCTTTGTGATGAACTACAACATGCAGGGTATGGAGAGGTCCATTCCTGAGTTGTACTCGATGCTGAAATCAGCGGAGGTCGAGATCAAAAAGGAGCATCAAGTGTTGATGGTGAATAAGACCACTAGTTTCAAGAAAGGCAAGGGTAAGAAGAACTTCAAGAAGGACGGCAAAGTTGTTGCCGTGCCCGGTAAGCAAGTTGCCGGGAAGAAGAACAAGCATGGACCCAAGCCTGAGATTGAGTGCTTTTATTGCAAGGGTACCGGTCACTGGAAGCGGAACTACCCCAAGTACTTAGCGGATAAGAAGGCCAACAACGTGAAAGGTATATGTGATATACTTTTTATTGATGTGTACCTAACCAATGCTCATAGTAGCTCCTGGGTATTTGATACCGGTGCAGTTGCTCACATTTGTAACTCCAAGCAGGAGCTGTAGAATAAGCGGAGACTGGCAAAGGACGAGGTGACGATGCGCATCGGGAATGGTTCCAAGGTCGATGTGATCACCGTCGGCATGCTAACTCTACATCTACCTTCGGGATTAGTTTTGAGCCTCAATAATTGTTATTTAGTACCAGCTTTGAGCATGGACATTGTATCTGGATCTCGTTTGATGCAAGATGGCTATTCATTTAAATCTGAGAATAATGGTTATTCCATTTATATGAGATAAATGTTTTATGGTCATGCCCCACTAGTCAATGGTTTATTTTTGATGAATCGTGAACGTGATGTTACACATGTCCATAGTGTGAGTACCAAAAGATGTAAGGTTGATAACGATAGTCCCACTTACATGTGGCACTGCCGCCTTGGTCATATTGGTGTCAAACGCATGAAGAAACTCCATGCTGATGGACTTTTGGAGTCTCTTGATTTTGAATCATTTGACACGTGCGAACCATGCCTCACGGGCAAGATGACCAAGACTCTGTTCTCCGGAACAATGGAGTTAGCAACTGACTTGTTGGAGATAATACATACTGATGTATGCTGTCCAATGAGCGTCGAGGCTCGCGGTGGCTATCGTTATGTTCTCACCCTCACTGATGACTTGAGCAGATATGGGTATGTCTACTTAATGAAACAGAAGTCTGAAACCTTAAAAACGTTCAAGGAATTTGAGAGTGAGGTAGAGAATCAATGTGATAGGAAAATAAAGTGCCTACGATGTGATCGTGGTGGAGAATATTTAAGTCACGAGTTTGGCACACACCTAAGGAAATGTGGAATTGTTTCACAACTCACGCTGCCTGGCACACCTCAGCAAAATGGTGTGTCTAAACGTCCTAATCGCACTCTATTGGTTATGGTGTGATCTATGATGTCTCTTACCGACTTACCACTATCATTTTGGGGATATGCATTAGAGACTGTCGCATTCACTTTAAAATAGCGCACCGTCTAAATCCGTTGAGACGGCACCATATGAATTATGGTTTGGAAAGAAACCTAAGCTGTCGTTTCTGAAAGTTTGGGGATGCGATGCTTATGTGAATAAACTTCAACCTGAGAAGCTCGAACCCAAAGCGGAAAAGTGCATCTTCATAGGATACCCCGAGGAAACTATTGGGTATACCTTCTACCTCAGATCCGAAGGCAAAGTCTTTGTTGCCAAGAATGGATCCTTTCTTGACAAAGAGTTTCTCTCAAAAGAAGTAAGTGGGAGGAAAATAGAACTTGATGAGGTAATTGTACCTCCACTCGAACCAGAGAGTAGCACAACACAGGAAGTTGTTTCTATGGAGCCTGCACCAGTTCGAGAGGAAGTTAATGATGACGATCATGAAACTTCAGATCAAGTTACTATTGAACTTCGAAGGTCCACTAGGACACGTTCTGCACCAGAGTGGTACGACAACCCTATCTTGGAGATCATGTTGTTGGACAACGGTGAACCTTCGAACTATGAAGAAGCGATGGCGGGCCTAGATTCCAACAAATGGCTTGAAGCCATGAAATCTGAGATAGGATCCATGTATGAGAACAAAGTATGGACTTTGGTGCACTTGCCTGATGATAAGCAAGCCATAGAAAATAAATGGATTTTTAAGAAGAAGACTGACGCGGATGGTAATGTGACCGTCTATAAGGCTCGGCTTGTTGCTAAGGGTTATCACAAGTTCAAGGAGTTGACTACGATGAGACTTTCTCACCCGTAGCGATGTTGAAGTCTATCCGAATCATGTTAACAATTGCCGCATTTTATGATTATGAGATCTGGCAAATGGACGTCAAAACAGCATTCCTTAATGGTTTCCTTAAGGAAGAACTGTATATGATGCAGCCGGAAGGTTTTGTCGATCCTAAAGATGCTAAGAAGGTATGCAAGCTCCAGCGCTCCATCTATGGGCTGGTGCAAGCATCTCGGAGTTGGAACATTCGCTGTAATGAGGTGATTAAAGCATTTGGATTTATACAGGTTTATGGAGAACCCTGTATTTATAAGAAAGTGAGTGGGAGCTCTGTTGCATTCCTCATATTATATGTAGACGGCATATTGTTGATGGGAAATGATCTAAAAATCTTGGAAAGTGTAAAGGCCTACTTGAATAAATGTTTTTCAATGAAGGACCTTGGAGAAGATGCTTAGATATTAGGTATTAAGATCTATAGAGATAGATCGAGATACCTCATAGGTCTTTCACAAAGCACATACCTTGACAAGATATTGAAGAAGTTCAATATGGATCAGTCCAAGAAGGGGTTCTTGCTTGTGTTACAGGGTGTGAGATTGAGTATGACTCAATGCCCGACCACGGCAAAGGATAGAGAATATATGAGTGTCATCCCCTATGCTTCAGCCATAGGATCTATTATGTATGCCATGCTGTGTACCAGACCTGATGTGAACCTTGCCATAAGTTTGGTAGGGAGGTACCAAAGTGATCCCGGAGTGGAACACTGGACAGCGGTCAAGAATATCATGAAGTACCTGAAAAGGACAAATGACATGTTTCTCCTATATGGAGGTGCCGAAGAGCTCGTTGTAAAGGGTTACATCAATGCTAGCTTCGACACAGATCCGGATGACTCCAAGTCACAAACCAGATATGTGTATATTTTAAACGGAGGGGCAGTTAGCTGGTGCAGCAGCAAGCAAAGCGTCGTGGCGGCATCTACATGTGAAGTGGAGTATATAGCTGCTTCGGAAGCAACAAAGGAAGGAGTCTGGATGAAGGAGTTCATCACCGACCTAGGAGTAATTCCCAATGCGTCGGGCCCGATGCCTCTATTCTGTGACAGCACTGGAGCTATTGCCCTTGCCAAGGAGCCCAGGTTTCACAAGAAGACAAGACACATCAAGCGCCGCTTCAACTCCATCCGTGAGTACATTCAGGAGGGAGATATAGATATTTGTAAAGTACATATGGATCTGAATGTCGCAGATCCGTTGACTAAACCTCTCTCACGAGCGAAACATGATCAACACCAGAACTCTATGGGTGTTCAATTCATCACAATGCAACTAGATTATTGACTCTAGTGCAAGTGGGAGACTGTTGGAAATATGCCCTATAAGCAATAATAAAATGGTTATTCTTGTATTTCCTTGTTCATGATAATTGTTTATTGTTCATGCTATAATTGTACTAATCGGAAACCATAATGCATGTGTGAATACATAGACCACAACATGTCCCTAGTGAACCTCTAGTTGGCTACCTGGTTGATCAATAGATGGTCACGGTTTCATGACCATGGACATTGGATGTAAATTATAACGGGATCACATCATTGGGAGAATAATGTGATGGACAAGACCCAATCCTAAGCATAGCACAAGATCGTGTAGTTCGTCTGCTAAAGCTTTTCTAATGTCAAGTATCGTTTCCTTAGACCATGAGATTGTGCAACTCCGGGATACCGTAGGAATACTTTGGGTGTACCAAACGTCACAACATAACTGGGTAGCTATAAAGGTATGGTACGGGTATCCCCGAAAGTATCTGTTGGGTTGGCATGAATCGAGATTGGGATTTGTCACTCCGTATGATGGAGAGGTATCTCTAGGCCCACTTGGTAAGACATCATCATAATGAGCTCAATGTGACTAAGGATTTAGCCACGGGATGATGTGTTACGGAACGAGTAAAGAGACTTGCCGATAACGAGATTGAACAAGGTATAGGTATACCGACGATCGAATCTCGAACAAGTATCATACCGGTAGACAAAGGGAATTGTATACAGGATTGATTGAATCCCCGGCATCGTGGTTCATCCGATGAGATCATCGTGGAGCATGTGGGAGCCAACATGGGTATCCAGATCCCGCTGTTGGTTATTGACTGGAGAGGTGTCTTGGTCATGTCTACGTGTCTCCCGAACCCGTAGGGTCTACACACTTAAGGTTCGATGACGCTAGGGTTATAGGGAAATAGTGGACGTGGTTACCGAAGGTTGTTCGGGGTCCGAATGAGATCCCGGACATCACGAGGAGCTCCAGAATCGTCTGGAGGTAAAGATTCATATATAGGAAGTGAGGTTTTGGTCATCGGAAGTGTTTCGGGGATTACCGATAACGTACCGGGACCACTGGAAGGGTTCCGGGGGTCCACCAAGTGGGGCCACCAGCACCAGAGGGCTGCATGGGCCGCAAGTGGGAGGGAACCAGCCCCTAGGTGGTCTGGTGTGCCCCCCACAAGGTCCCAAGGCGTAGCTGAAGGTGGGAGGGGGGCAAACCCAAGGGCAGATGGGCCCTAAGGCCCACCCTAGGGCAGCCGCACCCCTCTCCCTCTGTGGTCACCGGCCAGATGGGATCTGGGGGCTGCCGCACCACCCTAGGGTGGGAACCCTAGGGCGCAGCCCTCCCTCCTCCTCCTCCTATAAATAGAGGAGCCCTTGGGGATGTCGGGGACACCTATCTCTTTCTCCGACGGCGCAGCCTACTCCTCCCTCTCCTTGTCCTTCGTAGTGCTTAGCGAAGCTCTGCCGGAGTACCACGCAGCTCCACCGTCACCACGCCATCGTGCTGCTGGAGCTCTCCCTCAACCTCTCCTTCCTCCTTGCTGGATCAAGGTGTAGGAGATGTCACCGGGCTGCACTTGTGTTGAACGCGGAGGCGCCGTTGTTCGGCGCTAAGATCGGAATCCACCGCGATCTGAATTGCTACGAGTACGACTCCACCAACCGTGTTCTTGTAATGCTTCCGCTTTGCGGTCTTCAAATGTATGAAGATGCACTCTCCCCTTCCTCGTTGCTGGTTTCTCCATAGATGGATCTTGGTGAACACGTGGGAAATTTTTTGATTTACTACTACGTCTCCCAATAGATGCATCGGCCTAGCGTGACGACGGCGTGGAAGCTTCAGCGAAGCGGGAAGACGCTAGAGTGACGACGTCGGGAAGAAGAAGAAGAGGCGCGAGCAGTGAAGGAAATGAAAATTGCCCTTTGCGGTCCTATTTAACAGGCAAAAGGTGGAAACGAGCGCGAGAATCAAGGCGACGGAAGTTGATTGACCGAGACGGATGCCTCGATTTTTGGGCCATCAGTTTAATAGTGGAAAGATCTGTTGTGGTCATCAGGGAATCTTTTTGATATATCCGGTATGACATCATGAGGGGTCATTTTTTCTTACTTTCAGGTGATAACGAGCGAGACTCACCGCCAAGTGAGATGGAACTTGAAATGAGCAATCTCAAATCAACCTCGGGCCTAATGTTGGGGATATAACCCCGTTGTGAGACCAGCCGAGGTGGGGCCGGGTCATGCTTGGCGGCTTATAGGCTAGACCAAGGATGGGCCTGGAGGCATAAGCCCAAACATATGGCGGCTCACTAAGATGGGCCGAGGTGAGGCCCAGACAAGGAAGGCATGAAGACCCGGGCGGATAAGCCACCCAGAGACGACTTGCTCAAGAAGGCAAGATGGCATAGATTTAGAGTCGGACACGTTGTAAGAGTCGCTATGAGACTTGTGTAACCCATAGTCTTGACCTCCTATATAAGGGCGAAACCTGGGGCGACTTAGACAGAAACCAACTAATCGAGAGCTAGGTCAAGCGAATATGCTCCCTTGTAATCGATACCCCAATCAATAATACACAAGCAGGACGTAGGCCTTTACCTCTTCTCGAGGGGCTGAACCTGGGTAAACTCGTGTCCTTCGTCCCAACCAACCCGTTTGAGTCCATCACCTTAGCGATGGACTCAAATCTAAGTCCTTGGACATCTGCTGTGATAAAACCACGACAGATTTGGTCGATGTTATACTTCATGCCTTGTTCAACTTTCTTGTTAGGCCATGTTTAACCCTTGTAGAAGATTTGCTTGATCCAGAGGGCTAAAAGGAAGAAAGATTCGTTAATATATACAAATAAATCAATACATCTAATGATCACGAGAGGGCAAATTAATACCTCGCCGAACTCTGTTGAATGGACAAAAATTTCTTCGCCATCGTCATTGTCAGCTGGTTTTCCTTCGTCTCTTGGTTGTTCTTCCTCAATTCCCTCACCGGATGGGTTAAGGTATTGTGAGCCATCATCTACTTCATTCTCTTCATTTCCAGAGCGTATCAGGTTGTACATGGCATTCTCTTGATCACGGTCATCCATAGCTTAACTAATCCAAAACAAATATAAAACAATTAGAATGCAGCCATAGTTTAATTAACTAATCATCGAATAGTATCAAACGGACGAAATTTAACAAAGTTTGTTAGGTTTTGATAAACTACAACCAAATAGATGAAATTTAACAAAGTTCCAACTAAATTTAACATTTTCAAATTGGTTTCAAATATGTTTTGATTAAAGACACCATGTGTACCTAACTAGGAGACAACTTGCAACATTCATACTTGCAATGTTCATACTTGCAATGTTCGGACTCTATTCAATTAAACTATGAAACACTACAAAATAGATTGATTGTGTATGGACAAAATTGAGCATGACATCTACATAGGTTACAAAAAATGAGAATTTTCTTAGTAGTTCAAAAGTTCAGGCTTGAAGAAAATGCCCGTGTTTCCAGTCCTAAAGTCACTACATCCTCTCCAAATTCAGTAAGTGTATAAATTGTGATGTACTCCAAATTGCTGTCAATTTGGACTAATTGAAGTGTTCAATGTTGAAAATTCAGTAGACGGGGACGGGGACGGAGGAGGAGATGCTCACCGACCACAGATGACAACATCGAGGGTGCGAGCGGAGGCTCGGGGATGGGGGAGGAGAGACTCACCGGCCAGAGATGGCGACGTCGAGGGCGCGAGCGCGGGCTCGGGGACGGAGGAGGACGCCGGAGGCGGGGAGGAGCGGCGCCGGCACGGGCTCGGGCCTTGGCGGCGGTTGGAGAAGCGGGAGTGGATCGAGGCAGGCACGCACATAAGCGGCGGCGGCGGGCAGCATGGCGACATGGGCGTGAGCTCGAGGGGCGCTTGTGAGCAGAGCGGCTGGACGTCGACGCCGAGGGCGCGCGCGGGGTAGCCTGGCGACATCGTCGAGCGGGCACGAAGACAGAGTGATTTGGGGAGGAAGAAGGAGGGCTTAAATACCCCAGGACCTTTAGCCCTGGTTGGTGGATCCAACCGGGACTAAAGAACCTTTAGTCCCGGTTTCTACCACAAACCGGGACTAAAGGTCCTCACTTTAGTCCCGGTTAGATCCACAAACCAGCACTAAAGACCCATCTTTTCGGCGGCCCAAATTCCGCGCAAGAACGGACCTTTAGTCTTGGTTGGTAGCACTGATGATCCACAAGTATAGGGGATCTATATTAGTCCTTTCAATAAGTAAGAGTGTCGAATCCAACGAGGATCAGAAGGAAATGACAAGCAGTTTCCAGTAAGGTATTCTCTGCAAGCACTGAAATTATCGGTAACAGATAGTTTGGTGATAATATAGTTCGTAACGAGTAACAAGTAACAAGTGTAAGAAAGGTGCAGCAAGGTAGCTCAATCCTTTTTGTAGCAAAGGACAGGTCTGGACGAACTCTTATATAAAGAAAAGCGCTCCCGAGGACACATGGGAATTTCTGTCAAGCTAGTTTTCATCATGCTCATTTGATTCGCGTTCATTATTTTGATAATTTGATATGTGGGTGGACCGGTGCTTGGGTGCTGCCCTTACTTGTACAAACATCCCACTTATGATTAACCCCTCTCGCAAGCATCCGCAACTACGAAAGAAGAATTAAGATAAATCTAACCATAGCATGAAACATATGGATCCAAATCAGCCCCTTACGAGGCAATGCATAAACTAGGGTTTAAACTTCTGTCACTCTAGCAACCCATCATCTACTTATTACTTCCCAATGCCTTCCCCTAGGCCCAAATAATGGTGAAGTTTTATGTAGTCGACATTCACATAACACCACTAGAGGAGAGACAACATACATCTCATCAAAATATCGAACGAATACCAAATTCACATGATTACTTATAACAAGACTTATCCCATGTCCTCAGGAACAAACAGAACTACTCACAAAACATGTTCATGTTCATAATCAGAGGAGTATTAATTATCATAAAGGATTTGAACATATGATCTTCCACCAAGTAAACCAACTAGCATCAACTACAAGGAGTAATCAACATTACTAGCAACACACATGTACCAATCTGAGGTTTGAGACAAAGATCGGATACAAGAGATGAACTAGGGTTTGGAGAGGAGATGGTGCTGGTGAAGATGTTGATGGAGGTTGGCCCCCTATCGATGAGAGGATCGTTGGTGATGACGATGGCTTCAATTTTCCCCTTCGGGAGGGAAGTTTCCCCGGTAGAACAGCCCTGCCGGAGCTCTAGATTGGTTCTGTCCAAGTTCCGCCTTGAGACGACGGCGCGTCATCCTGAAAGCTTCCTTATGATTATTTTCCAGGTCAAAACCCTCCATATACCAGAAGATGGGCGTCGAGGACCTGCCAGGTGGGTCACAAGCCTACTAGGCATGGCTAGGGGGGTGGTCGCGCCTGGCAGGCTTGCCACCGCCTGGTGGGCCCACTTTGGTATCTGTTTCATCTAGTATTTTTTTATATATTCCAAAATAAATCTCCATAAATTTTTAGGACTTTTCGAGTTGTGCAGATTAGGTATCTCAGATTTGCTCCTTTTTTGGTCCAGAATTCCAGCTGCCGGCATTCTCCCTCTTCATGTAAACCTTGTAAAATAATAGAGAAAAGACATAGTATTGTACCATAACGTGTAATAACATCCCATAATGCAATAAATGTCAATATAAAAGCATGATGCAAAATGGACGTATCAAGCACCAACCGGGACTACAGCTGTATTTTCTCTTTTTTGTTTTGTTTTGTTTTTCTAATTTCTATTTTTATATTTGGAATAATTGTTAGAATATTTTAAAAAAATTAACGAATATTTTTGCTTTAGGTCAAAACAATTACAAACTTTCTGTTGGTGCCGGTAGTTTTCAAATTGAAATAGTTTAAATTTGAATTCATTTGAAATTTGTGTGAAACATAAATTTGTGAATAACTTTAGTTTAAAAATAGTTTTTTGAGTGATTGTTTTTCCTATTGTTTAATAATAGTATGTTTTATCATTAAGTTGAAGTTGGGAAATTTTTAGGATAATTTGAATATGTGTTTTAATCAAAACCAGATTCTGTTTAACTCTTTTAGTTTTATACCTTCATTTGTTTTAATCAAAATCACTATTAATGAACTCTGAAAAGGTCGAAACTTGGAATGGTATCATCATATCACCCACATAGCATGTGCGATAAACTTGAGAGGGTTACGGCAAAAACTGGATGCACTTCATGTACAAAATGGACAATCTCTTTCGAAGTATCGGGGTTTCGGACGAGAACTCGTCTTTTACAAAAGGATTTCAATTTTTAAAACTTATTTCAACTCCAGACTTTTTGTGCATTCAATATGAACCATTAGAAGCCACATCCTAAAATTTCAACCTTATCTAACTTCATCTGCTATTTTTCATGCATTTAATGAATTGTTTTGAGCTAAATGACCCTGAAATTAAAAAGCAGCACCAATGAACTATGAAATGGTTGAAACTTGGCATAATATCATCATTTCACCCACATAGCATTTTATAAAAAGTTGAGAGGGTTACGGCAAAAACTGGATGCACTTTGTGTACAAAATGGTCAATCTCCTTCGAAGTATCAGGGTTTCGGACGAAAACTCGTCTGTTACAAAAGGATTTCAATTTTTTTTACTTATTTCAACTCCAAAAATTTTGTGCATTCAATATGAATCATTATAAGCCACATACTAAAATTTCAACCCTATCTAACTTCATTTGCTATTTTTCATGCATTTAATGAATTGTTTTGAGCTAAATGACCCTGAATTAAAAAGCACCACAAATGAACTTTGAAATGGTTGAAACTTGGCATGGTATCACAATTTCACCAACATAGCATGTGTTAAAAAGTTGAGAGGGTTACGGCAAAAACTAGATGCACTTCGTGTACAAAATGGACAATCTCCTTCGAAGTATTAAGGTTTCGCACGAAAATTCATCTGTTATAAAAAGGATTTAAATATTTTAACTTATTTCAAATCCAGACTTTTTGTGCATTCAATATGAACCATTAGAAGCTACGTACTAAAACTTCAACCCTATCTAACTTCATTTGCTATATTTCATATATTTAATGAATTGTTTTGAGCTAAATGACTGTGAAATGCTGCAGAAAGGACAATTTTCATGCATTTAATGAATTGTTTTGAGCTAAATTATCCTAAAAAAATCATGCATCAGGGTTTTGGATGAAAACTCGTTTGTTACAAAAGGACAATCTTCATGACATCCATCACAATGCTTTAGGAAGCTTGCTGACATCATACTAAATATTCTTACACACACAAACCATACTTAAATAGGGACATAATAGAAATAATAGTTTAGATATCCATTACAGAAAGTACTGCATAATTGAAGATACCAATCCTACAGAAAGTACCAACACTACTTGTCAACCGGAGCAGAATACCCCCAAGAAGGAGACCCATGGGGCACTGGTGGTGGTACTAGCGATACGTGGTGACACTGCCCATAATTGAAGATTCCAATCCTACAGTACAACTTGTATGCAACGTACCCACCTATTGATGCATACTCAATGTTGATAGGGTCAAGTGGGTTCTTCTCCCAATGTTTGTGCCCTCACTTGGGGAAGTTTTTCTTCATATTAGCGTAGTCCTCGTCGATCAGGGCGGCTGCCATATCAGCCATTGAAGTCTTGTCATGCTCAAGCGTGAACCTGCCCTGAATATCAATGTGGCATTCAGCTGGTATCTCAATACCCCACGTGCACCTCATCTTGATCTTGTCATTCGTTATATCAACACTAGCAAGATATATGCCGCTGCGAAGGAACTCCATGAGTTTTGGATAGATCTTGTCACTACTGCAACAACAAAATGTAACAAATGTGTTATATACTGCTACAACAAGTATATTTTAAAACAAGTATAATAAGAATCATAACAAGTATAATTCGGCACAAGTACAATAAGAATCACAACAAGTATAATAAGAATCATAGCAAGTTTCCTATTCCTATGCATTTCCTATCCTATGAATCAAAATAAGCCCGTAATATAATTGAACTATGACATGTTCACCCACGATGGCCAATATACAACTACAAGGAAAATTCTTATGCAATTTTCCTATCCTATTCGTCCTATCCTCCTATTTCTATTCCTATGCAATTTTCCTAATTCTTTTATTCCTATGCAATTTTCTATTCTTATGCAATTTTCCTATGAATCAAATAAAAGCCCCAATTTTCCTATGAATCAAAGAAAAGCCCTAATTTTCCTGTGAATCAAAGAAAAGCCCCAATTTTCCTATTTATTTTTCATATGAATCAAGGAAACTATGACATGTTCTCGACATTCCCAACCCTCATATTCCTATGCAATTTTCCTATCTATGAATTTAAAGAAAAGACCCAATTAAGACGATGACAAGTTTCGTATTACCTTGCCCACTGGAATACCATGACAAAGTTGGACGACGGCAACAGCATGACCATCGGCCGTGTACTCGAGATCGAGGCCCAAGAACTTGTGCTCCTCCTCTTGAAGCCATTCCACGAGCATGGAAAGAAAAACCTTCACTTTGGCACTGTCGTTCATGTAGACGACATGGAGATTGGTCGTGCCATGTGCAAGCACTTTCTTGTAGCGAGTGATTGGATTCATGGTGGAGGATGGAGAAGAAGATAGGAGGTGAAGACAAATAGAAATGGAGGCACTGGTCGCGGTTACTGTAGCGTCTTGTGGCGTTTTATCTCGCACGTAAGAACTTCTCCAAGGTGCGGGAATTGAACTGTTTGGACCTTTAGTCCCGGTTTGATCCACGAACCGGGACTAAAAGGGCTCGCGCCAGGCGAACGGTTGCCACCACCCCTTTAGTCTCGGTTGGTGACACAAACCGAGACTAATGGGTCCTCACGAACCGGGACTAATGCTTATCCTCATGAACCGGGACTAATGGTCGCATTAGTCCCGGTCCAAAATGCGACTAAGACTAATGCTCCGGTCGGAAGGCATGTGTTTCTACTAGTGAGAGGTTCTCCCTCTGGTCCTTGGCCTCCATGGTTATGATGGCCCCTCGGTCTTCCTCCTCCATGGTCTCCGGTGATGGTGACCTCCTCCGGTAGGGTATCGAAGAGGGCCAAGATTGATTTTTCGTGGCTATAGAGACTTGCGGTGGCGGAACTTTTGATCTAGGGTTCTTTCTGGGTTTTTTGTTATTTATAGGAATTTTTGGTGTCGGTCTCACGTCAAGGGGGTGCTTGAGGAGTCCACAAGCCAGGAACACCCTCCTAGGGGGGGTAGGGTGCACCCCCTAGGCTTGTGGCCTCCTCCGTCACTTCCTGGCCCAGCTCCGGTGCTTTGGGAGTCTCTTTTGGTCCATAAAAATCATCGTGAATTTTCAGCCCATTCCGCGAACTTTTATTTCTGCACAAGAACGACACCATGGTAGTTCTGCTGAAAACAACGTCAGTCAGGGTTAGTTCTAATAAAATCATACCAAAATCATATAAAATTATTGTAAACATGTCATGAATACTTCATAAATTATAGATACCTTGGATACATAGCACTAGGTATGCATGGTATTGTAGAAAAACTAAAAAGAGATGCAGCGATAGGAAAATAAAACTGGAGCCATCGATAAATAAGAGGGAACACACACGGTACAAATGCAAGACATGACTAAACAAACGCTGCCTGAACCTAGACACAGCGACACTACGAGCGAATAGATGAGAGACCGGACTTTTAATGCATAATGAGAAAAAAACAGACACTGGCTCCATGGCTAACAAGAGCACCCGAACAGAGATGAAACAACTAAACATGAGTGGCAGTGTTCTCATCTGCAGAGTTCGAAGAGGTCGAAGCATGGGAGATGATTGCTTCAGCATTGAGATCGCAACACTTCATCAGCTGTCGAAGCTTGGCCCTGGTGAGCGGCTGAGGGGTTTGCTGGATTGGCAGCTGCAGCAGGGAGGAGACTTCCTAAAACTTGATCTTCTTGCGTGCTCCTCCTTGGTGGCCAGAACGACTAGAGTCGCTACTATGGCTGGAGTTGGATGGCATAGCCGCTTCCTTCCTCTTGGATGCTCTCTCCACCAAGCCGACTCGCACCCCGCCATAGGCTTGGCGGATGCACAGGCTGCGGCACGGAGAAGCCGCTGGAGAGATAGGTTGGCTCTGTTCCATAGTCGTAGGTGCTTGCGCCGCTGTCGGTATAGGACCTTGTGCCTCTGCGGAAACATCCCCCACCATGGGGGCCATATCCACCAGGGGGCGATGTTGATGTTGAAGCCAGCATGGTGGTCCTGCTGGAGCAGTGAAGTGGCCATATCAGTGTTCTGTTCCGCCTCCCTGTCATCCCGCGAGAGGGCTAAGGTGGGGGGGAGCGTGATGTCCTCCACACCGGGCTCCTTCACTAGCGTCCTGCAGTTGTAGAACATGGCCGCCACATGATGCGGGAGCAGAGCACAAGCTCCATGGTGGATGGAAGTGGATATGATTGGGGATTAGAGAGTGGTGGTGAGCAGCCCTATCTCAGGCGAAGGGATAAAACGAGTGGGCCTGGTACAAATGGGCTTGGTGGTGAGCACCTTTTGGGCCATGAAGTGGGCTAGCACATGATTGTGCTCAAGAGGAGGGAAGATTTTCTTGCCGTCCAGGGCGAGGAGAGGGCCGACGGTTGGCAGGATACCGGCCACGACGTTGGGTTTAGGGGTATAAGTGGCCTCGATAGCAGGAAGAAGTGGAAGGGTGCGAGAGCAAAGATCGCCATCAAGAGACTTGGGCCAACATTTGAAGAGAAAAGAGCGGCAACTGTGTCTCTCAAGAACAGACTGGGATAGGTCAAAGCAGAGAAAATACCCATCATCAACCGCAACTCCACGGACCTGAATAGTGCCCGAGGTGGTGCGTCCATTGCTGAAGACAAGTTTGAAGGAGAAGCGCATTGCCTCGGGATCGAAGGAGACCGCAGCGTGCGGCATGCGCACCCCGGTCGCAAGGAGTACGTGCTTGAGGTAGGCTGCCTCCTCCTCCTCATGAGCCACCCGCTCAATGGTGGGGAGCTAGAAGGTGGCGCACTTCCGCAGCCTCGGCTTAGCCAAGATTTTCAGCATGGCCATGTAATCACTCAAAGATGCCATGTGCGGGTGGTGCATTGCCATGTACGTCCTTCCCGCCATTGTGCTGAGCTAGTTTGGGGGGACCATCGTGTGGCGAGGCAGCCTAGGGTTGGCATGCTGATGGCAAACTCCCCTAGGCGGCGTTCCACTTTTGTTGTTGTGCGGTGGTTGAGGGGGGCCGTTGGGGCACCAAGGGAGCAGGACACGTCCCAGATCTTGTTGATGAGGACATCGGCGTACACCCCTGCGCCATCAGCCCGGTGGAAGGCGAGGTGCTGGGGGATGTGCTGGAGCGCCTCCACCTTCACCAAGACGAAAATGCCAGAGAACTCGCTGCCTTGCACACAGATGTGCTCGACACGCAACAGGGTTGCAAAGCGTGCCTTGGAGTGGGCCTACTCCAGATCTCCAAGGGCATCTTCTCAAGGGAGAGGTTGACGACGTGTCGGAACAAGAAGGTGAAGGAGTTGTCCCTCGAGGAGTGGGGCAGAATGACGATGGTGCTGCGACCCACCTCGATCAGGCTGGCCCGGAGCGCCGCCTCCTGGTCCTCCTCCTTCTGGAAGACCACGAAGACGGTGCCAACTAAGGATCCTGCAAAGCAAACAACAGTGATGCCAAGCATCCGTAGCAGTGTGCGCTTAAGCGAGGGGAGGAAGTTGTCCATTGGAGGGGAGATGTTGGCAATGCACATGAGGGCATTCTGATCGGGCACCATGGGGTAGTGCACATCGAGGGAGGTGGGGCGACCACGAACAACAGACTCCATGGCTAAGAGAGGGGGCTCGGGGGGAGAAGGCAAAAGGCAAGGAGGAGCTAGGGCAAGGAGCTGTGGAGAGGGGGGGGAAGGGATATGCCTCTGGAAGAGCTGGAGCGCTTGTATAAATAGGGGAGGGAGATGGCGATGTGGGAGGACAAGGCGCATGCATACGCTGTGCGCACTTAAAATGCAAATGGCCTACGCGGTGGCAAGATCAGCACACGAGGGGATCCCTGCAATCTCGTCTATGATGATGATACGACAAGCACCGGAAGGAGCGCTTATGCAGGTCTTTGGGCTTTGCAGGCGTCATGATGACTTTGGGAGCAATGCACAAGGCACATGAATGCATTAGAGGGGAACGATTCTGGGACAGGAGCGCCGCTTTGGAAGATCCCCTCGTCCTCCCAGAAGAGTTAATGAATTGGGAGCCGAGCTGCGTTGCATGCGGGGCAGGCGAAGGGGCACTGGCTGGGGAGGTGGCGACAAGCTGTTGGCTACTGACCGGCTGGGATTGGTTGAGGAGGGCGGCGCCGACACAACATAAGGAGGCAAGGGACAAGGCAATTGAGATCTAGGGCTGGCGCCAGAGGGGGGAGCAGGGAACCCCGCGAACTGATTGGAAGCAGATCCCTGGAAATCTAGATAGCAGGATACCGTGAGATCTGCATGCAGAAGAGGCTGACGCGGGCATGGACCAAGCAGAGATGGCCTCGCCCCGTTTTGCAACCAGGCTGCATAACGGCCCACTGTAGACAGAGGAAAGCCCACCGAACACTCGGAGTCCAAGCAGAAATCGACACGGAGCAGCCGTGAGGACTGCCTGCCACGGAGCGCGATTTCCTTGGCCACACAGTCATGCGCAACTTGAAACCGGAAATTTCGCCCCTTGGATGGTCTGACCTGGTAGCCGTTAGCATGACCCCCAAACCAGCTGACCAACAAGGATTCAAAAAAACGGAAGAGAGAAGAACCCCATCGTCTACAACGACGGCAATGGGGCCGGCAGGGTAGCTGCGCCCGGTGATCGCTTCTACAGTGCCACAACCATACCTCGACTGCATGAGATCCTCGAAAAGAGCTCCTTCAGCCATGAAGCAAGAACACTGGACTAATGATGCTAGACTATGCAGGCACTACTGTGGTCAAAAGCAAAAGAGAAGCATGCATCAAGGTACAACCCTAGGAAGTGGGAGATGACAACACTTATCTTACAAGACGAATGCGGCAACGTGCGGGCCTGGTGAGCCACCGATGCGCCGGAGGCAGCTGGCAGCGAGCAAAGGCAGCTGGTCGTCGCCGAAAGACACCGCCGGCGAGCTGCGAGCACACGGCAAGACGCCGCAACTAGGATTTGTGCGGCGTCGCCTTCGAAGGTGGCCGCCGTTGCTGGAGTGACAGGCGACGGGAGAGGTGGCCGCCGTGGCCGGAGTGGCAAGCTACAGGAGCTCAGCGGGAGCTGAGCCTATTAGCTATGTGTATAGAAAATACTGCTATCTTTCAAAAGACTTATATTCAGGAACGAAGGGAGTGTCTCGTATGCGTGCACACACAACCACGTACACCCACACGCTGACATGTAGACACATGGGAAAGTGTTAGCCCGGAGGCCCAAATGCAGTACACATAGAACAAAGACACTTCGCACAAGAGTACTCGTTTTGGCCCGGAATGAGGCTGCGGACAGGACCAACTGTGCTAACGTACGTTGCCTCAAAAAAAAAAACCTGTGCTAACGTACGGAATCGACTGACGGTAATTAAACAATCAGATGCCTGATGAAGAGCCAAACCAATTTTTCTACCTTGTTCCTTAGCAGTTCACCCATTTTCAAAGTATTTGTTTCTCCTTTCTCTTCTACTCCCTTCGTTCAAAATTACTTGTCGGAAAAATAATAGAAATAGATGTATCATGAACTTAAATGCATTTACATACATTCATTTCTATGACAAGTAATTTGAAACAGAGAAAATATTTATGGATACATACATATTTTATTTGATGCGTATTTTGAAACCACGATAATTCAAACCTTAATATTGCCGTATACAACAAACATTCTCCTCAAAAAATCGTTACTTGAGGAGCGGCAATATTGAAGGACGACGAACCGTCGAAAGAAGGACCCGCAAGTCTATACCGCTCCGAAGAGAACGACATGTAGCAAATAAATCAAGAGCTAATTCCTGGATGTTGCTCGCAGATGTCAGAGCTCAGGAAAGACCCTGCAGTGAACGATTTGGTTTGCTGAGAGAAACCCCTCATCGCGACCCTTACCGGCCCCAGGGCCATTTGTTGGGCCTCCCCCAGCGTCATTCTCTCCTCAAATAAGAGACGCAAGCAGTCCAAAAACCAAAATGATAAATAAAACAGAAACGCTTGCCATCAATCAAAAAACTAGATTCGCCATGATATACAGTATGAATTTGCCAATTGACTGTAAAAACACATACTAGAATTCTTAAATTTTCATGATAGTTTTACAAACAAAATTTGAGAAAATGGACCTACGAGTAGGACAAAGAGATTTCCTAAAAAAATGTCATTGAATATGTATCAAAATTGTCATGGTAAATAGGCATATTAAGTTGTCATCAGAAAATGTACATAGTTTGCCGTTTTGTTATAAAAATGTTGGCATCTAGTAGTACGAGTAAGTCAAATGAAAACACAACATGAGGTTTTCCATGCTCCGTGGCAAACAAAAGCACATCACAAATTTGCCATAATCCATGGCAAGAAACTGTATAAAATCCTATGTAAAGTGATGGCAAAAATTAACAAAGATGTTCTCTAATTCATGGGAAAATAAAAATAAAAAGGTACGAACAAGTGACATGGAAAATTCCGAATTTGTAGACGTCTATATATAGGCAAAATGTAGAAAATTTTGTAAGTATACATAAAAACAAAATGATTGTACTGGTGACATGGTAAAAACAATCTGAAGATGCCATGTCGTTAAATCAATATTTCTAAAATTTGCCACGTGGAAAACACAAATTTACCAACATATTTCTTAGATGCAAAACAAAACAAATCTGGGTACACATGTTATGTACAACAAAATTGTCATGATCCATGGCAGACACTTTATAAAAAAAGTGAACACAAATCACAAGCCAAATTTGCCATGGAAACAATATTGGGTGTCAATAAATTTGACATGTTATGTTTCAAAACTTACCAGGGTAAAAGTTCCATAAAAAAGTGGTGGAACTACAACACATCTGCCATGGTATGTAAAATACAATGCCATGGTAAGTACAGTGCATTTTTCATGTGACAAAGTTAAAAAGTCTTTAAAATCCCATGATTTAGAAAATCAAATATTCCTTAGTTTGCCATGTGACATTAAAATATTGTTCTTAAAAACTGCCATGCGACCATTACATATTTCCAAAAAAGGTTTGTCGTGGTTTGTGGAGAAGAAGTACTAAACTTGCCATGTGCACATTTTTCAAAGTTGTAAAGTTGTGATGGGCAGGTGGTGCCCTCAGAAGAACATCTTTCGATATTTGGGGTCAATATTGCGGAAGGATAGAGATATCAATAAAGATGTGAACCATCGAATTAAAACCGGATGGATAAAGTGGCGTCAAGCTTCTGACATTCTCTATGACAAGAGGGTGCCACAAAAACTAAAAGGAAAGTTTTATAGGACGACGATTTGACCCGCAATGTCGTATGGCGCTGAGTGTTGGCCGACTAAAGGCGACATGTACAACAGTTAAGTGTGGTGGAGATGCGCATGTTGAGATGGATGTGTGGCCACACAAGGAAGGACCGAATCCGGAATGATGATATACGAGATAGAGTTGATGTAGCACCCACTGAAGAGAAGCTTGTCCAACATCCTCTGAGATGGTTTGGGCATATTCAGCTTATGCCTCCAGAAGCCCCAGTGCATAGCATACGGCTAAAGCATGTTGATAATATCAAAAGAGGTCCGGATTGACCGAACTTGACATGGGAAAATTCCGTAAAGAGAGACCTGGAGGATTCGAGCATCACCAAAGAACTAACCATGGACAGGGGTGCGTGGAAGTTTGCTATCCTCTGCCAGAACCATGAGTTGGTCAGGAGATCTTATGGGTTTCACCTCTAGCCTACCCCAACTTGTATGGTACTAAAGATTGTATTTTTGTTGTAAAATTGTCGTGATTTAGAAACACTACAATTATCTAATTTGACATGTGATAAAAAGTTGAACCTTTGTAATAATTGCCATACTTTTGAAAAAACAAAAAACTGAAAAATTGATGTGATATTACAAACAAATATTATAAACTTTCCATGTGAGCAATGTATATATTTACACAAGGTTGTGGTGATGTAGAAAAACAAAATTCATAAATTTTCCATGTGATACTGCAAATTTATTAAAAATTGCTGCCATTTATAGGGACGAAACAAAAATCTGAATTTGCCATGTGAGCAGTAGAAAGCAATTTTTTAAAAGAAAAAGAAGATATGCCATGTTTGAGTAAACAAACTTTTTTGAACTTTGCCATGAATTTTACAAAAAAATGCCATGTTACAATACAATTTTCTTAAAAAAATCATGTTTGAGTAAACAGAAAATTATGAATATTGCCATATGATTTGTCAAAACAATGCCATGCCACTTTACAAAAAAATATGTTTTTCAGAACATTTTATCTTAGTTTTTCCATGGAGTGGTGTTAGCGCATCTAGTGCCCCTTAGTGATTTTGGTGTATTGAAGACTTATAGGTTAAGGTAATAATGTGTTTGTTAGTGTACATATGCTCTATAAGTCGATGAGGAGTTTGATATATTCGAAGATTATTGACCCCTAAAAATGTATGTCTTCAACTGAAGACTTTGTGAAGACTTTGGTTTTCGTAGTTGGTGTGACCTTGAAGATATGAACGAGGAAAATGAAGAGTGAAGACTTTTGTTTTCGTAGTTTCATTTCCTTTATTTGAGTCATAGGAAACAACGTACTGTTAAAGGGGGACGAGGTAATACTAAGGAAAATTTCCAACTGATGCTCAACTCCAAAATCCACAACCTATTCAATGCTTCGAGTGAAGCCTTTGGAAATCTCATACAACTCAGTCAAATTCTTCAGTGACAGAGACGAAGTTCTTCTGGCCTCTGATGAATTTGAACTGGCTGAGGAGTTAGGATTTCGCCAGCGCGAATTGCCTACAAGTGAGAAACATGATATGTCTAAGGACTTTCATAGTTCAAAAATCCGACCATTGCTGTGCTTAGAGCCAGTTGTCCCCAATCAAAAATATCCACATAACGGTCATATCATTAGGGGCATTTATGTCTTATCATGTCAAGTTGTACCCCGGCTATAAATAGCCACCCCCACAACCACTAGTTGGTTGGCTGCTCTGAGAGAGAACTGACACTTGTCATTTCAGAGCAACCCATCCTCCGAGGACTTTGAGAGAAAATCATCAGTGAGTAAAAACCCACAACCAAACCACCAAACCCAAAGTGATTGAGCATCACTGAAGAAATTCCTGTGTGGAACCGATGCTTGTTACCTTTGAGGACTGTGCATCCTCCAGATGGTTAGGCGTCATGGTCTAGTACATCCTGCAGTCAGTTGGGGATCACGAAGTGACCTTTGTCTAGAGCATCTAGCAGTAAATTGTGGATTGTCGGGTGACCAGTTTGTGAGGGTTTTGGAAGTCTACCCTGAAGACTTACCATGAGTGTTGGGTGAGGACTGTGTGACCTTAGCTCAAGGAGAATACGGTAAGGACTGTGTGTCCTGGGACTATGTGTCCTCTGGTTTAAATACCAGGCCGCTCCAAACCAGATGTACAACTAGCACAACAGTTGGAACTGGGTCATCAAACCATTGTATTCATCGAGCTACCTGGTTCCATTTCCTCAACCCCTCCATTCCTCATAAACTTGTTGATGAAATTGATTATTATTGTTTGAAGAATTTGACTGAAGACTTTCACAATTTCCTCACCTCAAATTCTTCAAGTTACCTTGTTCATGACTGTTTATCCTGTGTCACGCTACTTACTATTTGTGCATGTTTCATTTCATCATGAAGACTATGCTGTTACTATGTTCCTCATGCACTTGAGTACTTATTCCGCTGCTACTATTGGAAATATGCCCTAGAGGCAATAATAAATTAGTTATTATCATATTTCCTTGTTCATGATAATCATTTATTATCCATGCTATAATTGTATTGATCGGAGACTTAAATGCATGTGTGGATACATAGACAAAACCATGTCCCTAGTATGCCTCTAATGGACTAGCTCGTTGATCAAAGGATGGTTAAGGTTTCCTAGCCATGGACATGAGATGTCATTTGATAACGGGATCACATCATTAGGAGAATGATGTGATGGATAAGACCCAAACTACAAACATAGCATATGATCGTGTCAGTTTATTGCTACTGTTTTCTGCATGTCAAGTATATGTTCCTATGACCATGAGATCATGCAACTCACGGATATCGGAGAGTGCCTTGTGTGTATCAAACGTCGCAACGTAACTGGGTCACTATAAAGGTGCTCTACAGGTATCTCCGATGGTGTCTGTTGAGTTGGCATGGATCGAGACTGGGATTTGTTACTCCGTGTGACGGAGAGGTATCTCGGGGCCCACTCGTAATGCAACATCACAATAAGCCTTGCAAGCAATGTGACTAATTGTTAGTTGCGGGATCTTGTATTACGGAACGAGTAAAGAGACTTGCCGATAATGAGGTTGAACTAGGTATGGAGATACCGACGATCGAATCTCGGGCAAGTAACATACCGAAGAACAAAGGGAACGTTATACGGGATTAACTGAATCCTTGACATAGAGGTTCGACCGATAAAGATCTTCGTAGAATATGTAGGAACCAATGTGGACGTCCAGGTCCTGCCATTGGTTATTGACCGTAGAGGTGTCTCGGTCATGTCTACATAGTTCTCGAACCCGCAGGGTCTGCACACTTAAGGTTCAGTGACGTTTCGGTAGTGTAGAGTTATGTATGGTGGTGACCGAAGTTTGTTCGGAGTCCCGGATGAGATCCCGGACGTCACGAGATCCGGAATGGTCCGGAGGTAAAGATTCATATATAGGAAGTCCCAGTTTGGTTTCCGGAAAAGTTTCGGGCTCATCGGTAGTGTACCGGGAGTGCCGGTAGTGTACCGGGAGTGCCGGTAGTGTACCGGGAGACCTTCGGGAGGGGTACTTCGACCCCAAGAGGTCCATGGGCTGTGGGAGAGTATTAACCAGCCCTTATTGGGCTGGGAAACAGCCACAAAGGCCCATGGCGCAGGAGAGAAAGTCCTAAAGCAAAAGGTGGAAAATCAGCCAATAGGAGGCAATCCTACTCCAACTAGGATTGGAGGTGAAGTAGGATTGCTTCCCACCTCCTATTTCGGCCAACCCAAACGCCTTGGATGCCTCTCCTCTCCTCTCCTCCTATATATACTAGTGGATTGGGTGGTTTTTGGACAGAATTTCCGGCCACATGCTACCCGTTTCACCGGTGCACAGTTTCTCCTCTAGATCGGTTTTCCGCAGCGCTTAGGCGAAGCCCTGCTGGAATCACTCCACCACCATCACCGGAGCGCTGTCACGCTGCCGGTGAACTCTCTCTCCTCTCCACCTCCTCTTGCTGGATCAAGACGGTGGAGATCGTCATCAAGCTGCACGTGTGCTGAACGCGGAGGTGCCGTCCGTTCGGCGCTAGATCGGAAGGACCGTGATCGAGATCGCGAGACGGTTCGTGATGAGATCGCGGAACGGATCGTGATGAGTTCGTGGGACCGATCGTGATCAAGATCGCGGGACGGATCGTGATGAGTTCATGCGACCGATCGTGATTGGATCGCGGGACGGATCGTGATGAGATCGCGGGACGCTCGGCGATTTAGATTGCGAAGATGTTCGACTACACCAACCGCGTTTCTTAACGCTTCACGCTTAGAGATCTACAAGGGTATGTAGATCCACTCTCCCTCTCATAGATGCTCATCACCATGGATAGGTTTGTGTGTGCGTAGGAAATTTTTTGTTCCCATGCGACGTTCCCCAACAGTGGCATCATGAGCTAGGTTGATGGTTCGATGAGATCTCGAGTAGAACACAAAAGGTTTGTGGGCGTTGATGCTTAGATTGCTTCCTCCCTTGGTTGGATTTTGGTTCAGTGGGATTGTGAGATGAAGCGGCCCAGACCAACATTACTCGTACGCTTACGAGAGACCGTTTCCCTCGATGCAACTTGTTGCTTAGATGGCTTGCGGGTGACAGTTTCTCTCACTTTAGTTGGATCGGATCCAACAAAGGCGGTCCTGAGAAGGTTTAAAAGCAAACTAGTGTATCACTATTGTGGTTTATGCGTAGGTGAGAATCGTTCTTGCTAGATACCCGTAGCAGCCACGTAAAATATGCAACAAAAATTAGAGGACGTCTAACTTGATTTTGCAGGGTATATTGTGATGTGATATGGCCAATTACATGATGAGATATATGTGATGTATGAGATGATCATGTGATGTATAGAATTTCACGACTTGCATGTCGTTGAGTACGGCAGCTGGCAGGAGCCATAGGGTTGTCTTTAATTATTGTATGACCTGCGTGTCAATCATTAAGCGCTATGTAATGCTTTACTTTATCGCTAAGCGGTAGCAATAAAAGTAGAAGCAGGGCTGGCGCCACAACCCCAATGGCAACACATTGATGGAGATCAAGATGATGGAGATCATGGTGTTGTGCCGGTGACGATGGAGATCATGCCGGTGTTTCGAAGATGGAGATCTTAAACACAAGTTCATGGCCATATCATGTCACTTATGAATTGCATGAGATGTTAATCCTTTTATGCACCTTGTTTTGCTTAGTACGGAGGTAGCATTATAAGGTGATCCCTCACTTGAATTTCAAGATGAACTGTGTTCTCCCCGAGTGTGCACCGTTGCGAAAGTTCGTTGTGTTGAGACACCACGTGATGATCGGGTGTGATAGACTCTACGTTCACATACAATGGGTGCAAGCCAGATTTGCACGCGCAGGACACTCGGGGTAAACTTGACGAGCCTAGCATGTACAGACATGGCCTCGGAACACGAGAGACCGAAAGGTCGAACATGAGTCATATAGTAGATATGATCAACATAATGATGTTCACCATTGCAACCACCTCAACTCACGTGATGATCGGACTAGAGTTGGTGAATTTGGATCATGTATCACTCGAATGATCGGAGGGATGTCAATTTGAGTGGGAGTTCTTAAGTAATATGATTAATTGAACTCATTATCATGAACATAGTCAAAGTGTCTTTGCAAATTATGTTGTAGATTACTAGCTCGCGCTGTAGCTCCCTTAAATTTTTATATGTTCCTAGAGAAATAGAGTTGAAAGATGTTGGTAGCAATATTGCGGACTGGGTCCGTGATCTGAGGATTGTCCTCATTGCTGCACAAAAGGCTTATGTCCTTAATGCACCGCTCGATGCGCCACTCCCTCTAGCGTCGTCTATAGATATTGTGAACATCTAACAAGCACGTTTCGATGACTACTTGATAGTTTAGTGCGTCATGCATTACGGCTTAGAATTGAGGCTCCGAAACGTTTTGAACGTCACGAAACATATGAGATGTTCTAGGAGCAGAGATTGTGATCTCAGGCTCGCGCCTGTGTTGCGAGATATGAGATCTCCAACAAGATTATTTGCCTGTAAGATGAAGGAGAATAGCTCAATCGTTGAGCATGTACTCAGATTGTCTGGGTACTACAATCGCTTGAATCAAGTGGGAGTTGATCTTCCAGATAAGATAGTGATTGATATAGTTCTCCAAGTCACTGTCACTAAAGCTACTAGAACTTAGTGATGAACTATAAAACACCAGGGATAGAAGTATTGATCCCTGAGCTGTTCGCGATGTTTGACACCGCGAAGGTAGAAATCAAGAAGGAGCATCAAGTGTTGATGGTTAATCAAACCACTAGTTTCGAAACGGGCAAGAGCAAGGAGGGAAACTTCATGGGTAGCAAGTCAGTTGCTGCTCCAGTGAAGCAACCCAAAGTTGAACTCAAACCCGAGACTAAGTGCTTCTATTATGAGGTGAGAGGTCGCTGAAGCGGAACAACCCTAGATACTTGGTAGATAAGAAGGCTGGCAACATCGACAGAAGTATATTTGATATACGAGTTATTGATGTGTACCTTGCTAGTACTCCTAGTAGCACCTGGGTATTGGATACCGGTTCGGTTGCTAAATGTTAGTAACTCGAAATAAAAGCTACGGAATAAACGGAGAACTAGCTAAGGGTGAGGTGACGATGTGTGTTGGAAATGTTTCCAAGGTTGATGTGATCAACATCGCATGCTCTCTCTACCTTCAGGATTAGTGACGAACCTAAATAAATGTTATTTGGTGTTTTGCGTTGAGCATGAACATGATTAGATCATGTTTGTTGCAATACGGTTATTCATTTAAGTCAGAGAATAATAGTTATTCTGTTTACATGAATAATACCTTCAATGGTCATGCACCCAGTGAGAATGGTTTGTTGAAATCTTGATCATAGTAATACACATGTTCATAACATTGATGTCAAAAGATACAAAGTTAAATAACGATAGTACCACATACTTGTGGCACTGCCGCAAAATGTCATATTGGTATAAAGCGCATGAAGAACTCCATGGTGATGGATATTTGGACTCATTCGATTTCGAATCGGTTGAGACATGCGAACCATGCCTCTTGGGCAAGATGACTAAAGGACCCCGTTGGATGGAGCGGGCAAGTGATTCATTGGAAATGATACATGTTGATGTACGCAATCTAGTGAGTCTTGTAGCGTGTAGTGGATATCGTTATTTTGTTACCTTCACTGATGATTTGAGTAGATATAGTGTATATTTACTGAATGAAACACAAGTCTGAATCGTTTGAAAGGTTCAAGCAAATTCAGAGTGAAGTTTAAAGATCATCGTGACAAGAAGATAAAAATGACTGCGATATGATCATGGAGGTGAATATCTGAGTCACGAGTTTGGCATACAACTTAAGACAATGTGAAAGTTGTTTCACAACTAAACGCCACCTGGAACACCATAGTGTGATGGTGTGTTCGAACATCATAGTTATGCTCTATTGGACATGGTGCGTGCTATGATGTCTCTTGTCGTTTTACTACTATAATTTTGGGGTTATGCTTTAGAGACAACTACATTCACTTTAAATAGGGCACCATCTAAATCCGTTGAGATGACACCATGTGAATTATGGTTTGATAGAAACCTAAGCTGTCATTTCTTAATACTTGGGGCTGCGACACTTGTGTGGAAAATGTTTTCACCTAATGAGGTCGAACCCAAGGCGGACAAATGGATCTTCATAGAATACCCTAAGATCAGTTGGGTGAACCTTCTATCTAAGATCCACGTGCAAAGTGTTTGTTACTAAAACGGATCCTTTCTCGAGGAAAAGTTTCTCTCGAAAGAATTAAGTGGGAGGAAGATAGAACTTGATGTGGTTGTTTAAACTTTGTTCAACCAGAGAGTAGCGCAGCGTAGGATGTTGTTTCTGTGAAGCCTACGTTAGTTGAAGAGGAAGTTAATGATGATGATCATGAAGCTTCAAGATCAAGTTACTATCGAACTTCGTAGGTCGACAAGGATGTGCACTGCTCGTAAGCGGTACGACAACCCTATCTTGGAGGTCATGTTGTTGGACAAATGATGAACCTACGAGCTATGGAGAAGCGATGATGGGCCCGGATTCCGACAAATGGTTGGAGGCCATGAAATCCGAGATAGGATCCATGTATGAAAACCGAGTGTAGACTTTGGTAGACTTGCTCGTTGGACGGCAGGTCGGTGAGTACAAATGGATCTTTAAAATAAAGACAAACACTGATGGTGAATGTCACTATTTGTAAAGCTCGACTTGTTGCAAAGATGTTTGTGACAAGTTCAAGGAGTTGACTACGATGAGACTTTCTCACTCGTAGTGGTGCTAAAGTCTGTTGGAATTATGTTAGCAGTTGTTGTGTTTTCAATTATGAAATCTGGCAGATGGATGTCACAACATCGTTTCCTTAACGGTTTACTTGAGGAAAGGTTGTATGTGATACAACCAGAAGGTTTTGTCAGGCCTAAGGATGCTAAAAGGTGTGCAAGCTTCGGTGATCCTTCCATGGACTGAAGCAAGCATCTCGGAGTTGGAATATACGCTTTGATGAGGTGATCAAAGTTTTGATGTTTATACAAAGTTTACGAGAAACTTGTATTTGCAATAAAGTGAGTGGGAGCACTATAGAATTTCTGATAAGTATATGTGGATGACATATTGTTGATCAGAAATAATGTAGAGTTTCTGGAAAGCATAAAACGGTCATTTGGAAAGTGATTTTCAAAGGAAGAACTGGATGAAGCTACCTAATTGTTGAGCATCAAAATCTATGGAGATAGATCAAGATGCTCGATGAGACTTTCAATGAGTGCATACCTTGACAAGATTTTGAAAGAGTTCAAAATGGATCAGTCAAAGAAAGAGTTCTTGCCTGATTTGTAAGGTGTGAAAGTTGAGTGAGACTCAAAGCTTGACAACGGCAGAAGAAAGAGAAAGGACGAATGTCGTCCCCTATGCCTTAGCCATAGGCTCTATATTATGCCATGCTGTGTATCGCACCTATGTGTGCCTTGCCATGAGTCCGTCAGGGGGTACAAGAGTGAACCAGGAGTGGATCACTGGACATCGGTCAAGATTATCCTCAGTAACTAAGAGACTGAGGAGATGTTTCTCGATTATGGAGGTGATAAAGAGTTCGTCGTAAGGAGTTACATCGATACAAGCTTTAACACTAATCCGGATGACTCGTAGTAGCAATCTGGATACGTATAGTGGAGCAGCCATTTGGAATAGTACCGAGCGGAGTGTGGTAGCAGTGTTTACAGTTTGACATAGGTATTTGCAAAGTACACACGGATCTGAATGTTACAGACCCGTTGACTATAAGACCTCTCTCACATGCAAAGCATGATCAAGCCCCAGAACTCGTTGGGTGTTAGATTCATAACAATGCGAATCACATGGTGATGTGAACTAGATTATTGACTCTAGTGCAAGTGGGAGACTGTTGGAAATATGCCCTAGAGGCAATTATAAATTAGTTATTATCATATTTCCTTGTTCATGATAATCGTTTATTATCCATGATATAATTGTATTGATCGGAGACTTACATGCATGTGTGGATACATAGACAAAACCATGTCCCTAGTATGCCTCTAATGGACTAGCTCATTGATCAAAGGATGGTTAAGGTTTCCTAGCCATGGACATGAGATGTCATTTGATAACGGGATCACATCATTAGGAGAATGATGTGATGGATAAGACCCAAACTGCAAACATAGCATATGATCGTGTCAGTTTATTGCTACTGTTTTCCGCATGTCAGGTATGTGTTCCTATGACCATGAGATCATGCAACTCATAGATATCAGAGGAGTGCCTTGTGTGTATCAAACGTCGCAACGTAACTGGGTGACTATAAAGGTGCTCTACAGGTATCTCCGATGGTGTCTGTTGAGTTGGCATGGATCGAGACTGGGATTTGTTACTCCGTGTGACGGAGAGGTATCTCGGGGCCCACTCGGTAATGCAACATCACAATAAGCCTTGCAAGAAATGTGACTAATTGTTAGTTATGGGATCTTGTATTACGGAACGAGTAAAGAGACTTGCCAGTAACGAGGTTGAACTAGGTATGGAGATACCGACGATCGAATCTCGGGCAAGTAACATACCGAAGAACAAAGGGAACGTTATACGGGATTAACTGAATCCTTGACATAGAGGTTCGACCGATAAAGATCTTCGTAGAATATGTAGTAATCAATGTGGACGTCCAGGTCCCGCCATTGTTTATTGACCGTAGAGGTGTCTCGTTTATGTCTACATAGTTCTCGAACCCGCAGGGTCTGCACACTTAAGGTTCGGTGACGTTTCGGTAGTGTAGAGTTATGTATGGTGGTGACCGAAGTTTGTTCGGAGTCCCGGATGATATCCTGGACGTCACGAGGAGCTCCGGAATGATCCGGAGGTAAAGATTCATATATAGGAAGTCCCAGTTTGGTTTCCGGAAAAGTTTCGGGCTCATCGGTAGTGTACCGGGAGTGCCGGTAGTGTACCGGGAGACCTCCGGGAGGGGTACTTCGACCCCAAGA
Source organism: Hordeum marinum (assembly GCA_022496015.1). Lineage (NCBI taxonomy): Eukaryota > Viridiplantae > Streptophyta > Magnoliopsida > Poales > Poaceae > Hordeum > Hordeum marinum. The sequence continues at coordinate 451,727,738 of CM039678.1, read as the reverse complement.
GGTCCATGGGCTGTGGGAGAATAATAACCAGCCCTTAGTGGGCTGGGAAACCAGCCACAAAGGCCCATGGCGCAAGAGAGAAAGTCCTAAAGCAAAAAGTGGAAAATCAGCCAATAGGAGGGAATCCTACTCCAACTAGGATTGGAGGTGAAGTAGGATTGCTCCCACCTCCTATTTCGGCCGACCCAAAGGCCTTGGCTGCCTCTCCTCTCCTCTCCTCCTATATATACTAGTGGATTGGGTGGTTTTTGGACAGAATTTCCGTCCACGTGCTACCCGTTTCACCGGTGCATAGTTTCTCCTCTAGATCGGTTTTCCGCAGCGCTTAGGCGAAGCCTTGCCGGAATCACTCCACCACCATCACCGGAGCGCCGTCACGCTGCCGGTGAACTCTCTCTCCTCTCCACCTCCTCTTGCTGGATCAAGACGGTGGAGATCGTCATCAAGCTGCACGTGTGCTGAACGCGGAGGTGCCGTCCGTTCGGCGCTAGATCGGAAGGACCGTGATCGAGATCGCGAGATGGTTCGTGATGAGATCGCGGAACGGATCCTGATGAGTTCGCGGGACAGATCGTGATCAAGATCGTGAGACGGATCATGATGAGATCGCGGGACGGATCATGATGAGTTCACGGGACGGATCGTGATGAGATCGTGGGACGCTCGGCGATTTGGATCGTGAAGATGTTCGACTACACCAACCGCGTTTCTTAACGCTTCCCGCTTAGCGATCTACAAGGGTACGTAGATCCACTCTCCCTCTCGTAGACGCTCATCACCATGGATAGGTTTGCGTGTGCGTTGGAAATTTTTTGTTTCCCATGCGACGTTCCCCAACAGTTTCCACTCAACGTGACTCTCGTGTTGATGTTCTTCGCAATCTCTTCAACCGCTTCAAGAGACTTGACAATGAAAATGTTCATTAAACTTTTGGTCGCCTCACTGATATCTCCAATGAGCTTCAAGCATTGGGTGCCAATGATATCATTGATCATGAAGTGGTGGAGAACCTGCTAAGATCTCTTGATTCCTCATTCGATACTCTAGCTTTGATGGTTCAAGAACGTGGAGACTACAAAGCACTTGATCCTGCTGATATTCTTGAGAGACTCAATACTCATGAATTCCAACAAACTAAAAAGAGAGACCTCTACAGGCCAAGCTATGGAAGATCTCGTGCTCTGAAGGCAAAAGCAATTTCCTCATCCAAAGAAGAAGATTCTGATAGCAGCCTTGGTGATCCTGAAGAATTGAGTCAGGAGCTAGCAATGCTTGTGAGGAAATTCTAGAAGTTCTCAAGGAGAGGTGGATTTGGTAGGACATCGAAGAATGGTTTGAGGAAATCAGATTCCTCAGATGACTACAAGAAAAGAAGCTGTCACCGTTGTAAGAAACCAGGTCACTTCATCTCTGACTGTCCTCTCTAGGAAAGACTCAAAGAAGAAGAAGAAGAAGTACAAGGATGACAGTTCTGATGACTCAAAGAAAAAGAAGAAGTCTTCAAAGTCCTAACCTGCAAAGTCCTCAAAGCACAAGAAGAATGGTTCCAGAAAGGCTCGGGCATTCATTGGCAAGGAAATGTATTCTGAGGAAGAATCTGAAGAATATGAAGAAGAAGAAGAATCTGAGGAGGATTCGGAATCTGGTGTTGCAAGCCTTGCTCTCGCCACTACTTTCGTCAGCAAGTCCATCTTCAACGATGAAGAAAATGACCACTTCAATGACTCTGATGTCAGCAATGATGATTATGCTCCCACCTATTGCTTCATGACAAAAGGCTCAAAGGTACACAAACATCATTCCTCATCCGAATCAAGTGAAGGTGAATCTGATGAATATGTGAAACCTAGCTATGCTAAACTTGTTAAACTTGCCAATAAGCAACAAAGTGCACTTGAAAAGCTTCAGAAATTGCTTGACAAAAGCGATGATCTGTTGAACTACGAAGTGGATCAGACTCAAACTCTGTCTAACGATCTCAAAAGTCTTCAGACAAAGTATAATAACCTTCAGAGTCATTATAATGACCTATTAGCCAATCATGAGGAGCTTTCTTATGAATTTCTTCAAAGAAAGCAAGTTCTTGAGAAACTATGGGTGTCACGTGAGGATCTCCAAAGGGAAAACGATTCCTTACTGGCTCAACAGATTAGTACCGCTCAGGAAGAATTTGTTCCACCTTGATTGAAATGCATCGAACGTGAAACTGCTAATTCTTCACCTGAATGTTCAAATGCTTCTATTGCTGCAAATTCTTCAACTGTTCCAGTGGTCTCAAATTCCTCATCTGAGGATACCATAAGTATCACTGACGATAATCCAGGGTTGAAGGAATTGTATGTGGCAGGCATGTACAAAAGTCTCAAAGGGCATCAAACCCTTTGCGATGTCCTCAAAAAGTAGATTCTGAACAGGAACCCTAGGAAAGAGGGTATTGCCTTTGTGAGGAAACTCAACGCTGATGGATCCTACTAGACACCTGAGTAGTACCCCAAAACCTCATGGGTTGCGGCGAAAGGACCTCCTGCAGATCCACCCACTTTATCTGGCTTTACTTGCGAAACTTCATATTCCTCTGATGAGTCACTTGACTCCAACTACAAATTCTTCAAAAATCAGAAATGTGAAGTATTTGCTAGATTTGTTGGAACTAACTATAGGAACGGTTCTCCTATGAAGAAAATCTGGGTTCCCAAGAGCTACCTACAAAATCTTCAAGTGAATGTCCTCACGACACCACTCATGAAGAATAGGAACCCCAGATCAAATTACTCATATGGACCAAAGCCTTCACTTGGACCAAATTCCTCAAATGGTCAAAAATATCACTCTCGTGCTAATGCCTCTGTTTCACAGGGAAAACCTAAGAGTTATGAATATGTGCATTATTCTACAAACCATTATGTTCATAAGTCCTCGAAGAATTCCTCTGCTTATTCATTTGAGTACTCTAACCCTCGCCCTGTGAAACGAAGCGCACTTGCTTCAATGCCTCCCTTCTCATATGGTGCTCGCAGAATGATGAACTCTTTGCCACCCCCTCTAGATATGGGTGGTGAAGAAATCGAACTAATATCTTATGCAGTGTCAGGTCTCCAGATGAATTTGAATATCTGATGAATTTGTTGGAGACCTGAGGAAATGCTTGAAAGGACGCAAGCTAACCTTGTAGAAATGAATTCTTCATTTCTCACATATTCACACTACTTGCTTACTATCTTGTGTGATGAAATCATATCTGATGAAATTGATGTCATATTCTTTACTCTGAAGCATATGAGTCCGCAAGTTGTACTAATTCATCTGCAGGATGATACTCCAAAAGCTACCGAGTGGGTCCTCAATAGTGGATGCACAAACCACATGACTGGTGACAAGAATCTATTGACGAATTTGCCACTTGCTCCATCTCCTCTGAAGCATATTACCTACACAGATAAAGGAAAAAAGAAAGGTATTGGGACTTGGTAAGGTTGCAATCTCTAAGGACCGAACCATGGATAAGGTGATGTTGGTCGAATCCCTCGGATTCAACCTTATGTCTGTCTCAATGCTTTGTGATCTTGATATGGTTGTTGTATTTGGAAAATATTGTTGTGTTGTCATCATGGAATCTAACAATTCCAAAGTCTTCGAAGGCTTTAGGAGAGGAGACTTGTATATTGTTGTATTCTCTATAGGTCCTCAGCCTGCCACATGCTTACTTGCAAAGTCTTCAGAAGGCTGGCTAGGGCATCGATGACTTGGACATGCGGGTATGAGGAACTTGCACACGCTCGTGAAGAAAAAGCACGTCATTGGCATCGAGGGTGTCAAATTACTCAAGGACCACCTCTGCAGTGCATGTGAGTCTGGAAAGATGACCAGATCCAAGCATCCCTCAAAGACAATCATGACCACAACACAACCTTTTGAATTGCTTCACATGGATCTCTTTGGCCCCACTCATTACTCCACACTAACAAATTCTTCAAGTTTGTATGTCTTTGTCATTGCTGATGATTACTCTCGATACACTTGGGTGCATATTATTCTGTACAAGACTGAAGTGCAGGATGTCTTTAGACGATTTGCTTCAACGGCCTCCACCAACTTTGGCGTCAAGATCAAGCATATTAGGAGTGATAATGGGACTGAGTTCAAGAACACTAATCTTTATGAATATCTTGATGAACTTGGTATTACTCATGAGTTATCTGCCCCTTATACTCCTCAGCAGAATGGCGTCGTGGAGCGCAAGAACAAGACTCTTGTGGAGATGGCTTGCACCATGCTTGATGAATACAAGACTCCTCGTCGCTTCTGGCCTGAGGTAATTGATACTGCGTGCCACATTATCAATAGGGTATATCTTCACAAATTCTTCAAGAAGACTTTGTATGAACTTATGACTGGCAAGAAACCCAATGTAAGTTATCTCAAAGTCTTCGGTGCAAAATGCTGGATCGGAGATCCTCACCAAAGTTCTAAATTTGCACCGGACGCACATGAAGGTTTTATGCTTGGTTACGGAAAGGAATCGCACACCTACAGAGTCTTTAACACCTACCATAACAAGGTTGTTGAAACTGTAGATGTGTGGTTCGATGAAACTGATGGCTCGCAAAGAGAGTACCTGCCTTCTGTGTTAGATGAACAGTCTCTTGAGGAATCCATCAAGTTGAAGGCAATTGAAGATATCATACCCACTGAGGAAGTCATTCCAACGAATGAAGACTTTCATGTTGATACACCTGAAGAAAATGGTGCTGATGAAAATCCTCAGCCACGTCAACCTGCTCATCCAAGAGTTGCAAATGAAGTGCAGATTGACAAAATCATCGATGACATCAATGCACCAGGTCCCCTCACTCGCACAAAAGCTTCACATTTAAATAAGTTTTGTGGGCACTTTGCCTTTGTCTCTATCATAGATCCCACCAAAGTTGATGAAGCATTCAAGGAGCCTGAGTGGATTCAAGCTATGCAAGAGGAATTGCATCAATTCAAGCTCAAGAACGTATGGGAACTTGTCAAGCGGCCAGATCCTCGCAAGCATAACATCATAGGTACCAAGTGGATATACCGCAACAAGCAAGATGAAAATGTCCTTGTGGTGAGGAATAAGGCTCGTCTTGTAGCTCAAGGCTACACACAGGTTGAAGCAATTGACTTTGATGAAACATTTGCACCTGTTGCTAGACTTGAATCTATTCGCATATTGCTTGCTTATGCTAACCATCATAATATCATATTATATCAAATGGATGTGAAAAGTGCATTCCTCAATGGTAAGCTTGAGGAAGAAGTATATGTTGCTCAACCTCCAGGTTTTGAAGACCCTAAGCATCCTGACAAAGTCTTCAGACTCAACAAGGCCCTCTATGGCCTCAAGCAGGCCCCTCGGGCGTGGTATGACACTCTGAAGGAATTCCTCATGAAGAAAGGCTTCAAACCCGGTTCACTCGACCCCACTCTTTTCACAAAATCCTATGACAATGAACTGTTCATATGCCAAATATACGTAGACGATATTATCTTTGGCTGTACTGACAAACGTTACAGTGATGAATTTGCCTATATGATGAGTGAACGATATCAAATGTCTATGATGGGAGAGTTGAAATTCTTCTTAGGTCTTCAAATTCGTCAGCAAGACAACGACATCTTCATCTCACAAGAGAAATACCTCAAGGATGTTCTGAGGAAATTCGACATGCAAGATTGCAAAGGCGTCAAAACTCCAATGCCTTCAAAAGGACACCTCTGCACTGATGAAAATGGTAAAGATTTTGATCAGAAGGTATACCGCTCCATGATTAGCTCATTATTGTATCTATGTGCATCTAGGCCTGATATTATGCTGAGTGTTTGCATGTGTGCCCGATTCCAAGAAACACCGAAGGAATCACACCATAAGGTTGTGAAACATATTCTTCGATACTTAGCTCACACACCAACGTTTGGATTATGGTATCCCAAGGGCTCAAATCTTCACCTCGTCGGATACTCTGATGCTGACTATGCTGGAGATCGTGTGGACCGCAAGTCAACCTTAGGCACATGCCATTTCCTCGGACGATCCTTAGTCTGTTGGTCCTCGAAGAAGCAGAACTGCGAATCATTGTCTACTGCTGAAGCTGAGTACATTGCTGCTGGTTCATGCTGCGCTCAGTTACTATGGATGAAGCAAACCCTCAAGGACTATGGCATCACGTTGAAGAATGTGCCTATTTACTGCGACAACAAGAGTGCCATCAAGATTGCTTACAACCCAGTTCAGCACTCCAAGACCAAGCACATCTAGATTCGTCATAACTTTCTTCGAGATCATGTACTCAAGGGAGACATCTCCATCTACCACATCCCCACTAAAGAACAACTGGCCGATATCTTCAGAAAGACCTTGGATGAAAAGAGATTTTGCAAGTTGTGGTGTGAGCTAAACATATTAGAATCTTCGAATGTTCTTTAAAAAGGACACACATCCTAACACTTATGTAAAATTGATGACTTAGATGTGCAACACACGATGTAACGTTTTTCTTCAATCAATGAAGAATAACCCTCTAAGTGTGAAGAAATTAATGAAGAATTTGATTCTCAGAACCCTACGACAATTGTATGCGGTGTCTGAAATCATCATTCTTATACAGTGGGTCACGCCACCAACCAAAGTTGAAATTCTTCAAAATTGAGTTTTTTATCATTTTGCAAATTCTTCAAATTATCAAATTCCTCAAGTTTTCAAATTCCTCAACTTTTCAAATTCTTCAAACTTTGAAACTCATGTTCTTCATTGACTATATATACATATATTTGAGTTTTCAATGTCCTCAACAACATTCACTTATTGCTAATTCTTCAAGTTAATTTTCACCTAAGTGAATGTGATCGGACCCCTTCCCCCTCTATGCTAAACTCAACCCAGTCTGTTCACAAAATTCTTCATATGCGTTCTACTTTGAAACTTGTTCAAAGTCTTCACTGTGTCCTTGACAGCTGAAGAATTTGCGAACGAAAACTTTGAAATTTTCACTGTCAAAATTTTCAGCGGTTCCTGCTCAAACGGTTCCGATTCCCGCGACTGGATAACCCATGATCCCCTACTATCGCCACTTCTCAGTACGTGGGTGACACCTGTCGCATGGAGAGCAAGGGTTAGGGGCAATCCTGTCCAAAATCTTCGGGCGGATTGGTTTTCACTTCCACTATAAATAGCCCCTCCCCTTCAACTGTGCTCGGTTACTCCTCATCTCTACTCTCTCCCGAGCTCCAACCTAGCGCCGCCGCTAAAGTAATCAACGCTGGTGTGGAAGAGCTTCACTGCCTCGACCTCGCTGTCACCGTACTTGCATCGTCCGTGGAAGTCTTCATCCCGCCGCCGCTATAGCTGTCTCCCTCTGTCAAACTAGGGTGTGGGAGATCTGAACTGAAGAACTTCCCAATCTCATACATCAGTTCATCGTGTTCTTCACAAGGGTGAATAAAATTTATTTTTGCTACCCTTGTTTGATCTTCAAATGTTCTTCATATTCCTCAAAAGGTGTTTATTCTTCATGAATCTTATTCTAAAAGCACCTTACATCTTCATATACTTGATGATTTTCCCTAAGTAATGATTTTCTTCAAGATTCCTCAATTGTGTGAATCCTCAAAATTTGCACAACTCTGGAACCTAAGACAAAGAACACTTAGTGAAATTCCTCAAGACACCCATGGTCAAATTCCTCACACCTATTTTTATTTAAAAAATTCTGAGAATGCATATGACCTCTTCAAATTCCTCGCACCTATACTCTTTTCATAGGTACAACATGTCCGCTGATGAATCACTAGGTTCTCATCAACTTAACTCATTTGCAATGTTCCTTGAGGAAAATGGTATACTTCTTCAGAGTCCTCAAGAGCTCAAATTCCTCAGGTGAAGAAAATGGCTGACGAAAAGAAACCTCAGAAAGGTGGAAAGAAGCCAGATGTGCACACTGCTTTTGAGACCAGATGACTTGTATGAGGAATACTGCACACCCGATGAAGAAACTCATGGCAAAGAAACGACCAAGCAGAGAAAAATTTGTCTGCAAAAAATTGAGAGGAGGTGGGCAAGGGAATGGAAGGAATATCGTTATGTAACTCCAAAATACATGATGAAATTCGCTGTGAAACCTCCTTGCAGCAGGCCTCCCCTGGCTAAAAATCAAATTGCTGATCCCACGAGTCTCAAGACTGGTGAGGACTTTCCTCATATGCGGGAGAAACAGCAAGCCAAGCTGGCGAAGAAAGCCAAAGAAGCAATGAAGAAATTTCCTCATATGCTACACCACTCTCTTCTGCACCGGCTTATGAACTTGTACCATTTGGGATTGACTATGTCATCCCAAATGAAGAAGATGAAGATCATTCTACTACTTCGACAGAGCAGATTGATGAAGAAATTGAAGTTGAAGACATTGCTTCAACTCCAAAGGTATCATCGCCCTAGCCTTAGTTCACTGCTAAGAGGCTGGTGTTGAAGAAATTGATGAGGATGTAGACATTGGCAATACAACTCTTGTCATCAATGATGAATATTGGGAATCAGCACACCCAAATTCACCAATGACTACTCCTCTAACACAGATTCCTCAGTCGCCTGCGCCGACTAAATAAATACATGAAGAATCTGCTAATCAGACCACCCAAGTCACTGAAGAAATTCTAGCTGCAACAACTGATGACTTTGCTGCTCCACCTGAAACTGAGGAACCAGCCCTCCAAATTGTTCAGTCTGAAGAAGTTCCTCCTATGCCAAAGGAGATCAAGGGCCGCTTCAAGCCAAATCTTCAACCGAAGCCAAGAATGCCATTCAAAGGCTCAGCGCACCCCAAATTCCTCAAGAGCAATTTCTTCAATGAGTGCATGTTCTTCACAGGTCCAAATCCTTATGACTTTGCGAGGGCCAGTCGTAGCAGATTCTGGATGGCAACTCAGCTAAACTACTATGCATCAGTCCTGTTCAAGAAGAAGAAAGTCTTCGAGCACCACCAAATTCCTCGTGCTGACATGGAAACACTTCCATCGTTCACACCAGTGCTCCAAGTTCTTCACGATGCAGGCATTCTTCCTTTCTGCATCGACATCTGCGACTGGAATGAAGAACTCATCCTTCAGTTCTATGCCACACTACATATCAATGGAAATTCTTCAGACATCAACTCCTGGGTTTTGGACTGGATGACAGGATCAACTCACTTCACTGCTCAAGCTTTTGAATTGCTTCAGTGTTTACCAGTTCCAATCCCCTCAGATGAAGCTCGTAGACTGTTTGATGAACATGCACTTCCAAATCAGCTGATGCAAGTGCTGATGAAGACATTGCCTCTTGGAAAGCCTCAACGGAAAACCTTACTTGTGAAGGATTTTCTATATGTGCCCAGGACGGTCTACCGCATACTCACAAATACTCTATGTCCTCAGAAGGGCTACAATTTTGAAGAATAAGAAGTGGAGGGAGTCATGAAGAATATGCTCTTCAACATAATTCATGGGATTCTCATCGACTTACACGACTTCTTCATGAGGACATTGGCCAATGCTGCTTTAGCTCCATTTGAACAGAAGCCTTATGCGCCTTGGATCATGAAATTCATCAGGACAAAGTCCTCAGTTCCCTTCAAGGCTGATTTCCATAACCACTTTGGCTTCCTACCTCCAATCGAAGTCATCAAGAGCACAATTGACTCAGTGGAAGGAAAAGGCAAGACTGTCATTGATGAAGGCACTCGTCCATTGGATGGACAGTTTCGCAAAGCTGCTTCCTTCTCCACCAGTGATGACACTGCAACTTAGGACTCGGAAGCAAAGGCCTCTGCTCAAAGACCTCAAGAGTCTGCCCCGCGTGTGATGACTGATTGTGAACTTCTAATCAGTCTTCATCAGAAGGTCGATCAGAATCACAAGTGGGTAAAGCGTCAACTTGGTTACATTGTGCAAAACATGTCTGTGACTCAGAACTCTGTGAACAGAATTCACTACTATGCACATGAAACCCTCAAGTGCATCTAGTGCCCCTTAGTGATTTTGGTGTACTGAAGACTTATAGGTTAAGGTACTAATGTGTTTGTGAGTGTACACAGGCTCTATAAGTCGATAAGGAGTTTGATATATTCGAAGATTATTGACCCCTAAAAATGTATGTCTTCAACTGAAGACTTTGTGAAGTCTTTGGTTTTCGTAGTTGGTGTGACCTTGAAGATATGAACGAGGAAAATGAAGCATGAAGACTTTTGTTTTCATAGATTCATTTCCTTTATTTGAGTCATAGGAAACACCGTACTGTTAAAGGGGGCCGAGGTAATACTAAGGAAAATTTCCAACTGATGCTCAACTCCAAAATCCTCAACCTATTCAATGCTTCGAGTGAAGCCTTTGGAAATCTCATACAGCTTAGTCAAATTCTTGAGTGATAGAGAAGAAGTTCTTCTGGCCTCTCATGAATTTGAACTGGCTGAGGAGTTAGGATTTCGCCAGTGCGAATTGCCTACAAGTGAGGAACATGATGTGTCTGAGGACTTTCATAGTTCGAAAATCCGACCGTTGCTGTGCTTAGAGCCAGCTGTCCCTAATCATAAATATCCACATAACGATCATATCATTGGGGGCATTTATGTCTTATCATGTCAGGTTGCACCCTAGCTATAAATAGCCACCCCCACAACCACTAGTTGGTTGGCTGCTCCGAGAGAGAACTGACACTTGTCATTTCAGAGCAACCCATCCTTCGAGGACTTTGAGAGAAAATCATCAGTGAGGAAAAACCCACAACCAAACCACCAAACCCAAAGTGATTGAGCATCACTAAAGAAATTCCTGAGTGGAACCGACGCTTGTTACCTTTGAGGACTATGCATCCTCCAGACGGTTAGGCGTCATGGTCTAGTGCATCCTGCAGTCAATTTGGGATCACGAAGTGACCTTGGTCTAGAGCATCCAACAGTAAATTGTGGATTGTCGGGTGACCAGTTTGTGAGGGTTTTGGAAGTCTACCCTGAAGACTTACCACGAGTGTTGGGCAAGGACTGTGTGACCTTAGTTCAAGGAGAATACGGTAAGGACTGTGTGTCCTAGGACTGTGTGTCCTCTGGTTTAAATACCAGGCCGCTCCAAACCAGGCGTACAACTTTCACAGCAGTTGGAACTGAGTCATCAAACCATTGTCTTCATCGAGCTACCTAGTTCCATTTCCTTAACCCCTCTATTCCTCATAAATTTGTTGATGAAATTGATTGTTACTATTTGAAGAATTTGACTGAAGACTTTCACAATTTCCTCACCTCAAATTCTTCAAGTTACCTTGTTCATCACTGCTTATCCCGTGTCACACTACTTACTATTTGTGCATGTTTCATTTCATCATGAAGACTATGCTGTTACTATGTTCCTCATGCACTTGAGTACTTATTCCGCTGCTAGTTATTCATCACATTTCAAATTCCTCAAAGTTGAAATTCCTCAAGTGATGAATTTGTAAAAATCGCCTATTCACCCCCCTCTAGTCGATATAACGCACTTTCAAGTGGTACTAACAATTTTAGAAATTTGACATATTTTATAGATAACATGGCAAATATGCTTAAGAAATTGGGGATACACATGATATATTTAACAAATTTGTTCACATAAATTTGACATCCATCAGTTACAAAGCCGCATGTTTAATGGAAACAACACGTTATCTTGGATCATGAGAGGGGGGGACACACTAGAGCACGTACAAGAATTACTAGGTACGATATTGATTATACACTGCATTGACATTGGATGGCAAATGGAAACAACGTGTAGTACAGAAGGAGCATCTAGGGTATCTTCTTCATCGGCTCAATGGTGTTGGCATGCCTAAAAACAAACATACCAAATTAATCATCAAGAAGACTAAGGCACAAATCACGAGGGGGCGAATGAAGGAAGTGGGGGCAAATTGGCTAGCAACACACCTAATTATATGAACCTATTCTTAAGCTACACTTTTGCGCTGAGGCCCATAGCATCGTACTCACATGACCCTATTTTAAAAGGAACAATTCATATATTCTCTTTTATTTTAGTCGTGGAAAAAACTAGAACTTTTATTTTTTAGTGAGCGCAGTTCCTAGTAAAAGAAATTATGTATCCTTCCCTTTGAATGAGCTGAGAGAGTTGTGTAGTCGTCGGGGGTATTATTTGGGGATAAAGAAATATGCTATTGTGACAACACTACTAGAAGTACAACTACTTGTGTGGATATACATCGTATAATGATAGACACTTGTTCAAAACACAAGGATCCATACCTCCCATAGCTGACTCCTAAATTGAAGGACACTAACAGTTTTTTAACTCGGATATAATAAGTCTTCCTTGGGTTACTTTAATGGTAGTATTTACATTTTCTGTTTCACTGGTAGTATGGGGAGGGAGTGGAATCTGAATTCAAGAATGATTACTGGTTACTAAACTTTTATTTTTCTTTTATTTTTGTTATCCTTTGGAAGGATATGTGCGATGATGGATTAAACTCCTGACACTAAGAGAATCATGGATGCAGCAAAGCAAGACAAACCGGGTGTACTCCACCTCGGGACATCCTTTCTTCCTGACTCGTTACCTTCCTGTAGCGATAAAACTTCTAATGGATGGGTTTTTCTTGGTCGCACGGGGATGATAAGCTTGTGGAGACATGATACAAAGTTTGAGAATACATCACATCAACCTGCGAGCATTAGCCGATCTGGTACATCAATACATCAATTGTGTGAAGACCCCTTTGGGTCTGACTTTAGGTTAATGGGAGTAACCAAAGGAGACTGCACCCCTCAGCCATGCCACGTCCAAGCCGAAAAACTTGAAGGTGCACGAGGCTCTCATTGAGAATGCTTGGTTATGGTACTAAAACTACTACTAGCCTCGGTAGGGTGGAGAGCACGACCTAATGTTCTAGAAGGGCTCACAAGTAGGTATTTTACCTAGGTTCGGATAATCATGGTCGAGGTAATACTGTACTCCTGCTTTTGGTTTGATTGATTGCGAGAAAATGCCTCATGTGGATTATTGCCACCGAGACGATGGTAACATGTTAGATGATCTCAAACTATCCCCCAACCTTTCCTTAGAAAGGGGGCAAGATCTAGGGTCACATGTTTCCTAACTAGCCTAGAGCCCCAATCAGTTGAGGGGTCCTTGGCTTCTCACCAAGATGGAGAACCTTCTAGAAGATGGACTTCATGTGTGGGTGAAGGGTCCTCGCTGCATCCTAGCCTACTGGGCCCTGAGACCGGCCTAATGGGTTTCCTAATAGATAGGTGGTGGGCTTGAGAATTTGTGATCTTTTTTGAGAGATTCTTACTTGGTTTCCGCCGGAATATTTCGTTTTCTGGTTATTTCTAACGTTAATCCTTCGAAAGAGAAGAAAATCCATTTTTCCAATTTTGGTAGGAAATATCATATATGGAAGGAAATCAAGGGGAATTACTACAAATCAAGTCAAATATGGCAACTTCCATGTGGAGAGTCAAGCCACCAGGTGCACTAGAGCAAAATATGGCCTTCCACACGACCACAAGCGCTCATTTTAAAGGTCGTATGAGGCGCCAACAGCTTCACCACGTCTATACAAGACACTTTCATGAAGGAAATAGAAGGAGGAGAGAACCTAGTCGTCGCCACTACGCCCAAAATAGAGGAGGAGGAAATCTGAAGAATCTTTGGAGATCTTCTTAGTTTTGGTCCTTTTATCTCCATCATCATCTCATCCTTCTCTATTGTAAGATCAAATCCAAGTTGTGAGAATGAATTGTAACTCTACTCACTCTCATCTGGAGACTACTTGAGTTATCCATTCATCTTATTGTAGATCTTTTTTCACGGTATTATCGATATGATTTTCATGAGTTTAATCTCAGGTGCGATTGGTTTGTCTCTTATGATGCGTGAGTAATCCCCCGAGGCATGGGCGATGTAGGTGAGTGGTAAGATTCATCTATGCCTGATCTATATGTCGTCATTTGTATTTGTAGTATTGCGATATGTCTAGTAAGTGGTTATATTGTGGTGAACCATATGGGTGTTGTCCAATTTAAGGGCCCAAGCAACACGATCTCAATAAACACACATGTAACACATATTGTTTGGGAAATCTGTGACCTCGACGTGATAGGCGGAGATATCTAGGAGCGACGAAGACAATAGGAGATAATGGTGATCCATGAAACTTATTGCTTGGCTCTGGTCCAAGGACCATAATTGCGGAGGCGGCTACTCTATGGCAACGAAAGCAGGACCATAGAATGGAATGCAAACCTTTTTGCCTTGGTATTCTGGTTCATTGGTCCACTAGGATAGTAACAATATTTGCAGAAGCACACACAATTACTTTGCACAAGAATTGTGACTCCTTGTGCGTGATAAAAATACCAATATAAATACTCTCATCTACTCTTTGTTGTGACGATAACTCATTGGGATACTTCCACGGAAGTGCTACATAACCCCGTTTGGCTTACAGGCACCAACGGGCCACCCCCGATCTAGTACACCGTCACTTGGATCTCTAATACCAAATTCACCACCGATTTCTCATGGAATCACATCCACAATTTCGTTGGCCTTTGGACTCTTCTACATTATTTCCACTTGGATGACCTCGTGGAGGATGACATTGTTTGGAAGCATACGAATAGTTACTCGGTGGCTTTCGCCTACAAGCGCAATTCTTGGAGACCCTTCTATCCCATATGGGACATACATTTTGGAAGGCTTGGGCTCCTCCCAAGGTCAAGTCCTTAGTGTGGTTGACTATTCAAGATGGGGTGTGAGGCACCGATCGTTTGGCTAAACATGTGTGGCCAAAGTGTGGCCTTTGCCCTCTTTTGCAAAAAGGAGCATGAATCAGGGGCACATCTCTTCTACAAATGCTGATACACGCTTGGGCTTTGGAACTTAGTAGGGTGTGGCTTCATCTTGGGACCATCGATACCTCCTTGTGGCACTTGGAACCGCCAAGGAGTGGTGGATCAACTTGTGTGTTGAAAATTTGAAAAGAAATGACGTCCCGTGTCTTATGTCATAAAAGCATCCCTCCGCCTATTTTGCTTAGCACAATAAAAAAACAAGGTTGGCCTTTGGGTCACCGCGGGGTCAAAAAGTAAGTGGCAATAATACCAGGAGTTTAATCTTTTCTATGTAAGGGTATCACTTGTGATGTACAAACTTTCTCTTCTCAATTGATCAATAAAGCAAAACTTATGCCTTCCTTTTGAAGAAAAAGAAACGATGACGCTGCATGCACCATGGAAGACCTTCAATACGATGCGAGCGAAAGCTATTGCAACAAGTAGCAACGATGGCTTTTTCTTACAACAAACAAGCCCAAGGCCTTTTTTTATTCCCCTACAATCAGCCTTCAGTTTTTTACCATGGCAAATCTAAAGCTTTTATGGTAAATTATGTTCTTCGAGGATGGCAAATTTAGTTGACGAGCATGACAAATTCGTCTCAGTTCACAGTTTTGATGTTTTTATCTTTTTGTGGAAAAAACAAACCCAAAGCCTTAATACTAGAGCCACCGGTATATGTGTTGGACATGGGCTCTCTGGTCATAGTGGAAAGTAATTTAAACTAGTAACATACATATAATATGTATGTTACTAATTTAAGTTATTAGGTTCATAGTGGATAGTAATATATGTGCGATATTATGAATCCTTAATTTATTTAGATATAAACATTTTTTTGCGTTGAGATGTGTTATGTTACGATAACATAGTATGTCATTACAAGCATCTTCCTTCTTATTAATTAATTACATGCCACATAAACACGCTTGTTTCAGGATGCATTATGTCATCATTAGTTAAATTACTTTCATCATGACCGACCAAAACACTAAAATTACCGGAATATACACAAAATAGCACATAAGAAAAATCCCACCGACACGGAGACAAATGGCTCGGCCAAGAACACCGGACGCACAGATCATCCGTAACTGTGTCAAGTTTTGGTGCGCAGCTTCTTCCTGCTTAGACGGTCTGGGTGTCTGTCCAGAATCCAGAGGTGGTGCCCAGCCGCTCTATGGCCACACGCCTGGACACGCCAGAGCCACCAGAACCCTAGAACTTCCGATGAGTCGTGCGTAGCATGATTGATGAATCATCCCGCACTGAGGCGTGCGCGCACTGGGCCACCTCTTCGGCTGCTAGCTCTCGGCTGGACAGGGGACAAAACCCACATGGATCGAGCCAGCAGCACCTCTGGGCCCGCCACTACACCCGGGCTCGTGCTTCTGCGCCCGCCTTGATCCAACGCCTGGCCCGGCCAGCGATTACCTTTCTGGCGCTGCGCCATTGGCACACCTTGAGTCGAGGCCCAGGCCGGCGACAATCCTTTTGGCGATGCACCATTGGCATTTGCGTGGCAATGCAAAATGTACAGCCAAGCATCGCATATCTAACAGTTGCCACCTCAAAAAAAAAATATCTAACAGTTGTCGTGCTGGACTAAAGTTATAGGTATTTTTTTTTAAAGTAGATTTTTCATTTGCGGGATAAAAAAAAAGGAAACTTATGCATATATGCCTCACATTTTAGCTTGTGGTTTTTAAACCGAGAATGGAACAATATTGAGGATTGTTTTAAGAAAGGGTTGAGTAGGTGACGAGACAAAAACTTACCTTATGGTGGTCGGTTAGTACTGTTTAACTTGATCTTGAACAGTCTACTCGTCTTTTATGTCCTTTCCAGAGATGGCTCATGAAAAGAGACTACTACCTATTGCACGCAATTTATGCACCCAAATGAAGCAGTGTTGGCAATTAGGTTGTTACAGCATTGCACTGAGAAATTTCAGTTGCCTGCAAACATGACAAGTCAGGATGTTCTTTGTCAGAAGTTCTTATCGGCCGACTTTCAAGAAATAATGCGACTGGGTCATTATACTGAGAATAATTGCCAATTTGAGGGTGGTCCGAATGTCTGGAACATGATCTCGCATGCCCCCCTAGAGGTAGTGTATTTGGTCACATGCTCGCAATGGAGCCACTTGGCGTGCATCACAACCATTACAAGGGGATATTGATAATCTCCAAGTGCAAGGAATCATCGTAGCAATTTTCAAAGGTGGAAATGATAAGTATAGAGTGTCGAACCCATAAGGAGCTAAAGGTAAGATCAATATTCTCTAAAGTCCTACTTGCCACTGTTGGGGAACGTTGCATGGAAAACAAAAAATTTCCTACGCATACGCAAGATCTATCCATGGTGATGAGCATCTCGAGAGGGATAGTGGATCTACATACCCTTGTAGATCGCTAAGCGGGAAGCGTTAAGAAACGCGGTTCGTGTAGTCGAACGTCTTCGCGATCCAAATCGCCGAGCGTCCCATGATCTCATCATGATCCGTCCCGCGATCCAATCAGGATCCATCCCGCGAACTCATCACGATCCGTCCCACGATCTCATCATGATCCGTCCCGCAAACTCATCACGATCCGCCCCACGGTCTCATCACGATCCGTCTCGCGATCTTGATCACGGTCCTTCCGATCTAGCGCCGAACGGACGACACCTCCGCATTCAGCACACGTACATCTTGATAACGATCTCCACCTTCCTGATCCAGCAAGAGGGAGCAGAGAGGTAGAAGTGTCCTCCGACAACATGACGATGCTCCGGCGATGGTGATGGAGCTATTCTGGCAGGGCTTCACCTAAGCACTGCAGAAATCCGATCTAGAGGAGAAACTATGCACTAGAGGAACGGGTAGCACGTGGCTGAAAAATCTTGTACCAAAACCCTAAAGCCCTCTAGTATATATAGGAGGAGAGAGGAGGAGGCTTGCTCCCAAGGAGCCAGCCCTTGGGTCGGCCGAACCAGGAGGGAGGAGTCCTCCTCCTCCACTCCTAGTAGGATTAGGACTCCTTCCTAATTTAGCCCTTTTGCCTTTTTCCACCTTTTTCCTTTTGGGCTTTTTCTTCCCAGCCGCATGGGCCCTTTGTGGGACTTCCTCCAGCCCACTAAGGGCTGGTATTCATCCTCCCACAGCCCATGTAGCCTCTTGGGTCTAAATACCCCTCCCGATGGTCTCCCGATACACTACCGGCACTCCCGGTACACTACCGATGAGCCTGAAACTTTTCCGGCGACCAAAATAGGACTTCCTATATATCAATCTTTACCTCCGGACCATTCCGGAGCTCCTCGTGACGTCCGGATCTCATCCGGGACTCCGAACAACCTTCGGTCACCATCATACATAACTCTATACTACCGAAACGTCACCGAACCTTAAGTGTGCAGACCTTGCGGGTTCGAGAAATATGTAGACATGACCGAGACACCTCTACGGTCAATAACCAATAGCGGGACCTGGATGCCCATATTGGTTCCTACATATTCTACGAAGATCCTTATCGGTCGAACCTCTATGTCAAGGATTCGGTTGATCCCGTATGATGTTCCCTTTGTTCTTCGATATGTTACTTGCCCGAGATTCGATCGTCAGTATCTCCATACCTAGTTCAACCTCGTTACCAGCAAGTCTCTTTACTCGTTCCGTAATACAAGATCCCATGACTAACACTTAGTCACATTGCTTGCAAGGCTTATTGTGATGTTGTATTACCGAGTGGGCCCTGAGATACCTCTCCGTCACACAGAGTAACAAACCCTAGTCTTGATCCATGCCAACCCAACAGACACCCTCGGAGATACCTGTAGAGAACCTTTATAGTCACCCAGTTACGTTGTGACATTTGATACACACAAGGTACTCCTCCGGTGTTAGTGAGTTGCATGATCTCATGGTCATAGGAACATATACTTGACATGCAGAAAACAGTAGCAATAAACTGACACGATCATATGCTACGTTTGTAGTTTGGGTCTTGTCCATCACACCATTCTCCTAATGATGTGATCCCGTTATCAAATGACATATCATGTCCATGGCTAGGAAACCTTAACCATCTTTGATCAACGAGCTAGTCTATTAGAGGCATACTAGGGACATGGTTTTGTCTATGTATCCACACATGCATCTAAGTCTCCGACCAATACAATTATAGCATGGATAATAAACGATTATCATGAACAAGGAAATATGATAATAACCAATTTACTATTGACACCAGGGCATATTTCCAACAGTCTCCCAATTGCACTAGAGTCAATAATCTAGTTCACATCACCATGTGATTCACATTGTTATGAATCTAACACCCAATGAGTTCTGGGGCTCGATCATGCTTTGCATGTGAGAGAGGTCTTATAGTCAACGGGTCTGCGACATTCAAATCCTTGTGTACTTTGCAAATCTCTATGTCAAACTATAAACACTGCTACCACACTCCACTTGGTACTATTCCAAATGGCTGCTCCACTATACGTATCCAGCTTGCTACTACGAGTCATCCGGATTGGTGTTAAAGCTTGCGTCAATGTAACTCTTTACGACGAACTCTTTATCACCTCCATAATCGAGAAACATCTCCTTAGTCTTTTAGTTACTAAGGATAATCTTGATTGTTGTCCAGTGATCCACTCCTGGATCACTCTTGTACCCCTTGATGGACACATGGCAAGGCACACATAGGTGCGGTACACATCATGGCATACTATACAAAGCCTATGGCTAAGGCATAGGGGACGACGTTCGTCCTTTCTCTTTCTTCTGCAGTGGTCGAGCTTTGAGTCTCACTCAACTTCACACCTTACAAATCAGGCGAGAACTCTTTCTCTGACTGATCCATTTTGAACTCTTTCAAAATCTTTTCAAGGTATGTACTCATTGAAAGTCATCAAATATGTTGATCTATCTCTATAGATCTTGATGCTCAACAATTAGGTAGCTTTATCCAGGTCTTTCTGTGAAAATCTCTTTTTAAACAACCGTTTATGCTTTTCAGAAATTCTACATTATTTCCGATCAACAATATGTCATCCACATATACTTATCAGAAACTCTATAGTGCTCCCACTCACTTTATTGCAAATACAAGTTTCTCATAAACTTTGTATAGACTTAAAAACTTTGATCACCTCATCAAAGTGTATATTCCAACTCCGAGATGCTTGCTTCAGTCCATTGAAGGATCACCGAAGCTTGCTCACCTTTTAGCATCCTTAGGACTGACAAAACCTTCTGGTTGTATCACATACAACCTTTCCTCAAGTAAATTATTAAGGAAACGATGTTTTGGCATCCATCTGCCAGATTTCATAAGTGAAAAATGCAGCAACTGCTAACATAATTCCAACAGACTTTAGCATCGCTACGAGTGAGAAAGTCTCATCGTAGTCAACTCCTTGAACTTGCTGGAAACTTCTTTGCGATAAGTCGAGCTTTATAAATGGTGACATTCACCATCAGCGTTTGTCTTCATTTTAAAGATCCATTTGTACTCAACGACCTGCTGTCCAACGAGCGAGTCTACCAAAGTCTATACTTGGTTTTCATATATGGATCCTTTCTTGGATTTCATGGCCTCTAACCATTTGTCGGAATCTAGGCCCATCATCGCTTCTCCACAGCTCGTAGGTTCACAGTTGTCCAACAACATGACCTCCAAGACAGGGTTGTCGTACTGCTCAGGAGCAGTACACATCCTTGTCGACCTACGAGGTTCGATAGTAACTTGATCCGAAGCTTCATGATCATCATCATGAACTTCCTCTTCAACTAACGTAGGCTTCACAGGAACATCTTCCTGCGCTGCGCTACTCTCTGGTTGAACAAAGGTTCAACAACCTCATCAAGTTCTATCTTTCTCCCACTCAATTCTTTCGAGAGAAACTCTTTCTCGAGAAAGGATCCGTTTTAGCAACAAACACTTTATGCTCGGATCTGAGATAGAAGGTTTACCCAACTGTTCTTAGGGTATTCTATGAAGATGCATTTGTCCGCTTTGGGTTCGATCTCATTAGGTGAAAACATTTTTCCACACAAGCGTCGCAGCCCCAAACATTAAGAAATGACAGCTTGGGTTTCTATCAAACCCTAATTCACACGGTGTCATCTCAACGGATTTAGATGGTGCCCTATTTAAAGTGAATGTAGTTGTCTCTAATGCATAACCCCAAAATTATAATAGAAAAACGATAAGAGACATCATAGCACGCACCATATCCAATAGAGCACGACTATGATATTCGGACACACCATCACACTATTGTGTTCGAGGTGGCGTGAGTTGTGAAACAACTTTCACATTGTCTAAAGTTGTATGCCAAACTCGTAACTCATATATTCACCTCCACGATCATATCGCAGACATCTTCTTGTCACAATGATCTTTAAACTTCACTCTGAATTTTCTTGAACCTTTCAAACGATTTAGACTTGTGTTTCATTAAGTAAACATACACTATATCTACTCAAATCATCAGTGAAGGTAAGAAAATAACGATATCCACCGCACGCTACAAGACTCATTGGATTGCATACATTAACATGTATCATTTTCAATAAATCACTTGCCCGCTCCATCAAACTAGAAAACGGGGTCCTTAGTCATCTTGACCAAGAGGCATGGTTCACATGTCTCAACCGATTCGAAATCGAATGAGTCCAAAGATCCATCAGCATGGAGTTGCTTCATGCGTTTTATACCAATATGACATTTAGCGATAGTGCCACAAGTATGTGGTACTATCATTATTAACTTTGTATCTTTTGGCATCAATGTTATGAACATGTGTATTACTATGATCAAGATGCAACAAACCATTCTCACTAGGTGCATGACCATTGAAGGTCTTATTCATGTAAACGGAATAACCATTATTCTCTAACTTAAATGAATAACCGTGTTGCAATAAACACGATCTAATCACGTTCATGCTCAACGCAAGACACCAAATAACATTTATTTAGGTTCGTCACTAATCCCGAAGGTAGAGAGAGCGTGCGATGTTGATCACATCAACCTTGGAAACATTTCCAACACACATCGTTACCTCACCCTTAGCTAGTTCTCCATTCATTCCATAGCTTTTATTTCGAGTTACTAACATTTAGCAACCGAACCGATATCCAATACCCAGGTGCTACTAGGAGTACTAGCAAGGTACACATCAATAACACGTATATCAAAAATACTTCCGTTGACGTTGCCAGCCTTCTTATCTACCAAGTATCTAGGGTTGTTCCGCTTCAGCGACCGCTCTCCTCATAATCGAAGCACTTAGTCTCGGGTTTGGGTTCAACTTTGGGTTGCTTCACTGGAGCAGCAATTGTCTTGCCATCCATGAAGTTTCCCTCCTTGATCTTGCCCTTCTTGAAACGAGTGGTTTAACTAACCATCAACGCTTGACGCTCCTTCTTGATTTCTACCTTCGCGGTGTCAAACATCACGAGCAGCTCAGGGATCATTATTTCTATCCCTGGCATTTTATAGTTCATCACCAAGTTCTAGTAGCTTAGTGACAGTGACTTGGAGAACTATATCAATCACTATCTTATCTAGAAGATCAACTCCCACTCGATTCAAGCGATTGTAGCACCCAAACAATCTGAGCACATGCTCAAGGATTGAGCTATTCTCTTTCATCTTGCAGGGAAAGAATCTTGTTGGATATCTCATATCTCGCAACATGGGCACGAGCCTGAGATCCTAATTTCAGCTCTTAGAACATCTCATATGTTCCATGACGTTCAAAATGTTTCGGAGCCTCAATTCTAAGCCGTAATGCATGATGCACTAAACAATCAAGTAGTCATTAGAACGTGTCTATCAGATGTTCACAACATCTACAGACGACGCTAGAGGGGTTGGCACACCGAGCGGTGCATTAAGGACATAAGCCTTCTATGCAGCAATGAGGACGATCCTCAGATCATGAACCCAGTCCGCAATATTGCTACCATCATCTTTCAACTCTATTTCTCTAGGAACATATAAAAATTCAAGGGAGCTATAGCGTGAGCAAGTAATCTACAACATAATTTGCAAAGACACTACTGACTATGTTCATGATAATGAGTTCAATTAATCATATTACTGAAGAACTCCCACTCAAATTGACATCCCTCCGGTCATTCGAGTGATACATGATCCAAATTCACCAACTCAAGTCCGATCATCACATGAGTTGAGGTGGTTTCAATGGTGAACATCATCATGTTGATCATATCTACTACATGACTCATGTTCGACCTTTCGGTCTCTTGTGTTCCATGGCCATGTCTGTACATGCTAGGCTCGTCAAGTTTAACCCGAGTGTTCTGCATGTGCAACTCTGGCTTGCACCCGTTGTATGTGAACGTAGAGTCTATCACACCCGATCATCACGTGGTGTCTCGACACGACGAACTTTCGCAATGGTGCACACTCGGGGAGAACACAATTCATCTTGAAATTTAAGTGAGAGATCACCTTATAATGCTACCGTCGTCCTAAGCAAAACAAGGTGCATAAAAGGATTAACATCACATGCAAATCATAAGTGACATGATATGGCCATGAACTTGTGCTTTTGATCTCCATCTTGAAAGCACCGGCATGATCTCCATCGTCACCGGCACGACACCATGATCTCCATCATCTTGATCTCCATCAACGTGTCACCATCGGGGTTTTTGCACCCATCATGCTTGTACTACTATTGCTACCGTTTAGCGATAAAGTAAAGCATTACATAGCGGTTAATGATTGACATGCAGGTCATACAATAATTAAAGACAACCCTATGGCTCCTGCCGGTTGCCGTACTCATCGACATGCAAGTCGTGATATTCTATACAATGCATGATCATCTCATACATCACATATATCACATCATGTAATTGGTCATATCACATCACAACATACCCTGCAAAAACAAGTTAGACGTCCTCTAATTGTTGTTGCATGTTTTACGTGGCTGCTACGGGTATCTGGCAAGAACAATTCTCACCTACGCAAAAATCACAACGGTGATACATACATTGCTTTTCAACCTTCTCAAGGACCGCCTTTGTCTAATCCGATCCAACTAAAGTAGGAGAAACATACACCCGCCAGCCATCTTTGTGCAACGAGGTTACACGTCAGTCGATGGAACCGGTCTCTCGTAAGCGTACGAGTAAGGTTGGTCCGGGCTGCTTCATCCCACAATACCACTAAACCAAAACACGACCAAGGGAGGAAGCAATCTAAGCATCAACGCCCACAAACTCTTTGTGTTCTACTCGAGATCTCATCTACACATAGACCTAGCTCATGACGCCACTACTGGGGAACGTTGCATGGGAAACAAAATTTTTCCTACGCACACGCAAGATCTATCCATAGTGATGAGCATCTACGAGAGGGAGAGTGGATCTACATACCCTTGTAGATTGCTAAGCAGGAAGCGTTAAGAAACGCGGTTGGTGTAGTCGGACGTCTTCGGGATCCAAATCGCCGAGCGTCCCGTGATCTCATCACGATCCGTCCCGTGATCCAATCACGATCCATCCCGCAAACTCATCATGATCCGTCACACGATCTCATCACGATCCGTCCCGCGAACTCATCACGATCCGTCCTGCGGTCTCATCATGATCTGTCTCGCGATCTTGATCACGGTCCTTCCGATCTAGCGCCGAACGGACGGCACCTCCGCGTTCAGCACACGTACAACTTGATGACGATCTCCGCCTTCTTGACCCATCAAGAGGGAGCCGAGAGGTAGAATATTCCTCCGGCAGCATGACGGCGCTCCGGCAATGGTGGTGGAGCTATTCTAGCAGGGTTTCGCCTAAGCACTGCAGAAATCCGATCTAGAGGAGAAACTATGCACTAGAGGAACGGGTAGCACGTGGCTGAAAATCTTGTGCCAAAACCCTAAAACCCTCTAGTATATATAGGAGGATAGGAGGAGGAGGTTTGGCTCCCAAGGAGCCAGCCCTTGGGTCGGCTGAACCAGGAGGGAGGAGTCCTCCTCCTCCACTCCTAGTAGGATTAGGACTCCTTCCTAATTTAGCCCTTTTGCCTTTTTCCACCTTTTTCCTTTTGGGCTTTTTCTTCCCAGCCACATGGGCCCTTTGTGGGACTTCCTCCAGACCACTAAGGTCTGGTATTCATCCTCCCACAGCCCATGTAGCCTCTTGGGTCGAAATACCCCTCCCGATGGTCTCCCGATACACTACCGGCACTCCCGGTACACTACCGATGAGCCCGAAACTTTTCCGGCGACCAAAATAGGACTTCCTATATATCAATCTTTACCTACGGACCATTCCGGAGCTCCTCGTGACATCCAAGATCTCATGCGGGACTCCGAACAACCTTTGGTCACCACCATAAATAACTCTATACTACCGAAACGTCACCAAACCTTAAGTGTGCAGACCCTGCGGGTTCGAGAACTATGTAGACATGATCGAGACACCTCTACGGTCAATAACCAATAGCGAGACCTGGATGCCTATATTGGTTCCTACATATTCTACGAAGATCTTTATCGGTCGAACCTCTATGTCAAGGATTCACGTAATCCCGTATGATGTTCCCTTTGTTCTTCGGTATGTTACTTGCCCAAAATTTGATCGTCGGTATCTTCATACCTATTTCAACCTCCTTACCGGCAAGTCTCTTTACTCTTTCTGTAATACAAGATCCCGTGACTAACACTTAGACACATTGCTTGCAAGGCTTATTGTGATGTTGTATTACCAAGTGGGCCCTGAGATACCTCTCCATCACACGGAGTAACAAATCCTAGTCTTGATCCATGCCAACCCAACAGACACCCTCAGAGATACCTGTAGAGCACCTTTGTAGTCACCCAGTTATGTTGTGAAGTTTGATACACACAATGTACTCCTCCAGAGTCAGTGAGTTGCATGATCTCATGGTCATAGGAACATATACTTGACATGTAGAAAACAATAGCAATAAACTGACACGATCATATGCTACGTTTGTAGTTTGGGTCTTGTCCATCACACCATTCTCCTAATGATGTCATCCTATTATCAAATGACATCTCATGTCCATGGCTAGGAAACCCTAACCATCTTTGATCAATGAGCCAGTCTATTAGAGGCATACTAGGGACATGGTTTTGTCTATGTATCCACACATGCATCTAAGTCTCCGATCAATACAATTATAGCATGGATAATAAACAATTATCATGAACAAGGAAATATGATAATAACCAATTTATTATTGCCTCTAGGGCATATTTCCAACAGCCACTGATACGGCTCTACGTACACCGAACGTTTGCTTTCATCTAGAAACGAGAAATAAAACTATGTTGTGGGTATGAGGAGGATAACTTTGCATGATATCGGATAACTAAATGATAAAAATAGGTGATGCTAACATAAATTTAGAATATATTACTATATATTATAAATAGCGAGTGTGGAATAATGATGGATCGGTGTGCAAAATTATCCTAGGCAATTGTTAACAAGATCGGTAATCATTATTGCAATTTTATATGAGGGAGAGGCATAAGCTAACATACTTTCTCTACTTGGATCATATGCATTTATGATTGGAACTCTAGCAAGCATCTACAACTACTAAAGATCATTAAGGTAAAACCCAACCATAGCATTAAAGTATCAAGTCCCCTTTATCCCATACGCAACAACCCCCTTACTCGGGTTTAAGCTTCTGTCACTCTAGCAACCCACTATAAGCGAATCATAAACGCATTGCAACACCCTACAGCGGGAATCCTTCACGTGTGTGCGGCACACAGAAGGCACCATAGGACAACACCAAAATAAAACATACAACTCAAACCAATCTAGATCATCAATCAACCCAAAAGACAAAAGATATCTACTCAATACATCATAGGATGGAAACACGTCATTGGATTATAATATGTGGCGTAAAGTACCATGTTCAAGTAGGGGATTACAACGGGGTGCGGGAGAGTGGACCGCTTAAAAGATATGAGGAAGGTGATGAAGATGGTGATGTTGATGAAGATGATCACCGCGAAGATGGTTCCCCGGCACCATCGAGAGTGAGTGGAAGAGGGTCTCCCCCTTGTGCTTCCTCGTCCATTGCCCCCCCTAGATGGGGAGAGTTTCTCCCTCTAGTCCTTGGCCTCCATGGTGATGATGGCCCCTTCCAACTACCTCGTCCACGACTTCCAGTGATGATGGCCCCCTCCGACAGGGTGCCGGACAGGGCCTAGATTGATTCCTCGTGGCTATAGAGGCTTGCGGCAGTGGAAGTTTCGATCTAGGCTTATTTTCGTAGGTTTGGGTATTTATAAGAATTTTTGGCGTCGGTCTCACGTCAAGGGGGTGCCCGAGGGGCCCACAAGCCTGAAGCACCCTCCCCGGGGGGTAGGGCGCGCCTGGAGGGCTTGTGGCCTCCTCGTCCACTTCCTGGCCCAGCTCTTGTGCTTCGAGGGTCCCTTTTGGTCCATAAAAATCATTGTAAATTTTCAGCCCATTCCGAGAACTTTTATTTCTGCACAAAAAAACGACACCACGGTAGTTCTACTGAAAACAGCGTCAATCCGGGTTAGTTTTAATCAAGTCATACAAAAACCATATAAAATCATTGTAAACATGGCATGAATACTTCATAAATTATAGATACGTTGGAGACGTATCAGCATCCCCAAGCTTAATTCCTGCTCGTCCGCGAGTAGGTAAATGATAAAAGAAATAATTTATGAAGTATGAATGCTAGCATAGTGCATAAATTTGATCAATGATTGTTCCAAACACTTTTTCTAGCATCATTAGATATCATAAACAGTATCTCATCTCATAAATCTTCTCATGATGAAGTAACAAGCTATTCACATGTTAAAGTATAGACCATAAAGTTTCTTGAAAACTAACAAACATGCTTTCAGTCACCAAACAATTGCAATTCATCTTATTTTCAGGAAGGGTCTATGTAAGAGCTTTGATTTAGAAAATTCCATATAGTCAACTATCATATAGTCTTCTATGATATCGGTCTATAAATTCACAAATATTCCCTGTATATCGGGGGGAGCCACGAAAACACTTTTCTGCCACCAGGAGCCTTGGTTCCCATAAGATCCAATCTTGGAGACTTTTTCGGTAATCTGCCGGAGGGGGATTCGATCACGGAGGGCATGTACATCAACACCATTGCCCCTCCGATGATGCATGATTAGTTCACCATAGAACTTCGGGGTCCATATATAGTAGCTAGATGGCTTCTTATCTATCTTTGTTGTTCAATACCATGTTCTTCATGATCTTCACGGAGATCTATCCGATGTAATACTCTTTTGCGGTGTGTTTGTCGAGATCCAATGAATTGTGGGTTTATGTTCAGATTATCTATGAATATTATTTGAGTCTTTTCTGAATTCTCATATGCATGATTTCATCTCTTCGCAAGTATCTTCGAGTTGGTTTGGTTTGGCCAACTAGATTGGTAATTCATGCAATGGGAGAAGTTTTTAGTTTTGGGTTCAATCTTGCGGTGTCCTCACCCAGTGACATAGTAGGGGTAGCGAGGCACATATTGTATTGTTGCCATCTAGGATAAAAAGATGGTTTTTTTATCATATTGCTTCAGTTTATCCCTCTACATCATGTCATCTTACCTAATGTGTTACTCTGTTCTTCATGAACTTAATACTCTAGATGCAGGCATGAGTCGGTCGATGTGTGGAGTAATAGTAGTAGATACAGAATCATTTCGGTCTACTTGACACGGACGTGATGCCTATATGCATAATAATTGCCTATTATATCTCCGTAATTATTCTCTTTTCTATCAATTGCTCGACAGTAATTTGTTCACCCACCATAATACTTGCCATCATGAGAGAAGCCTCTAGTGAAACCTATGGCCCTCGGGTCTACTTTCCATAATATATTTTCAGATCTATAAACCAAAAATACCAAACATACTTTGCTGCAATTTATTTACCTTTTACTTTCCGTTCTCGTTTACATCTATCTCTATCGGATCTAATCCTTGCAAATAACCATGAAGGGATTGACAACCCCTTTATAGCGTTGGGTGCAAGAGTTTGATTGTTTGTGTAGGTGCATCCATTGGTAAATTGCTTGTTCCTCCTACTGGATTGATACCTTGGTTCTCAACAACTGAGGTAAATACTTATCTACTTTGCTCCATCACCCTTTCCTCTTCAAGGGAAAACCAACGCAAGCTCAAGAGGTAGCAAGAAGGATTTCTGGCGCCATTGCCGGGGAGGAAACATAGCAAGTGAAGACAAGATCTACATCAAGCTTACCAAGTACACATCACAAACTCATCTCTTGCATTTACATTATTTTCCATTTGCCTCTTGTCTTCCTCTCCCCCACTTCTAAAATGATTTTCAGAAAATACCAAAAATATTTGCCTTTTTGTTCGCCCTTCTTTCGTTTGCCTTTCATTTGCTTGTGTGCTTGACTGCTTGCTTTGTCATGATGTCTGAAAATACCAAGTTGTGTGACTT
This sequence comes from Hordeum marinum, assembly GCA_022496015.1. Classification (NCBI taxonomy): domain Eukaryota; kingdom Viridiplantae; phylum Streptophyta; class Magnoliopsida; order Poales; family Poaceae; genus Hordeum; species Hordeum marinum. Next base: position 451,698,351 of record CM039678.1, on the reverse strand, counting down.
TTCCAATACTAATAATAATGATTTTATTAGTACTCCAAATGCTCCCACCACTAGTGCGGAATCTTATGAAATTAATGCTGCTTTGCTAAATCTTGTTATGAAAGAACAATTTTCCGGCCTTGCTAATGAAGATGTCGCATCCCATCTAAATACTTTCATTGAGTTGTGTGATATGCAAAAGAACAAAGATGTAGATAATGATATTGTTAAATTGAAGATATTCCTATTCTCACTACGAGATCGTGCTAAAACTTGGTTTTCATCTTTGCCTAAAACTAGTATTGATTCATGGAATAACTGTAAAGATGCTTTTATTTCCAAGTACTTTCCGCCCGCTAAGATCATCTCCGTTAGCAATGATGTAATGAATTTTAAGCAACTTGATCATGAGCATGTTTCACAATCTTGGGAGAGGATGAAATCAATGATTAGAAATTGCCCCACGCATGGTTTAAGTTTATGGATGATTATACAATTTTTTTATGCTGGATTGAATTTTGCTTCTAGGAATCTCTTCGATTCCTACGTGGGTGGTACTTTTATGGAAATAACATTAGTAGAAGCTACTAAACTCCTAGATAATATTAGGGCAAATTACTCTCAATGGCATATCAAAAAATCTCCTACTAGTAAAAAGGTGCATGCTATTGAAGAGATTAATACCTAGAGTGAAAAGATGGATGAATTGATGAAATTGTTTCCTAGTAAGAATGATCCTATTTATCCTAATGATATTCCTTTGTATTCTTTGATTTGAAATAATAATGAATCTATGGATGTGAACTTTGTTGGTAAGAACAATTTTGGTAGTAACGCGTATAGAGGTAATTTCAATGCTAGGCCATTTCCTAGTAATTCCTCTGAAAATTATGGTAATTCCTACAACAATTCTTCTAAAAATTATAATAATATGCCCTCTGATCTTGAGAATAATTAAAGAATTTATTAGTTTGCAAAAGGGTTTCAATGCTATGATTGCAGAAAAATTGCTCGAGATTGATTATTTGGCTACGGACGTTGATAGAATTTCTCTTGAGATTGATTCTTTGAAAAATAGGTCTATTCCACCCAAGCATGATATTAATGAGTCCTCAAAAGCTATGATAATTTCTATGGATGAGTGTAAGGAAAGAACCGCTAGAATACGTGCTAAGCATGAATGGCTTGAAAAAGTGTGTTCTCGTGATAATATTGATGAAGATCTTAAAGTGATTGATGTGAATCATGTTGAATCTTTCTTTTATAATGTAAATCTTGATAAATATAGGACTAGAGATGAGTCAAATTTAGTTAAAAGGCGTCCCAATGATTCGGAATTATAAATCTTAATGCTAAGAATGATAAAATTGGGATTGAAGAGGACAAAACTTTAAATAGCAATGAACCCACTCTTTTAGATTTCAAGGACTTTAATTATGAAAGTTTCTCTTTTATTGATTGTATTTTCTTGTTGCAATACATGTTGAGTTATCCTCATGCTTATAATCAAAACAAAGCTTTTACTAAACATATTGTTGATGCTATGATGAAATCTTTTGAAGAAAAACTTGAGTTGGAAGTTTCTATACCTATAAAGCTTTATGATGATTGGGAACCTAATATTAAGATTAAAATTAAAGATTATGAGTGTCATGCTTTGTGTGATTTGGGTGCTATCATTTCCACAATTCAAAAAAATCTATGTGATGTGCTAGGTTTCCGTGAATTTGATGATTGTTCCTTAAATTTGCATCTTGCGGATTCCACTACAAAGAAACATATGGGAAGGATTAATGATATTCTTATTGTTGAAAAATAGTAATTATGTGCCCGTATATTTCATTGTTTATATAGATTGCAAACATGTCCTATTATTCTTGGTAGACCTTTCCTTAGAACGATTGGTGCAATTATTGATATGAAGGAAGGAAATATTAGATTCCAATTCCCATTAAGGAAAGGCATGGAAAACTTTCCTAGAAAGAAAATAAAATTACCTTATTAATCTATTATGAGAACTACTTATGGATTGCATACCAAAGATGACAATACCTAGATCTATTGCGTTTTGCCTAGCTAGGGGCGTTAAACAATAGCGCTTGTTGGGAGACTACCCAATTTTATTTTTATTTATGTTTTTTGTTTCTGTTTTGGTGTGTTTTTCACATTATTACTTCTGTAATAATTTTGTTTTCTTGTTTAAATTAGTTTTTGAGCCAAGTAAGACCTTTGGGATGGTCTACGGTGTTTGCAATTTGATTTTGCTGAAAAACAGAAACTTTTGCTGTCACTCCAGGAATTTTGTAAATTCACTGGAACGTGATTTTGATATGAAAATTTTAAAAATAATTATATACAAATTTCCCTTATTTTCCTAAATTTTCAAAAAAGTAGAGTTTTATAAGTATTTGAAGTCTACAGATTGCTACAGACTGTTCTATTTTTGACAGATTCTGCTTTCTTTGTGTTGTTTGCTTATTTTGATGTATCAATGGGTTGTATCGAGGGGTATGAACCATGGAGAAGTTAGAATACTGTAGGTGTTACACAAATATAAATAAATAATGAGCTCCCAACAGTACCTAAGTGGTGATTTATTTTTCTTATACTAACGGATCTCATGAGTTTTCTGTTGAGTTTTGTGTTGTGAAGTTTTCAAGTTTTGGGTCAAGATTTGCTGGACTATGGAAAAAAGAGTGGAAAGAGCCTAATCTTGGGGATGCACAAGGCATCCCAATCCATATTAAAGGATACCAAAAATCCTAATCTTGGGATGCCCCAGAAGGCATCCCCTCTTTCGTCTTCAATCCATCGGTAAATTTACTTGAGGCTACATTTTCATTCACCACGTGATATGTGTTTTGCTTGGAGCGTCTTGTATGATATGAGTGTTTGCTTTTTAGTTTTCCACAATCATCCTTGCTGCACACATATTTTTGAGAGGGACACACTGAATCGTGAATTTATTAGAATACTCTATGTGCTTCACTTATATCTTTTGAGCTAGGCAATGCTGCTCTAGTGCTTCACTTATATGTTTTTAGAGCATGGTGGTGTTATATTTTATAGAAATTGTTGAACTCTCTTACCTCACTTATATTATTTTGAGAGTTTTTTAAAAACAGCATGGTAATTTGTTTAGATTATGACTTTAGTCCTAATATAATGGGCATCAAAGAGGGATATAATAAAAACTTTCATATTAAGTGCATGGAATACTATGAGAAGATTGATTCCTTGCATATAGTTTTGAGATAATAGAGATGGTAATATGAGAGTCATGCTAGTGAGTACTTGAGAATTGGAAGGTATACTTGAGTTGAAGTTTGTGATTCCCGTAGCATGCACGTATGGTGAACCATTATGTAACGAAGTCAGAGCATGATTTGTTTAATGATTGTCAACCTTTATGTGAGGGTCGGGAGCGCGCGATGGTTAACTCCTACCAACCTCTCCCCTAGGAGCATGTGTCTAATGCTTTGTTTTATAACTAATAGACTTTTGCAATAAGTGTGTGAGTTCTTATGACTAATGTTGAGTCCAGGGATTATATGCACTCTCACCCATCCACCTATGCTAGACTGTCTAGTACCGCGCAACTTTCGCCGGTACATCAAACACACCTTCCTCAAAACATCCACCATACCTACCTATTATGGCATTTCCATAGCCATTCCGAGATATATTGACATGCAACTTCCACCGTTTTGTTTTTCATGCCATGCACCATCACTTTCATCCTGCATATAGAGTCATATTTTGTTCTAGGTATTGAGTTGTAATTTTCATTTTCAGTTGAAAGTAAATAAAAATGTGATGGTTTTCATTATTAGAGCATTGTCTCGTGTGAGAAAAGGATGATGGAAGCCATGACTCGCTCACAAGTTGGGATGAGTATCCGGACTTTTCAAAAAATAAAAGAGGCCAGCGAAGCCCAAATAAATAAATAAAAAGAGCCCAAGGATGCCCACCAAAAAATAAAAAAAATGAGAGAAAGAGAAGGGACAATTGCTACTATCTTCTTCCACACTTGTGCTTCAAAATAGCACCATGATCTTCATGATAGAGAGTCTCCTATTTTGTCACTTTCATATAACTAGTGGAGTTTCTTCTTGCATGACCACTTAGTTTTCTTTTTGAGATTTCATACACTTATAGCACTAAGTGCATTTGTTGCATGGCAATCCCTACTCACTCACATTAATATCTATCGATGGGCATCTCCACAGCCCGTTGATTCGCCTAGTTGATGTGAGACTATCTTCTCCCTTTTTTTCCTTGCAACCTCCACCATATTATATTCCACCTATAGTGATATATCCATGGCTCACACTCATTGTAACATCCCAATGTTTGGAATGTTATAATAAATATAGCAATGCTTGTTTGCTTGAGTGAAAATTTGAAACTTTTGAAAACTTTTGAATGAGAGGGAATAAAATGACTTTCCCCTTTGTGTTTGAATTCAAATTCCTACATTTCAAATCAGTGATAGAAGATGACATGACTTCTTCAACAAGAAAAGATTTAGAAAGGGAATTTGAAAACTATTTGAAAATTTCCCATATGGAGTTTCACTTTCATATTTGAATTCCCTATTTGAATTTGTAACCATTCAAACCCCTTGAAAACGTTTTTGAGAGGAGTAATATGACACTCCAAACCAGGGGTATTTTTGTGAAGTATTTGAACCATAAAACCCAAGGGGTTATTTGAAAAATAAATAAAGCCATTTAGGCATTTTCTGAAAATAAATTTTTTAAAAGTATTTATTTTGGCAGTGGAAATTTTTTCATTAAATGGCATTTATTTCCCTGATCATTTTGATATATAAAACTTTATTTTTTGGACTGGTTTTGAATGTCTTAATGTTGTTTTTATTGCTCTGGTAATTAATAAAGGAAATAGTTAACGCATATTAAGCCCACGGCCCACCTGCCTCTAATCTCTCTCCCGAAATTCCTCCGGAACGGTCACCGCCATGCTGATCTCTCTCTCTCTCTCTCTGACCGCGCGACCCCACCGACCGATCCCCAAACCTCGCGGTCACCTCCCTCCTCTCACTCCCCAAACCATGCCGGCGAGATCACCGTGCCGGATCCGCCTCCCCTTCCATTCCCCGACCACCCTGAGGCCCTATAAAAGCCCCCGCTCCTCTCCTCTACCCATTCCCCCACTTTCCCCCTCTGTCCCAAGCCTCTCGCTGCCGTATTAGCTCGCTGGAGCCCGAGCGCCGCTGCCGCGCCATTTCCATCGTGTCGCTCCACCTCGACCTCCCCGAGCCTTTCCGAGCCCACCATCCACCTCCCCACGGCCTTGCGCACCTCCCTGTGCCCTCGCCCGAGCCCCACACCGACCAGTGCACCGTCCCCGTTGACATCCGAACGTCGCCGACGCCCTCGACCAACCGCGACGACGCCAGGACCACCACCCGACTCGCCGTCCTCGTCCGCATCGCCTGGAGCCATCACCATCACCGAAGGACCACTGGAGACGCCTCCCCGTCGACCTCGCCGCTTCGGCCTTGCCGGAACCTCGCTAGAGTTGACCTCCTGCCGCGGTGAGCTTCCCCCTCCGCCCGATCTCATTTGAACGGCCACGATTAGAACCCCCATACCCTTTCAGTTTATTTAAAATGAACTGGCCGGTTTTCTTTTAGTTGATTTTAGCCGAAACGTTTTCCGTTAAGTGTCGGTCGCCCGATCGAATCATTAGAACACGCTGCCTCCGTAGCCTATCAAAACCTGCCACGTCACCCTGTCCGTTAGTTTAGTTTTTTTCTTTTTCTGTTTTTGTTTTAGAAAACAGAATAGGTTCTGTTTTTATTTTTGTTATATGTTTTATGTTTTTAAGTGTTTTAATTTGATTCTTTTGCATTAGTTCAAAATTTTTTTCTAGTTTTTGTAGATATCAAGTTTGACCAAATTTGAATAATTAAAATTGATTTCAAACAGATTTGATTCAAATATTATTTTCTGAATATCTTGAGTTTAAAAATATATTTTGAGTTGATTCTTTTTGCTACTTGTCATTAGTGACCTTAGTTATCAGTAGGTAGAGTTTGGAAATTTTTAGAATAGTTTAAAATAGTATTTTCAACCAAAACAAATTCTGTTTAGTTCTTGTTAGGCTTATCTATATTTCTTTTGTTTTAAATTGTTTTAATTTATTTTCTTTTATATTAGTTGATATATTTTATAAATTTATCTGTTAGTTAATAGTAACCCTTGAAAATAAATAATGTTTTATTAGATTATTGGATGAAAATTCAATTCTAGTTCAATTATAACTTGCAATTGGATTTTCATTTGCTATGTTGATCTTCTATATTGAAAGTAGTGTCCACAAATTGTTTTATAATTTTGATTTGCTATTAGTCAAGGTCTAGACCACAAACAATTTGTATTATAGTTGAGATTGTTTGTGGTTTAAGCCAAGGATGACCTTGTTTTATATCAAAAGAAGAACCTTTATAAAAGCTTTTCAATTAGTTCTTTTTGCAAAATAAAGATTTATGAGAAAATACTTTCTGTTAATTATTTGCTTTAAAATTTGTTTTCTATTATTAACTTAGTATTTTTTCTTGCTCATATGTTCTAGTAGTTAAAAACTTATGTTGCTAGAGTATTGTTTTGTAAATTATTAGTTGTTCTTCAAAAGTAATTCTTTTTGCTAAGTAAAATGTTTTCTAAACTACTTTTATTATATTTTACTTTGTTTTGAGTTTTTACTTTTGAAAATAGGATGTACTTGTAGAGAAGACCAACTTTGGTTGTTTTGATGAAGTTTTGTTGATTTTAACTTTTGTCTTAAGTATTTCTTTCATCACCACCTTAGTTGTGTTCATGTAGTTTTGTCATTTGAGTTTTGTCTTAAGTATTTCCTTCATCACCACCATGTTGCTTTTGGTTTTGTGTTGCGTTTTTGATTGTTAGTATTGACTGCTAATATGATTGCTTATAAGAATGCAATGTTTGATTATATAGATTTTCATCGGAGAGTGACGAATAGTCTATCAGTTATCTCTGAGAGTGATATTTTTCTTCATCAATAGTACAGGCAAGTCACTTTGATCATGTTTACCCATGTTTTATTGCATTAGTTCTACCATCTCCCCAATTGCATGCAAAGTAGGTAATTGGAAACTTGGTTACTTGTTGTAGTATCATGTGGTAGGTACCCCTCAACCCTTTGACACGTTGGCCCCGGGAAACGTTGATTTACATTTTTGCTATGCTATTAGTAGACGGGGTTGGTTGTGTGATTCATGAGAGTTGTGAGTTAATAATTTTCAAGACCTGCATTATGATCAAGACTTCAAGACGTCGAGTTTTTCAACTTACCTCTGGGTGGATGATGGTTGAACGGCACCCTGGAGAAACCAGTGGTTAGCCTAGGTGTTGCTGGGGAAGTGTCGGTATTCACGCGGAAAGGTCCACCCAGGCACAAAGAGATGGATGGATGCTTCAAGACCCAAGGCTTACCTACACAGCCACAAGCCATTATGGGCTCTGGCTTGGTTGGATATCGTGGTGACCCTGGACAGGCGGTGCTACGAGATGTAGAAGAATGGTAGGAAAGGATGGGCACCAACAGAGTCTCGGGGAAACCCTTTAGAAGACCATGTTTTGGTCATCTGTTTCTCAAACACCATGAAGTGCGAGAAGTCCAACGGAGGCGATCAAATCCTGTGGGGAACGTGTGCAAAACTCTGCAGAGTACCCAAACCTAATCGATTAGCCATGTCCACGGTCATGGACAACTTGAGCCAAAGGAACTGAAACTATCTAGAACTCTCAACACAATTAATTACATTGATGTGGGTATTAATGACAACTTGGGTATGAGAATTGGTTGGTGGAACCATCTCATTAGTCAACCAACATTGTAGTAATTATGCTTTTTGCCCTCTCTTGTTGTAGGAAAAATTTGGCTTTATGCAAAACCGACTACCCCACTTGCCATATATGCATGTAGCATAGATGATTACTTTACACCCCCTCTTTTGTGACTTGCCGGCATATTCAAAATGCTGACCTACACGGCTGCAACATCTTATGTTGCACATAAGCTCTACGACGGGTAAGAGTACGATTCAGGGTTAAGGTCTACACTCAACCTGCCATTGGTGTTATTGGGACTCCACTCCTGTTGACTATTTCCGCTGAGATTTTAAGGTATATATTAGTTTTATGTTAAATACATGTGATTGCACTTTGATATATACATTGATGTACTGTGGGTGCCAGCATACTGATCCAGGGATGGCACAGAAACACAGAGGCTTAACTCGTTTTGAGTCTAGTCGCTACAGAAATGGTATCAGAGCACATGTTGACTGTAGGACGTGACACTAGAAACTGGAAGCCCTTAGGAAATGATTTCTCGAAAAACATTGTTTTCAAAAGACCCTTTACTTCTCATCTTATTTGAGCCTTATCAAATGATCTCTCTTACCTCAAAAAGTTAGAAAATACCCTTTTCCCCTTGACCACACTAAGGATCAACTGAGACCACTTCGAGAAGGACAAGATATCGAAACAACTGATGGTCACTTCAAAGTAAAGAAGATTTCACCCTACAGTATAAGAGTTGAAGCTACACAAATTGAAGACCGTGAAGACCCAAAGAAATTGAAGACCATGAAGAATTTCCAAGATATTATGCCCTAGAAGACCAAACCCCTGTTGTATACTTACGTTAGATACGATGATTTGTGAGCTGTCATTTGTGTGTAAATTTTCGACAGCCACAACTAAAATCTATTTCCAAAACCATTGTTTGTATTGTGTGTATCTCTCTCGATCCCTCTCTTGTATCTCATCCCAAACCCTTGAACCCAATAGATGATGACTGAAGCTAGACTCGTGTATTCTGGATCGATGACTTGGTTAGAGACAGAAGAATGGATTCAGAACATGGAGGATCATCTAAGGAGTAACCATGTTGCAAGAAAGAGATGGTCCAATATGCTTTTCAGTACTCTGCAGAAGGTGCTGCAAATTGGTGGAAGATGCATGAAGATATCCATGATAGGCAAGCATCAAACACTTGGGAAGAATTCAAAATAACTCTGCAAAGATCTCATGTTGTTACCAACACCCAGAAGCCCCATGGCAAAGATGTGAAGAAGATTTGTGCATGCAGGATATGTGGAGATATAGGACACACCTAGGAAGAACACAAGGAAGGATGCCCTCATTGTGAAGAAAATCACCGAGCTGAGGAATGCCCAACTAGGCAGGTGATATGTTTCTTGTGCGAAGGAACTACGCATTACCCGGCTCAATGCCAAATGTACCCCAAGCTACAAGAAGTCATCAAGCAGCAAAAGGAATCCATGAAGGAAGCCTTCAGAGAAAATTTAGGGGAACTTGTGATGAAGGAAGGTGTTGAAGACCCTAATGGAGAAGGCCTAACCAGATTTTACTCCAATGCCTGCTATTCATGTGGAGAAGAAGGACATTTCTCACAGGACTATACGAAGGAAAGAAAAGAGTATCTAGGAAACTTCCCGACAGAAGAAGTGGAGTTTGATCCACAGGAAATTGAAAGTTTGATCAGAACAAAGGAACCCAAGAAGAGAAACCGAAGACGTTCTCAGAACAACCCAATTTCTGCAAAGAAGGATCTGAGTCAGATCATGTCTTTCCGGTGCAAGAAGACAGGACATTACTCCTATACCTTCTCGGAGAAGAAGGCTAAACATGAGTAGTTTGGGTTTTGAATTTTGGAAGTAATAAATGTAATAGGTAGCACTCTTATCATTTTGAAGTTATGTAATGGAAGTCTCAACGTTTGTAATAAATTCATGAGATCAATGGAATTTATGGTGTTATGATTCTCTTGTGTTGAATTATATGAATTGTTACTCTACGAACAAAGATCTCTGACCAAATTTCGAGGATATGAGAGAATATGGTCTATGCAAGCATGAGTGCAATTCAATTTTAAGTGTGGTAGTACCCACAGGGATAAATGAATGAAGAAAATACCATTCATATTAAGGAGTTTGGATAACTAAATACAGGGGAAGAGAATGTGGAACCACCTCAAACTATCTGGATGATAACCTTTGTGACAAAGTGATTTTGAAGTTGGAATATTGAGAAAAGGAATGATTGTGATGAAACCATACCTAACGTTAAACAGACCAATGGAAAGGAAAATGAATTTTGTGGAGTGGAATCTAGACAAGAACAAGTCTGTGATTTGTTACCTCAAGGGTATGATGTAGTGAACTGAAGGTAATGTTGGAATATGAAACGATAGTAACCCCAAGAGTGAGATAAAGACTATTCAAGTATTCAAGTGAACCCACAAGTCACTGACCTCAGGATTGATAAGGATCAAACCCCACCTTGGTGAAGGAAGAAACTTGGAAGAAGCTACGACAGATCAGTAAACGTTTTTTAGGAGTATACGATAATCTGAGAGTTGTGAAGAAATGATAGATGTTTTTGCTTAGCTTGCAGAATCAATGGATTTATCCGAACCTCGTTCGTTGACAAGAGAAATTTCGGCAATGCTTGTGAGGAAGCCCAAGTGTTAGAATACGAGATTCACCAAACCTTATACAAGGTAATGATTTCAGTGCGACATGGCTTGGCCACCATGACGACTTACTCTTATCATTCTCTTGCTATTCGGATTGGTAAATCTGAGTGCCTTACCCATAGTAAAGAGACGACGTTCTTGGAAGCTTTTATTTAAGCCATAGAATGGTATGATGAAAACCCATTGTACATGACAATTGCTGTCACACGTAGGAATTTTACGGTGATGAATGTAGCCAAGACCTATTTCATTGTAGGATAACCACAAATGGTAGACCACCATGAGATCTTCGATAAGTTAGAATGAACGCGAGACTTATCAGTTAAGAAGACCTAGTATCGGAGTAAATACATTCTCGTTATGAGAACACGAGATTTTTATTTAAGACGGACAAGCACCACCGAAGGAGCTATCATAAAGTATGTGAAGAGACAGATGCACCTAGAGGACTACCATGATTTTGAGGTACGACTCACTCTCATTTTAAGTGTGGTAGACCCCACACCTTCTTGGTCAGTGGATTTGTTAGAAGACCCCAAACCCTAACCTTTTCTTTCTAGCCCTTTCAAATCTCGAGGACGAGATTCATTTTAAGTGTGGTAATTTGTAACATCCCAAACTTTGGAATGTTATAATAAATATAGGAATGCCTGTTTGCTTGAGTGAAAATTTGAAACTTGTGAAAACTTTTGAATGAGAGGGAATAAAATGACTTTCCCCTTTGTGTTTGAATTCAAATTCCTACATTTCAAATCAGTGAGACAAGATGACATGACTTCTTCGACATGAAAAGATTTAGAAAGGGAATTTGAAAACTATTTGAAAATTTCTCATATGGAGTTTCACTTTCATATTTGAATTCCCTATTTAAATTTGTAACCATTCAAACCCCTTGACAAAGTTTTTTAGAGGAGTAATATGACACTCCAAACCAGGGGTATTTTTGTGAAGTATTTGAACCATAAAACCCAAGGGGTTATTTGAAAACTATTTGCAAAAATAAATAAAGCCATTTAGGCGTTTTCTGAAAATAAATTTTTTAAAAGTATTTATTTTGGCCGTGGAAAAATGTTCATTTAATGGAATTTATTTCCCTGATCATTTTGATATATAAAACTTTATTTTTTGGACTGGTTGAATGTCTTAATGTTGTTTTTATTGCTCTGGTAATTAATAAAGGAAATAGTTAACGCATATTAAGCCCACGGCCCACCTGCCTCTAATCTCTCTCCCGAAATTCCTTCGCAACGGTCACCGCCACGCTGATCTCTCTCTCTCTCTGACTGCGCGACCCCACCGACCGATCCCCAAACCTCGCGGTCACCTCCCTCCTCTCACTCCCAAACCACGCCGGCGAGATCACCGCGCCGGAAATGCCTCCCCTTCCATTCCCCGACCACCCCGAGGCCCTATAAAAGCCCCCGGTCCTCTCCTCTCCCCATTCCCCCACTTTCCCCTTCTGCCTGAAGCCTCTCGCTGTCGTATTAGCTCGCCGGAGCCTGAGCGCCACCGCCGTGCCATTTCCATCGTGTCGCGCCACCTCGACCTCCCCGAGCCTTTTCGAGCCCACCATCCACCTCCCCATGGCTTTGCGCACCTCCCTGTGCCCTCGCCCGAGCCCCACACCCACCGGTGCACCATCCCCGTTGACACCGAAACGTCGCCGCCGCCTCGGAGCTCGTCGCCGCCGCCCCCGACCAACCGCGACGACGCCAGGACCACCACCCGACTCGCCTTCCTCGTCCGCATCGCTTGGAGCCCTCACCATCGCCGGAGGACCACCGAAGATGCCTCCCCATCGACCTCGCCGCTTCAGCCTTGCCGGAACCTCGCTGGCGTTGACCTCCCGCCGCGGTGAGCTTCCCCCTCCGTCCGATCTCATTTGAATGGCCACGATTAAAACCCCCATACCCTTTCGGTTTATTTAAAATGAACCAGCCGGTTTTCTTTTAGTTAATTTTAGCCAAAACGTTTTCCGTTAAGTGTTAGTTGTCCACTCTAATCATTAGAACATGCGCCCTCCGTAGCCTATCAGAACCTGCCACGTCACCCTGTCCGTTAGTTTAGTTTTTTTTTTCTTTTTCTGTTTTTGTTTTAGAAAACAGAATAGGTTCTGTTTCTATTTTTGTTATATCTTTTATGTTTTTAAGTATTTTAATTTGATTATTTTTTCATTAGTTCAAAAAATTGTTTTAGTTTCTATAGATATCAAGTTTGACCAAATTTGAATAATTAAATTGATTTCAAACAGATTTGATTCAAATCTTATTTTCTGAATATCTTGAGTTTAAAAATATATTTTGAGTTGATTATTTTTGCTACTTGTCACTAGTGACCTTATTTATGAGTAGGTAGAGTTTGGAAATTTTTAGAATATTTTAAAATAGTATTTTCAACCAAAACAGATTCTGTTTAGTTCTTGTTAGGTTTATCTATATTTCTTTTGTGTTAAATTGTTTTAATTTATTTTATTTTATATTAGTTGATATATCTTATAAATTTATCTATTAGTTAATAGTAACCCTTCAAAATAAATAATGTTTTATTAGATTATTGCATGAAAATTCAATTCTAGTTCAATTATAACTTGCAATTGGATTTTCATTTGCTATGTTGATCTTCTATTTTGAAAATAGTGTCCACAAATTGTTTTATAATTTTGATTTGTTGTTAGTAAAGGTCTAGACCAGAAACAATTTGTATTATAGTTGAGATTGTTTGTGGTTTAAGCCAATGATGACCTTGTTTTATATCAACAGAAGAACCTTTATAAAAGCTTTTCAATTAGTTCTTTTTGCAAAATAAAGATTTATGAGAAAATACTTTCTATTAATTATTTTCTTTAAAATTTGTTTTCTTTTATTAACTTAGTGTTTTTTTCTTGCTGATATGTTCTAGTAGTTAAAAACTTATGTTGCTAGAGTATTGTTTTGTAAATTATTAGTTGTTCTTCAAAAGTAATTCTTTGTGCTAAGTAAAATGTTTACTAAACTACTTTTATTCTATTTTACTTTGTTTTGAGTTTTTACTTTTGAAAATAGGATGTACTTGTAGAGAAGACCAACTTTGGTTGTGTTGATGAAGTTTTGTTGATTTTAACTTTTGTCTTAAGTATTTCTTTCATCACCACATTAGTTGTGTTGATGTAGTTTTGTCATTTGAGTTTTGTCTTAAGTATTTCCTTCATCACCACCATGTTGCTTTTGGTTTTGTGTTGCCTTTTTGATTGTTAGTATTGACTGCTAATATGATTGCTTATAAGAATGCAATGTTTGATTATACAGATTTTCATCGGAGAGTGCCGAATAGTCTATCAGTTATCTCTGAGAGTGATATTTTTCTTCATCAACAGTACAAGCAAGTCACTTTGATCATGTTTACCCATGTTTTATTGCATTAGTTCTACCATCTCCTAGGTGTTGCTAGGGAAGTGTCGGTATTCACGCGGAAAGGTCCACCCAGGCACAAAGAGATGGATGGATGCTTCAAGACCCAAGGCTTACCTGCACAGCCACAAGACATTATGGGTTGTGCCTTGGTTGTATATCGTGGTGACCCTGGACAGGCGGTGCTACGAGATGTAGAAGAACGGTAGGAAAGGATGGGCACCAACAGAGTCTCGGGGAAACCCTTTAGAAGACCATGTTTTGGTCATCTGTTTCTCACCATGAAGTGCGAGAAGTCCAACGGAGGCGATCAAATCTTGTGGGGAACTTGTGCAAAACTCTGCAGGGTACCCAAACCTAATCGATTAGCCGTGTCCACGGTCATGGACAACTTGAGCCAAAGGAACTGAAACTATTTGGAACTCTCAACACAATTAATTACATTGATGTGGGTATTAATGACAACTTGGGTATGAGAATTGGTTGGTGGAACCATCTCATTAATCAACCAACATTGTAGTAATTATGCTTTTTGCCCTCTCTTGTTGTAGGAAAAATTTGGCTTTATGCAAAACCGACTACCCCACTTGCCATATATGCATGTAGCATAGATGATTACTTTACACCCCCTCTTTTGTGACTTGCCGGCATATTCAAAATGCTGACCTACACGGATGCAACGTATTATGTTGCACATAAGCTCTACGACGGGTAAGAGTACGATTCAGGGTTACGGTCTACACTCAACCTGCCATTGGTGTTATTGGGACTCCACTCCTGTTGACTGTTTCCGCTGAGATTTTAAGGTATATATAAGTTTTACTTTAATTACATGTGATTGCACTTTGATATATACATTGATGTACTGTGGGTGCCAGCATATTGATCTAGGGATGGCACAAAAAACACAGAGGCTTGACTCGTTTTGATTCTGGTCGCTACACTCATGTATTGCGTGAGAGTTGAAAAGGTATGAGAACATCAGAAGTGTGGAACAATTGCTTGACTTGTTCATCGGGGTTGTGCATGATTTAGATACTTTATGTGGGGAAGATGGAGCATAGCCAGAACATATGATTTTGTAGGGATAACTTTATAAGGCCATGTTATTTCGAAATGACACGATTGCCTTGTTGGTGTGCCCGAAGTATTACTATTTTTATGTCAATATTAGACCATTGTTTTGAATCTTATGGATCTGAATATTCATGCCCCAATAAAGAATATTGCATGGATAAATATGTTAGGTAGCATTCCACATCAAAAATTCTGTTTTTATCATTTACCTACTCGAGGACGAGCAGGAATTAAGCTTGGGGATGCTTGATACGTCTCCAACGTATCTATAATTTTTGATTGTTCCATGCTATTATATTATCTGTTTTGGATGTTTTATATGCATTAATAAGCCCTAAAGGCAATAATAAACTGGTTATTATCATATTTCCTTGTTCGTGATAATCGTTTATTATCCATGCTATAATTGTATTGATCAGAAACTCAGATACATGTGTGGATACATCGACAACACCATGTCCCTAGTATGCCTCTGATGGACTAGCTCGTTGGTCAAAGATGGTTAAGGTTTCCTAGCCATGGACATGAGATGTCATTTGATAATGGGATCACATCATTAGGAGAATGATGTGATGGACAAGACCCAAACTATAAACGTAGCATGTGATCGCGTCAGTTTATTGCTACAGTTTTCTGCATGTCAAGTGTATGTTCCTATGACCATGAGATCATGCAACTCACTAACATAGGAGGAGTGCCTTGTGTGTATAAAACTTCACAACGTAACTGGGTGACTATAAAGGTGCTCTACAGGTATCTCTGAGGGTGTCTGTTGAGTTGGTATGGGTCAAGACTGGGATTTGTTACTCCGTGTGACGGAGAGGTATCTCAGGGCCCACTCGGTAATACAACATCACAACAAGCCTTGCAAGCAATGTTACTAAGTGTTAGCCATGGGAACGAGTAAAGAGACTTGCCGGTAACGGGATTGAACTAGGTATACAGATACCGACGATCGAATCTCGGGCAAGTAACATACCGAAGAACAAAGGGAACATCATACGGGATTAACTTAATCCTTGACATAGAGGTTCAACCTATAAAGATCTTTGTATAATATGTAGGAATCAATATGAGCATCCAGGTCCCGCTATTGGTTATTGACCGTAGAGGTGTCTCGGTCATGTCTGCATAGTTCTCGAACCCGCAGGGTCTGCAAATTGAAGGTTCGGTGACGTTTCGGTAGTATTGAGTTATGTATGTTGGTGAACGAAGGTTGTTCAGAGTCCTGGATGAGATCCCGGATGTCACGAGGAGCTTTGGAATAGTCCGGAGGTAAAGATTGATATATAGGAAAGTGGTGTTTGAACTCCGGAAAAGTTTCAGGCATTTTCGGCAGTGTACCGGGAGTGACGAATGGGTTCCGGGGGACCACCAAGTGGGGCCCACACACCCCAAGGGGACACATGGTCCTTATAGGTGGTGCACCAGCCCCTTGTGGGCTGGGTAGCCAGCCCATGAGGCCCTATGCGCAAGGGGAAGAGGAGGAGGAGTAGGGGCCAAGTAGGAAAGGAGTCCTACTAGGAGTCCGCGGGATGTGGACTCCTCCCCTTAGCCTTCGGCCGAAGCCCTCCTTGTAGGAGGGGAAAGGATGCCTCCTCTCCCCTCCCTCCTATATATACTAGATGATTTTGAGGGCAGCCCCAACCCTAATTGCCACGTGCTGCCCTCTTCTTCCCTAGATCAGCTTCTCCTCTGGATTATTTCTGCGATGCTTAGGCGAAACCCTACTGGATTAGTTCACCACCACCGCCACCACGCCGTTGTGCTGCCGGAGAACTCATCTACCTATTTACCCCCTCTTGCTAGATCCGGAAGGTGGAGATCGTCATCAAGTTGTACGTGTGCTGAACGCGGAGGTGTTGTCCGTTCGGCGCTAGATCGGAAGGACCGTGATCAAGATCGTGAGACAATTCGTGATTGGATTGCGGGACGGATCATGATGGGATCGCGGTACATATAATGATTGGATCGCGAGATGGATCGTGGTGGGATCGCGGGAAGCTCGGCGATTTGGATTGCGAAGACGTTTGACTACATCAACCGCGTTTCTTAACGCTTCCCACTTAGCGATCTACAAGGGTATGTAGATCCACTCTCCCTCTCATAGATGCTCATAACCATGGATAGATCTTGCGTGTGCATAGGAAAATTTTGTTTCCCATGCAACGTTCCCCAACAGTGGTATCAGAGCTAGGTCTATGTGTAGATGAGATCTCAAATAGAACACAAAGAGTTTGTGGGCATTGATACTGAGATTGCTTCCTCCCTTGGTCGTGTTTTGGTTCAGTGGTATTGTGGGATGAAGCGGCCCGGACAAACCTTATTCGTACACTTACGAGAGACCGGTTCCATCAACTGACGTGTAACTTCGTTGCATAAAGATGGTTGGCGAGTGTTTGTTTCTCCTACTTTACTTGGATCGGATTCGACAAAGGCGGTCCTTGAGAAGGTTGAAATGCAATTTATGTATCACCATTGTGGTTTTGAGTAGGTGAGAATTGTTCTTGCTAGATACCCATAGCAGCCACGTAAAACTTGCAACCACAATTAGAGGACGTCTAACTTGTTTTTGCAGGGTATGTTGTGATGTGATATGGCCAATTACATGATGAGATATATGTGATGTATGAGATGATCATGTATTGTATAGAATATGACGACTTGCATGTCATGAGTATGGCAACCGGCAGGAGCCATAGGGGTGTCTTTAATTATTGTATGACCTGCGTGTCAATCATTAAGTGCTACGTAATGCTTTACTTTACCGCTAAGCGGTAGCAATAGTAGTAGAAGCATGGTGGGCACGACAACCCCGATGGCGACACGTTGATAGAGATCAAGATGATGGAGATCATGGTGTCATGCCGGTGACGATGGAGATCATGCCAGTGCTTTAAGGATGGAGACCAAAACCACAAGTTCATGGCCATATCATGTCACTTATGATTTGCATGTGATGTTAATCCTTTTATGCACCTTCTTTTTTAGGACGACGGTAGCATTATAAGGTGATCCCTCACTAAAATTTAAAGATCAATTGTGTTCTCCCAGAGTGTGCACCGTTGCGAAAGTTCGTCGTGTCGAGACACCACGTGATGATCGGGTGTGATAGACTCTATGTGCACATACAACGGGTGCAAGCCAGTGTTGCACATGCAGAACACTCGGTTTAAACTTGACGAGCCTAGCATGTATAGACATGGCCTCGTAACACATGAGACCAAAAGGTCAAACATGAGTCATATAGTAGATATGATCAACATGATGATGTTCACCATTGAAACCACCTCAACTCACGTGATGATCAGACTTGAGTTGGTGAATTTGGATCATGTATCACTTGAATGACCAGAGGGATGTCAATTTGAGTGGTAGTTCTCAAGTAATATGGTTAATTGAACTCATTATCATGAACATACTCAGTAGTGTCTTTGCAAATTATGTTGTAGATTACTAGCTCACGTTGTAGCTCCCTTGAATTTTTATATGTTCCTCGAGAAATAGAGTTGAAAGATGATGGCGGCAATATTGCAGACTGGGTCCGTGATCTGAGGATTGTCCTCATTGATGCACAGAAGGATTATTTCCTTAATGCACCGCTCGGTGCGCCATCCCCTCTAGCATCGTCTGTAGATGTTGTGAACATCTGACAGGCATGTTCCAATGACTACTTGATATTTTAGTGCGTCATGCTTCATGGCTTAGAATTGAGTCTGCAAAAATGTTTTGTATGTCATGGAACATATGAGATGTTCTAAGAGCTGAAATTGGGATCTTAGGCTCGTGCTATGAGATATCCAACAAGATTCTCTGCCTACAAGATGAAGGAGAATAGCTCAATCGTTGAGCATGTGCTCAGATTGTCTAGGTGCTACAATCAATTGAATCAAGTGGGAGTTGATCTTCCAGATAAGAAAGTGATTGATATAGTTTTCCAAGTCACTGTCACTAAGCTACTAGAGCTTCATGATGAATTATAAAATGCCAGGGATGGAAATAATGATCCCTAAGTTGTTCGCGATATTTGACGCTACGAAGGTAGAAATCAAGAAGGAGCAACAAGTGTTGATGGTTAGTAATGTTGGAAATATGCCCTAGAGGCAATAATAAATTAGTTATTATCATATTTCCTTGTTCATGATAATCGTTTATTATCCATGCTATAATTGTATTGATTGGAGATTTAGATGCATGTGTGGATACACAGACAAAACCATGTCCCTAGTATGCCTCTAATGGACTAGCTCATTGATCAAAGATGGTTAAGGTTTCCTAGCCATGGACATGAGATGTCATTTGAGAAATGGGATCACATCATTAGGAGAATGGTGTGATGGAAAAGACCCAAACTACAAACGTAGCATATGATCGTGTCAGTTTATTGCTACCGTTTTCTGCATGTCAAGTATATGTTCCTATGACCATGAGATCATGCAACTCATGGACATTGGAGGAGTGCCTTGTGTGTATCAAACGTCGCAACGTAACTGGGTGACTATAAAGGTGCTCTACAGGTATCTTCGAGGGTGTCTGTTGAGTTGGCATGGATCAAGACTGCGATTTGTTACTCCGTGTGACGGAGAGGTATCTCAAGGCCCACTCGGTAATACAACATCACAATAAGCCTTACAAGCAATGTGACTAAGTGTTAGTTACGGGATCTTGTATTAAGGAACGAGTAAAGAGACTTGCTAGTAACGAGATTGAACTAGGTATGGAGATACCAACGATCGAATCTCGGGCAAGTAACATACCGAAGAACAAAGGGAACATCATACGGGATTAACTGAATCCTTGACACAGAGGTTCGACCGATAAAGATCTTCGTAGAATATGTACGAACCAATGTGGACATCCAGGTCCCACCATTGGTTATTGACCGTAGAGGTGTCTCGGTCATGTCTACATAGTTCTCGAACCCGTAGGGTCTGCACACTTAAGGTTTGGTGACGTTTCGGTAGTATAGAGTTATGTATGGTGGTGACCTAAGGTTGTTAGGAGTCCCGGATCAGATCTCGGACCTCACAAGGAGCTACGGAATGGTCCGGAGGTAAAGATTCATATATAGGAAGTCCTGTTTTGGTCACCGGAAAAGTTTTGGGCTCATCAGTAGTGTACCGGGAGTGCCGGTAGTGTACCAGGAGACCTCCGGGAGGGGTATTTCGACCCAAGAGACTACATGGGCTGTGGGAGAGTGGAAACCAGCCCTTAGTGGGCTGGTGGAACAACCACAAGAGGCCCATGCAGCTGGAGGAAGAAAACCCAATAGGAAAAGGTGGGGGAAAGGAAAAAAGGAGCAATCCTAGTCCTACTAGGATTGGAGGAGGAATCCTCCTCTCCTAGTAGGTTCGGCCGAACTAGATAGCCTTGGAGGCCAAGTCTGCCTCCTCTCCTCCTATCCTCTTATATATACTGGAGGTTTTAGGGTTTTTGCACTAGATTTTCAGCCACGTGCTACCCGTTCCTCCTATCCTCTTGTATATACTGGTGGTTTTAGGGGTTTTGCACTAGATATTCAGCCACGTGCTACCCATTCCTCCAGTGCATAGTTTCTCCTCTAGATTGGATTTATGCAGTGCTTAGGAGAAGCCTGCCAGAATTGCTCCACCACCATCACCGGAGTGCCATCAGGCTGCCAAAGAACTCTCCTTCCTCTCCACTCCTTCTTGCTGGATCAAGACGGTGGAGATCGTCATCAAGCTGTACGTGTGCTGAACGCGGAGGTGTCGTCTGTTCGGTGCTAGATTGGAAGGATCGTGATCATGTTTGTGGGACGGATTGTGATCAAGTTCGTGGGACGGATCGTGATCGGATCGCGGGACGGATCATGATTGGATCACGGGACGGATCGTGATTGGATCGCGGGACGCTCGGCGATTTGGATCGCGAAGACGTTCGACTACACCAATCGCGTTTCTTAACGCTTCCCGCTTAGCGATCTACAAGGGTATGTAGATCTACTCTCCCTCTCGTAGATGCTCATCACCATGGATAGATCTTCGTGTGCGTAGGAAAATTTTTGTTTCCCATGCAACGTTCCCCAACAGTGGCATCATGAGCTAGGTCTATGTGTTGATGAGATCTCGAGTAGAACACAAAAGGTTTGTGGGCGTTGATGCTTAGATTGCTTCCTCCCTTGGTCGGATTTTGGTTCAGCGGTATTGGGAGATGAAGCGGCCCGGACCAACATTACTCGTACGCTTACGAGAGACCGGTTCCCTCGACGCAACTTTTTGCCTAGATGGCTTGCGGGTGGAAGTTTCTCTCACTTTACTTGGATCGGATTCGACAAAGGCGGTCCTTGAGAAGGTTGAAAAGCAAATTATGTATCACCATTGTGGTTTATGCGTAGGTGAGAATCGTTCTTGCTAGAAACCCGTAGAAGCCACGTAAAACATGCAACAACTATTAGAGGACGTCTAACTTGTTTTTGCAAGGTATGTTGTGATGTGATATGGCCAATTACATGATGTGATATATGTGATGTATGAGATGATCATGTGATGTATAGAATTTCACGACTTGCATGTCGATGAGTACAGCAACCGACAGGAGCCATAGGGTTGTCTTTAATTATTGTATGACCTGCGTGTCAATCATTAAGTGCTATGTAATGCTTTACTTTATCGCTAAACGGTAGCAATAGTAGTAGAAGCATGCAGGGCATGACAACCTCGATGGTGACACGTTGATGGAGATCAAAATGATGGAGATCATGGTGCCATGCCGGTGACGATGAAGATCATGTCGGTGCTTTCAAGATGGAGATCTAAAGCACAAGTTCATGGCCATATCATGTCACTTATGAATTGCATGTGATGTTAATCCTTTTATGCACCTTGTTTTGCTTAGTACGATGGTAGCATTATAAGGTGATCCCTCTCTTAAATTTCAAGATAAATTGTGTTCTCCCCGAGTGTGCACCGTTGCGAAAGTTCGTCGTGTTGAGACACCACGTGATGATTGGGTGTGATAGACTCTACGTTCACATACAATGGGTGCAAGCCAGTGTTGCACGCGCAGAACACTCGGGTTAAACCTGACGAGCCTAGCATGTACAGGCATGGCATCAGAACACAAGAGACCAAAAGGTCGAACATGAGTCATATAGTAGATATGATCAACATAATGATGTTCACCATTGAAGCCACCTCAACTCACGTGATGATCGGACTTGAGCTGGTGGATTTGGATCACGTGACACTCAGATGACCTGAGGGAGTCAATTTGAGTGGGAGCTTTAGTAATTTGATTAACTAAACTCATTATCTTGAACAATAGTCTAAGTAAACTTTGCATATTTATGTTGTAGATTACTAGCTCACGTTGTAGCTCCCTTGAATTTTATATGTTCCTAGAGAAATAGAGTTGAAAGATGATGGTAGCAATATTGCGGACTGGCTCCGTGATCTGAGGATTGTCCTCATTATTGCACAGAAGGCTTATGTCCTTAATGCACCGCTTGGTGCGCCAACCCCTCTAGCGTTGTTTGTAGATGTTGTGAACATCTGACAGGCACGTTCTGATAACTACTTGATAGTTTAGTGTGTCATGCATTACAGCTTAGAATTGAGGGTCCGAAACGTTTTGAACGTCATGGAACATATGAGATGTTCTAAGAGCTGAAATTAGGATCTCATGCTCGCGCCCGTGTTGCGAGATATGAGATCTCCAACAAGATTATTTCCATGCAAGATGAACGAGAATAGCTCAATCGTTGAGCATGTGCTCAGATTGTCTGGGTGCTACAATCGCTTGAATCGAGTGGGAGTTCATCTTATAGATAAGATAGTGATTGATATAGTTCTCCAAGTCACTTTCACTAAGCTACTAGAACTTGGTGATGAACTATACAATGCCAGGGATAGAATTAATGATCCCTGAGCTATTCGCGATGTTTGACACCGCGAAGGTAGAAATCAAGAAGGAGCATCAAGTGTTGATTGTTAGTATAACCACTAGTTTCGAGAAGGGCAAGGGCAAGGAGGGAAACTTCATGGATGGCAAGTCAGTTGCTGCTCCAAGTCAAGCAACCCAAAGTTGAACCCAAACCCGAGACTAAGTGCTTCAATTATGAGGAGAGAGGTCGCTGAAGCGGAACAACCCTAGATACTTGGTAGATAAGAAGGTTGGCAACGTCGATAGAAGTATATTTGATATACGTGTAATTGATGTGTACCTTGCTTGTACTCCTAGTAGCACCTGGGTATTGGATACCGGTTTGGTTGCTAAATGTTAGTAACTCGAAATAAAAGCTACGGAATAAACGGAGAACTAGCTAAGTGTGAGGTGACGATGTGTGTTGGAAATGTTTCCAAGGTTGATGTGATCAACATCGCACGCTCTCTCTACCTTCGAGATTAGTGACGAACCTAAATAAATGTTATTTGGTGTTTTTGCATTGAGCATGAACGTGATTAGATCATGTTCATTGCAACACGGTTATTCATTTAAGTTAGAGAATAATGGTTATTCTATTTACATGAATAATACCTTCAACGGTCATGCACCCAGTAAGAATGGTTTGTTGAAACTTGATCGTAGTAATACACATGTTCATAACATTGATGCCAAAGATATACAAAGTTAATAATAATAGTACCACATACTTGTGGCACTGCCGCTAAATGTCATATTGGTATAAAACGCATGCAGAAACTCCATGCTGATGGATCTTTGGACTCATTTGATTTCGAATGGTTGAGACATGCGAACCATGCCTCTTGGTCAAGATGACTAAGGACCCCGTTTTCTGTTTTGATGAAGCGGGCAAGTGATTTATTGGAAATGATACATGTTGATGTATGCAATCCAATGAGTCTTGTAGCGTGAGGTGGATATCATTATTTTCTTACCTTCACTGATAATTTGAGTAGATATAGTGTATATTTACTTAATGAAACACAAGTCTGAATCGTTTGAAAGGTTCAAGCAAATTCAGAGTGAAGTTTAAGATCATCGTGACAAGAAGATAAAAATGATTGTGATATGATCGTGAAGGTGAATATCTGAGTTACGAGTTTGGCATACAACTTTAGACAATGTGAAAGTTGTTTCACAATTCACGCCACCTGGAACACCATAGTGTGATGGTGTGTCCGAACGTCATAGTCGTGCTCTATTGGATATGGTGCGTGCTATGACGTCTATTATCGTTTTGTTACTATAATTTTGGGGTTACGCATTAGAGACAACTACATTCACTTTAAATAGGGCACCATCTAAATCCGTTGAGATGACACCATGTGAACTATGGTTTGATAGAAACCTAAGCTGTCATTTCTTAATGTTTGGGCCTGCGACGCTTGTGTGGAAAATGTTTTCACCTAATGAGCTCGAACCCAAAGCGGGCAAATGCATCTTCATAGAATACCCTAAGAACAGTTGGGTGAACCTTCTATCTCAGATCCAAGCATAAAATGTTTGTTGCTAAAACTGGGTCCTTTCTCGAGAAAAGGTTTCTCTTGAAAGAATTGAGTGGGAGGAGGATAGAACTTGATGAGGTTATTGAACCTCTGCTTCAACCAGAAAGTAGCGTAGCGTAGAAAGATGTTTCTGTGAAGCCTATGTTAGTTGAAGAGGAAGTTAATGATGATGATCATGAAGCTTCGGATCAAGTTACTATCGACCTATGAGGAAAATAGAGCTTGATGAGGTTACTGAACCTTTACTTCAACTAGAAAGTAGCGCAGCGCACAAAGATGTTTCTATGAAGCCTACGTCAGTTGAAGAGGAAGTAAATGATGATGATCATGAAGCTTCGGGTCAAGTTACTATCGAACTTCGTAGGTCGACAAGGACGTGTACTGCTACTGAGCGGTACGACAACCCTGTCTTGGAGGTCATGTTGTTGGACAACGATGAACCTACGAACTATGGAGAAGCGATGATGGGCCCGAAAACCAACAAATGGTTAGAGGCCATGAAATCCGAGAAAGGATCCATGTATGAAAACCAAGTATAGACTTTGGTGGACTTGCTCGTTAGACGGCAGGTCGTTAAGTAAAATGGATCTTTAAAATGAAGACAGACGCCGATGGTAAATGTTACCATTTGTAAAGCTCGATTTGTTGCAAAGTAGTTTACGACAAGTTCAAGGAGTTGACTGCGATGAGACTTTCTCACTCGTAGCGATGCTAAAGTCTGTTGGAATTATGTTATCAGTTGCTGCATTTTTCAATTATGAAATCTGGCGGATGGATGCCAAAACATCGTTTCCTTCCTTAAGGAAAGGTTGTATAAGATACAACCAGAAGGTTTTGTCAGTCCTAAGGATGCTAAAAGGTATGCGAGCTTCAGTGATTCTTCTATGAACTGAAGCAAGCATCTCGGAGTTGGAATATACACTTTGGTGAGGTGATCAAAGTTTTTGAGTCTATGCAAAGTTTACGAGAAACTTGTATTTGCAATAAAGTGAGTGGGAGCACTATAGAGTTTCTGATAAGTATATGTGGATGACATATTGCTATTCGGAAATGATGTAGAATTTCTGGAGAGCATAAACGGTTGTTTGAAAAGAGTTTTTCAAAGGAAGACCTGGATAAAGCTACCTAATTTTTGAGCATCAAGGTCTATGAAGATAGATCAAGATGTCTAATAAGACTTTCAATGAGTACATACCTTGACAAGATTTTCAAAGAGTTCAAAATGGATTAGTCAGAGAGAAGTGTTCTCGCCTGCTTTGTAAGGTGTGAAGTTGAGTGAGACTCAAAGCTCGACCACGGCAGAAGAAAGAGAAAGGACGAATGTCGTCCTGCACCTGTGTGTGCCTTGCCATGAGTCCGTCAAGGGGTACAAGAGTGATCCAGGAGTGGATCACAGGACAGCGGTCAAGGTTATCCTTAGTAACTAAAAACTAAGGAGATGTTTCTTGATTATGGAGGTGATAAAGAGTTTGTCGTAAAGAGTTACATCGATGCAAGCTTTAACACCAATCTGGATAACTCGTCGTAGCAATCTGGATACGTATGGTAGGAGCAGCCATTTGGAATAGTACCAAGTGTGGTAGTAGTGTTTACAGCTTGGCATAGAGATTTGCAAAGTACACACAGTTCTGAATGTCGCAGACCCGTTGACTATAAGACCTCTCTCACATGAAAAGCATGATCAAGCCCCAGAACTCATTGGGTGTTAGATTCATAACAATGTGAATCACATAGTGATGTGAACTAGATTATTGACTCTAGTGCAAGTGGGAGACTGTTGGAAATATGCCCTAGAGGCAATAATAAATTAGTTATTATCATATTTCCTTCTTCATTATAATCGTTTATTATCCATGCTATAATTGTATTGATTGGAGACTTAGATGCATGTGTGGATACATAGACAAAACCATGTCCCTAGTATGCCTCTATAGGACTAGGTCGTTGATCAAAGATGGTCAAGATTTCCTAGCCATTGACATGTGATGTCATTTGATAACGGGATCACATCATCAGGAGAATGATGTGATGGACAAGACCCAAACTACAAACGTAGCATATGATCGTGTCAGTTTGTTGCTACTGTTTTCTGCATGTCAAAGTATGTGTTCCTATGACCATGAGATCATGCAACTCACTGACATCGGAGGAGTGCCTTGTGTGGATCAAACATCGCAACGTAACTGGGTGACTATAAAGGTGCTCTACAGGTATCTCTGAGGGTGTCTGTTGAGTTGGCATGGATCAAGACTGGGATTTGTTAATCCGTGTGATGGAGAGGTATCTCAGGGCCCACTCGGTAATACAACATCACAATAAGCCTTGCAAGCAATGTGACTAATTGTTAGTTGCGAGATCTTGTATTACGGAACGAGTAAAGAGACTTGCCAGTAACAAGGTTTAACTAGGTATGGAGATACCGACGATCGAATCTCGGGCAAGTAACATACCGAAGAACAAAGGGAACATCATACGGGATTAACTGAATCCATGACATGGAGGTTCGACCGATAAAGATATTCGTAGAATATGTAGGAACCAATGTGGACATCCAGGTCCTGCCATTGGTTATTGACCGTAGAGGTGTCTCGGTCATGTCTACATAGTTCTCGAACCCGTAGGGTGTGCACACTTAAGGTTTGGTGACATTTCGGTAGTATAGAGTTATGTATGATGGTGACTGAAGGTTTTTCTGGGTCCCGGATGAGATCTCGGACCTCACGAGGAGCTCCGTAATGGTCCGGAGGTAAAGATTCATATATAGGAAGTCTTGTTTTGGCCGCCGGAAAAGTTTTGGGCTCATCGGTATTGTACCGGGAGTGCCGGTAGTGTACCGGGAGACCTCCGGGAGGGGTATTTCGACCCAAGAGGCTACATAGGCTGTGGGAGAGTGGAAACCAGCCCTTAGTGGGCTGGTGGAACAACCACAAGAGGCCCTTGCGGCTAGAGGAAGAAAACCCAATAGGAAAAGGTGGAAAAAAAAGGCAAAAAGGAGCAATCCTAGTCCTACTAGGATTGGAGGAGCAATCCTCCTCTCCTAGTAGGTTCGGCCGAACCAGCTAGCCTTGGAGGCCAAGGCTGCCTCCTCTCCTCCTATCCTCTTGTATATACTGGTGGTTTTAGGGGTTTTCCACTAGATTTTCAGCCACGTGCTACCCATTCCTCCAGTGCATAGTTTCTCCTCTAGATTGGATTTCTGCAGTGCTTAGGCGAAGCCCTGCCGGAATTGCTCCACCACCATCACCGGAGCGCCATTAGGCTGCTAGAGAACTCTTATTCCTCTCCACTCCTTCTTGCTGGATCAAGACGGTGGAGATCGTCATCAAGCTGTACGTGTGCTAAACGCGGAGGTGTCGTCCGTTCGGTGCTAGATCGGAAGGATCGTGATCAAGTTCGTGGGACGGATTGTGATCAAGTTCGTGGGACGGATCATGACCGGATCGTGGGACGGATCGTGATTGGATCGTGGGATGCACAGTGGTTTGGATCGCGAAGACGTTCGACTACACCAACCGCGTTTCTTAACACTTCCCGCTTAGCGATCTACAAGGGTATGTAGATCCACTCTCCCTCTCGTAGATGCTCATCACCATGGATAGATCTTCATGTGCGTAGGAAATTTTTTGTTTCCCATGCAACGTTCCCCAACAAGTGAAACCACTGGTTTCGAGAAGGGCAAGGGCAAGGAGGGAAACTTCATGGATGGCAAGTCAGTTGCTACTCCAGTGAAGCAACCCAAAGTTGAACCCAAACCCGAGATTAAGTTTTTCTATTATGAGGAGAGCGGTCGCTTAAGCGTAACAACCCTAGATACTTGGTAGATAAGAAGGCTGGCAACGTCGACAGAAGTATATTTTGATATACGTGTTATTGATGTGTACCTTGCTAGTACTCCTAGTAGCACCTGGGTATAGGATACCGGTTTGGTTGCTAAATGTTAGTAACTCGAAATAAAAGCTACGGAATAAACGGAGACTAGCTAAGTGTGAGGTGGCGATGTATGTTGGAAATGTTTCCAAGGTTGATGTGATCAACATTGCATGCTCTCTCTACCTTCGGGATTAGTAACAAACTTAAATAAATGTTATTTGGTGTTTGCGTTGAGCATGAACATGATTGGATCGTGTTTATTGCAACACGGTTATTCATTTAAGTTAGATAATAATGGTTATTCTGTTTACATGAATAATACCTTCAATGGTCATGCACCCAGTGAGAATGGTTTGTTGAATCTTGATCATAGTAATACACATGTTCATAACATTGATGCCAAAAGATACAAAGTTAATAATGATAGTACCACATACTTGTGGCACTGCCGCTAAATGTCATACTGGTATAAATCGCATGAAGAAACTCCATGTTGATGGATCTTTCGACTCATTCGGTTTTGAATCGGTTGAGACATGCGGACCATGCATCTTGGGCAAGATGGCTACAAACCCTGTTTTCAGTATGATGGAGTGGGCTAGTAACTTATTGGAAATGATACATATTGATGTATACGGTCCAATGAGTGTTGTAGCGTGCGGTGGATATCGCTATTTTCTTAACTTCACTGACGATTTGAATAGATATAGTGTACATTTACTTAATGAAACACAAGTCTGAAGCGTTTGAAAAGTTCAAGAAGAATCGGAGTAAAGTTTGAGTTCATCATGACGAGAAGATTAAATGTCTATGATATGATTGTGGAGGTGAATATCCGAGCTACGGTTTTGGTATACAACTTAAGACAATGTGAAAGTTGTTTCACAACTCACGCCACCTGGAACACCATAGTGTGATGGTGTGTCTATACATCGCATTCGTGCTCTATTGGATATGGTGAGAATTATGATGTCTCTTATCATTTTCGCCACTATCATTTTGGGGTTATGCATTAGAGACAACCACATTCACTTTAAATAGGGCACCATCTAAATCCGTTGAGATGACACCATATGGTTTGCCAGAAACCTAAGCTGTCATTTCTTAGAGTTTGGGAATGCGACACTTATGTCTGATAAGCTCGAACCCAAAGTGGAAAAATGCATCTTCATAAGATACCCTAAGAACAGTTGGGTATACCTTCTATCTCAGATCCGAGTACAAAGTGTTTGTTGTTAAAACTGGGTCCTTTATCGAGAAAAAGGTTCTCTCGAAAAAATTGAGTGGGAGGAAGATAGAACTTGATGAGGTTGTTGAACCTTTGTTTCAACCAGAGAGTAGCGCATTGCAGAAAGATGTTTCTGTGGAACCTATGTCAGTTGAAGAGGAAGAAAATGATGATGATCATGAAGCTTCGGGTAAAGTTACTATCAAAACTTGTAGGTCGACAAGGACGCGTACTGCTCCTGAGTGGTACGACAACCCTGTCTTGGAGGTCATGTTGTTGGACAATGATGAACCTATGAGCTATGGAGAAGCGATGATGGGCCCGAATTCCCACAAATGGTTAGAGGCCATGAAATCCGAGAAAGGATCCATGTATGAAAACCAAGTATAGACTTTGGTAGACTTGCTCGTTGGACGGCAGGTCTTCGAGTACAAATGGACCTTTAAGATGAAGACAGACGCTGATGGTAAATGTCACCATTTATAAAGCTCGACTTGTCACAAAGAAGTTTCCGACAAGTTCAAGGAGTTGACTGCGATGAGACTTTCTCACTCGTAGCGATGCTAAATTCTGTTGGAATTATGTTACCAGTTGCTGCATTTTTCAATTATAAAATCTGGCAGATGGATGTCAAAACATCGTTTCCTTAACGGTTTACTTGAGGAAAGGTTGTATGTGATACAACTAGAAGGTTTTGTCAGTCCTAAGGATGCTAAAAGGTGTGCGAGCTCCAACAATCCTTCTATGGGCTGGAGCAAGCATCTCGGAGTTGGAATATATGCTTTGATGAGGTGATCAAAGTTTTTGAGTCTATACAAAGTTTATGAGAAACTTGTATTTACAATAAAGTGAGTGGGAGCACTATAGAATTTTTGATAAGCATATGTGGTTGACACATTATTGATCGAAAATGATGGAGAATTTATGAAAAGGAGAAACGGTTGTTTGAAAAGAGTTTTTCAAAGGAAGACCTGGATAAAGCTACCTAATTGTTGAGCATCAAGATCTATAGAGATAGATCAATACGCTTGATAAGACTTTCAATGAGTACATACCTTGAAAAGATTTTGAAAGAGTTCAAAATGGATCAGTCAGAGAAAGAGTTCTTGCCTGAGTTGTAAGGTGTGAAGTTGAGTAAGACTCAAAGCTCGACCACGGCAGAAGAAAGTGAAAGGACGAACATCGTCCCCTATGTCTTAGCCATAGGCTCTATTTAATATGCCATGTTGTGTACCGCACCTATGTGTGCCTTGCCATGAGTCTGTCAAGGGGTACAAGAGTGATCCAGGAGTAGATGACTAGACAGCGGTCAAGATTATCCTTAGTAACTAAGGACTAAGGAAATGTTTCTCGATTATGGAGGTGATAAAGAGTTAGGTTGATGCAAGCTTTAACACCAATCCGGATGACTCTTAGTAGCAATCCCGATACGTATAGTGGAGCAGCCATTTGGAATAGTTCCAAGTGCAATGTGGTAGCAGTGTCTACAGTATGAAATAGAGATTTGCAAAGTACACACGGATCTGAATGTCATAGACCCATTAACTAAAGTACCTCTCTCACATGCAAAGCATGATCGAGCCCTAGAACTAATTGGGTGTTAGATTCATAACTATGCGAATCACATGGTGATGTGAACTAGATTATTAACTCAAGTGCAAGTGGGAGACTGTTGGAAATATGCCCTAGAGGCAATAATAAACTGGTTATTATCATATTTCCTTGGTCATGATAATCGTTTATTATCCATGCTATAATTGTATTGATCGGAAACTTAGATACATGTGTGGATACATAGACAACACCATGTCCTATGCCTCTGATGGACTATCTCATTGATCAAAGATGGTTAAGGTTTCCTAGCTATGGACATGAGATTTCACTTGATAACGGGATCACATCATTAGGAGAATGATGTGATGGACACGACCCAAACTATAAATGTAGCATGTGATCGCGTCAGTTTATTGCTATAGTTTTCTGCATGCCAAGTATATGTTCCTATGACCATGAGATCATGCAACTCACTAACATTTGAGGAGTGCCTTGTGTGTATCAAACATCGCAACGTAAATGGGTGACTATAAAGGTGCTCTATAGGTATCTCTGAGGGTGTTTGTTAAGTTGGCATGGGTCAAGACTGGGATTTGTTACTTCGTGTGACGGAGAGATATCTCAGGGCCCACTCGGTAATACAACATCACAGCAAGCCTTGCAAGCAATGTGACTAAGTGTTAGCCACGGGATCTTGTATTACGAAACGAGTAAAGAGACTTGCCAGTAATGGGATTGAACTAGGTATACAGATACTGATGGTCGAATCTCGGGCAAGTAACATACCAAAGAACAAAGGGAACATCATACGGGATTAACTGAATCCTTGACATAGAGGTTCGATCAATAAAGATCTTCGTAGAATATGTAGGACTTAATATAGGCATCAAGGTCCTGCTATTGGTTATTGACCGTAGAGGTGTCTCGGTCATGTCTACATAATTCTCGAACCCAAAGGGTCTGCACACTTAAGGTTCGGTGACGTTTTGATAGTATTGAGTTATCTATGTTGGTGACCGAAGGTTGTTCGGAGTCCCGGATGAGATCCCGGACATCACGTGGAGCTCCGAAATAGTCCGGACGTAAAGATTGATATATAGGAAAGTGGTGTTTGAACTCTGGAAAAGTTTCGGGCATTTTTGGGAGTGTATCGGGAGTGACGAATGGGTTCCAAGGGACCACCAAGTGGGACCCACACACCCCAAGGGGCCACATGGGCCTTAGAGGTGGCGCTCTAGCCCCTGGTAGGCTAGGCATCCAGCCCATAAGTCCCTATGCGCAAGGGGAAGAGGAGGAGGAGTAGGGGCCAAGTAGGAAAGGAGTCCTACTAGGAGTCCACCTCCTTGTAGGAGGGGTAAGTCTGCCTCCTCTCCCCTCCCTCCTATATATACCAGAGGATTTTGAGGGCAGTCCCAACCCTAATTGCCATGTGCTGCCCTCTTCTTCCCTAGATCAGTTTCTCCTCTAGATTAGTTCCGCGGTGCTTAGGCGAAGCCCTGCAGGATTAGTTCACCACCATCGCCACCACGCCGGTGTGTTTCCGGACACATCTACCTCTTTTCCCCCTCTTGCTGGATCAAGAAGACGGAGATCGTCATCAAGCTGTACGTGTGCTAAACGCGGAGGTGTCGTCCGTTCGGTGCTAGATCGAAACTACCGTGATCAAGATCGTGACACGATTCGTGATTGGATCGCAGGACGAATCATGATGGGATCGCAGTAAGGATTGTGATTGGATCGTGAGATGGATCGTGATGGGATCGCATGACGCTTGGCAATTTGGATCGCGAAGACGTTCGACTACATCAACCGTGTTTCTTAACGCTTCCCGCTTAGCGATCTACAAGGGTATGTAGATCTAGTCACCCTCTCGTAGATGCTGATCAACATGGATAGATCTTGCGTGTGTGTAGGAAATTTTGTTTCCCATGCAACGTTCCCCAACATTAATATGCCATTTTATATCATTTTTGGGACTAACCTATTAATCTAGAGCCTAGTGCCAGTTTCTGTTTTTTCCTTGTTTTTGAGTATTACAGATAAGGAATATTAAACGGAGCCCAAACGGAATAAAATCTTCAGAATAATTTTTCTTGGACCAGAAGCAACCCAGAAGACATGGAGATGAAGTCGGGAGAGCCGCCGTGTGGCCACAAGCCACAGGGGCGCGCCCCTGGCTTGTGGGCCCACGGCAGCTCCCCTAACCCTTTTCTCGGCCTATAAACTCATAAATATTACCTATATATTGGGGGGAGCCACGAAAACACTTTTCCGCCGCCAGGAGCCTCGGTTCCCGTGAGATCAAATCTTGGAGCCTTTTCCGGTAATCTGCCGAAGGGGGATTCGATCACGGAGGGCATCTACATCAACTCCATTGCCCCTCCGATGATGCGTGAGTAGTTCACCACAGACCTTCAGGTATGTAGCTAGTAGCTGGATGGCTTCTTCTCTCTCCTTGCTCTTCAATACCATGTTCTTCATGATCTTCATGGAGATCTATCCGATGTAATACTCTTTTGTGGTGTGTTTGTAGAGATCCGATGAATTGTGGGTTTATGTTCAAATTATCTATGAATATTATTTGAGTCTTTTTTGAATTCTTATATGCATTATTTCATATCTTTGCAAGTCTCTTCGAGTTATTGGTTTGGTTTGGCCAACTAGATTGGTAATTCTTGCAATGGGAGAAGTGCTTAGTTTTGGGTTCAATCTTGCGGTGTCCTCACCCAGTGACATAGTAGGGGTAGCGAGGCACGTATTATATTGTTGCCATCAAGGATAAAAAGATGGGGTTTCATAATATTGCTTGAGTTTATCCCTCTACATCATGTCATCTTACCTAATGCGTTACTCTGTTCTTCATGAACTTAATACTCTAGATGCAGGCAGGAGTCGGTCGATGTGTGGAGTAATAGTAGTAGATGCAGAATCGTTTTGGTCTACTTGACACGGACGTGATGCCAATATGCATAATCATTGCCTTGGATATCTCCATAATTATTCGCTTTTCTATCAATTGCTCGACAGTAATTGGTTCACCCACCGTAATACTTGTCATCATGAGAGAAGCCTCTAGTGAAACCTATGGCCCTCGGGTCTACTTTCCATAATATATTTTCAGATCCATATACCAAAAATACCAAAAATACTTTGCTGCAATTTATTCACCTTTTGCTTTCCGTTCTCACTTACATCTATCTCTATCGGATATAATCCTTGCAAATAATTGTGAAGGGATTGACAACCCCTTTCTGCGTTGGGTGCAAGAGTTTGATTGTTTCTGTAGGTGCATCCATTGGTAACTTGCTTGTTCCTCCTACTGGATTGATACCTTGGTTCTCAATAACTGAGGGACATACTTATCTACTTCGCTGCATCACCCTTTCCTCTTCAAGGGAAAACCAGCGCAAGCTCAAGAGGTTGCAATAGGCCCTTCGCAGAGGGAAGCATAGGTTGTCATGCGCTTTTTAATTTTGGATGTGCAAACCCTTAATGTAAAGGAATGTCACGCTGTATTGCCCTTTGTGATAGCAACCTTTATTAGACAACTTTACCATCACAAGTTCGTACAATGCTTATTTTCCCTTACAACAAAAGATCATACATATTTTGGAGCATTTTTATTGCTTTTGCATCAATGACAACTTACTTGAAGGATCTTATTCAATCCATAGGTAGATATGCTGGATACTCATGGAAAGAAACCCGGTTTAAGGGTTTTGGATGCACAAGTAGTATCTCTACTTAGTACAAATTTCTGGCTAGCAAAAGATCCTAAGAAAGCACCACATGTTGGAGGATCCATAACAATATAACTTCTATACAAATATACCCAAGCATAACTCATTACGTTGTCTTTCTTGTCCAACTTCAACTAATTTTCTAAAGTTTTTAAAATAATTAATGGGGCTCAAAGTCATAGAAGATGTCCAAGATAGTATATTTATATGTGAAATCTCTCTTGCTTCAATATTCTTTCATGAATTGTTCAAGTGACCAATGCGGTGTTTGCTAACTTTCAATAAATTTTACCACCTATACTTCTTATATGTGAAGTCCTTACTCCCCATGGGATAAGCATATAAAATATATATAATTTCAGATTTATGATATTCAATTCATTCAACCATTTACTCATAGGATATAAGTGAAGCATGAGAGCAAAATATAAACTACTCCAAAAAGATATAAGTGAAAATCAATGAGTAGCCAACAATTAAATAACTATGTGAAGACTCTCTCATCTAAGAATTTGAGATCTTAAGCATTTTATTCAAACAGCAAACTAAATAAAAATAGCACTCCAAGAATAACACATATCATGTGGACAAAAAAAATTAGGCTCAACATAGGCTAACCGATAGTTGACAAAGAGAGGTGGGATGCGTTGGGATTGAAATATTTACTTGGGGTGCCTTGGGCATCCCCAATTTTGAGCTTTTGTATCTCTTCCAATCCTCTCATATCATGGTTTCACCTATTCTCAAAAACTTCATCCACACAAAACTCGAAAAGAACTCGTGAGATAGGTTAGTACACATAAGAATAAATCAACTCTTTATGTACTGACAAGACAAGTTGCATAATAATTTTCAAACATGATCTACTGTTTACTATCATTTACACAATTTACATCTACGAATATAGGCTATGGAAACAATAGGAAAATTAGATAACAAAACTATAACAGCAATCTGTCCAAACAGAATAGTCTGTAGCAATGTATTAAACAAGTGTACTTATGTAACTCCAAAAATTATGAATATTTAGGAAATGCTAAATGATTTATATTCAAACACTGTGTCAAAATTTTAGAAACTTTTCACGTTCCAGTAAGATAATAAAATTGAAACACTACAGAAAAAGTTTCTGTTTTTACACAACACATATCAAAACATGCAAGCAAGCATCCTAATGCAATTCTTGGAAATATTTTATTGGAAAACAATATTATAAATAACATATAACAGAGAACAAAAAATTATAATGACGCTCCAAGTAAAACACATATCGTGTGGGTAATAAAAATATAGTTCCAAGTAAGATGTACCGATAATGTTGGAGACAAAAGAGGGGATGCCTTTCGGGGCATCCCCAAGCTTAGACGCTTGAGTATTGCTTGGGTATTACCTTGGGCATGCCTTGGGAATCCCCAAGCTTAGGTCCTTGCTTATCCTTATTCACCTCATATCGGTATCTCACCCAAAACTTGAAAACTTCAATCACACAAAACTTAACGGAACTTCGTGAGATGGGTTAGTGTAGTAAATATAGATCATTCACTTAGATACGGTCAAGACAAGATTCATAATTGTTCTCACATAATACCTACTATATTCCATTATTCCCACAATTTATATTACCACATATAAGCTGTGGAAACACTTGAAACAAGCAAACTATGCATGCAAAACAGAATCTGTCAAAAACAGAACAGTTTGTAAAGATCTGAATGATCACCATACTTACCTGACTCTAAAAATTCTGCAAAATTAGTAAAACCTAGAATTTTTGTATGTAAACCTTGTGAAAAAATCATATAAAAATCACACATATTTGATTTTTTAAAATTCTGGCAATGAGCGCAAAAGTTTCTGTTTTTGCACAGAATCAAGGCAACTATCACCATAGATCATCCTGAAGGTCTTACTTGGCACTTTATTGAAGAAAAAACTATTAAAAACGATTACTACAGTATCATAATCATGCTAACACACAAAAACAGTAGGGGTAAATATTGGGTTATCTCCCAACAAGCGCTATTTCTTTAATGCCTTTTTAACTAGGCATGATATTTTAATGATACTCTTCCAAGCCCAATTTCGATGCTAATTTTATTCATACTCTAAAATATATAAGTGAAGTTCATAGATAATTCTACAATTAACATAGATTGACCAATATCCAAGCTCAAAATATATAAGTGAAGCACACAAAGCATTCTATAAATCCATACTCAGAAGATTTAAGTGAAGCACAAAGAGCATTCTATAAAGCAATACTCAAAAGATTTAAGTGAAGAGCCTGAAGCATTCTATAAATCAACGAAGAAATATCTTATACTAGCACGGTGCATAAAGTAAAACAAAAAAACAAACACAAAAGACGCATATCATGTGAACAAAACAAAAACCGAGACATACCAATAATTGTTGAAGAAGAAAGATGGGATGCCAACTGGGGCATCCCCAAGCTTAGATGCTTGAGTATCCCTAAAATATTTACTTGGGGTGCCTTGGTTATACCCAATCTTGAACTCTTGCCTCTCCCTATTCCTCTTATATTGATAACTCCTCGATCCCAACACTTCATCCACACAAAACTTAACAAAACTCTCGTTAGATCCGTTAGTATAATAAAGCAAATCACTACCTTTAGGTACTGTTGTAAAATCATTCCAATTTCATATTAGAATTATATCTAATGTATTACAACTTCACCATGGTTCATACCCCCCCCCCCGATACAACCCATAGATTCATCAAAATAAGTGAACAACACATAGAAAACAAAATCTATCAAAATCAGGACAGTCTGTAGTAATCTGAACATTTACCATACTTATGTAACTCTAAAAATTATGAAAAATTATGAAAAAATAAAAAAACTTCATAGGATTAATGTGTAAAAATTTCATAAACTTTTGATGTTCCAGTAAAAAATGTAAATTCACACACTACAGCTAAAGTTTCTGTTTTTGCACCGCACATAGCAAACAAGCAATATAATCATCCTAAAGAAAAATCTTGGCACATTATTTCTATAATAAAATGGGTATATACAAGGGGATAATTATTTTTGATAAACTTACATGAAAAATTCTACATTGTTTCCGTGAGCATGAACACAAGTGTTCAAGGTCGACCCTCACTTCTCCAATGCATAACCTTCCAATCACTTCTCTTTTTGAAAAAGTTTTTAGGCATAAGAGGCCAAAAAATGTATTTTGCATTCTTTAAATTTTTTTTGTTTCACACACAAATAAATAAAACAAAAACAGAAGAGAAAACAAAATCTACTTAGTGAAGAAAGCAAACAAGCACACACTAGAATATCAACCCCACGCTATTGCTCCCCGGCAACGGCGCCAGAAAAGAGCTTGATAATCCCCAAGTGCAAGGAATCATCGTAGCAATTTCCAAAGGTGGAAGTGATAAGTATGGAGTGTCTAACCCACAAGGAGCTAAAGGTAAGATCAATATTATCTCAAGTCCTATCTGCCACCGATATGACTCTACGTACACCGAACGTTTGCTTCCATCTAGAAACGAGAAATAAAACTACGTTGTGGGTATGAAGAGGATAGCTTCGCATGATATCAGAGAACTAAAATATTAAAATAGGTTCTGTTAACATAAAGTTAGAATATATTAATATATATTATAAACATCGAGTGTGGAATAATGATGGATCGATCTGTGGAATTAACCTAGGCCATTGTTAACAAGATCGGTAATCATTATTGCAATTTTATATGAGGGAGAGGCATAAGCTAACATACTTTCTCTACTTGGATCATATGCACTTATGATTGGAACTCTAGCAAGCATCCACAACTACTAAAGATCATTAAGGTAAAACCCAACCATAACATTAAAGTATCAAGTCCCCTTTATCCCATATGCAACAACCCCCTTACTCGGGTTTAAGCTTATGTCACTCTAGCAACCCATTATAAGTGAATCATGAATGTATTGCAACACCCTATAGTGGGAATCCTTCATGTGTGTGCGGCATGGAAGGAACCATAGGACAGCACCAAAAAGAACATACAACTCAAACCAATCTAGATCATCAATTAACCCAAAAGACAAAAGAAATCTACTCAGAACATCATAGGATGGCAACACATCATTGGATCATAATATGTGGCATCAAGTACCATGTTCAAGTAGGGGATTACAGCAGGGTGCGGGAGAGTGGACCGCTTAAAATAGACGAGGAAGGTGATGAAGATGTTGATGTTGATGAAGATGATCACCACAACGATGGTTCCCTCAGTGGCACTCCGGCACCACCCATGGCCTCCCCCCTAGATGGGGAGAGGTTCTTCCTCTGGTCCTTGGCCTCCATGGTGATGATGGCCCCCTTCGGCTTCCTCCTCCATGGCCTCCAGTGATGAGGGCCCCCTCTGGTAGGGTGCCAAAGAGGGCCTAGATTGATTCTTCATGGCTACAGAGGCTCGCGATAGCGGAACTTTTGATCTAGGGTTCTTTTTGGAGGTTTGGGTATTTATAAGAATTTTTGGCATTGGTCTCATGTCAAGGGGGTGCCCGAGGGGCCCACAAGCCCAAAGCACCCTCCCTAGGGGGTAGGGCGCGCCTGGAGGGCTTGTGGCCTCCTCGTCTCTTCCTGGCTCAGCTCTTGTGCTTCGGGGGTCTCTTTTGGTCCATAAAAAATCACTGTACATTTTCAGCCCATTTCAAGAACTTTTATTTCTGTACAAAAATGACACCACGATAGTTCTGCTGAAACAACGCCAGTCCGGGTTAGGTCTAATCAAATCATACAAAAACCATATAAAATTGTTGTAAACATGGCATGAATACTTCATAAATTATAGATACATTGGAGACGTATCAGATATGTACCGAGCCTCGAACGTGGCATGTGTGCAATGGAGCAAGAGGATGGGTATCATGCGGTTATGAGGCGCACAGAGGCAGGAGAACTTCGAGCTAAGATGCCTAAGGTTTCAAAGTTTCCCTTGGAACTAGAACCAAAACACATTGGCAAATATTGGGTGCCAGTGATTTTGGATCAGTGCAACGATACTACAAGAGCAAAACCACTCTTCGCATGGTGGTGAGCTTCACATCAATGCACATTATTTTGTCTCTGCCTCGACCGTGCTTCTTGAAGGATATAATCGATTCATGCAAGAAATAGAAGCCGACCAAGATGAAAACGGCTGGAAAGGTAAGTTCCTACTAGATTGAGTGAAGAATTCAATTAAAAATAAATAACTAAGTCAATGCAATATACAATAGATGAAGCTGGAAACTAGTTGGCTTGACTTTATGGTCGATGTAAGCTCAAAATGGACTCTGTACGAAGCTTCCTAGGGGCAATGTTATGTGACTATCGAATAGCTCTCATCTAGTTGACCTGGGAGCCAATCCATAATTTTCCTCTCGCAGTGATGGTTAAAGCGATTTCCTACCTTGAGAGTGTTCGTGGAGTTATCCATATCGTCGATCGGTCGGTAATTGTAGACAATGACTGTAATAATGGCGAAGGGGATTTGCAACTTGAGATGGTCAAAATCAATTTTAGCAGAGAATTTTAAGGGTATTGTAAGTCTCGTGGAACATCAACCATGGTACAAGGTCGCTAAGACACATCAAAGTGTCGATGGAGTTGCTAATTGGCTAGCTAGTTCTAGCAAGGATTTTTTTAGTAATGATGTGTTACTTTCCTTAGTTCCAACTGTTAAAATATGCCATAGAGGCAATAATAAAATGGTTATTATTATATTTCCTTCTTCATGATAATCGTTTATTATCCATGCTATAATTGTATTGATTGGAAACACATTGCATGTGTGTGGATATATAGACAACACTGTGTCCCTAGTATGCCTCTACTAGACTAGCTCGTTGATCAAAGATGGTCAATATTTCCTAGACATAGACATAAGATGTCATTTGATAATGGGATCACATCACTGGGAGAATGATGTGAAGGACAAGACTCAAACAATAAACATAGCATATGATCGTGTCAGTTTATTGCTATAGTTTTCTACATGTCAAGTATTTGTTCCTATGACCATAAGATCATGCAGCTCACTGACACCGGAGGAGTACCTTGTATGTATCAAACATCGCAGCATAACTGGGTGACTATAAACATGCTCTATAGGTATCTCTGAGGGTGTCTGTTAAGTTGGCATGGATCAAGACTGGGATTTGTTACTTCGTGTGACGGAGAGGTATCTCAGGGCCCACTCGGTAATACAACATCACAGCAAGCCTTGCAGGCAATGTGATGAAAGTGTTAGCCACGGGGTCTTGTATTACGGAACAAGTAAAGAGACTTGCCGATAACGAGATTGAACTAGGTATAGAGATACCGACGATCGAATCTCGGGCAAGTAACATACCGACGAATAAAGGGAACAACATACGAGATCAACTAAATCCTTGACATAGAGGTTCAACCGATAAAGATCTTCGTAGAATATGTTGGAACTAATATGGGCATCTAGGTCCCGCTATTGGTTATTGACCGTAGAGGTGTCTCGGTCATGTCTACATAGTTCTCAAACCCGCAGGGTCTACACACTTAACGTTCGGTGGCGTTTCGGATTAGTTCACCACCACCACGCTGTTGTGCTGCCAAAGAACTCATCTACCTCTCCTCTCCATCTTGCTGGATCAAGAAGGCGGAGATCGTCATCGAGCTGTACGTGTGGTGAATGCGAAGGTGCCGTCCATTCGGCGCTAGATTGGGACGGACCATGATTGGATCACAGGACGCTCGGCGATTTGGATCGCGAAGACGTTCGACTACATCAACCGCATTTCTTAATGCTTCCTGCTTAGCGATCTGCAAACGTATGTAGATCCACTCTCCCTCTCTTAGATGCTCATCACCATGGATAGATCTTGCATGTGCGTAGGATTTTTTTGTTTCCCATGCAACATTCCCCAACAGTGGCATCATGAGCTAGGTATATCCGTAGATGAGATCACGAGTAGAACACAAAGGAGTTTGTGGGCGTTGATGCTCATATGGCTTCCTCCCTTGGTCTTTTCTTGATTCAGCGGTATTGTGAGATGAAGCGGCCTGGACCAACCTTACTCGTATGCTTACGAGAGATCGGTTCCATTGACTGACATGTGACTCTATTGCATAAAGATGGCCGGTGGGTGTCTGTCTCTCCTACTTTAGTTGGATCGGATTCGACAAGGCGGTCCTTGAGAAGGTTGAAAATCAATTTGTGTATCACCATTGTGGTTTTGCGTCGGTAAGAATTGTTCTTGCTAGATACCCGTACCAGCCACATAAAACATGCAACAACAACTAGAGGACATCTAACTTGTTCTTGCAAGGTATGTTGTGATATGTTATGGCCAATTACATGATGAGATATATGTGATGTATGAGATGATCATGTTTTGTATAGAATATCATGACTTGCATACCGATGAGGACGACAACTGGCAGGAGCCATAGGGTTGTCTTTAATTATTGTATGACATGCGTGCCAATCATTAAGCGCTATGTAATGCTTTATTTTATCGCTAAGCGGTAGCAATAGTAGTAGAAGCATGGTGTGCACGACAACCCCAATGGCGACACGTTGATGGAGATCATGGTGTCATCCCGGGGACAATGGAGTTCATGCCAGTGTTTTAAGATGGAGATCAAAAGCACAATATCATGGCCATATCATGTCACTTATGATTTGCATGTGATGTTAATCCTTTTATGCATATTATTTTGCTT
The DNA here is from genome assembly GCA_022496015.1 of Hordeum marinum. Taxonomy (NCBI): domain Eukaryota; kingdom Viridiplantae; phylum Streptophyta; class Magnoliopsida; order Poales; family Poaceae; genus Hordeum; species Hordeum marinum. The sequence continues at coordinate 451,655,818 of CM039678.1, read as the reverse complement.
AGGACAACGGTAGCATTATAAGGTGATCCCTCACAAAAATTTCAAGATAAAATTGTGTTCTCCCCGAGTGTGCACCATTGTGAAAGTTTGTTGTGTCGAGACACCACGTGATGATCAGGTGTGATAGACTCTACGTTCACATACAATAGGTGCAAGCCCGTGTTACACGTGCAGAACACTCGGGTTAAACTTGACGAGCCTAGCATGTTCAGACATGGCCTCGGAACACAAGAGACCGAAAGGTCGAACATGAGTCATATAGTAGATATGATCAACATGAAGATGTTCACCATTGAAACCACCTCATCTCACGTCATGATCGGACATGGGTTCGTGAATTTGGATCACGTGACAGTCAAATGACCTGAGGGATGTCAATTTGAGTGGGAGTTTATAAGTAATTTGAGTAACTAAACTCATTATCTTGAACAATAGTCTTAGTAACCTTTGCATATTTATGTTGTAGATCAATGGCTCGCGTAGTAGTTCCCCTGAATTTTAATGCGTTCCTAGAGAAAGCCAAGTTGAAAGTTGATGGAAGTGACTTTGTTGACTGGGCCCGTAATTTGAGGATTATCCTCATGGCTTCCCAGAAGGCTTATGTCCTTGATGCACCGCTTGGTGAGCCACCCGTGCCCCTGTCATGCAAAGACGTTAAGAACACTTGGGAGGCACATTCTGGAGATAACTCAATAGTTCAATGTGCAATGTTGTATGGCTTAGAACCGGGAGTTCAAATATGTTTTGAACTTCATGGAGCATATGAGATGTTTTGGGAGTTGAAGTTTATATTTGAGAAGAGTGACCAGATCGAGAGGTATGAGACCTTCGATAAATTCTATGCTTGCAAGATGGAGGATAACGGGTCTATCAGAGAACATATACTCAGAATGTCAGGGTATTTGAACCGTCAGGCTGAGTTAGGGATGCCCCTTCTGTCGGAAGCGATCATTGATAGAGTTCTTGAATCATTGCCACCTAGCTACAAGAGCTTCGTGTTGAACTATAACATGCATGGGATGACCAAGTCAGTCACCCTGCTGTTTGCGATGCTGAAAGTCGCTGAGTCTAAAATCCAGAAAGAGCATCAAGTGTTGATGGTCAATAAAACCACTAGTTTCAAGAAGAATGGCAAGGACAAGAAGGGTAACTCCAAGAAGGGTGGAAAAGCAGTTGCCCCTCCCGTGAAGAAACCCAAGGCTGGACCCAAGCCAGAAACTGAGTGCTTTCATTGCAAGGGAACTGGTCACTGGAAGCAGAACTCCCCAAGTATCTGGCCGACAAGAAGGCGGCCAACACCAAACAAGGTATATATGATATACATGTTATTGATGTGTACCTTACCAACTCTCCTCGTAGTGCCTGGGTATTTGATACCGGTTCGGTTGCTCACATTTGCAACTCAAAGCAGGAGCTATGGAATAGACGAAGGCTGGCAAAGGACTAAGTGACAATGCGCGTGCAAAATGGTTCCAAGGTTGATGTGATCGCCGTCGGCACGCTCGCTCTTCGATTACCATCGGGATTAGTTATGAACCTGAATAATTGTTATTTAGTGCCTGCGTTAAGCATGAACATTATATCTGGATCTTGTTTATTACAAGACGGTTAATCATTTAAATCATAGAATAATGGTTGTTCTATTTATATGAGTAATATATTTTATGGTCATGCACCCAATGTGAGGGGTTTATTCTTATTGAATCTCGATAGTGATGATACACATGTTCATAACATTGATGCTAAAAGATGTAGAGTTGATAATGATAGTACCACTTTCTTGTGGCACTGACACTTAGGTCATATTGGTGTAAAATGCATGAAGAAGCTCCATGCTGATGGACTTTTGGAGTCACTTGATTTCGAATCACTTGACACATGTGAACCATGGCTCTTGGGGAAGATGACTAAGACTCTGTTCTCTAGAACAATGGAACGGGCAAGTGACTTGTTGGAAATCATACATACTGATGTGTGCGGTCCAATGAGAATTGAGGCGCGCAGTGGATATCGTTATTTTCTCACCTTCTCTGATGACTTAAGTAGATATGGTATATTTACTTAATGAAGCACAAGTCTGAAACATTTGAAAAGTTCAAGCAATTTCAAAGTGAAGTTGAGAATCATCGTAACAAGAAGATTAAATTCCTACGATCTGATCAAGGAGGAGAATATCTGAGTTATGAGTTTGGCAGTCACTTAAGACAGTCTGGAATTGTTTCAAAATTGACACCACCTGGAACATCCCAGCGTAATGGTGTGTCCAAACGTCGTAATCGAACCTTATTGGATATGGTGCGTTCTATGATGTCTCTTGCCGATTTGCCACTATTGTTATGGGTTATGCATTAGAGACAGCTGCATTAACTTTAAATAGGGCACCATCAAAATCCATTGTGATGATGCCATATGAACTGTGGTTTGGCAAGAAGCCAAAATTGTCGTTTCTTAAAGTTTAGGGATGTGATGCTTATGTCTAAAAGATTCAGCCTGAAAAGCTGGAACCCAAAGCGGAGAAATGCGTCTTCATAGGATACCCAAAGGAGAAAGTTGGGTACACCTTTTATCTCAGATCCGAAGGCAAAGTGTTTGTCCCTAAAAACGGAACATTTCTTGAGAAAGAGTTTCTCTCGAAAAAATTGAGTGGGAGGAAGATAGAACTTGATGAGGTTGTTGAACCTTTGTTTTAACCAGAGAATAGCACAGCGCAGAAAGATGTTTCTGTGGAGCCTACGTCAGTTGAAGAGGAAGCTAATGATTATGATCATGAAGCTTCTGATAAAGTTACTATCGAACCTCGTAAGTCAACAAGGATGCGTACTACCCTTGAGTGGTATGACAACCCTGTCTTAGAGGTCATGTTGTTTCACAACGATGAACCTACGAGCTATGGAGAAGCGATGATGGGCCCGGATTTCGAGAAATGGTTAGAGGCCATGAAATCCGAGATGGGATCCATGTATGAAAACAAAGTATGGACTTTGGAAGTATTACCTGAAGGGAGAATGGCCATTCAGAACAAATGGATCTTTAAGAGGAAGACGGACGCGGACGGTAATGTCACCGTCAATAAAGCTCGACTTGTGGCAAAGGGTTTTTCACAAGTTCAAGGAGTTGACTACGATGAGACCTTCTCACCCGTAGCGATGCTTGTGTTCGTCAGAATCATGTTAGCAATAGCCGCATTTTTCGAATATGAAATTTGGCACATGGATGTCAAAACACCGTTCCTTAACGGTTTCCTTAAGGAAGAGTTGTATACGATATAACCAGAAGGTTTTGTCGATCTAGAGACTGCTAACAAAGTTTGCAAACTCCAGAGATCCATTTATGGACTGGTGCAAGCATCTCGGAGTTGGAATCTGCGCTTTGATGAGGTGATCAAAGCGTTCAGGTTTATATAAGTTTATGAAGAAGCTTGTATTTACAAGAAAGTGAGTGGGAGCTCTATAGCGTTTCTAATATTATATGTGGAAGACATATTGCTGATTGGAAACAATATAGAAATATTGGAAAGCGTGAAGGAATATTTGAACAAGAGTTTTTCAATGAAGGACCTAGGAGAAGCTGCTTTCATATGAGGCATCAAGATCTATAGACATACATCGAGACGCTTAATAGGACTTTCACCAAGCACGTACCTTGAGAAAGTTTTGAAGAAGTTCAAAATGGATCAGTCCAAGAAGGGGTTCTTGCCTGTGTTTCAAGGTGTGAAGTTGAGTAAGACTAAATGCCCAGTGACTGTAGAAGATAGAAAAAAGATGAGTGTCATCCCCTATGTTTCAGCCATAGGCTCTATCATGTATGCAATGCTATGCGCAAGACCCGATGTCAGCCTTGCCATAAGTATGACTGGAAGGTTTCAAAGTGATCCAGGAATTGAGCACTAGACGGCGGTCAAGAATATCCTTAAGTACCTGAAAAGGACTAAGGAAATGTTTCTCATTTATGGAGGTGATCAAGAGCTCGTCGTAAAGGATTACGTCGATGCAAGCTTTGACACTGGTGTGGATGACTCTAAGTCGCAAACCAGGTACATATTTATTCTCAATGGGGGAGCGGTAAGCCGGTGCAGTTCCAAGCAGAGCATGGTAGCCGATTTACATGCGAAGCGGAGTACATCCCAACCTTAGAGGCGGCGAAGGAAGGTGTCCGGATGAAGGAGTTCATGATAGATCTTGGAGTAGTGCCCAGTGCACTAAATCCAATGGCTCTGTTCTGTGACAACACTGGTGCCATTGCTCTGGCCAAGGAACCAAGGTTTCAAAAGAGGACCAGACACATAAAGCGACACTTCAATTCCATCCGTGATTACATCAAGGAGGAGGACATACATATTTGCAAAGTGCACATGGATCTGAATGTTGCAGACCCGTTGACTAAACCTCTTCCAAGGGCTAAACATGATCAACACCAGAACTGTATGGGTTTTAGATTCATTACAATGTAAATCACATAGTGATGTGAGCTAGATTACTGACTCTAGTATAAGTGGGAGACTATTGGAAATATGCCCTAGAGGCAATAATAAAATGGTTATTATTATATTTCCTTGTTCATGATAATTGTTTATTATCCATGCTATAATTGTATTGATTGGAAACACATTGCATGGGTGTGGATATATAAACAACATTGTGTCCCTAGTATGCCTCTAGTAGACTAGCTCGTTGATCAGAGATGGTCAAGGTTTCCTAGACATAGACATAAGATGCCATTTGATAATAGGATCACATCATTGGGAGAATGATGTGAAGGACAAGACACAAACTATAAACATAGCATATGATCGTGTCAGTTTATTGCTAATTACTATAGTTTTCTACATGTCAAGTATCTGTTCCTATGACCATGAGATCATGCAACTCACTAACACCGGAGGAGTACCTTGTGTGTATAAAACGTCCAACGTAACAAGGTGACTATAAAGATGCTCTACAGGTATCTCCGAGGGTGTGTGTTAAGTTGGCATGCATCAAGACTGAGATTTGTTAATCCGTGTGACAGAGAGGTATCTCAGAGCCCAGTCGGTAATACATCATCACAACAAGCCTTGCAAGCAATGTGTCTAAAGCGTTGGCCACGAGATCTTGTATTATGGAACGAGTAAAGAGACTGAGATTGAACTAGGTATAGACATACCGACGGTCGAATCTCGGGCAAGTAACATACCGAAGAACAAAGGGAACAACATACGAGATTAACTGAATCCTTGACATAGAGGTTCAACCGATAAAGATCTTCGTAGAATATGTAGGAACCAATATGGGCATCTAGGTCCCGCTATTAGTTATTGACCATAGAGGTGTCTTGGTCATGTCTACATAGTTCTCGAACCCGTAGGGTCCGCACACTTAACGTTCGGTGACGTTTCGGTAGTATTGAGTTATATATGTTGGTGACCGAAGGTAGTTCGGAGTCCCGGATGAGATCCCAGACGTCACGAGAATTTCCATAATTTTCCGGAGGTAAAGATTGATATATAGGAAGTCTCGTTTTGGTCGCCGAAAAAGTTTTGGGTTTTTCCGATAGTGTACCGGGAGTTCCGGGAGGGTTCCGAGGGTCCACCGGGAGGGGTCCACTCACCCCAAGGGCTACATGGGCCTAGGAGGTGGTGCACCAGCCCCTGGTGGGTTGGGAAACCAGCCCCTAAGGGCCCATGCGCATGGAGGAGGAGTAGGGGCCAAGTAGGGAGGAGTCCTCCCCTTTGCCTCGGCCGAAGCCCTCCTTGGAGGAGGGGCTAGGGCTGCCTCCTCTCCCCTTCCATCTATATATCTTAGAGTTTTTTGAGGCCAGCCAAAACCCTAATTTCCATGTGATGCCCTCTTCTTCCTCTAGATCGTTTCTCCTCTAGATTAGTTCGGCGGAGCTCGGCGAAGCCCTGCCGGATTAGTTCACCACCGCCGCCACTACGTTGTTATGCTGCTGGAGAATTCATCTACCTCTCCTCTCCCTCTTGATGGATCAAGAAGGCGGAGATCGTCATCGAGATGTGCATGTGCTGAACGCGGAGGTGTCGTCCGTTCAGTGCTAGATCAGGACAGATCGTGATTGGATTGCGGGACGCTCGGCCACCTCGTGATTGGATCGTGATTGAACCATTTAAAATATCCTAGTTTCCCGTCCACCTCATGTAGACTCTATTGTGAAGTGGTAGGTCAAAAATAAAAAAATCAAGACAAGATTTGCCGATATGGCATTCAACTCTTTGTTGGCCTCCACATCTTCCTCTGAGCACCCCTCCATGACCGCCTCATCTTCGGCCTCTTTCTCGCCCTTGTCCCACAACTCTGGCTTCTAGAAGGGAGAGGAGAGAGGCCCAACCCGTATTGTGTTTATAGTGGGTGGTTTTCTTTTTCTGAATAAATCAAATTGGGTGCTTGCTCTTCTGTGCGATTTACTCTATGGTCATGTGGATGGGGAAACAATCATTGGAAGTAGATATCATGTTGAATCTGAGATCATGTTCCTTCTCCCCGAGCGGGGGTTTTGCACTCGCTTAGTTCTCTACACCGTCCACCACCATGGTGGTGGAGACATCAAGGAGAACAAGTGGAGAGCTAGGATCTGACATTCGGGGAGAAGTTCGTCATCGTCGACATTGTTTTCACGAACTTTCTTGGCCGAAGGCGGCCACATGGAGTGTACATCTCTGCATCGGTGCGAGCTCATCTTCATCATCCCTATTTGTAAGACTATGAGAAGGTAGTGTTGCAATGGTTTGGAGTCCACCCTTTTCTGTTTTGTTATTAGTTGTTCGAGATAGCGGATGGTCGCCGCACAGCCCCAACCTCCAAGCAGAAACAGGGGACTAATTTGTAGTTTTATGTCTTTGGAGTCCATAGGTTTGTATTGTCATTTATATTTACTAAATGACTCGTTACGCCAATTGGAGCAGAGGCCAGCTGCAACCACGACCTTCTATGAAAACTACACATCCACGGGTATAGAAAAGTTGCACATTGACTGTTAGGCAGTTACACGTCGATTGCTAGATAGTTGCACTTAACAGAGCTAAATTGCATACAAAAAGGGTCGAAAGATATCCAACACGATATAGTTTTGAATTCCAAGTGAAAACGGATCTTAATTTCGGTTTTAGTTCAAAAGATATGGCTTTAAGAAAATTGAACTATGAAATAAGTGTGTTCACACTTGTTCAATTGGTACTTTTCCTAATCTGAATTACTGGGCAACACTTTTCAAATCTGGTTAGACACTCTGGATTACTAGCGAGTTAGACACTCCGGATTACTAGCGAGCCAACAACCATTCATTAGAAGCACCCTTTAAAAAATTAAAATCTAAATTAAATGCACGCATCTATTCACACGGGTATTTTTACTAGTATGGATTAGAGGGACCAACACTCAATCACTTTGGCAAATCAATCTGTGATTGGATGGTTAGAGGGATAGTGGTATTTCCAGCCCATCAGAGTTCAAATCCTGGTGTTTGCATTATTCTTAAATTTATTTCAGAATTTCCGGCGACACGCTTTCAGTGGAAGGAGACGTTCCCGTCGACAACGAGACGCCTATGATGACTTCGTAAATCTCAAGATGATATGCCGATTCAGTCTTTCAGAAATACTTATAAGGCTAGGATGTGCGTGTGTGCATTTATAAAGGTAAGTATATACGTGTGTATATAAGCGCTTGCGTTTGTATTGTGTTAAAGACTCAACCACTTTGGATTACTACCGAGCAGACCTAGCCAAACGGGCCGGGCCGGCATGGCACGGCACGGCCCGCCTAGGCACGTTTAGTAAATAGGCCATGCCGTGCCAGCCCGTGGGCTACGCCTCCAGGCCCAGGCACGGCCTGATTACTAAACGGGCCGACCCGTTGGCCCGTTTAGCACGCTGGGTCAAAAAATTTAGTCTATTGGGCTCATTTTAATGCCTATTGAGCTATATTTAAGTATATATGTATTAAATTTTTTTAGAAAATACATAAAAAAATAAACGGGTCATGTCGTGCCGGCCCGCGTGCCTAGCCTCCAGGTCCAGGCATGGCCCGAGGCGTGCCGCGTGCCGGGCCCGGCCCGTTTATGGTCGTGTCGGCATGCTCGTAGGCTGGCCCAGTTAGTCCGGCCCGTTTGGCCAGCTATACTACCGAGCCAGTTCACTCGTTATACACTCTTAAAGAAGTGAAATCTAAACTAAACATGTTCACACCTATTCACATGGATACTTTTCTGAATCGAAAGTACTGCATGTACGACGCGTATGGCTTGTCCGATTTGTATGATGCAACATCCAGCCATCGATGGACTTCGAGTCTAACTGACATACGGCTTGATCTGCTCCGTCGGACAAAATTCGTACATGGATTGTCGTATCGTATAGCACCTCTCTTTCTCAATTAAGACTAGTCACAACAGGAGTAACATAGAGTAGTAACATGCATATGTTACTAGTCTAAGTTACTACCTTCACAATGGATAGTAACATATGAGTAGTAACATTGAGTCTTTCATTTATTAGCTTATAAACTCATTTTGCATTGGTATGTGTTATGTTACTCATAGAGGTAGTAACATGATAAGTTACTTAATTTCTCTCTCTTCTAATTAATTAGATGTCACATCATATTTTTTGCTTAGATAGCATCTATGTTACTACCTATGTTACTTTCATTATGAGTAGTCTAAGGGAGACCAACACTAGCCACTCACCATTCACTAGGCATATCCTTAAAAACTGAAATCCAAACTAAATGTGTTCACACTTGCTCGCATGAATAATGTTTTTAACGTGGATTAGAGGAGAGCAACGCTTCTTAAATCTGGCCAACTACTCCGGGCTATTAGCGAGCTAACGTCCACTCGGCAGACGCATTCCTTTTAAACGACACTACAGAGATTAGATTTTTAAACATGACAAAACAACTTTTTTATTACAAATTACGTGTTGCAGGCCTGCCAATTTCCATCAACAAGCATGACAAATCTTGACGTGTTTATTTTGCTAGGAATTGCCAGATTTTTAGCTTTTTTGTGTTTCCTTAAAGCGGGAAATAAATAAAATGTGTGTCTATGGTATATCTAAATATGATATAGTTATTACACATCTAAATAACTAAATTAAACATAAAAAAAGAAAATATTCATATGAATCTTCACGTAATATCAATGATATAAAACATAGTTGTGTAATATTTATCTCATATCTAGATTTGTTTTAACAAAACCGATAAATAAAACTATGCTTCTTCGGGACCCTCCAGTGTTCAAAATAAAAAAATTCGAATGGTCGGTCGAATATTAAAAGACCACACAATTAGTATTGCAATTAATTGACAATTACATAAACACGCTACGTGCCATGAATGGCCATTAACATCTCAGGAAGCACCACACCCTCACCGACTATTGATTTTCCACTAAAGTACACTGTCTCAACTGTAGTAGTAGTACTAGGAAAGTAACACAAGGATAAAAAATACAACCGACACTTTTTAACCAGGAAAGTAAACCGACTTAACCAGTCGTCGTCACGAAGGATCCAATCCAATACAACCGACAGCAGTATTGTTTATGCAGCAAAGTAAGCCATCGTCGACCATGAATGATTTTGTAGTTTGTTGATCCGATCCGATGGATGGCTTGGCTTGGGGTGCAACCCTGCTCTGCCCAGCGCTCACTCGCGTGGCTGTGCGGCCATGGGCGGGATGCTCTGCTCGTTCCGGAAGAAGTTGGTGGGATCCACGGCGGCCTTCACCTTGGCCAGCTTCTCGTAGTTGCTGAGGAAGTAGCGCTGGCCCCAGAACCTGGCGTTCTCGGCGGCGCCGACTCCGAAGTCGTCCTCCAGCGCGTTCTGGCCGATGTCCAGGTCCCGGAAGTTGACGTACGCCTCCCTCGGGTGCTTGGTCACGTGGTGCGCCATGAACCCGTAGAACCCGTCCAGCCAGCTCGTCGCCGCCGGCCCGCCGTCGGCGCTCATCCAGAACGCGATGTACTGGATCACGTACAGCACGCCGCGCCGGTGAGGGTACGGGGTGGCGTCCTCGGCCACGCCGCACATGAACCCGCCGTGCGGCTCCAGCACGATCACCCCGGCGCCCTTCATCGTGAACCAGCTGGCGTAGATCTCCTTCCACACCGCCTTGGGGATGGCGCGCCGGACGTAGTCCGACTTGCCCTTGCTGAAGGTGGTCGGGCTGGCCGGCCTCGGCAGCAGCACGTCCTCCACCGGCTTGCTGTTGGTGAAGCTGAAGAAGGACAGCGCCGCGGACTGCAGCCAGGTCATGGGCTGGCAGTCGGCGCTCGTCATGTTCAGCTCCGGGAAGCGGTCGCGCATCGTCGACGCCAGCGAGCCGCACTCGCCCAGGTACAGCGCCCGGAACACGGCCTGCTGCCCCGTCACCATCACCGTGATCGTGAGGTCGCTGGGGAGCGCCGGCGCCACGTCCTGCCATTTGGTGAGGATGTCAATGGCGCCCTGCTCCAGCGTCTTGGCGATGTTGAACACCGTCACCGTGGCCGGGACCGGCACCAGCTGCACCTTCCACGAGAGCACGACGCCGAAGTTCCCGCCGCCGCCGCCGCGGATGGCCCAGAAGAGGTCCTCCCCCATGCCGGACCTGTCGAGGAGCTCCCCGTTGGCGTTCACCAGCTTGGCATCCACCACCCTGTCGATGGAGAGCCCATACTTGCGCATCATCATGCCGATGCCGCCGCCGCTGAAATGCCCTCCCACGCCGATGTTGGGGCACTCGCCGGACGGGAACGCGAGGCGGGGGTTGTTCTTGGCGACGGCGTAGTAGAGCTCCCCGATGGTGGCGCCGGACTCGACCCACGCCGTGGACGCCGCCTCGTCGACGCTGATGGCCCGGAGCGCCGCGAGGTCGAGCAGGCCAAACACCTCCTGGCGCGCCGACCGGTACGAGAGGCCCTCGTAGTCGTGGCCGCCGCTGCGCACGCGGAGGCGCACGCCGTGGCCGCGGCCGCACCGGATGGCGGCCTGCACGTGCGAGGCGTCGGTGGGCGTGATGATGCAGAGCGGCTTGGCCGTGGCGTTGACGAACTTGGCGTTCTTGATGTAGTTGACCAGCACGCCGTCGAACTTGCTGGAGCACTGCGTGTACACCAGCTCGCCGGGGATCTTGTCCCGCACGCACTGGAGGAAGTCGTCGGAGGAGGCCATGGCCCGGTGGACCGAGAGGAGGCTCGCGAGGAACGCGAGCGCCAGGCCTCCTCTGCCTCTGAGCGTAGCCATCTTAAGCTTCTTCTCTGGCAGCTAATTAAGAGAGAGAGCAGTGATGTGTGTGTGTGCCTGAACCAGCTGCAGCTAGCTCCTCCTTATATACTGCTCAGCTCGAACACTACCTACAAATCTACAATGGTGGTACTATATGTGTGTCCCACTGGCTCACTGCGTGTGCAAGGAGCTTCGGATGGTTTTGCGTGCACGTCAGGCGAGGCGTTGAGCGATTCTGGTTACTACTAATACAACATCGTATGGCGCGCACGTTAAACATCCTAGGAAGAGAATCGCATGCGGCCGATTGATTGGCAATGGCAAGCTTAAGCTTGAGCTTCACTCCGGGGCGAGCTTGCGGTTGGCGCCGACGCCTCAACCGACCGGCCGCCGCTTTTGGCGATTGATTTCGTTTCGTTTCTTGGCCACGCGACGGCGCTTGCAAGTTCACAACGACTAAACTGGCTTGGTTTGGTTTGGGAGATCTCCAAGCATACTCCAGTGAGTCCATACGCGCACGCTGAATGTGACCCGAGATTGAACCGCTTTGACGGCGACACATGCTACATGGTACATGCAGCCCTCAATAAGGACGTTCGTTTTAGATTAAACGGGTTGGATAACGAGGGGATTGCGTGACAGAATTTTCGTTGAAGCAAACAGACGCAAATGAATAAACTCGCACGCTAATTGGCTAGACAAGGCTGCACGAACAAGCTATGTAAAACTTCGTTCTGGGTACTGCCAGTCAGAGTGCATTAGGTCCGGCGTAGGCACAACAAATAAAGATGACGAGGGGCCATCAAAGCTCAGGCCGTGACTTAAGTAGGGCTTGAGATGTGCAGATTTATTCATGGTCTCCGTCAATTCTAGCAGAAAGTAGGAGTACACCATTGCCTAATTGCCCGAAAGCTCGTCCAAAAGTTGGAAGGAGAACTGGAGATGGTAATTAACTAGGGCCAGTTCTTTGTTTTACTGCGAACTTCTGGCATTTCTATTGTAGCAGCAATCAATGGCCTACTTAACTACACGGGTACCTAGTGTTCTTGCAAAGACAATGCATGGAGTTTATCCGTGGCGGAGCTTGAAGCAAGAGGTTGCCCGGCCGGCTGGCTAATATATAGAGATTATCCTTTTTATTATCGTTCCACAGCTCATTACTCCCTCATTTTCGGTTTGTTGGGATCATCTCATTTTCTTGATTTTTTTCATAATATGAGTTTTATTTTCACTTCTTTTTACCACACGTTCATATTTCAAGATGCATTAAATTGATGCATGCAAGGATTTAAAAAAATTCGCTCTTTAATGTGCGGGCAAAGTTTGACCCAACATAATCCCGGATGAAGGTAGTATCTATCATGGCCTTGATAACTGGAAAGTGTCCTTTTAAGCTCGAGTTCAAATGCACCTGGATGAACAGTAAAATAAAAAAATAAAAAATATTTCAAAAAATTCCATTTTTTTTGTGATGAACTTTGACAAAAGTTATAAGCGCTGGCAAATTTTTATCATGAGATCACATTCGAGTAAGGCGTAACAAAAAAAAACGATACTCTGAAAATGCTACTTTCGAAAGCATTTTGAAACACTGATTTTGTTTTTTTGTCACGTCTTACTCGAATGTGATATAATGATAAAAACTTGCAAGCACTTAGAAATTTTGTCAAAGTTCATCACAAAAAAAAGTTGGAATTTTTTTGATTTTTTTCAGTTTTACTGTTCATACGGGTGCATTTGAGTTCGAGCTCAAATACTCCACTCCCTTAATAACCCTGCTTTTCGAGCGATATTAACGGAGGTAGATCATACATAGCTCAAAGATATCATATCAAGCTTATATACATTGTGCTCTATCATACAAACCAAAAACATATCAGAAGATTCTACCCTTAAATTCTTTCAACTCCCTAGCCACATTAGAAATAGGATTCATCTCTGCAAACTCCGAGTCCTTGTTAGGATTAAAATAGATAAAATCTTTTGTCATTGTGGCCATCACATCGGAATGATAATGGCACGAACTGATAAGAAGATCGTACGGAGTGCCATGTTTTCCCTGAGCTATGGTATTGAAATCTTCGTAGCGCCCACAATATGATTCATCATATAGATGCACAATCTTTGCCCTGTTAAACTCACAAGAGAAGCATCGAACTTGAATCAAAATAAAAGAAGGAATTAGATTATAAAGAAAACATATAACAGAGCGCGCACCCAAATCCTGCCATATGTCTTGACTTAGCATTTTTCATCATTTATAATACAAACTTTATGATATGAACATCTATACTAAAACTGAATGCCACAGTACCGTGACATAACATATATTTGCTATAATTCCATGTTAAGCTACGTCATCTTTAAAATAACAGCCATCAAATTGAGTTAGTTGGATATAAATTGCCAGGGGGGTGTTCAAACCAAAGAACCATCTTCTGTAATACTAATACGGAAGTCAATGGAGCCATACATCAACACTGCTGATACATAGGCAACTGCATTTTCTTCAAACCGTCAGTAGTGTTCTCTCGAACACTGATTCTTTCACCGGGAACTAAGGAGAACTAGAGAACATAGTAGTGTTCGAGGTCTAAACTACGGCGCATAATTAATCATGGCTGCATCCGTCCATGGCTGCAAGTGAGAGTACACCGACGGCGACATGGTTGCATTGCCTACTGTTTTTTCTCATAGCGCGGCTCTGTTAAGGAATTTCACCGACCATTTTGGCTATTCAGCTGTGATAAATTTTCCCTTCCAGTTTTTAGAAAACAACATTTAATTCATTTATATGAGGGGCTTGATTGCGCCTGCTAATCAAGCTTTGTGATAGGAGAAAAAAAACTATCGTCCAATTTGTATGACAGTAATGATATACAGCTAGTAGTGCAAACATAACTGATTCCACAAATTATTGTATGTCTTACAGTTGTTAAATATACAGGCAAGAATGACACATTCAAATTGACACCAAATACGAGTGTGTGCATGAAAACAGAGAGCCGAGAACGTACCATTATCTATGGGAGGATCTGATATAGGGGACAGGGAGCACCAAGATGGTCTCTTCCGCCTCTCTTCGACACTATTGCCACATTGAGCGAAGAACAGTTCTGGAGCTGCAACAGCAGAATTTGGTCCCTTGGCTGTTGCCAACAAGTTGACATGGAAGTACTCAAATGGGAACCTCTTCTTAAATAGAGCAACACTTGATCCGCCCGGTACACTAGGATTCACACCCCAAATGATATTTTTTTTCGAAAAGGAGGATGACCCCGGCCTCTGCATTTGGAAGATGCATGCAGCCATTTTATTAATTATTCACAAAGACCTTACAAAGTAGTACATCAGGAAGCCTGAAACCATCCTTAGCAACAACTGTCGGTACTCATATCCACTTGATGAAGAAGTGCCGATAGTCCGAGCCTAATACCAAACAGACATCGCACATATGCCTAAAATCTAAAGCCGGATGTTCCAACCAAGCCAAATATCGGGTTTAGGACGCAAACCGGTTCGACGCACTCATAGGTCGTCGCCGCCATCTTCCACTGATCCATCTTCAAAGCAGGTACTAACGCATCAACATTGCCAGGCATGTAATTGACGCCCCCACAACACCAGACGACGCCTCCTTCCCGCGCGCGTCCATAATCACACATCCGTCGCCGAGTCCATGCCGCACCATGCCGCTAAGACTCCACGTCGTCGATGCATCACATGGAAAGCCGCTCCACCGTTGGAATCGTCCACTGGTCCCTCAAGCCAATAAACACCTCCAAGAATGACGCCCTCAAGGAGGGAACGGCACAAGTGTGTCGCCATCATCCGATCGACTGATCTTGGGTTTCCCCCGAAGGTAGCGTAAGGAGTTGGGAGCTTCACCTCGATGATGCCTTCAAGAAGAAAATGACACCTAGGGCGTCACCATCACCAGCTCCGACCACCGGTCGGAGATCAGGTTTTCACCCGGATCTGTCCCATAAGCATCCAACCGACAACATCTGCACCGTCCAGACCGCCTTCAAAGCTCCAGATCTAGCCACCCAGATCCGGCAACCATCCACAACCGCATTGCCACCATGGGAGCCCTGACACACCGGCCATTGCATGTGTGTGCCACCATTGGAGGCTGGGAGGAGGGCCGCCACCCCACCTCGCCAAACTGCGGGAGCCGCTGAGAGGAATCTCGCGCGCTCGACGCCGTCACTGATCCGATCTTATCCAGAGCCGTCACCAGATTGCCGGCATAGATCCGTCTTGGACAGGTACATCGCCAAGCCATGGCGCCGTGAGAGGCTTGAGTTTCACATGCCACCACCATCCGAGGCCGCCGCCCTGGGTCGCCACCGCCAAGGAATCCTCCATGCCGCCGCATCACCCGCGCAGGCGAGCCGCGGTGCATCGGCGTCCTATGCCGCCCCCATGCCCAAGGAGGCCGACCCGCACCATCCCATAGCGCGAGGGGAAGAAAACACCCACCGCCGCCCGCGCCGGCCGAGCAGCAGCGAGGGAGTGGGAGGCAGGAGGAGGCGACCGACGACGGAGATCTAAGATCCCTTCCCGCCGCCTCGCGGGGCGGCGTGGAAGGGTTAGGTTGTGAGAGTCCAACGCAAATGATATGAAGTTCATAGTGCACCTTATAGGTAGCAATGCAGAAGAGGGCAGCCAATATGTGAAAAAAGGTGATGAGAGGAGTGCTTCGGTACAACCCCCCCTAAAACGTATATTGGGCAGGATGGTCATTTCACATTAGGTATAGGAATACCCACCCGACGCCGTACGTCCGCACGCGTCGTCGTACGTCCGCCCTTGTATTCCGCACCCGTCGCCGTATGCCCGCCCGCGTATGTCGCACCCGTCGCCGTACGTCGCCACCGTACGCCCGCACGTCTCCACGTTAGCGTCGATAGTTGTGGAAAAAAACGTCACGGGAGCCGGCGACGCCCACCATCGTAACCCTAAACCCTAAACGCATCCACGTAGTCGTCGTCTCCACGTCGCCCGGGTCGCCGCCCAAACAGCCCGCTGCGCGTGCCCTGCCGCCGTTGCTGCTGCCGCCGCGTTCCTTTGCCGTCGCCCGGATGGCCACCCACCCGTGATCTTCGTCGCCGCCTTCCTCCCCGGAGTCCGTCTGCCTCGACCGGCCATCATCCTGACGCCATCGACGCCTGCCTCGGCCGGCCAACAACGTCACGCTGTCAGCGCGTTCATCGTCGGACAAAATGGATCCATCTGACATCCTCGCCGCAGTTCAAGAGGTTGGTTTGACTGTAACCAATGTGCGACGTCGTTGTGCTTGATGAAGTAATTATTTTAGGGATGATGTTACATGGTGTTCGATTGATTTTAGAATTTTCTTATACATGTATAGATAGAGGAGGGCGATTATGATGGTGATGATTACGGCGACGACAACAGATCCTCGTCACTGAATATGGACGAACCTGTTGAGGAGAACTACATGACTTTGGATGAATCTTATAGTGGCAATGTAAGTGTGATCAATGTTAATAAAAACATAAATACGATCAACCGCACGGACACTTACATGTTTTTTTGCATCATGCAACGACTTGACGATAATGATGATGATATGAATATAGATGATTCATTTGCTGAAAACGCACTCCGGGTATGTTTTAAAAAAAATTAGGAGAAGAAATGACATAATAACCGCATGATATCTTACATGTATTTTTTTAAATGTACGCAGATGGACGCGGACGGGGCTTTGTGAGGAATATTGTGGATGATGAAAGTGATAAATCGCACGTTGATGCATCTCATGATGAAAGCTCCAACAAAGTAAGTTTTGAAACTTACTTTCATTATATATTAAAATAATAACTGACTAACATACATGGTTTTACCTTAATTTATAGGGAGATGTAGATGGTCCTAGTGGGATGGATGAGCATGTTGTTGATGATCTGTTTAATTTTGACATCGGATTTGATGAATATCAGCAAGATTCATTGGACAAGCATTGGAAGGTCATGAGGAAGACGTTCATGTCACTAAGAGAGGCTTACATTTTCTATAACCAGTATGCTGAGGAACGTGGTTTCAGCGTTAGAAAGGACTCGCTGAAATTTTCAAAAGGTCCTCAGAGAGGTATGCTCTTGAGGAAGTATGTGTGTTCAAGAGTTGGGAAGCGACAAGCAAAATTTTGTACAATGGAAGGAAGGACACGCAGGCTCAGAATGAAGACTCGATGCTTCTGCGACGCGCATATAACTTTGAAGCTTGATAAAGAGCGTGACGTTTGGTATGTCAGCAGTTTCAGTGATGATCACAGTCACGTTCTAGCTAGACCGGATGAAGTCCCGTTTCTCCGGTGTCATAATCAGATTAAAAAATTCAGAAAGCTGAGATCTTAACTATGGCAGGTGCTGGAATCAGGAAACATATGATTTATGATAATTTTGTCAGTAGGTACGGGTCATATGCAAAGGTTGGTTTTGGGAGGAAGAAGCTTTATAACATGTGTTATAGAGAGAAAATGAAGTTTCTTGCACAAGGTGATGCTGACACTGCCATTGGGATCATGATGACCATAAAAGACAGGGATCCAGATTTCTTCTTTGAGCACACCGTCGATGATGAAGGAAGGCTAAAAAACCTATTCTGGTATGATTCTCAATCACGGTGAGACTATGTTGACTACGGTGATGTGACTGTCTTCGACAGCACATACATGATGAATAGGTATGGCATGCCATTTATACCTTTCGTCGGTCTGAACAACCATCGTTGCACCACGGTATTCGGTTGTGCTATTGTGTCTGATGAGACTGAAGATACATATGTCTGGCTGCTTCAGACGTTTTTGAGGGCTCACTGTCAGAAGAGGCCCAGGTCTGTAATTACTGATGGTGATGCAGCTATGATTAAGGCCATCAGAAAGGTACTTTCGGACGTTTGGCATTGTCTTTGCTCGTGGCATATTGAGAAGAACATGCAGAAACACCTTCACCATAAGTCTCTAAAGGAGTTCAGGTCTCTACTTTATTATGCCACTTCCAAAAAAGTATTTGAGGAGAGATGGGCAGCGTTTACTGCCAAATGGCAGTCGGAGAAAACAAAGACGTGGTTACGTAGGATGTACAAGAAGAAAAGGCTTTGGTCTACATCATATCTGTTTGGTGGGTTTTTCCTAGGTATGCGAAGTAACTAGCGAAGTGGGAGTCTGAATTCATGCCTTCACATGCATCTAGACTCCGGTATGACTATTGTTGACATGATTGTGCACTATGAGAACTGCATAGTTCGTCTTCGTGAGAACGAGGCGCATGACAATTACACAATCACACGGACAGACCCAGTACCAGTCCTGGACAAGTGTAAAGACATTGAGACATCAGCTGCCCGTGAGTTCACTGCGGCAAACTTTTATATCTTACGGGAAGATATGAAGAAGGCACGGGAGCTTGAAGTCCTTGAGAGACTAAACGGTGCAGACACTCACAGATTCATACTAACATGGAAGGAAAATGGGGATATCAGATTCACTCTGGACTACACCCCAGGTAACTCCAAACAAACCGTGAAGTGCAGTTGCAGAAGTATGGACCGCAAAGGACTTCCTTGCAAACATATTCTTCACGTTTTGATTCAGCTATGCTTACGTGAGATACCTAGGTGTTTAGTACTGCGGAGGTTCAACAAAACTGCAAGGGGTGGACTTCCCGTCAAGCGCACTAGCGATCTGTTTGCGTGGGGATGGGCAGGTACAAGGGAGAGAGCTAGGTACAACGAGTTGACTATCTTATCTGCCGAAGCAACTCATAAAGCATGCCATAAACCATTTTTGTTCAACAAGTTGAAGGCGGCTCTGAGGGACATAATAGATAATGATTACACTGAGGAGGATGAGTCTGGTGCAGAGCAAAAGTTTGTGAATGACGATGCATTTGAGCCTAATCGAGATCATGTTCTTGTTCGTGATCCCGCAAAAATTAACACCAAAGGCGCACCAAAACAGAATGTTAAAGGCCGCGGTAAGGGTGGTTCTGATGTCACTAAAAATGGGCGACCTAAAGCTTTTGATGAGAAAAGCAAACGTCAATGTGGCGAGTGCGGTCTTCCGGGTCATTATACGTCCACATGCCCTCAAAATTCTAAGTACGATTTTCGTATGTTCATGTCAATCTTGTTGTTCTCTAAATTTATTTGTTTTTAGTGAATTAACACATATCTTATTGTTTTTGTATGCAGGAACTTTGCTTGATTTCCGGAGGATGGAAGATTACTTAGCCCTTCGATTGAAGACAGTTTCTTGATGGATTGCTTCTATCTACGATATCTTTTTAAATTTCTAAATGTTAGATTATGTTATACGAGATTTATTTTACTTTGTTGATGTCAGACTATGTGCTACAATACCCACATAACTATTGTTGATGCCAGACTATGTTATGCAAGAAGTATTTTTACTGTGTTTATTTGGATTTGTTGATGATGCACTTCAGACCGTCACTGTATACCGTTGTTGTTCTGCAATGTGGACGTCGCTTATTCCATGGTCGTTTTTAGTTTGTTTTTTATATAAAAATAAGCCCGACCAGTGGGCCGGCCATTCTGACATTACACTGACCGCACCGGTGACACGGTCCCCCAGGGCAGCGTCGGACGGTGGTACCAAGCGAGTAAACCAGAGGAGTCTGACTGCCCCTGTGGCGCCGGCTATTTAAGCCGGTCGTCGCGCCCTCCATCGGGTAAACATGTATGCATATGAGTAATTGAACTTTAAAGACGACGGCACAAAGACAAAATAATAATCCAAATGTCATTCTCAACTTTAATATTCAAACAAGTAGTGCCTTCTTCATCAAAAAATTACCAGAGTCAAAATAAATGCAAACATCATTTGAGCCTAAATTTTTTTCTGTGACATAAATTTTTTCGCATTTATTTCTTCTTTGCAAGCCGAGTAACTTTGTCTTTCACATCATTGAGCGTATTTCTCTACAAAAAAATAAGCTGCGCAATCATTAGGTCCCTCGATTTATCAATTGACCCCTGTTACAAATTCATATTAGTCCAATGTGAATTGTATTACATAATGAATTAAAATAAATATGCACATTTCAAAAAGAACCACACCTGCGAAAAACGGCTTGTCTATTTTCACCGTCCCAGTATTGAAAGCAACGAACGACAAATATTCCACATGAGTTGCTGGTTCATACATACAACGATTCATAAGTTTGCATTTCAGGTAAGATATTAAAATAATGTGAAAGTATATACGCACCCATCTTCCTGTTGTGGCATCTTATACGTTTTAATAGGTCATATAGACACATCCGGATAATTCACAGCATCGCTCGCATTCGCATCACGTATGTCTTCTTCAAGTTGTTTTCTCTGTTCATATGAATGATAGCACGCAAAGGATTTATGTTAGTTCAGTTACGAAATGATAGTTTCAATATGCGCACGTAAATTTATAACGTACCAGCTCCTGAACTTTTTCTTTAACTTCGTTGTCAAGTTCGCGTCCCATCAAAGAATCAAGAACCTGAAACTCTTCCTTCGGGCGATGCATGACGACCGAAACCTAGTGCATATTTCCCTTATTAACAGAAATATAAGTCTGCATCACAATGAATATATGATGTAATCAACACATACTGTTTCATTATTTATATCCCATATATGCATACATTGAGCCACTCGAACTTACCTTATCTTTTTTAAAATACTCATCGGCGCATCTATTCAAGGGTCCATTCTTCTTCGCCAGTACTTCGTTCTCATTTTTTCCTGGCTCGGTGTCTGGTCTAAATTCAAGTAACCAATTTACTAGCCAGGTCGGCATTATATGACGATGTTGGAAATATGCCCTAGAGGCAATAATAAATTAGTTATTATCATATTTCCTTGTTCGTGATAATCGTTTATTATCCATGTTATAATTGTATTGAATGGAAACACATTACATGTGTGGGTAAATAGACAACACTTTGTCCCTAGTATGCCTCTAGTGAACTAGCTCATTGATCAAAGATAGTCAAGGTTTTCTAGCCATTGACATGTGAGGTCATTTGAATAACGGGATCATATCATTAAGAGAATGATGTGATGGACAAGACCCAAACTACAAATGTAGCATATGATCGTGTCAGTTTATTGCTATTGTTTTCTGCATGTCAAAGTATGTGTTCCTATGATCATGAGATCATGCAACTCACTGACATCGGAGGAGTACCTTGTGTGTATCAAACGTCGCAACGTAACTGGGTGACTATAAAGATGCTCTACAGGTATCTTTGAGGGTGTCTGTTGAGTTGGCATGGATCAAGACTGGGATTTGTTACTCCGTGTGACGGAGAGGTATCTCAGGGCTCACTCGATAAATACAACATCACAATAAGCCTTGCAAGCAATGTGACTAAGTGTTAGTCACAAGATCTTGTATTGCGGAATGAGTAAAGAGACTTGCCGGTAACGAGGTTGAACTAGGTATGGAGATACCGACGATCGAATCTCGGGCAAGTAACATACCGAAGAACAAAGGGAACATCATACGGGATTAACTGAATCCTTGACATAGAGGTTCGACCGATAAAGATCTTCGTAGAA
Source organism: Hordeum marinum (assembly GCA_022496015.1). Classification (NCBI taxonomy): domain Eukaryota; kingdom Viridiplantae; phylum Streptophyta; class Magnoliopsida; order Poales; family Poaceae; genus Hordeum; species Hordeum marinum. Next base: position 451,634,022 of record CM039678.1, on the reverse strand, counting down.
TATGTAGGAACCAATATGGACATCTAGGTCCCGTCATTTTTTGTTGACCGTAGAGGTGTCTCGGTCATGTCTACATAGTTCTCGAACCCGCAGGGTCTGCACACTTAAGGTTTGGTGACGTTTCGGTAGTATAGAGTTATGTATGGTGGTGACCGAAGGTTGTTCGGAGTCCCGGATGAGATCCCGGACGTCTCAAGGAGTTCCGGAATGGTCCGGAAACGAAGATTGATATATAGGAAGGTGATGTTTGGACTCCGGAAAGATTTTGGACACTTTCGATAGTGTACCGGGAGTGAAGAATGGGTTCCGGGGGTCCACCAGTGGGGCCAACCCACCCCATGGGCCAAAGTGGTGACCCACCAGCCCGTAGTGGGATGGTGGGGTCGACCAAGGTGGCCTAGGCGCAGGGGAGATAGGCCCAAACCGAATTGGGGTGGAGTCCTCCCCAAGTTCCACCTCTCGTGTGAGAGGTGGACTCCCAATTGGAGGAGGACTCCCCGTCCACCAGTTCGGCCGAAGCCAAGAGGGAGCCCTTCCTTTGGGCTCAGCCTCCTATCCCCTCCTCCTATATATACTAGTGGATATCTAGGGTTTTGGCACTGAATTTTTACGGCCACGTGCTACCCGTTCCACCGGTGCTTCTCTAGATCGGATTTCCGCAGTGCTTAGGCGAAGCCCTGCCAGAATTGCTCCACCACCATCACCGGAGCACCGTCACGCTGCCGGTGAACTCTTCTCCCTCTCCACTTCCTCTTGCTGGATCAAGACGGTGGAGATCGTCATCAAGCTGCACGTGTGCTGAACGCGGAGGTGCCGTCCGTTCGCCGCTAGATCGGAAGGACCGTGAACAAGATCGCGAGACGGATCGTGATGAGATCACGGGACGGATCGTGATGAGTTCATGGGATGAATCGTGATGAGTTCGCGGGACGGATCATGATTGGATCGCGGGACGAATCGTGATGTGATCGCGGGACGCTCGGCGATTTGGATCGCGAAGATGTTCGACTACACCAACCGTGTTTCTTAACGCTTCCCGCTTAGCGATCTACAAGGGTATGTAGATCCACTCTCTCTCGTAGATGCTCATCACCATGGATAGATCTTGCGTGTGCGTAGGAAATTTTTTGTTTCCCATGCAACGTTCCCCAACAGTGGCATCATGAGCTAGGTCTATGTGTAGATGAGATCTCGAGTAGAACACAAAAGGTTTGTGGGCGTTGATGCTTAGATTGCTTCCTTCCTTGGTCGGATTTTGGTTCAGCGGTATTGTGAGATGAAGCGGCCCAGACCAACATTACTCATACGCTTACGAGAGACCGGTTCCCTCGACGTAACTTATTGCCTAGATGGCTTGCGGATGGCAGTTTCTCTCACTTTAGTTGGATCGGATTCAACAATGGCGGTCCTTGAGAAGGTTGAAAAGCAAATTATGTATCACCGTTGTGGTTTATGCGTAGGTGAGAATCGTTCTTGCTAGAAACCCGTAGCAGCCAAGTAAAACATGCAACAACAATTAGAGGACGTCTAACTTGTTTTTGCAGGGTATGTTGTGATGTGATATGGCCAATTACATGATGTGATATATGTGATGTATGAGATGATCATGTAATGTATAGAATTTCACGACTTGCACGTCGATGAGTACGGCAACCGGTAGGAGCCCTAGGGTTGTCTTTAATTATTGTATGAACTGCGTGTCAATCATTAAGCGCTATGTAATGCTCTACTTTATCGCTAAATGGTAGCAATAGTAGTAGAAGCATGCAGGGCATGACAACCCCGATGGCGACACGTTGATGGAGATCATGGTGTCGTGCCGGTGACGATGGAGATCATGCCGGTGCTTTCAAGATGGAGATCTAAAGCACAAGTTCATGGCCATATCATGTCACTTATGAATTGCATGTGATGTTAATCTATTTATGCACCTTGTTTTGCTTAGTACGACGGTAGAATTACAAGGTGATCCCTCACTTAAATTTCAAGATAAATTGTGTTCTCCCCGAGTGTGCACCGTTGCGAAAGTTCGTCGTGTTGAGACACCACGTGATGATCGGGTGTGATAGACTCTACGTTCACATACAACGGGTGCAAGCCAGTGTTGCACGCGCAGAACACTTGGGTTAAACTTGACGAGCCTAGCATGTACATACATGGCCTCGGAACACAAGAGACCGAAAGGTCAAACACGAGTCATATAGTAGATATGATAAACATGATGATGTTCACCATTGTAACCACCTCAACTCACGTGATGATCGGACTTGAGTTGGTGAATTTGGATCATGAATCACTCAGATGACCGGAGGGATGTCAATTTGAGTGGGAGTTCTTAAGTAATATGATTAATTGAACTCATTATCATGAACATAGTCAGTAGTGTCTTTGCAAATTATGTTGTAGATTACTTGCTCGATCTGTAGCTCCCTTGAATTTTTATATGTTCCTAGAGAAATCGAGTTGAAAGATGATGGTAGCAATATTGCGAATTCGATCCGTGATCTGAGGATTGTCCTCATTGCTGCACAGAAGGCTTATGTCCTTAATGCACCGCTCGGTGCGCCAACCCCTCTAGCGTCGTCTGTAGATGTTGTGAACATCTGACAGGTACGTGTTGATGACTACTTGATAGTTTAGTGCATCATGCATTACGGCTTAGAATTGAGGCTTCGAAACGTTTTGAAGGTGACGGAACATATGAGATGTTCTAAGAGCTGAAATTAGGATCTCAGGCTCGTGCCCGTGTTGCGAGATATGAGATCTCCAACAAGATTCTTTGCCTACAAGATGAACGAGAATAGCTCAATCGTTGAGCATGTGCTCAGATTGTCTGGGTGCTACAATCGCTTGAATCGAGTGGGAGTTCCTCTTCCAGATAAGATAGTGCTTGATATAGTTCTCCAGGTCACTTTCACTAAAGCTACTAGAACTTGGTGATGAACTATAAAATGCCAGGGATAGAATTAATGATCCCTGCGCTGTTCGCGATGTTTGACACCGCGAAGGTAGAAATCAAGAAGGAGCATCAATTTTTGATGGTTAGTATAACCACTAGTTTCGAGAAGGGCAAGGGCAAGTAGGGAAACTTCATGGATGGCAAGTCAGTTGCTGCTCTAGTGAAGCAACCCAAAGTTGAACCCAAACCTGAGACTAAGTGCTTCAATTATGAGGAGAGAGGTCGCTGAAGCGGAACAACCCTAGATACTTGGTAGATAAGAAGGCTGGCAACGTCGACAGAAGTATATTTGATATACGTGTTATTGATGTGTACCTTGCTTGTACTCCTAGTAGCACATGGGTATTGGATACCGGTTCGATTGCTAAATGTTAGTAACTCGAAATAAAGGCTACAGAATAAACGGAGAACTAGCTAAGTGTGAGGTGACGATGTGTGTTGGAAATGTTTCCAAGGTTGATGTGATCAACATCGCACGCTCTCTCTACCTTTGAGATCAGTGACGAACCTAAATGTTATTTGGTGTTTTTTGCGTTGAGCATGAACGTGATTAGATCATGTTCATTGCAACACGGTTATTCATTTAAATTAGAGAATAATGGTTATTCTATTTACATAAATACTACCTTCAACGGTCATGCACCCAGTAAGAATGGTTTGTTAAGACTTGATCGTAGTAATACACATGTTCATAACATTGATGCCAAAAGGATACAAAGTTAATAATAATAGTACCACATACTTGTGGCACTGCCGCTAAATGTCATATTGGTATAAAACGCATGAAGAAACTCCATGCTGATGGATCTTTGGACTCATTTGATTTCGAATCGGTTGAGACATGCGAACCATGCCTATTGGGCAAGATGACTAAAGGACCCCGTTTTCTGGTTTGATGGAGCGGGCAAGTGATTTATTGGAAATGGTACATGTTGATGTATGCAATCCAATGAGTCTTGTAGCGTGTAGTGGATATCATTATTTTTTTACCTTCACTGATGATTTGAGTAGATATAGTGTATATTTACTTAATGAAACACAAGTCTGAATCGTTTGAAAGGTTCAAGCAAATTCAGAGTGAAAGTTTAAGATCATCGTGACAAGAAGATAAAAATGTTTGCGATATGATCGTGGAGGTGAATATCTGAGTTACGAATTTGGCATGCAACTTTAGACAATGTGAAAGTTGTTTTCACAACTCACGCCACCTAGAACACCATAGTGTGATGGTGTGTCCGAACGTTATAGTCGTGCTCTATTGGATATGGTGCGTGCTATGATGTCTATTGTCGTTTTGTTACTATAATTTTGGGGTTATGCATTAGAGACAACTACATTCACTTTGAATAAGGCACCATCTAAATCCATTGAGATGACACCGTGTGAACTATGGTTTGACAGAAACCTAAGCTGTCATTTCTTAATGTTTGGGCTGCGACGCTTGTGCGGAAAATGTTTTCACCGAATGAGCTCAAACCCAAAGCGGACAAATGCATCTTCATAGAATACCCTAAAGAACAGTTGGGTGAACCTTCTATCTCAGATCCAAGCATAAAATGTTTGTTGCTAAAAACTGGGTCCTTTCTCGAGAAAGGGTTTCTCTTGAAAGAATTGAGTGGGAGGAGGATAGAACTTGATGAGGTTATTGAACCTCTGCTTCAACCAGAAAGTAGCGCAACGCAGAAAGATGTTTCTGTGAAGCCTACGTTAGTTGAAGAGGAAGTTAATGATGATGATCATAAGGCTTCAGATCAAGTTACTATCGACCTACGAAGAAAATAGAGCTTGATGAGGTTATTGAACCTTTACTTCAACCAGAGAGTAGCGCAGCGCAGAAAGTTGTTTCTGTGAAGCCTGCGTCAGTTGAAGAGGAAGTTAATGATGATGATCATGAAGCTTCGGATCAAGTTACTATCGAACTTCGTAGGTCGACAAGGACGTGTATTGCTACTGAGTGGTATGACAACCCTGTCTTGGAGGTCATGTTGTTGGACAACGATGAACCTACGAACTATGGAGAAGCGATGATGGGCCCGGAAACCAACAAATGGTTAGAGGCCATGAAATCCGAGAAAGGATCCATGTATGAAAACCAAGTATAGACTTTGGTGGACTTTCTTGTTGGACGGCAGGTCGTTAAGTACAAATGGATCTTTAAAATGAAGACAGACGCTGATGGTAAATGTTACCATTTGTAAAGCTCGACTTGTTGCAAAGTAGTTTACGACAAAGTTCAAGGAGTTGACTGCGATGAGACTTTCTCACTCATAGCGATGCTAAAGTCTGTTGGAATTAAGTTTGCAGTTGCTGCATTTTTCAATTATGAAATCTGGCAGATGGATGCCAAAACATCGTTTCCTTCCTTAAGGAAAGGTTGTATGAGATACAACCAGAAGGTTTTGTAACTCCTAAGGATGCTAAAAGGTGTGCGAGCTTCAGTGATTCTTCTATGAACTGAAGAAAGCATCTCGGAGTTGGAATATACACTTTGATGAGGTGATCAAAGTTTTTGAGTCTATACAAAGTTTACGAGAAACTTGTATTTGCAATAAAGTGAGTGGGTGCACTATAGAGTTTCTGATAAATATATGTGGATGACATATTGCTATTCGGAAATGATGTAGAATTTCTGGTGAGCATAAACGGTTGTTTGAAAAGAGTTTTTCAAAGGAAGACATGGTTAAAGCTACCTAATTGTTGAGCATCAAGATCTATAAAGATAGATCAAGATGTTTGATAAGACTTTCAATGAGTACATACCTTGACAAGATTTTGAAAGAGTTCAAAATGGATTAGTTAGAGAGAAGTGTTCTCGCCTGCTTTGAAAGGTATGAAGTTGAGTGAGACTCAAAGCTCGACCACGCCATAAGAAAGAGAAAGGACGAATGTTGTCCCCTATGCCTTAGACATAGGCTCTGTATAGTATGCCATGCTGTGTACCGCACCTATGTGTGCCTTGAGTCCGTCAAGGGGTACAAGAGTAATCCAGGAGTGGATCACTGGACAGCAGTCAAGATTATCCTTAGTAACTAAAACTAAGCAGATGTTTCTCGATTATGGAAGTGATAAAGAGTTCGTCGTAAAGAGTTACGTCGATGCAAGCTTTAACACCAATCCGGATAACTCGTAGTAGCAATCTGGATACGTATAGTAGGAGGAGCCATTTGGAATATTACCAAGTGTGGTAGCAATGTTTACAATTTGGCATAGAGATTTGCAAAGTACACACGGATCTGAAGGTCACAGACCTGTTGACTATAAGACCTATCTCACATGCAAAGCATGATCGAGCCCCAGAACTCATTGGGTGTTAGATTCATAACAATGTGAATCACATGGTGATGTGAACTAGATTATTGACTCTAGTGCACGTGGGAGACTGTTGGAAATATGCCCTAGAGGCAATAATAAATTAGTTATTATCATATTTCCTTGTTCGTGATAATCGTTTATTATCCATGCTATAATTGTATTGAATGGAAACACATTACATGTGTGGGTAAATAGACAACACTTTGTCCCTAGTATGCCTCTAGTGAACTAGCTCGTTGATCAAAGATGGTCAAGGTTTCCTAGCCATTGACATGTGATGTCATTTGAATAACGGGATCATATCATTAGGAGAATGATGTGATGGACAAGATCCAAACTACAAACGTAGCATATGATCGTGTCAGTTTATTGCTATTGTTTTCTGCATGTCAAAGTATGTGTTCCTATGACCATGAGATCATGCAACTCACTGACATCGGAGGAGTACCTTGTGTGTATCAAACGTCGCAACATAACTGGGTGACTATAAAGGTGCTCTACAGGTATCTCCGAGGGTGTCTGTTGAGTTGGCATGGATCAAGACTGGGATTTGTTACTCCGTGTGACGGAGAGGTATCTCAGGGCCCACTCGGTAAATACACATCACAATAAGCCTTACAAGCAATGTGACTAAGTGTTAGTCACGGGATCTTGTATTACGGAATGAGTAAAGAGACTTGTCGGTAATGAGGTTGAACTAGGTATGGAGATACCGACGATCGAATCTCGGGCAAGTAACATACCGAAGAACAAAGGGAACATCATACGGGATTAACTGAATCCTTGACATAGAGGTTCGACCAATAAAGATCTTCGTAGAATATGTAGGAACCAATGTGGACATCCAGGTCCTGCCATTGGTTGTTGACCGTAGAGGTGTCTCGGTCATGTCTACATAGTTCTCGAACCCGCACGGTCTACACACTTAAGGTTTGGTGACGTTTCGGTAGTATAGAGTTATGTATGGTGGTGATCGAAGGTTGTCCGGAGTCCCGGATGAGATCCCGGACATCACGAGGAGTTCCGTAATGGTCTGGAAACGAAGATTGATATATAGGAAGGTGGTGTTTGGACTCCGGAAAGATTTCGGGCACTTTCGGTAGTGTATCGGGAGTGACGAATGGGTCCCGGGGGTCCACCAGTGGGGCCAACCCACCCCATGGGCCAAAGTGGCGACCCACCAGCCCCTAGTGGGCTGGTGGGGTCGGCCAAGGTGGCCTAGGCACAGGGGAGAGAGGCCCAAACCGAATTGGGGTGGAGTCCTCCCCAAGTTCCACCTCTCGTGTGAGAGGTGGATTCCCAATTGGAGGAGGACTCCCCCTCCACCAGTTCGGCCGAAGCCAAGAGGGAGCCCTCCCTTTGGGCGCAGCCTCCTCTCCCCTCTTCCTATATATACTAGTGGATATCTAGGGTTTTGGCACTGAATTTTTACGGCCACCTGCTACCCGTTCCACCGGTGCTTCTCTAGATCGGATTTCCGCAGTGCTTAGGCGAAGCCCTGCCGGAATTGCTCCACCACCATCACCGGAGCGCCGTCATGCTGCCGGTGAACTCTTTTCCCTCTCCACTTCCTCCTGCTGGATCAAGACGGTGGAGATCGTCATCAAGCTGCACGTGTGCTGAACGCGGAGGTGCCGTCCGTTCGGCGCTAGATCGGAAGGACCGTGAACAAGATCGCGAGATGGTTCGTGATGAGTTCATGGGACGGATCGTGATGAGATCGCGGGACGGATCGTGATGAGATCGTGGGACGAATCGTGATGAGTTCGCGGGACGGATCGTGATTGGATCGCGGGACGAATCGTGATGTGATCGCGGGACGCTCGGCGATTTGGATCGCGAAGATGTTCGACTACACCAACCGCGTTTAACGCTTCCCGCTTAGCGATCTACAAGGGTATGTAGATCCACTCTCCCTCTCGTAGATGCTTATCACCATGGATAGATCTTGCGTGTGCGTAGGAAATTTTTTGTTTCTCATGCAACGTTCCCCAACAGACGATCGTCACCAACTACTCCCAATAGATACGAGGAATAAGCATTGATAACCTGCAAATAATGTAAAGGATGTATAGCAATTCCAATATGCAGTGAACAGTAATATAAAACACAACAATAACTTACATCACCGGTTAGCCATTCATGGTTAAGAATCTTGCAAGCCCTCTCTGCACTAAGACCTTCGCGCATGCCATCATTGAATATGTCCTTCTTTCTATGTTTTTTTGAGTGCTCATAAGCATGGACAAACTTAACAGACGCCTTCACCACATCGTATTCATCACTAGAATTTTGAAAGACTTCTTTCTCGAATAGTTCTGCAGCACATAACTCTAACATGTTACCAAATCAATGATACGTAGTAAGTTCAACGCAAAAACAATTAGAAAAAGCTGAAAATTTATAAAACTCACTTGCTTTTGCAGAACGTTTTGCACGCTTCGCCGGCTTAGTAACCACATAAGGAGACTTCACAAGGTTTGATACCTTGCCCTTCCGTTTCCCAACAACCTCCTCCGGTACCTCATCTTCTCCAATAGAATCAACTGATCCACATGATGCGATTTCATCTGTTCCTAAAGATGTAACGGATTTCTCATCTGATACCTCAAGAACTTCAATAGGATCATCTTTATCACCCTTGAAACTATCCCAATATTTAGGTGTGCAATAATAAGGTCTCTTTTCTTCAGAATCATTAAGATCATCTTCATCATCCTCTTGCACATTATTTTTTGCTGGTGTTTTCAAATCGTCCATATCACGACGATATACCCATTCTTTACGAGGGTCTCCACCATAGTTTCTAGATTCAATGTTATCACTATACTCATTCTCTTCTTCTTTTTCAGTATCACCGGATTTGTAGAAGACACCGCTTTTGTTCAATTTCTCTATCACCCTCTGTGATTACAAATAAGTTTTATTTAGTTATGGTGACACATCAAAAAACAAAATGAACGGGAAAAAAACAAAACTTGTACATGTGCGCATAGCTCTGGCATATGAATCATATCCTTACGAATATGCTTCAGCTCAGTCAAAATCCGATCCATCATAGGGTTCTGGCTAGCGGAAGACTCAGATGTACTAACACCTTTCCTCCTTCCTATAATGTTAGACTTTTTCGTGCTGCTTTTCTTATTTTTTTTCCAGCTTGTTCTACTCTAATTTTGTTTAATTGGTAATCTTCAGTTATGGTGTCATCGATCTACAACATTAAGAATCATACATTCAAACTGTAATTAATAATTCATTGCAGGAATTAAATGGAAATAATAGATTGCACGTATTACCATCCCAACACACGCCCTGCCAAAAGTTGGGTAGATTCCGTAAAAGCGCTCGGGTAATTCATGTGGAAGGCGGTGGTTTCGGTATGGAGGAAATGGACACTCGATCGTGCGTCTCTCCTTCGCATCCGCCAAACGGGCTCATTTTTTTCCCACGTGGTACAATGACCATGCGCACCATCCACGACAAATTTTGTCGCATTTCGAGGCTGTATGGATTTTCTACGAATTTCCGGGCCGAAAACCCCTAACATACTACCCGGACGTGACGCAACGTGCGTTCGTTGTCGGATTTCGTTCATTTTTGGCATGGTGTACTGGGATGGGGCCCCACACGCCCTAGAAAAAGTTGAGTAGATTTCGTGAAAGCGCTCGGGTACTTCAGGTGGAAGGCGGTGGTTTCGGTATGGAGGAAATGGACACTTGGTCGTGCGTCTCTCCTTCGCATCAGCCAAACGGGCTCATTTTTTTCCACGTGGTGCAATGACCATGCACACCACGCATTTCGAGGCTGTATGGATTTTCTATGAATTTCCAGGCCGAAAACCCCTAAAATACTACCCGAACGTGACGCAACGTGTGTTCGTTGTCCGATTTCGTTCATTTTTGGCGTGGGGTACCGTGGTGGGGCCCCACATGCCCTGCCAAAAGTTGGATAGATTCCGTGAAAGCGCTCGGGTACTTCATGTGGAAGGCGGTGGTTTAGGTATGGAGGGAATGGACACTCGGTCGTGCGTCTCTCCTTCGCATCCGCCAAACGGGCTCGTTTTTTTCCACGTGATACAATGACCATGCGCACCACCCACGACAAATTTTGTCACGTTTCGAGGCTGTATGGATTTTCTACGAATTTCCGGGCCGAAAACCCCTAAAATACTACCCGAACGTGACGCAACATGCGTTCGTTGTCGGATTTCGTTCATTTTTGGCGTGGTGTACCGGGGTGGGGGCCCACACGCGCTGGAAAAAGTTGGGTAGATTCCGTGAAAGCGTTCAGATACTTCATGTGGAAGGCGGTGGTTTCACTATTCAAAAATATTTTTTTGTAATTTTGAATATGTTCTCATTCTCGGTATTATCATACTAAACCAACAATATCTTGCACTAGTTTTCTTTTGTTCAGGGTTCTCTCAGTAAACGTCCGTGTTCTCCGGCGTTGCGAGATGTTTGGTGGTGTGTGTACACGTGGTCGTCTCCTGTACTAGTTTTAATCTCTAATGGACACGTCTTCGGTACTCAAAAAAAAATATCTTGCTCATAACAAATAACAAACATTCAAACAAACTAACTTTTTTCATTCTAATTTCATTGAACATACATATATTTTACATACTTCATTCAAACTTAAACGACTTCATTTAAACTTAAACGAGTTCATCCAAACATAAACGAGTTCATACTTAAAAAGATAAAAAAAACTACTCCTCCTCCTCCTCGTCGCTACCCAGGAGATCGATGACGTCCGGGCCGTCACCGTCGTCGTCGCCGTCGTCGTCGCTCTCCCGGGCTAAGCGGTCCCAGTCGATGTCGTCCTTGTCCGGGCCCTGCGCCGCCAATGGCACCACTGGCGGAATCGCCGCCGCCGCCTGGATCGTTGCCGCCTGCTCGGCGGCCTCCCTCGCAGCAGCCGCCGCCGCCTCTGCCGCCGCTGCCGCCACATACGCCCGCAGTGCGACGAGGTAGCCGACGTATCTTCAGGATCGCCGTCCTCCCAGAGAACAACCTGCTCCGGCGGCAGTTCCACCTCCTGCGGGGCGGGGGGATCGGCGGGCGCCAGCACAGGTGGTGCAGGGGCCTGACGGCAGCGTACATCTCGACGGGTGCGAGGAGGCGCGGGAGGGGCAAGAAGGCGGCGACGGTCGCCAATGAGGTCGGGCGTGACGCTGGACTCCGCCAGCCGTTTCGCGCGGATGACAGCGTTGTACTGCTTGCCGTCCCAAAACGCGTGCCGGTCGAGGATGTTGCAGCGGCCGCCGGCGTGTGTCCGCTTCTCCTCTGGGGTCGCGCCAGGCCCGCGCGTTGGGTAGCCGTCTTTGTCGATCTTCCAGTCGTGCGGAAGATGGCAACCCGGCGGCACGAGGAGCCCGTATAGGAACAACTCCTCCGTCTTTGGCGTGCCCAGGCTAGACGGCCACGCGCTCGGGCCGTCGTCGCCGTCGGTGCCGGAGCTTCTGCCGCGGTGGAAAGCCATGTCACCGGCGGGCTCTTGGAGGTGGGTGGACGACATTAATGCCCACGGGAGGCGACGGGGCGGCAGTCGAGGGCGGCGGGGCGCAGTCCACGCGCCACGACGCGTTTCCACCGGGCGATGCGCCACGAACCACGAACCGTTTGACCACCACGCGACCACCGACGCGCGTACACGTACGTCCTCAGCGTAAAAAAACCCGCCGTCTATGCCACGGGAGGACGTACGTCGCTGGGCCGTGCGGGTACGGCGCAGGGGTGGGGCCGGGCCTAGGTGGAGGGAGAATGACCATCCTGCCCTTTTTTAAGTTTTTAGGCGAAGGGGTATAGGACGATCTGAACCGTTGATGTGTCCAGGGGTTGTACCGAAAAAAAAGTGATGAAAGTAATTGGTACACGTGGAATTCAGAAGGAAGAAAACAAAAAACAGAAGCAAATGTACCATTTGCTGAGAGTAGTCGCTCAATGTCGCCTTGACCTTTCTAACAAAGAAGTTTTGGCCGCGCCTGATTTTTTTTTTGGAACTCTGAAATGAACCTTCTCTGGTTTTTGCTCAAGACATGTGAGCTTGAGGTCTCCTGGGTCAGTTGCTGAGCCTGCTCCTCGGACTTGGTAGTTGTATATTATATGGCAGAGCCACGCTGAGGGATTCAACTCTGCCGTTGGTGAGTGTGCCCTGCAATGTACTAGCTAACAACTTGGCAGACTCCATGTTCAAGGAAGACGTGGCAAATTTCACCAGCGCATCAAGGTCATTATGCCATGAAACAACCGCTTCTTGCCTATAGGCATCCTGGTAACTGCCAGACACAGAATGATCATGCTTCATTGCCTCATGGATGGCCTTGTGGGCACCAGCATAGCTCCTGAACAGATTGCATCGTGCTGTGAGATAGAGGGGAGACAGGTGCGAAGGAAGGCAACAAGGTCGTAAAGAGAACAACACTCAATGCGTGTAAGCATGTGTGTGCTTATTCACCTTAAACCGCAGCTCAAACTTTTGGTGCGTGGGAAACATGGAGCCATACCAGATGGTGTTGAGGATAATGTTGGAGACCATCTGAGGACGTTGTAGTGGTGATGCTTGCGCAAGCCATCTCAAGGCAGCTTGGCAAGTGCCTGGAAGTAGTGCCCATGGATCTTTCCGAAGAGCAAAAGCTTCAGAGCGAGTGTGTATCTGAATGTTAACTGAGACCAAGTTTTTTATGTGCCCTGCTCCCCTTTATGGTTTCTGTTGTCTGCTCGCTTCTTTTTCTCTTCTTATTCTTCTTCTTACCATAAAAAATGATGCAATGATGGGTTGATTTCTCCTGTTTGGCCGCTTCTTTTTCTATTCTTGTTCTTCTTGTTCTTTTAGATGAAAGGATCGAACCAAGCCTGAGTAGGGCTCGATCTTCACCCAACTTTGAATTAACAAAGTCATCTACCGGTAAGAATTACAGGAGTACAACAAACTACCGAAGAAATAAAAAGGAGAACGGGGATGCAACCCCAAGGCAGCAGATACAAGGCCCGATGGATGCTAAAATCTACGGCCAAAAAGAAAAAAGAATACAACTTCGGGACCTAACTCCGACGCCACAAATTGCATCTCGCGCATGAGGAGCAACCCGAAGACTCTAGCCAGGGGATCAGAGCACTTGAAGAAGACACGGCGATCAGTAGGCAATGAAGCCACCAGGAGAGCTGAGCCATGCCAAGACCAGCGACACACCTCCAACGACACGACGAATGCCGAAGAGGGGAACAACCTCTCGCCCAGGCCGAGGGCGTCGACCCACCGGACAGACCGGACCGCGTAGGGAGGGAAATGAAGTGGCTTGAGGAGGGCACCGGTCCTCCACGACGGGGAGTCACCACTGGAACAAGGAGCCGCCGCCGCCAGGAACACCAAAGGCTAGATGCAGGTCACCCTCCTTCCCACAAACCCAAAACGGCGTCTTCAAGAAGGAGGTGCAGAAGCACCACCGCCGCCCAACCAAGGTTGTGGATTTTCACCCGGGAGCAGGGGAAGGGGGAGGAGCAGGAGATGGACCACAAAGTCGTTGCCGGCCAAGGGGCTACCCCGATCCAGGGCTCCCCACTCCACCACCACGACTCCAATGACCGGATCCAGCTAGAGAAGGCGTGGGGGAGGCCGCAACACAAGCCAAGGTGACATCTTCAGATCTACAGGAGCAGAACGACCACGGGGAACCGACCCCTTGCCGCTCGCATCCACCGCTGGCCCGCCGCCCACACGGCCGTGCAGAGGCGACCCACCGTGCCGAAGGATGCCGCCCGCCGCCGAGGGACTACGCCAGCACCACCAGGGGCCGCCGCCCCAAACCCTAACCCCCTGCCCAGCGGCAGAGTAGCAGAGAAACCCCGCTGCCGCCCTCATCAGCGGCCGCGGGAGGACCTGACGACTGCCTCCGGCCACGGCAAGGAGGGGGGTCCGGGGACGGGGGTGGCGGCGGACGAGGGGAGGGATCCTTCGGGTCGCCCTCGGGAGGCGCCGCGGGGGGAGGGGGGGCGCTCGTCCTCGCCTGGTCACGTTATCATGCCCGTTCCTCTTGTTCTTACCACAAAGATGATCCAGTGATAGATTGGTGAGATAATTCATGCTCGTAGGCCCTTGCTTGAGCAGCTTGGCGATGCTCGTTATAGTTGTAGGCAAGAGAGGGCCTTGTCAAGCAAGAACCGCGGCGACATCAGCTAGGCGAGACGCCATAGTCAGCGACGCTTTCACCAGGACATCTTGTTGAGGATGCCTCGCAGACACAGCGACACATTCCAGGGCGACCTTGGTTATAAGGGAGGCAATACTAGAGGAGTTGCACCTCTTGCTACGATCTCGCTCGATGAGGCGCACAACGGTGAGAAGATCGTCCCTCGCCATGAGCAAGTAGTTCATGGCTTCCGTGCTGACGAGGTAGCGGTAGGGGGAGGTGAGGAAGCTGACAAGACCGTCTAGCGACAGCCGCGCGAGGGTCTCCCTGTAGAAATCATGGATGTAACCGAGCATTGGGAGCCGATCGAGCGCCCCCATGAAGAAATTATGGATGTACCTGAGCAAATCACATATGTCCCGCTTCTCATCTGCAAGGACAGAAAGATAACGGTCGCCGATGAGGCGGTCGCGCTTGCCATGCATTATCAGTCGAGTTAATTTCCTTGTCGGCGGTTTCTTGTGGGTGTGGATGGGGAATGGCGGCGGCGGCCGGCAATGTTCGGGGAGGACGGAAGGAGAAGATCAAAAAATTCGACCTCCGGTTGGTTGGTCGGGCGATTATGGAGGAAATTCCTATTTGACGTATTCCGCCTCAAGATGCCGCTGCTCCGCACAGGACCTCGAACCATCGCTTCGATTGGGCCAACCTGTTTAATCATTTCGAGTTTTGGGAACATTCTATAGGTTCCCAGCCGATTTTTTCTAGTTTTGAGAACCTTTTAGAAGGTTTCATGAACCCTTTTTTTTCTTTTTACAGGTTTTCTTGTTTGTCTTTGGTTTTTCATGATTATTTTTCTATTTTTTGTTTTTATGTTATATTTTCTTCTTTCTTGTTTTCTTCCGTTTCTGTTTCCTTTTTATTAATTTTTTTCTTTTGTATTGTTCATATTTTCCTTTTTCAAAAAATTGTACCGAATTTTTTAACAAATGTTTGTGATTTTATAAAACGAAAATGCTATTTTCTAGTCGGCAGGATTTTAGTAATAGGTGCGGACGATTCGTTCCTCGTTCCATTCCGATCGCGTGGGGTGCACCCACATCTCTCTTTCCCGATTTTCAGCATCTTCTTTCCTTTCCGATCGCGTGGGCGCTCTCATCTTCCTCTTTCCCAATTTCCCTTTTTTCTTGCTTAACTTTCTCTCATGATTTTAATGAGATCCATTTTTTTGGGATACTAATTTAGACATTTAATGACGATCTTAATTTACACGTGGACACGAGGCAGGTGAGCGTTAGCCATGATTTTTCTCTCTCTAGATGCTAGTAGTTTTCATAGTTGTAGTTTCTAAGCCTAAAAATCATGCTAAAGCTACGAATTGAATTCAAGACTTCAATATTAAGATCTTAACACACTAGCCAACTCACCCACTACTTGGCTCTTGACAAGTTCAAATAAAATACCACCTTTTAACCATCCGAGGTGAAAAAGTTATTGAAATCTGTGTAAACAAGATGATAACTTACTTATAACTAAACCGATAACTTACATATAAACACATTGGTGACTTTTCACATTAGGAGAAAAGTTCTAGAAATATCCCCTGATAACCTAGTGCAAATAGCATGGTAATTTACGCAATAGACACCCGATAACTTAAGTACAACACATTGATAACTTTTTACCCATGGTAAAAACGTTATTGAAACATGCCCGGTAACTCCTGTGTAAATAAGTTGACAACTTATGTACAACTAATTTGATAACTTACATATGAACACATTGATAACTTTTCACCTTAGACAAAATGTTTTAGAAATATCCCCTGATAACCTAGTGCAAATAGCATGGTAATTTCCGCACCAGACACCCGATAACTTACATACACCACATTGATAACCTTTTTACCCATGGGAAATCCGTTACTGAAACATGCCTCGATAACTTCTGTGTAAATAGTATGGACATTTATGCATCGCGGACCTCATAACTTACATTCAACCATCATGTTAACTTTGACTTCAAGGAAAAAACTTTGAAACATAACTCCTCCGATAGCTTTCATGTAAATTTATGAGAATTTTATGCATCACAAACCTAATATCTTACGTTTAAACATCATGATGTCTTTCATGAAACAATTCCTTATTTAACACTATCTTAAATTTCGTTTCCTTATTTGACACCGAAAAAGTTTTTCTTCCCTATGTAACACCGAGTCTAAATTTTATGCTCTTTATGACACTTTTGTTCATTTTAAGCCTAAATGATACCTGAAAAGACCTTTTTGCCCCTCATGTGGTATGCGTGTGTGCGGAACAGTAGCACACACAACATCTGTGCGGGCAGGAACACACACGCATGGTGGTAGTAGCACACATGCAGCAACACGTGCTCACACAACATCACATATGCACACAACACACACGTAACAACGCACACGCGTGCACACATGCACACATCAACACACACAACAGACACACACGTAAAAAGCACAGACACGCACGCACACAAACGCGTGTAACAACACACACATATGCACGCACACACATTAGCACACACGCACACAACACACGCGCAGCAGCACACACAGGCACAAACACAATCATGCACGCATACACACACATGTAGCAGCACATGCAGCAGCACACACATAAACACGCAGCAACACACACGCACACATAAACATGTAGCAACACACGCAACATCAGTAGCACACGTGTGCGTGCATACACATGCAGTAGTACGCACACAAGCATATCTCATGAGGGGTAAAAGAGTCTTTTTATGTGTCATTTAGGCTTAAAATTAACACAAGTATTATAAAAGGCATATAATTTAGACCTGTTGTTACATAAGGAAGGCAAATAGGGCATAAAATTTAAGCATGATGTTAAATATGGTATTCTCTCATCTTTCATCCAAGGGGGAAAAGTTTTTGAAACATTTCACCGGTAATTTTGTGTTCAATTACCGTACTGCCCCATGATTTAACCATCTCTTACTGTAGTTGGCAAGCTAATCATGGTATAGTATCATGTTGATCATACCATATCTATCACGTTGGTCATGCCAAAGTTACCAAGCTAGTCTTTTTTTTGATATGACAGAAATAAGAAAGGTTCAAATAACATTGCTTATCCACAATAGACAACAACAAAAGGTGGCTCAGTTGGTTATTAGGCTCAATACTATTTCATAGACTGGGTTGCGGATCTGTCGCTAACTTTCGGTCGACTGGAAGTTAGCACAATCCTTTATAAAATGTTCAGTTTCTAGAAACTGGTAGTGTTTTTTTCTTCATAAATTCAATTTTCCCCGTTGTTCAGGTATTGAAAAATTGTTCACATTTTCAAATTTGGTTCACCAAATTGAAAATATGTCCGCCATTTAAAAACTTGTTCCCATTTTCAAATTTTGTTCACAAATTCATAAAATATTCGAGCTTTGAAAATTGCTTCGTAAATCCAAAAACAGATTGCATTTTATTTTTGTTCACAAATTCAAGTTTCTCAAATTTTCAAGATTTTTTTGTATAATTTAGAAAAATGTTTGTCAATTGTAATAAATGTTCCAGCTTTCCAAATTTGTTCACAAATTCAATAATAGTTCATGTTTCAATTTTTTTTCAGAATTCAAAAAATGTAATGGAATTTTGGAAACATGTAATTTTTTTTCTTCACAAAATCACATCATAAAATTTGTTTGAAAATTTGGAAATGTTGTTTTTTGAAGAAAATATTCATAATTTTGTTCGTGTTTTACAAAATTGTTTGGAATATCATTTTTTTCTCAAAAGGTGTACCCAGTTTTCAACAATTGGTCTTGTTTGCAAAACATTGTTCGCATTTTTGAAAAACTTGAAATTTAATAAATTGTTTGTGTTTAGTAAAATATTGTGAACTGTTGAGTTACACTACTAGAGTTTGTTCTTTAGAATTGGTGCTACACATTTTTCTCAATCAGTGGGCAGTTCGACCGGCTAATGGATTTCCTACCTCGATGGAAGGTTTGAAGATTGAATCCTGGTTATGCATATTTTATTTTTCGGAATTTTTTTGCTTCCCACCAATTGCACATAATTTTACCCCCAATGGGCTGACCCAGTTATGCGCGCACTGTGCGAAGAGGCCTCTATTTGCCGTACTATGCATTAAATAGAGCTCCCGTCGTGGTCACCGCCGAGACGCAGCGCAACACAGAAAATCCTATTTCACACGCTTTGCGTTAAACTGCCGAGGCAAGGGACCGAGGAGTAATGCTACATATACATAAGTTTAGAGGGGTTTTATAGACAAGTGGATTTTGATTGGAGATTAAGGAGATGAGGGGCCCCACCCCATGAAAATCAGGAGGGAAGAGGTTCGTTAGAAAGAAAGAATCCTAGTGTGCGTGTAACTGTGTATAACTCTTTGTACGTTTAGTATTATTGGAGCCGAGCAGTCACGCGATGGGACTATCCAGTTTTGCGTAGATAGTGCACGTACAACCGCATCTAGTTTTGGGAACCTTCTAGGAGGTTCCTTAACAGTTGCTTTTTTCTCGTACCGGTTTCCCTTTTTTGTTTTTTCATCTTTTGTGTTTATTTTTTATTTTTTATTTTCTACATTCTCCTTTCTTCATTTCTTTTATTTTTCTGTTTCTTTTACCATTGTTTTTTATTTTTCTTCTTCATTTCCTTTTTCTTTTACGTTTTCCTTGATTCACTTTCTTCCTTGTTTCCTTTTGTTGATTTTCTGTTTTCATTCAAATTTTTCATCATACATTCACAAAATGTTCTGGCATTTCCAAAAATGTACCAGCGTTTTCGAGTGTGTTCACATATTCAAAAAACTTCGTGTTTTTAAGTTTTGTTAACAAATTCAAAAAATGTTTAGGGACTTTACAATTTTTTTTGCGTTTTGAAAAAATTGTTCGTAGTTCCAGAAAATGTTTGAGTTTTCAAATTTTGTTCACAAATTTAAAAATTGTTCATGTGTTAAATTTCGTTTGCAAATTCACAAAATGTTTGCATTTAGGTATTTTTTTAATTTCAAAAAATGTTTGGTATTCAAAGTTTTCCCATGTTTTTTCAGAAAATGTTTGTGTTTGGATTTTGTTTTTCATAATTTCAACAAGTATTCTAATTTTGATTTTTTTTCCTTTTTTAAGAAATGTTGGGGAAAACCAAAAATTGTTCATGTTTTCACAGATGGTTTCTTTTTTAATTTTAATTTTATTTTTTTCGTTTTTCTTGTTTTCCGTTATTCCTTTTCCTGCTTTTTTTTGTTTTCTTTTAGTTTCCATTTTCCTTCAAATTTTTGATCATACATTTGCAAAATGTTCCAGAAGTTCCCAATTTATTCACATATTCAATGATATTTAACATATTCAAAAAATGTTCAGGGAATTTATTGAAAATGTTTGCGTATTGAAACAAAATGTTCATAATTTTGAAAAATGTTCATGCTTTAAATTTTGTTCCCTAATTTTAAAAAGGTTTCAGAATTTCAAAATTGTTCAAGTTTTTCGATATTTATTTGCATATTCAAAAGATGTTCATGTTTTAAAATTCAAAATATGTTTGCATTTTGGAATGTTGTTCGTCATTTTGATAAATGTTCCATTTAACAGAAAAGCAGTTCTATTCCCTGCACGGAATGCAAATGTGTGGTATTCCAAAATTTCTCATGTTTTTCAGAAAATGGTTGTGTTCTGAAAAGATTGTTCTAGATTTCAAAAATTATTCTCATTTGTTATTTTGTTCCATTTTCTAAAAAAAATGTTTGAGAACCCAAAAAATTGTTCATGTTGACACGAAAGGTTTGAGGTTTTAATGTTTTTTTATTAAATTTTAAAATGTTCATGTTTCAAACAAAATTACATTTTTCATGAAGAAAATTAACTTTTGAAATTTATAAAACTTTTAACTCTGTTGCTGCTTATAGTTCAGATGCACCGGGTTGCCGTTTTAGTTAGAAATTCCTAGGTGTTACTTGGGAAATTTTGTAGACTAAAAAAAACTGGGGGAAATTTTGTGAACGTTTTGATTTTGCCGTTCCTGTTCATTGCTTTAATTACCGAGTTGCTAGAACAGAGTGCATTACCTCAAAGTCCCGGGTTCGAAACCTGGCTCTAGCATGCTACTTTTTGGCATTTTTCCACCAGGCGAACGTTCCACTGCAACATGGGCTAGCCCAGGCGGGCTACACCCCGTGCGGCACATCGACTCTTTGACGCAGAAAGCATCACATAGGAGCTCTCTGATTATGCAGGCCTCAATTCATGTTTCCACTGTGGCGCCCGCTTGTATATAGCACAGAAAATAGCCCACGTGGTGCCCGCTTACATGGCCGGTCCACTCGTACAGTGCTCGCCTTCTGTAACGATTGGTTTTCATTTAAGAAAAAAGTAGCGGAAGACTTTGGCACTGTAGCGAACATTGTTTTGAAAAATCCTGAACATTTTTCGAGAAGCGAACATATTCTGAATTTTTTTACAAATTTCAAAATGGCGATTTTTTAAAATTTAATTGTTTGAAATTCTTGATTTTTTAAAAAACATGAATATTTTTTGAATTTATCAGAAAATAGAAAAAAAATTAAATATTGAAATTCCGAACATTTTTTAAAATCATTTTTGAAATTCCAATAAAATTTTGAGAATCATGAGTACCTTTTGAAATTCCCAAGCATGTTTAAATTTGTGAATAAATTTTGGAAACGGGACATTTAAAAAAACGTGAATATTTTCTGAAAAACACGAAAAAATTAAATCGCAAATGTTCTTTAATTGGTGAACAAAATTTGAAAATGATGACACATTTCTAAATTCTAAATAAGTTTTGGAGAATGCACGAATAAAGCAGTTAAGAGACTAATGTGTTTATGAGTACACATAGAAAATAAAATCCCTCAGAGGAGCATAGAAGATTGTTTAATAATATAAAAAGATTACTCTAGTTATAAAGAAGATTGCCTAATATGTTGAGGAGTATGTTATACGTGCACCAGTGTAGAAAAGCTTAGCTATGGTGTGGCAAAAAACGCTTTGCTGGCGTGGTAGCCCGACGTCACCAATATGATGCCATTGTTAAAAAATAATGGCAATGTTGGCTCCCGTGTCGGCGGTATTCTACGTGCTAATGGCATACCACGTGGAAAACGCCACCACTATAATCGCTCACCTAGCGACGTGCAATGTACATTGCACGCCAGGAACGTTTCGTGTGACCAAAAAATCACACCAAATACCGTTTAGCATTTGACTTTAGGCACTACAACTAGACTAATAGAACAATTCATTCCAGTTAATAATAAGTGATAATCTTACAAGCGGTACTAGAGCTAGATAGCTATTTAAAAAATGACAATCCTCACAAATACGAGCAAACTAACATAGTTAATAAGGAGTTCATTTCACATCGATGGCCCGGCGATAAACATACTTTAAAGGAGGTCGATGACGATCATCATCCTCACATGGCGTGGTTTTTTCTTGATAGTGACTAAGATGGCCTGTCCAATCCGAAGATTCTTGCCAACAAGGAGTTGCTCCACCCAGCCACACTGAAGATAGTGTGACCGTCTATGTCCACTGCGTAAGCACAAGTGGTGATAGAATCCCTTGTGGTATGACGTAGCCCAGCAATGTCCGCTTCCCCCGTCTCGATGCCACAACTCACATATAGTCTCTTAGGTAATTTATGGAAAAAACAAATACGATAAATGATCATGTTACATTACCACACTATAAGCATATCATCTCATTAATACACTAAGCATATCACATTACTACATTATAAGCATCTTAGCACATTAATTACTACACTAAGCATATCATCAAATTCTACACTAAGCGTATCATCACATTACTACACTATAGTCAATATATCACATCACTAAAGCATACCACATTACTACACTAAGCACATCACAATATACTGCACGGTTAACATTGCTCCGTGTTAGGTGGGTCACGAATGGCAGCCCGACATAGGCATCACGTGGTGAAAGTTTTTCCCAGAGATTATCCGTTTCATCCCCGCTCAACCTCATTCTTGGGGCATAGAGGGCTTCATCAAGTGGGTCCTCCTCTTCTTCCTCCGAGTTGAGATAGATAACAGCCAGCCTTGGAGTTTGTCTTCTGAAGGAGAAGCTGATTAATTCACCCCTAGTGAGATGCATGTGGGCAATGAAACGATCCCATTCATCTCCTCCAATCTGGGTTATCTTCCGTCCCTTATTGACCTTCATAGTGTAGGCTCGCCCCAGGAGCGTCGAAGATCACAGTGTTTATAGTAATTAGCTAATTGAAATCCAATCGCACATTGCAAGCGACAATCTTTGTAAGAAAAACCAAAAAAGAAGACAGTGCATCAAGGGAAATGGCAACAAAAACAAAATAACAAACTATTAGAAGGTTCATATAATTTATTACCGCTGCAGGAACAAAACACAGCTGGAAGTGAATGCCGAACAACATGCCAGTTGCAAGGCTGGTTGCGTACCTTGACTTGCACACTCAACATGGTGGTGGTTGTGTCATTCTATACAAAACATATTGAAAACTAAGTATATAATCGGATTGTAGACTAGTGAACCAACACTAAGTATAATTGGTTTCTACACTAGTAAATCAATTTCTACTATATATAATCGGATACTACGGTGCTAAATATAATTCTACACCATTAACTGTATATACAAATAAACAAAATCCACGGAGGAGACACAAATAAACAAATTCCACATCGCCAATCTAATTTATAGGAGTTCATTTTATTTATTTATGGCATTCCAGAGTACACTAGCAAATTAAGTTGAACTTGAATCATTAATATTCTAGACACTCAAAAACTTTCTATTCAAAATGCACTATTAAAATCGAATTTTACATCGGACTATCACTTAAATTTCTACACAAAGCAATCCATGGAATTAACTTTCGATTCTACATCACTCAAAACAATCAATTATATATACACTAAAATTTCTACACAAAGCAATCCTAAATCAACTTATAGATGGATCCCATATGGATTCTACATGGACGGAGAAGGTGCGAGTGGAGAGGAGGGAGTTGCCATGGGAGGGGAAGGAGAGGATTGAACCTTGCTTGCTGGTCGTGGGCGACGACGGGAGGCGTCGGAAGGTGGCTGGTCGAGGAGGAGTGTAAGTAGGTGAAATGAGAGGGGGGCAACTTAGATCTTTTACTATGGCGTGGAGTTGAATAAGGCAGGCCATTGATCGCATGGGCCTAAAATGCAACGACATAGCTAATAATAGCCCAAATAAAAAAAGACTAATTAAAATTAGAACTAATAGCAATAATTATGTCAAAAATATAATATAAAATGTTTATTATTTTTGACTAATATAATCATTAAGTACTTAAAATACTAGTTTTAGTGAAAAAAGTATTTCAAGCATAACATAACTTGGCACGACAACACTAATTAATTAACTACGGCGTGCATAGAAATTCTACACCAGCACTATCTTTCAAACGGTGAGTACAAGTGAGCCAACATATTTGTGACGTATACAAAATAGACAGGCTAGCAGTAATCATGTATAGTTGGCGTACCAATTTAACCGACATCAACACTATTTGAAAAAAAATAGTGCCGCGTTGTTTGAAACTGATGCGCTAGCAACAAGAGTTCTGGATAACGGTTTCTCCACTAGTGGTGTGGGAGACAACCCCTAAAATTTGTTGTGAAGAACAATTGTTTCGATATGCTGTTTGAGAAACAATTGATTAGGATAGAAAGAATAAAGACCATGAGAAGACGTAGTTGTTTCTCTAGTTTCATTTGTTTCTATATTTAGTCATATGGGAAACCATACTACAAGAAGTTCTAAGTTAGTAGAGATTTAGGTCTTGTTGTGTGCTTAATCATAAACCAATTTTTTCGAGTGAAAACGAGACAAATCTTTTTATGCAGAGTGAGTATTTTCTAAGGTGACAAATTTCTTTTGGACTTAGAGACAGAATCACTAACAATTGGGTTAGCTTGACTTGTTCATCAAGTAAGTTGCCATGTGAGTTTAAAATCTCATTGTGGTGACACGTGTCGATTGAACATTAGGTGAGGCATGTTCTTATTGATCATTTCACACCTCAGAATTGCCTCGGCTATAAATAGCCACCCCAATCCACCACGGTTGGCTGCTCCATTTGAACATACAAGAGTTTGTTTGAGCAACACATCCACCGAGAGTATTGAGTGATTTCATTGATAGAAACCCCACATCCAAAAAATATGTTCAGTGATGTGGAGCGTCACAAAGAACCAATATGACGTAGCACTTTCGCAGCAAAAGTGTGAAATGGTCAAACAAATCACTTGTCGCGATCGAGCACCATTGCTTTCATATTTACTTGCATTAATTCCATTATTTGTCTCCATATGAGTTATTCCTTTGTCGTGTCATTCTTCTCTGTGATTAGTTCTTTACAATTAAATTGAATTTATTTTAGCATTGCTTGCCATTTTAGATTTTGTATTATCTCTCACATTACTTAAGATTTTATGCATGCATGCTCTTGTAGTTTTCCTTTACTTCTAGTTAGTTATTGTTCTATCGTTTGTTCAATAGCTCTACCTAGTTTATTCTCTAAACCTTTCACCATCTTAGTTTTATCTCTGCATAATTTCCGCCTTAGAGTAATTATTCCGCTATGGTTCTTTGAGAGAATTCACTTCTTTTAACGAACATTTAAAATCTTCTATTCACCCCCCTTTAGTCGATTTCTGATCCCACATAATAGAACCTGAAAAGAATGAAAATAAAAAATAAAAAATGGGAAAACCCTGAAACCTTCTAGAACGTTCCAAAATAGGAAAAACCGAGACAAAAACTTCTAACAGGTACCTAAAACAGGGAGCACCTAACAACCAAAATGAGTCAGTCCATATATTGGCCACTAGCTCATTCTCATGTGCCGAAAGCACAACACCTTATCGCAATAAGAGGCATAAGATTTTCCTCATGTATCAGTTTGTTCTAGGGCAACTTGATAGAAACTAGATGAAAAATTAGATCCCCTAAGAAAGGTGCAAAATTAAAAGAAGTAGTCCTAGACCATTGGATGGGTGATGCATGGTACATATGCTTCAGATGCAAAATTACACGCTCGTGTGAATCTCCCCCCTCGCGTTTCAACACAACGGTTGGACATTGGTTTTGCTAACCGAAATATATAGGGGAACCCTTGCAGCCATCCTAGTAATAACTGGACGTGCGCCGACCAACTCCTTGATCGTTTGATTATCTTTTAAGTGTGGCATGCAATAACCCTACCCATACACTTGCTTGCAACACATCCCTTGTTACAAGATGCACAAGAAAAGCATGGGCTCTGTTGCAACCCTACATCATATCCTTGTTTGCAAACGTAGACCTTGCTGCAAGATACGCAAGTGCAACACAGGCGTCATTGCAGACCGGTCAAGGTAGTTTGTTGCGGTTACAACATAGTTCACCTAGAAAATGTAAAAATTGCTTTGAACGGATTGCAACATGACTCATGTTGCAAACCACGAGAAAAACACAAGCCATGTTGCAAATAGATGAAGGGTGACTCATACAACTTGTCACTCAACGTGGTTGAGCGCATTATGCCTCATGTTACAAACCATGAACACAACGGGAGCCATGCTATAAATGACTGCAGCGGTCGATTAGACGTGTTCTGCACAGGATCCAACGGCTCTAGAGGCAACTGATCTGATCCATGCATCAGTTAACTAACACGCCGCACCCCAAATATATGTGGTCCTTGAGTTTCCCATGATTGCATTTGCTGACACATGTATGATTGCATATTTCTACTCATGCCTGCTTTGTGCTCATCGTCCAGAGGAAACATTGGAGCATCTATTCTTTGGATGTACTTTCAGCTTGGATTGTTTGGCCTCCATTGGCATCATGTGTCAGGCGCATGAAAATAGGCTTCATATGCTTCATGCTCCTTAACAGGCTTGGAACTCTCCCATGTTCTCCAAAGTGTTCACCGTTGCATTGCATTTCGGGGCATTTGGAAAGAGAGGAACAACAACCATTTTAGGGGGATCACCCCAACCCATGCCTCCTAGGTGGCTAGATTTAGGTCTGACCTTGGGCTCATGAAGCACATGATTAAAAGCGGCCTCTGGCCATTTGTAGATCAGCTGATAGCAAGACTCCTTGAGCACACCCTTTTCTGTCCTTTTGGTGGATCACACCACCCCCTCTCCCCCCTATGTAATTTCTTTTGTAATCTTGTTTTGTCCTTAATATAAAGTCAGTGGGGGTGCCCCACTGTCTACGGTTCCTCAAAAAAAAGTTACACATGCATGTATAATAGAAGATACATGTGGTATAAAAAACTACTTCCTATGTCCAAGTAATTTCGGATGAAAGAGAGTATTTGTGTAGAATTTACGCATTCATATACATAGTAGTATGGCATGCATAAATGCTAGTGCATCTGCCTTTGCGCAATGTATAGTGATTTTTTTGGGGGAAACTTCCGACATATTCATCTTCAATCATGATAGTACAAGGAACATAAAAAATAATAATAATTACATGCATATTTGTAGACCATCTAGCGATGACTACAAACACTTAAGCGATTTTATGGCACCGCCGTCCTCGCTCATTCCATGCTCGTAGATGCTCATTCCATGGGGAACGTTGCATGGGAAACAATATTTTTGCTATGAACACGCAAGATCTATCCATGGTGATGAGCATCTACGAGAGGGAGAGTGGATCTACGTACCCTTGTAGATCGCTAAGCGGAAAGCGTTAAGAAACGTGGTTGATGTAGTCGAACGTATTCGCGATCCAAATCGCCGAGGGTCCCACGATCCAATCACGATCTGTCCCGATCAAGCACCGAACGGACGACACCTCCGCGTTCAGCACACGTACAACTTGATGACGATCTCCGCCTTCTTGATCCAGCAAGAGGGAGCGGAGAGGTAGACGAGTTCTCCGGCAGCGTGACGGTGCTGCAACGATGGTGGTGGAGTAATCTCAGCAGGGCTTCGCCTAAGCACCGATGAAATCGATCTAGAAGAAGAACTACGAACTAGAGGGTAGGGTTGCACGTGGCTGAAATCTTGTGCCAAAAACCCTAAAACCTCTAGTATATATAAGAGGAAGAGAGGAGGAGGCTTGGCCAAAGGGCTAGCCCTAGGAGGCTCCGGTCGAAGTGGATAGGAGAGGAGGAATCCTCCTCCAATCCTAGTAGGACTAGGACTCCTTCCTTTTTTGCCTTTTTTTTGCCTTTTTCCACCTTTTCTCTTTGGGCTTTTCTTTCCCAGCCGCATGGGCCTTGTGTGGGACTTCCACCAGCCCACTAAGGGCTGGTATTCACTCTCCCACAGCCCATGTAGCCTCTTGGGTCGAAATACCCCTCCCGATGGTCTCCCAGTACACTACCGACACTCCCGGTATACTACCGATGAGCCCAAAACTTTTCCGGCGACCAAAATAGGACTTCCTATATATCAATCTTTACATTCGGCCATTCCGGAGCTCCTCATGACGTCCGGGATATCATACGGGACTCCGAACAACCTTCGGTAACCACCATGCATAACTCTATACTACTGAAACGTCACCAAACCTTAAGTGTGCAGACCTTGCGGGTTCGAGAACTATGTGGACATGATCAAGATACCTCTACAGTCAATAACCAATAGCGGGATCTGGATGCCCATATTGGTTCCTACATATTCTACGAAGATCTTTATCGGTCAAACCTCTATGTCAAGGATTCAGTTAATACCGTATGATGTTCCATTTGTTCTTCGGTATGTTGCTTGCCCGAGATTCGATCGTCCGTATCTCCATACAAAGTTCAACCTCGTTACCGGCAAGTCTCTTTACTCGTTCTGTAATATAAGATCCCGTGACTAACACTTAGTCACATTGCTTGCAAGGCTTATTGTGATGTTGTATTACCGAGTGTGCCCTGAGATACCTCTCCATCACACGGAGTAACAAATCCCAGTCTTGATCCATGCCAACCCAAGAGACACCCTCGGAGATACCTGTAAAGCACCTTTATAATCACCCAGTTACGTTGCGACGTTTGATACACACAAGGAACTCCTCCGGTATCCATGAGTTGCATGATCTCATGGTCATAGGAACATATACTTGACATGCAGAAAACAATAGCAATAAACTGACACGATCATATGCTACGTTTGTAGTTTGGGTATTGTCCATCACATCATTCTCCTAATGATGTGATCCCGTTATCAAATGAAATCACATGTCAATGGCTAGGAAACCTTGACCATGTTTGATCAATGAGCTAGTTCACTAGAGGCATATTAGGGACAAAGTGTTGTCTATTTATCCACACATGTAATGTGTTTCCAATCAATACAATTATAGCATGGACAATAAAAATTATCATGAACAAGGAAATATAATAATAAACACTTTATTTATTGCCTCTAGGGCATATTTCCAATAGTCTCCCACTTGCACTAGAGTCAATAATCTAGTTCACATCACTATGTGATTTACATTGTAATGAATCGAACACCCATGTAGTTTTGGTGTTGATCATGTTTAGCCCTTGGAAGAGGTTTAGTCAACGGGTCTGCAAAATTCAGATCTGTGTGCACTTTGCAAATATTTATGTCCTTCTCCTTGATGTAATCGCGGATTAAGTTGAAGCGTCGCTTTATGTGTCTGGTCCTCTTGTGAAACCTTGGTTCCTTGGCCAGAGCAATGGCACCAGTGTTGTGACAGAACAAAGTCATTGGATTCAGTGCACTAGGCACTACTCCAAGATCTGTCATGAACTGCTTCATCCAGACACCTTCCTTCGCCACCTCCGAGGTTGGGATGTACTCCGCTTCGCATGTAGAATCGGCTACCACGCTTTGCTTGGAATTGCACCAGCTTACCGCTCGCCCGTTAAGAATAAATACGTATCCAGTTTGTGACTTAGAGTCATCCGGATCAGTGTCAAAGCTTTCATCGACATAACCCTTTACGACGAGCTCTCCATCACCTCCATAAACAAGAAACATTTCCTTAGTCCTTTTCAGGTACTTAAGGATATTCTTGACCGCCGGCTAGTGCTCCATTCCAGGATCACTTTGAAACCTTCCAGCCATACTTATGGCAAGGCTGACATCGGGTCTTGTGCACAGCATTGCATACATGATAGAACCTATGGCTGAAGCATAGGTGATGACACTCATCTTTTCTCTATCTTCTGCAGCCACTGGGCATTGAGTCTTACTCAACTTCATAGCTTGTAAGACAGGCAAGAACCCCTTCTTGGACTGATCCATTTTGAACTTCTTCAAAACTTTATCAAGGTATGTGCTCTGTGAAAGTGCTATTAAGCGTCTCGATCTATCTCTATAGATCGTAATGCCTAATATGAAAGCAGCTTCTCCTAGGTCCTTCATTGAATGTTCAAATATTCCTTCACGCTTTCCAACATTTCTATATTATTTCCAATCAGCAATATGTCATCCACATATAATATTAGAAACGCTATAGAGCTCCCACTCACTTTCTTGTAAATACAAGCTTCTCCATAAACTTGTATAAACCCAAACGCTTTGATCACCTCATCAAAGCGCTTATTCCAACTCCGAGATGCTTGCACCAGACCATAAATGGATCACTGGAGTTTGCAAACTTTGTCAGCATTTTCTGGATCGACAAAACCTTCTGGTTGCATCATATACAACTCTTCTTCAAGGAAACCATTGAGGAACGCTATTTTGACATCCATCTGCCAAATTTCATAGTCGAAATAAGCAGCTATTGCCAACATGATTCTGATAGACTTAAGCATCGCTACGGGTGAGAAGGTCTCATCGTAGTCAACTCCTTGAACTTGTGAAAAACCCTTTGCCACAAGTCAAGCTTTATAGACAGTGACATTACCGTCCGCATCCGTCTTCTTCTTAAAGATCCATTTGTTCTGAATGGCCTTTCGCCCTTCAGGTAATACTTCCAAAGTCCATACTTTGTTTCATACATGGATCCCATCTCGGATTTCATGGCCTCTAACCATTTTTCGGAATCTGGGCCCATCACTGCTCCTTCATTGCTTGTAGGTTCATTGTTGTCCAACAACATGACCTCCAAGACAGGGTTGCCGTACCACTCAGGAGCAGTACACGCCCTTGTCGACCTACGAGGTTCAATAGTAACTTGACCCTAAGCTTCATGATCATCATCATTAACTTCCTCTTCAACTGTCGTAGGCTCCACAAAAACATCTTTCTGCGCTGCGCTACTCTCTGGTTGAAGTAATGTTTCAATAACCTCATAAAGCTCTATTTTCCTCCCACTCAATTCTTTCGAGAGAAACTCTTTCTCAAGAAATGTTCCGTTCTTAGCGACAAACACTTTGCCTTCGGATCTGAGATAGAAGGTATACCCGTCTGTCTCTTTTGGGTATCCTATGAAGATGCATTTCTCCGCTTTGGGTTCCAGCTTTTCAGGCTGAAGCTTTTTGACATAAGCATCACATCCCCAAACTTTAAGAAACAACAACTTTGGACTCTTGCCAAACCATAGTTCATATGGCGTCATCTCAACGGATTTCGATGGTGCCCTACTTAAAGTGAATGCAGCTGTCTCTAATGCATAACCCCAAAACGATAGTGGCAAATCAGCAAGAGACATCATAGAACGCACCATATATAATAAGGTTCGATTACGACGTTCGGACACACCATTACGCTGTGGTGTTCCAAGCGGTGTCAACTGTGAAACAATTCCACATTGTCTTAAGTGACTGCCAAACTCATAAATCAGATATTCGCCTCCTCGATCAGATCGCATGAATTTAATCTTCTTGTTACGATGATTCTCAACTTCACTCTGAAATTTCTTGAACTTTTCAAATGTTTTAGACTTGTGTTTCATTCAGTAAATATACCCATATCTACTTAAGTCATCAGTGAAGGTGAGAAAATAATGATATCCACCACGCGCTGTAACATTCATTGGACCGCACACATCAGTATGCATGATTTCCAATAAGTCACTTGCCCATTCCATTGTTCCAGAGAACGGCGTTTTAGTCGTCTTGCCCATGAGGCATGGTTCACATGTGTCAAGTGATTCAAAATCAAGTGACACCAAAAGTCCATCAGCATGGAGCTTCCTCATGCGTTTTACACCAATATGACCTAAACGGCAGTGCCACAAGAAAGTGGTACTATCATTATCAACTCTACATCTTTTGGCATCAATGTTATAAACATGTGTGTCATCACTATCAAGATTCAATACGAATAAACCCCTCACATTGGGTGCATGACCATAAAATATATTACTCATATAAATAGAACAACCATTATTCTCTGATTTAAATGAGTAACCGTCTCACAATAAACAAGATCCAGATATAATGTTCATGCTTAATGCAGGCACTAAATAACAATTATTCATGTTCATCACTAATCCCGATGGTAATCAAAGAGAGAGCTTGCCGACGGCGATCACATCAACCTTTGAACCATTTCCCACGCACATCGTCACTTCATCCTTTGCCAACCTTCGTCTATTCCGTAGTTCTGGTTTTGAGTTGCAAATGTGAGAAACCGAACCGTTATCAAATACCCAGGCACTACAACGAGAGCTAGTAAGGTACACATCAATAACATGTATATCATATATACCTTGTTTGTCGTTGGCCGCCTTCTTGTCAGCCAAGTACTTGGGGCAGTTCCGCTTCCAGTGACCAGTTCCCTTGCAATGAAAGCACTCAGTTTCTAGCTTGGGTCCAGTCTTGGGCTTCTTTACAGGAGTAGCAACTGCTTTGCCATCCTTCTTGGTTTAACCCTTCTTGACCTTGCTCTTGCCATTCTTCTTGAAACTAGTGGTTTTATTGACCATCAACACTTGATGTTCTTTCTGGATTTCAGACTCAACGACTTTTAGCATCGCAAACAGCTCTACGACTGACTTGTTCATCCCGTGCATGTTATAGTTCATCACAAAGCTCTTGTAACTAGGTGGCATTGATTGAAGAACTCTGTTAGTGATCGCCTCTGGCGGAAGGGCAATTCCTAACTCCGCTAGACGAGTCAAATACCCAGACATTCTGAGTATATGTTCAGTGATAGACCCGTTCTCCTCCATTTTGCAAGCATAGAACTTATCGGAGTTCTCATACCTCTCGATCCAAACATTCTTCTGAAAGATAAACTTCAACTCCTGGAACATCTCATATGCTCCATGACATTCAAAACGTCTTTGAAGTCCCGGTTCTAAGCCATACAATATTGCACACTGAACTATTGAGTAATCTCCAGAACGTGCCTCCTAAGCGTTCTTAGCGTCTTCGGATGACATGTCTTCTGGTTGGTCACCAAGCGGTGCATCAAGGACATATGATTTCTGGGAAGCCGTGAGGATAATCCTCAGATTACGGGCCCAGTCAACAAAGTTACTTCCATCATCTTTCAACTTAGCTTTCTCTAGGAAAGCATTAAAATTTAGGGGTGCTACTGCGCGAGCCATTGATCTACAACATAAATATGCAAAGGTTACTTAGACTATTGTTCAAGATAATGAGTTTAGTTAATCAATAAAGCTCCCACTCAAATTGACATCCCTTAGGTCATCTGAGTGTCACATGGTCCAAATTCACCAACTCAAGTCCGATCATCACGTGAGTTGAGGTGGTTTCAATGGTGAACATCATCATGTTGATCATATCTACTATATGACTCATGTTCGACCTTTCGGTCTCTTGTGTTCCGAGGCCATGTATGTACATGCTAGGCTCGTCAAGTTTAACCCGAGTGTTCTGCATGTGCAACAGTGACTTGCACCCATTGTATGTGAACGTATAGTCTATCACACCTGATCATCACGTGGTGTCTCGACACGACGAACTTTCGAAACGGTGCACACTCGGGGAGAACACAATTCATCTTGAAATTTAAGTGAGGGGTCACCTTATAATACTACCGTCGTCCTAAGCAAAACAAGGTGCATAAAAGGATTAGCATCACATGCAAATCATAAGTGACATTATATGGCCATGAACTTGTGCTTTTGATCTCCATCTTGAAAGCACCGGCATGATCTCTATCATCATCGGCACGACACCATGATCTCCATCATCTTGATCTCCATCAACGTGTCGCCATCGGGGTTGTCGCACCCGTCATGCTTCTACTACTATTGCTACCGTTTAGCGATAAAGTAAAGCATTACATAGCGCTTAATGATTGACACGCATGTCATACAATAATTAAAGACAACCCTATGGCTCCTGTCGGTTGCCATACTCATCGACATGCAAGTCGTGATATTCTATACAACACATGATCATCTCATACATCACATATATCACATCATGTAATTGGCCATATCACATCACAACATACCCTGCAAAAACAAGTTATACGTCCTCTAATTGTTGTTGCATGTTTTACGTGGCTGCTACGAGTATCTAGCAAGAACAATTCTCACCTACGCATAAACCACAACGGTGATACATAATTTGCTTTTCAACCTTCTCAAGTACCGCTTTTGTCGAATCCGATCCAACTAAAGTAGGAGAAACAGGCACCCGTCAGCCATCTTTGTGCAACGAGGTTACACGTCAGTTGATGGAACCGGTCTCTCGTAAGCATACGAGTAAGGTTGGTCCGGGCCGCTTCATCCCACAATACCGCTGAACCAAAGCACGACCAAGGGAGGAAGCAATCTAAGCATCAACGCCCACAAACTCTTTGTGTTCTTCTCGAGATCTCATCTACACATAGACCTAGCTCATGATGACACTGTTGGGGAACGTTGCATGGGAAACAAAAATTTTCCTATGCACACACAAGATCTATCCATGGTGATGAGCATCTACGAGAGGGAGAGTGGATCTACGTACCCTTGTAGATCGATAAGCGGGAAGCGTTAAGAAACGCGGTTGATGTAGTCAAACGTCTTCGTGATCCAAATCGCCGAGCGTCCCACGATCCAATCACGATCCGTCCCGATCAAGCACCGAACGGACGGCACCTCTGCGTTCAGCACACGTACAACTTGATGACGATCTCCGCCTTCTTGATCCAGCAAGAGGGAGCAGAGAGGTAGACGAGTTCTCCGGCAGCGTGACGGCGCTGCAACAATGGTGGTGGAGTAATCTCAGCAGGACTTCGCCTAAGCACCGCTGAAATCGATCTAGAGGAAGAACTACAAACAAGAGGGTAGGGTTGCACATGGCTGAAATCTTGTGCCAAAACCCCTAAAACCTCTTGTATATATAAGAGGAATAGAGGAGGAGGCTTGGCCAAAGGGCCAGCCCTAGGAGGCTTCGGCCGAAGTGGATAGGAGAGGAGGAATCCTCCTCCAATCCTAGTAGGACTAGGGCTCCTTCCTTTTTTTTTGCCTTTTTTTGCCTTTTTTGCCTTTTTCCACCTTTTCTCTTTGGGATTTTCTTTCCCAGCCATATGGGCCTTGTGTGGGACTTCCACTAGCCCACTAAGGGCTGGTATTCACTCTCCCACAGCCGATGTAGCCTCTTGGGTCGAAATACCCCTCCCGATGGTCTCCTGATACACTACCGGCACTCCCGGTACACTACCGATGAGCCCGAAACTTTTCCGGCGACCAAAATAGGACTTCCTATATATATATCAATATTTACCTCCAAACCATTCCGGAGCTCCTCGTGACGTCCAGGATCTCACCTGGGACTCCGAACAACTTTCGGTCACCACCATGCATAACTCTATACTACCGAAACGTCACCAAACCTTAAGTGTGCAGACCCTGCGGGTTCGAGAACTATGTAGGCATGACCGAGACACCTCTACGGTCAATAAACAATAGCGGGACCTGGACGCCCATATTGGTTCCTACATATTCTACAAAGATCTTTATCGGTCGAACCTCTATGTCAAGGATTCAGTTAATCCCGTATGATGTTCCCTTTGTTCTTCGGTATGTTACTAGCCCGAGATTCGATCATCGGTATCTCCATACCTAGTTCAACCTCGTTACCGGAAAGTCTCTTTACTTGTTCTGTAATACAAGATCCCGTGACTAATACTTAATCACATTGCTTGCAAGGCTTATTGTGATGTTGTATTATCGAGTGGGCCCTGAGATACCTCTCCGTCACACGGAGTAACAAATCCCAGTCTTGATCCATGCCAACCCAACAGACACCCTCGGAGATACCTGTAGAGCACCTTTATAGTCACCCAGTTAAGTTGCGACGTTTGATACACAAAAGGCACTCCTGCGGTGTCCGTGAGTTGCATGATCTCATGGTCATAGGAACATATACTTGACATGTAGAAAACAGTAGCAATAAACTGACACGATCATATGCTACATTTGTAGTTTGGGTCTTGTCCATCACACCATTCTCCTAATTATGTGATCCCGTTATCAAATGGCATCACATGTCAATGTCTAGGAAACCTTGACCATCTTTGATCAACGAGCTAGTTCACTAGAGGCATACTAGGGACAAAGTGTTGTCTATTTATCCATGCATGTAATGTGTTTGCAATCAATACAATTGTAGCATGGACAATAAAAAATTATCATGAACAAGGAAATATAATAATAAACACTTTATTTATTGCCTCTAGGGCATATTTCCAACAACTCCATCTATGTTTAGCTTCAATATTGCAGGGCCCTGGTGTGGTTGAACCATCTGTTAGGACGTTGCTCATGCTAGCGTGCCCTGGTGTGCTTGTTGTCGTTGTTGGGATGATGGCATGTTCTGAAACTGTCCCTGCATTGTCCGTGATAGGCTCGTTGACCGGCTCGTGGAACATCTCTTTTGTGTGATCTGAGTTGCCTTCAACAGCCGTGTGCGGGATGTAGTTGGACATTGTCATAGCTCCTATAAATTTTTTATCAAGTAAGTTCACAATTAGAATTCCTGAACGACAACTCTCCAAGATGACCTCTTTTTCTTCAACCAGGCATGCCAATAAGTAGTTGAAATGTTTATGGTATATGCAATTGGCCTATCATGGCAAGTGCAACTGTCCATACATGGCAACTGCAGTTATACACACATGGCATCTGTTGTTCACCATACATGGCAACTGCAGTTACAGACACATGTCATCTGTTGTTCACCATACATGACAACTGTAGTTGCCCAGACATGGCAAATGCTTACATGTGATAGTGAATTTCATTACACAACTTTGTCATTCATCCGTAACACACTATTACAGTTGCCATTCATCATTTTCATTTTTCTATAACACCCAATGTAGTTGTCATGCTTTAACAGTTTTTTTGCATGATACGTTACATGCTAACAGTTTTTATTTTCTTGTTCTCACCTGTCATAGATGTCGATGTAGGTCTGTAGATGCCAGTTGTTGCCATGCGCTGCTCGATGCTCCTGTGTACTGAAATTTTGTAAGTTTAGCAGTTCATTAGTTTTAGGGATTGTTTGTGTGTTTGTCACTTCAGTTTGTTAGCATGTTCATTCTTTTTTTGTGGTACGATACCTTGAGTTGGAAAAATGCACTTCTTCAAATTGGTGTCCTCTTTCTGCATTACCGATAGCTGCAAATGACGCAACTTGCCATGGCATACCTGTATTAATGCAAACGTAAAACATTACATGGCTTGCCCTATACAGGAAAACCTATATGTCAAGTGTAGGTTGATAATTCTCTGGCAAGTGTGTACACGTGGCAGTCCAGCAAAACATGGTACTTCATTCAAGCACAGATGGCAAGTACAATCACACAATATATGGAAACTACAATTGTCCATGCATGGCAACTGCAGTTGTCCACATATGGCAAATGTAGTTGCCACACATGGCAAATGCTTACATGTGTCGTCGAACTTCGATACCCAACTTTGTCATTCATTACTTTCAAAAATCTACTACAATTGTCATTCCTTACAGTTTTCCGCATGATACATTACGGGCGAGCGGTTTTCCCTTTTTTCTCACCTGTCATAGTTGTTGATGGCAGGTTTGTAGATGCCGGCTGCTGCCATGTGCTGCTCGATGCTCCTGCGTATTGAAAATTCGTAAGTTTGTTAGTTCATTACTTTTCCAGGGACTGTCTATGTGTTTGCCACATCAATTTGTTTGCATGTTGCTTCTTTTTTTGTGTCACAATACCTTGAGTTGGGAAATGCACTTGTTCGAATTGGTGTCCTCTTTCTGTATTACTGGTAGCTGCAAGTGGCACAACTTGCCATGGGATATCTGCATTCATGCAAACATAAAACATTACATATGCGAAATCTGGCAGTAGTGGTAGCAAAACCATGGAATCAAATATGTAAGTTTAGAGCTGGCAGCACATGTAGGTGTCACTTTTAAAAACACGGCAACAAAACGCCCAGGATGCATGACATATTCAACATACCCTATATGGCAAGTACAATTTCATAAGTCTCTAGCAACTGCACTTGCCCAATATGCCAAACTGCAGTTGCCCAGCCATTTGAGCTGCAGTTTATTTGACATGACAAGCATATTTGTGCATGCATGGCAAATGCAGAACAACCTCCGTGACAAATGTACATATTGGTACATGGTAATTGTGTCAGATAGTACCATTGGTTTCTCTAATAGCTTGATTTGCCATTTGCATCAATTGAAACTGCTGCCCTGCATCTGCACTAAGGGTAGTTCCTTGTGGTGTAGCTTGCCATGGGTCTCCTGGTGATGCGGACGTATTGTCATAACCTGGATACATGTCAACGAAGAACATAAGACGGATTGCTGTTTTTTCATCCCTACAAACAATCTACATACAACTTGTTTTTTTCTTTTTTCACACGTCCTTACCTATGTTTCTGTATTCTTGTAGTAGTGGTAGAAGTGGACCCGATGAAATTAGTTCACTGTAGTCCAGTGCATTCCAAGGGGGCGCTTGTGGCTGTCCTAAAAACCAAGGACTAGCCCCGTCTCCAGGATTCATTTCTGGATCCCCCACCCTATTTTTAAATCCATGCACAATGATCAATCACGGCATGAACGAGTATGCATTGGGATAAACTATGAGTAAAATGTCAAGCTTATTGCATCATTGGCATAAACTCCTAGAATGACATGGCAAGTAGAACATGTGTAGTTGCGCAACTTTTTTCCTGGTACCGCACAAAGTTAAATAGTGCTTTGTTTGATCTGCATGGCAACTAGCATGGAATTTGATGACAACTAACACTATAGCAAGGCGACAACTACTAACAAATTTGGATGGCAACTACTTTCCTACCATCTCCCCTGCCGAACTACTCTGCTATGACCCTGCTCCTCCTGTATCCGCCTATCTCCTCACACACACCATA
Source organism: Hordeum marinum (assembly GCA_022496015.1). NCBI lineage: Eukaryota > Viridiplantae > Streptophyta > Magnoliopsida > Poales > Poaceae > Hordeum > Hordeum marinum. The sequence continues at coordinate 451,595,339 of CM039678.1, read as the reverse complement.
TGATGCTTGGGGTATTTGGTCCAGCCTGCTAGCACTTCATTCCGATTGCCATGGCAACTATGGATGCCAACAATCTACTTGCTGCTATAGGGTTCTTCTACATTATTTTTTCATGACCAATTCAGATGCGTGACCCGTTTTGTGGTCAATTTCATGGTACAAGATAGTACATTGAGCAGGGCGTACCTTTGTGGGTCCTTTAGCCATCGATGGATCAACAATCACTAGATCTGATCTACCATGGTTGCCATGGCAATCAAACTGCAAGAGGTAGGAGACGGCTCGATCGGGAGGCGGGCAACGACTGGATCAGGAGGCGGGCGGCGACATGATCGGGGGGGGGGGGGGGCAACAGTTGGATCGGGCGGCGGGCGACGGCTGGATTGTTGGGCGGGGCGACGGTGGGGAATTTCTGGCGTACGGGCCGGTGGGTGTGAAGCCTGGACAAGGGGGAGCGAGGGTGGAAACAGGTTGTGCGGGGCGATCTGCCAATCCACCGGACGTGCGGGTAGCAATTTAGAAGTCCGGACGCGCGCGTGCGGACCGACTTTGCGTCGATGTCACACAGGACGTGCGGACGGTAGGTACCTTCTACCTGCCGCACGTGTGGCAGATATGGCGACCCTTTTATTTTACATATAAAAAAAGAGGGTAAGAGATAGCACGTTAAATTTTTGCCTTGTTCGGTATGTTGATACGTTGCTCACTGGAGAATTCGGGAATTTGTTACACGGAAAATAGCAGCATGCGATTTGACAAGATTCAAGCAAGATGACCATGAGCTCGTTAAGATGACCATGGGGGTATTATTTATCTGCAATCTTCGATACTGTATTTACATAAGGTTCTAAGATAGATGGGAATGGCATGAGCAAATCAATGGCGAGCCCAGATGGCCCTGAGCAGCTTGAGCAAAGCCATGGCGTTGGCCTTGGCCCTGGGGCTGCACTGGCTCTGTAGCAACAGAAGCAGCCGCGTGAGCAGGCCGGCGTTGATGGCGTCCATCCGCGCCACCGCAGACTCGCGGCATGCCACCAGCAGCGACCCGATGGCGTGCTCGCTGCTGCCGCCGCCGGCCCGGTCTTGACGGGAGGGCACCATGAAGACCATCTTCACCAAGACGGCCGTCCCACCGGGGCGGGCGTACATAGCCTGCCTGCCGGCGTCCACGCTGACGAGCACGAGTTCAAGCGTCTCCAGAGCCAGGGCCCACAGCGCACATGAAGATGGCCTCTTTCTGGAGCCGCCGGAGCTGATGTAGGAGAGCAGGGCGTCGACGGCGCCTGCCACCACCGCGGCCTCCCGGCTGGCCTGGTCCGAAGAGCAGAGGCTCCACATCGCCCTCAGAGCGGCGTCGGACGCGGCGCCGCCGGTGTCGTCGCGCACAAGAGCGACCAGTGCTGCCATGACCGGCTCTGAGCGGCCCAAGTCCACGATGGCGTCGACGGCAACGGCTCCGACGCTGTGGATGAGGCGGCACAGGGCTGTCTTGGTCTCGGGGCTCCCTTGTCTCAGAAGGAAGGCGAAAGAGGAGGGCAACTTCTTCTCCTCCTGCATCGCGTCGGCGAGCTCCCGCGTCGACGGCGACGCGAGGAGGCAGTCGAGTGCCAGCTCGGCCAGCACATCATCGCTGCTTCGAAGCCTGAGGATGCGTAGTAGCAGGGCGCAGAAGCCCGGAGGGGAGAGGGACCTGACGATCCTCAGCGTCTCCACGGCCGCCACCGTTGCAGCGGACTCAGGGGCGGCGGCGGCGGCGTCGAGGAGGCTGTCCCTGAGCATGGGCAGCATGAGGTCGGCGAGGAGGAGCCAGCGGTCGATGAGGTGCTTGAGCGTGTGGTTGGGCGCCAACAAGGCACTCCGATCGGACCCCCATGTGTGGTGCGGCAGCGGGTTCATGGTGACGGGGCACGTGCGGTGGCCGGCGGCGAGCCAGCGACGAATGCTGGGACGGTCGTAGGTCTGGCCGGTGGGGAGGAGGGTGACGGGGTCCGACATGAGGTCCAGGCTGATTGGGCACACGAACACCTCAGGGATCAACATCATCAGCTCACTCTCTAGTCCTACTGGTCACTCAGCTGATTGAAATAACAGGAGAGCAGTATGATTCAGCTGAATCAATGCCCCGACTACTAATAGGAGTTGATCAGTGTGATTGATTGCTTGTTTTTGTGATTGATTGCTGCAGATACAATGCATGCTACTACAAATTAAGCCTACTGATTGCATTGGTGGGTGGGGTCACCGAAATCTTTGCAGTGTTCTTTTGTGTGGACAGTACTGGAACTAACCCGAATGTTTGCCTATCAATCTGCCAGGGTGTCAGATTGCATGTAGTACTGCTGCTACTGTTTTTGTCCAACTACTCCGGTATTGTACAGATGCAGACAATTTGCCCCATCGACTTTGCTGCGTCGTGCCCAGCCAGTGGTCAAACATATACGGTGTGATGGCTTGCGTTGCATGTTCCATCGGTTTGATTTCAACGACTCTTGGAGTAAACTAACCAAGAACATGCACGCATTTGGTTAGCTTAATTGAACGGCACTAGCTTTGCTAACCAAAATACGGTCCCATGAGTACGTACCCACCGTGCATGTGTGGAAATCTAATCATTTGAGCGCTCGATCGCATGCGTGCAGTATGGGTAAGGAATGGTGCGTCCGAGATCGATGATCTTTGCTGATCCCAGATTTCGTCCCGAAACACCTTTTGTCTAGTGTAGCACTTTACAGTTAAGGCTGATTTTGCTGACCTGCAACCATGATACGCATTGCCTCCGAAATCCCTGCTATGTGGCCTTCAAAAACTTGGTGATGATCTTGCTAGATTAAAGGTGTTTGATCATTGATATGAACATGCTAGCACAACGTGTATTTCACTTGGGTATTAGGAAGCTCTTTTTTTATTGTTATTATGTAGAAATTCAAGAGCTGCAAAGCTAAAGTGATTTATGATTGTTTTGCTCCCGATCATGCATGCGAAGAGGGGACGTGGAGTTTCTGCTCCCGAGATCAGATGGTCCCTTAGCAACAGTAAAATCCAAAAAATAGTATAAATATTAAAAAAATGATTTTTTTGTGCTCCTTGAAAAATGTTTTGTATACCATGACTTTCACGAATGTCATTTCGTACTGAAATTTTATAAGTATACAAAACATTTGCCAAAGTTGACTATAAAATTTCAGATTTTTTTGAATTTTTCTACTATAATTCCAATTTTACTGTTCATGACGGAACATTTGTGTTGCGGATCACCATAGGACTTTTGCGAAGAGGGGTCGTTTTCTTGTTTTCTTCAATTTTCACATTATTAACGGGCATTACTCGAAATGATTGATGTTGGGCCGATGCACTTTTGGGATTGGCAGAGAATTGGAGCCTTCACAGTCTGCTTAGCCTACTGGTTACTAGTTTCTAGTAAGAAGAAGATGGAGACTCAAAAAAATAGTTAAGAAGATGAGGGTCATCTAAAAGAACGGGGACCGGCTCAAGGGCCGATCGTCGATGTTTGATGGTCAACAAGAGGAGAACCAATGGGTTAACACGTGGCATGACGGGGTTATTACCCCTGGGTAGGCCAAAGCAACGGGGTTCTCTCTCACACTTCAAGAAAAAAATACGTGGCTGACTGCTTCCCGGCCGGCTGGCGCGCAACCGGCAAGCACGTTGCCGGCTGGATCGAGGCCGGCTGTCCAAGGAGCCGGCTCAGCCCCCGGCCGCCTGAGCATGGCCGGCTGCCTTCGGGCCGCCTCCTCCGTTGACCCTTGGGGCGGACAAGCTCCCGTCCCATCCCTCTGCACACGGGTACGTCGACAAGACTGCACCCCCACGACGAGCGCCAATATAGCCACAGTGATCGTTGACACGCGGGTGTGCATGGCTACAGTCCGACCGGTCGTACCGCTGACCTCGGTCGACCGCGACCAGGCAGGGCGACAGTGCCGGCACGCTTCCCCTCACTCGATCAGCTGCTCCGGTGTGGCTACAGTGCCACCGGCCGTACCGGAGACTTCAGCCGACTGGCGCAATAAGACGACGCCCGGGCGGCCCGTGCCGTAGCAGGTGGGCGCGGGCCAATCACGGAGGCGGCTGGCGGGCCCCAGCGGGTGACGGGACCGCGCGACCGGTGGACCCTACGGGCGACGAGACGGCTCAAGAGGCGAGACTCCCTGGGCAGCTAGAGAGGTTGCGAGCCGGGCCCCCCCCATTCTGTACCCTAAGAATATTTTTAGCCAGGGGGTTGGCCTATAAAACCCCCCGAGCCCCCCATGCAACAGGGACGAGGAGTCTCTCTCTCTCTCTCTCTCTCACACACACACGCACCTACGAGACACCTCCTACACATTCATCTTCGTAGCGGAGGAAGGCGAGCCGGCTGCTCCCTCTTCCTCCTCTAGACAACACCTCTAGGAGCAACCTTGTAAACCTACCCATCCATTAACTAGACCAAGCAGGACTAGGGGTGTTACCTCCCACGGAGGGCCCTGAACCTGGGTACATCGTGTGTCTTCACCGCTTGTGCCTAATCCCGCACCCGGAGCCCGTCGGCGTCCTCCGGCCCCAACCACCTTCGATAAGCCTACCCATGGCATCTGTCATGAGAAACGACGACAGTTGGCGCCCATCGTGGGTCCGTACGCGGCGCCGGCCAGATTCATGCTCCGGGCGGGACCCCTCGCCATTCCCCGCCACCACCGCACGCAGGCTCATGGGGCTTGCTCCGGCAGGCCCTGCGGGTAACATCGTCGACCTCACGCTCGACAGTGATGCGCTCACCGAGCGCTTAGGCAGGCTGAGCCTTGCCGAAGGACCGATTGCCGACGAGTACCCTAGTCGGGTGCTCAACTGCTCCGACCCGCCCGTAGCTGTGGGCGCACTTGCTGTGATCCAGTCCATCAGCTCTCACGTCCGCGTGGGAGCAATGCCATCATCTCCTCCACATCCTCTGGCCGCGCACGGGCCGAGGCCGACGCCGCCACGACTCGCGTCGGTACCTCCGATCCGCTTGGCGCGGCCCTTTGGGGCTTGAGAACCCCCTATCACCCCAACGGTGAACCCTGATGTCGCCACAGCCGAGCTGGAGGTGGCTCACCGCCTCCTATTCGAGGATGCCAGCGCCCTCGTGGCCACACGACGTCGCATGGAGGCTGCTTAGTGGGAGTACGCCTTCGCCTACAGTCTCACCCCGGCTGGCACCGAGCCCAGCTGGCATGGGGCTGTGCGCGACCGCAGTCGCGTGGTCGCCGAAATCTTAGGCGGCAACATGCCCGTCTACGACACCCCCGCGGCCAACCTGCGGGCCGCCAAGGTAGCCTATGAGGATTTGGCTACCTAGGACGGCAAAGAACGTGCCGCCCGCAAGCGTCACATCAAGGACCTCATTGACGCCATCGACGCGTAGCAGCAGCAGCTCGCGGCGGGCGGCGTCGCCTCCGAAGGCCCCCGGCCCGAGCGCGAGGGCACGGGGACTGCTGGCCATCAGCCAGCTCAGCACTCCTGTTCCCCTCACGCCTTCGACCGCCGGGTCGAGGAAAGCAACCCCTGGCACTCTCTGCTACTGGGAACGAGCAGCCGGCTGTAAACAGCTGGCGCACCCACAACCCGCCTTGCAGCGGCCGCCACCACGAGGCGCTGGCTGCCGACAGCCGGCAGAGCCGCGGGCACACGCCGCCTCGGGGCGCGAGCCAGAATAGTTGGTTCCGCCCGTTATCCGCCCCGAACTCTCGGCCCGGTTCGGGTCGCGGGTCCCTCACAGTGAGAATGACGACCGCCTCTGCATCGACCGACTCGCGTAGTCGGCCCTCCTCGAGGAGGAGGGCTCGATCGGCCCGACGTGCTTTGCCCCCCGGATCCGTAACGAGCCGTTCCCGGCCGGCTTCACGCTCCCCCGGGACACCCCAAAGTACAACGGGGCCGCCAAACCCGAAGACTGGCTGATCGACTACACCACCGCAGTCGGCATCGCCAGGGGGAACAAGCGCGTAGCCGTCCTCTACGCTCCCCTCATGCTGATCGGCTCGGCCCGCACCTGGCTCAACAGCCTGGCGGCCGGCAGCATCAACACCTGGACGGACTTTGAGGAAGCCTTTGTCCGCAACTTCACCGGCACCTACAAGCGGCCCGGCCGCCCCCGTGAACTGGCCATGTGCGTTCAGGGGCCGGACGAGTCCCTCCGCGACTACCTCACCCGGTGGACCGAGCTCCGCAATTCCTGCGAGGGGGTGCATGAGGTGCAAGCCATATATTACTTCATCGAAGGTTGTCATGACAGAACTCCCCTCAAGCACAAACTCCTACGCTCCAAGCTGCCTATGCTAGCTGAGCTCATGACCAAGGCGGGCAAATACGCCACGGCCGACTCCGCCATTCGGGTCAAGACGACCCCGCCCGCCAAGGCAACACCAACGCTGGCGGCATCCCGACCGGCTGCCGACAACCGGCAGCCACAGAACAACAAGTGGAAGAATGATCAACCCGGCTCCCGCTATGGGAGCTGGTAGGTTGCCACCATCGAAGAACAGGAGCCGGCTGCCCAGTCTTCCAGCCAGCGCCAGTGCACTGGCAAGACTGCCTGGCAGCCCAAGCTCACGTTCGAGCAGATGATCGACCTCCCCTTCAAGAACCACTCTGGGGTCAAGCCCTCCACGCACACGCTCCGACAGTGCAACTTATCACAACGACTGGCCTGGGGGACGACCTTCCGGCTCCCCCCGCGCCGCTCGCCCGCGCGTTGGCTCCGGCACCACCTGTTGCCTAGGCGCCGGCTCCGGCTCCGGCCCAGAATGACGGTCGCCTACATGACCAGTTCCCCAACCAGGACGGTTGCTATGCCGTCTTCACCAGTGAAGAGATGAGCAAACATGCTCAACGCCGGCTCCATCGTGAGGTGAACGCCACCGTGCCGGCAACTCCCCAATTCATGCATTGGTTGGAGAAGCTGGTCACCTGGAGCCGAGCAGATCTCCGGGCCGTGATGCCGAGTCCCAACAGCTATGCCCTGGTCCTCGAACCCACCATCGCCATTGAGAAGCACACCCGCCGCTTCTCGCGGGTGCTGATTGATGGTGGTAGCAGCATCAACATCCTCTACCTCGACACGATGCGCAAGCTGAGGTTGAAAATAGAAGACCCGCAGGCGAGCCAGACGGTTTTCCATGACATCGTGCCGGGAAAGTCCTGCTTCCCTGTCGGCAAGATCCTCTTCGGCGGCCCCAGTCACTTCCACCGCGAGCCGGTGCTGTTCGAGGTAGTGGACCTCGCGAGTCCCTACCACGCGCTGATGGGACGACTGGCTCTCGTCAAATTCATGGCGATCCCCAACTACGCCTACCTCAAGCTCAAGATGTCGGGCCCCAAGGGAATCATCACCATCGCGGGAGACTACAAGATGTTGGTCGAGTGCGCTCGAGACGGCAGCCGGCTGGCCGAGGCCCTGGAGATAGCTGAGGAAAAGCGACAGCTCGACCGGTTCGTGGCCCTCGCTGCCAGCCAGCCGGCCGTGCCGGCTCCTCCCTCGGAGTTGGCCGGCGAGGCCTCCTTCCTGCCATCCAAGGATACCAAGAAGACCCCACTCGATCTGGCCAACCCCGCGCAGTGCGTCACCATCGGCTCCCATCTTGACAACAAATAGGAAGGCGAGCTCGTCGACTTCCTCCATGAGAATCGGGACATCTTTGCATGGTCTCCCAAAGACATGCCGAGTGTTCCGAGGAAGTTCGCCAAGCACAAACTACACATCGGGTCGGGCGCTAAACCGGTCAAGCAACACCTACGCCGTTTCTCTAAGGAGAAGCGGCGCACTATAGGAGAAGAGATTGCCTGGCTGCTCAGAGCCGGCTTCATCATGGAAGTTTCCCACCTGGGCTGGTTGGCAACCCAGAGCTGGTGCTAAAAAAGAACAAGACCTGGCGCATGTGCATCGACTACACCAGCCTGAACACGGCATGCCCCAAGGACCCATTCGCCCTGCCGCAGATTGATCAAGTCATCGACTCCACGGCCGGCTGCGATCTGCTGTCCTTCCTGGACGCCTACTCCGGCTACCACTAGATCAAGCTGGATCCGAAGGACCGGCTCAAAACTTCCTTCATCATGACTTTCGGGGCCTATTGCTACATCGCCATGTCCTTCGGCCTGAAGAACGCAGGCGCCACCTTCCAGCGGTGCATGCAGAAGTGCCTCCTACCTCAGATAGGCAAGAACGTCCACATCTACGTCGACGACATCATCATCAAGACCAAGAAGCACTTCAGCCTCCTCGACGATCTCCAAGAGACCTTCGCAAACCTACGCGAGTACAAGATCAAGCTCAACCCGGAGAAGTGCGTCTTCGGCGTCCCAGCCGACCAGCTTCTGGGTTTCTTCATGTCCTCCCGCGGCATCGAAGCTAATCTGGAGAAGATCAGCGCGATCGAGCGCATGCCCAAGCCGACCCGGCTCCGCGATGTTCAAAAGTTCACCGGCTGCCTCGCCTTGCTCAGCCGGTTCATTAGCCGGCTAGGGGAGAAGGCCTTGCCCCTCTACGGGCTCCTTCGCAAGACGGCTCTGGTCGAGCCGGGCCACACAAAGAAGTCGGGCATGTTCGACTAGCCAGACAAGGCGGGCGAGTCCTTCCGCATCCTCAAGCGGGCTCTCACCCGTGCGCCCATCCTGGTTGCGCCAGCTGAGAAGGAGCCCTTTCTCGCCTACATAGCAGCGACCACCCGCGTCATCAGCATCATCTTGGTGGTCGGGCGGCCGGAGGAGGGGAAATCCCTGCCGGTCCAACACCCCATTTACTACCTTAGCAAGGTCCTCTCCGCCTCCAAGAAGAACTACCCCCACTACCAGAAGATGTGGTACGACATCTACTTTGCCACCAAGAAGGTCAAGCAGTACTTCCAGGAGCACACCATCACCATGGTGAGCACGGCCCCGCTCAGTGAGATCGTGAGCGGCCGGGATTCCACCGATCGAATTGCCAAATGGGTCATCGCCCTCGCCGACCACGAAATCCGGTACGAGTCGCGTACCGCCATCAAATCGCAGGCGTTGGCCGACTTCCTCGTCGACTGGGCGGAGACCGAGTTCGTGCCGCCTCCCCCAGACTCCACGCATTGGCGCATGCATTTTGACGGCTCAAAAATGAGGACCGGCCTGGGTGCCGTCATAGTCCTCTCCTCCCCAAAAGGCACCCAGCTCAAGTACGCCCTACAGATCCACTTTGCCGCCTCCAACAACGTGGCCGAGTATGAGGCCATCGTCCACGGCCTCCGGCTCGCCAAGGAGATTGGCATCAGGCGCATCCTATGCTTCGGCGACTCCGACCTCGTGGTGCAGCAGGTCTCTGGCGAATGGGATGCTAGGGTCACCAACATGGCCAGCTACCGATTCCTCGTACAACAACTCACCGGCTCCTTCGAGGGCTGTGAGTTCCACCACATCCCGTGGGCGGACAACGAGGTGACCGACGTGCTGGCAAAGATCGGCTCCACCCGACAGGCCATCCGAGCCGGCGTCTCCCTCGAGCGGATGCTCAAACCATCAATCAAGCCCTACCCAGAGTCGGAGTCCATCATTATACCGGCCGACGCTGTTGGCCCATCGGTGGATTCGGCTACTCACTCGACACCTTCTCCACCGACTCCTCCCACCCCGGCTACCTTGCCGGTTCCGGCTCAGCCGGCCGACCCAGCTGCATCCGAGGCAGCCAACTTGGACGCCACGACCATCATGATGGCAGTCTACGCCCCTCCTACCATCCCCAACTTGGGGGCTGGCGAGCCGGTCCCGAGGATTGATCACCCAGGCCTAGGGGCTCCCGAGCCGGCCCCGTCTCGGCTCCCTCGTGGGCCCAGCCCATCCTGGCTTTCCTTCTATGCGGCAAGCTCCCTCCGGATGAGGCCACAACGAGACAAATCCAGCGTCGGGCCTCGGCCTACAGCATCATCAACAGCGAGCTCGTCCACCGCAGCACCACTAGCGTCTTTCAACGGTGTGTCTAGTCGGAAAAGGGCCAGGGGATCCTCCTCGACATCCACCAGGGTGAATGCAGGCATCACGCTGCTTCTAGAACCCTGGTGGTCAAGGCTTTCCGCCACGGTTTCTACTGGCCAACTGCCTTGGAGGAGGCCATGAAATTGGTCGACGAGTGCGAGGGCTGCCAGCACTTCAGCACGCAAAGCCACTTGCTGGCTTCGGCCCTCCAGACCAGCCCCCTCTCGTGGCCCTTCGCCGTCTCGGGGCTGGACATGGTGGGCCCCTTCAAAACCGCATGAGGCGGCATGACACATTTGCTGGTGGTCGTCGACAAATTCACCAAGTGGATTGAGGCCAGGCCGATCAAGAAGCTGTACGGCCCCATGACCGTCCGGTTCATCAATGACGTCACAATTTGCTACAGTGTCCCCCACAACATCATCATCGACAACGGCACGAACTTTGCCAAGGGCGCGCTGGCGCGTTTTTGCTCCAAGCAGGGCATCCGGCTTGACCCGGCATCCGTTGCTCATCCACAGTCAAACGGCTAGGTCGAGAGGGGGAATGGCCTAATCCTATCCGGCATCAAGCCCTGGCTCGTAATGCTGCTGGTAAGGTCAGCCGACTACTGGGTCGACGAGCTGCCGGCTGTCCTTTGGAGCCTCAGGACCACTGCCAACCGATCAACCGGCTACACACCCTTCTTTGTTGTGTACGGGTCTGAGGCGATCATTCCCACCGACATCGAGTTTGACTCGCCTCGGGTTGCCCTATACACAGAGAAGGATGCAAAGGAGGTGAGGGAAGATGGCGTCGACCTACTCGAAGAAGCCCGCGAACTAGCCTTGAGCCGGACGACCATCTATCAGCAGAAGCTCCGACACTACCACAACAAGCGGATCCGGCCACTCTCCTTCCGTGAAGGGGACCTGGTGCTCAGGCAGATCCAGCAGACAGCCGGCCAGCACAAGCTATCCTCCCCATGGGAGGGCCTGTCCGTCGTCAACAAGGCACTACACAACGACGCGTACTACCTGATAGGCGCCCAGAAGCCGTAGAAGCACAAGAGAGACGCCTCCGGTGAGGAGACCGAGCGCCCGTGGAACGCGGCGCTCCTCCGTCCGTTTTACTACTGAAAAACCCAGTGTATGTATGTATCTTCCCCTCTTCGGTGCTTATGAATGCCATGGGTGCCCCAGGCCGGCTCTTGGGGCACACCCTTTCCATTTCCATTCAAGGTTTCACCAATCACAGGCTCCCGGGCCTGGGGGCTCTCCGGCTGGTCCTAGGCTTCCTCCCGAAAACGACTAAGTAGTGTGAATCAAACAAGCCCTCCAACCCCCAGCTACAGACCGGCTCCTAGCTGTCCGACTGGCGGGGCCTCGGGGCGGCAAAACTTGGCGCACACGGAAAATTGGTTGCAAGGAGGTAGCCAGCTAGGTCCAGTCAGACCTCGTCCTCTCCTCTGCCACTCAACTTACCCAAAAGTCTCTTGCGGTTCTCAAGTTCGGAACCGGCTCGCTCGAGGCGGACGCCCTGACCCAGCTACAGACCGGCTCCCGACTGTTGGGTTGGCAGGGCCGAAACCAAAAGGGAAAAGGGGCCGTGTGGACGGAACCAAGGGGGCAAAAAAGGGATAAGGACGAGCCGACATGCACAATAAACAAAGCTCATCGGTTATTCAAAACACAAGTTAAAAATAGCAAAGGCCCACGACACACGTTCATTACAATACACCCCCAGTGGGTGGACTTGAGTCTAACATGCAGAAAAAACAAAAGACAAGTAAAGACGCCCAGGGGCTCAGGCCACCGGCTCGTCACCAGCTGGCGCGCCGCCAGTTGGCTCAACGCTCGGCCCGGAGTTGGTCGCGACCTTTGGGTCGGCTTCCATGGCCTTCGAGGCAGTCTCCTTGGTCCCAGCCGGCTCGTCGCCGTTATCAGTGCTGGAGTCGGTGCTCTCATCGGCGACCTCCTCATCCTTCGGACCTTGGGGGTGGCTGAAGGAGTCCTAGGCTACCGGCTTGCCGTTCTTGCCAAGGGCCGACAGGAGCTCGTCCGGGTCGACGTACATGGCAAGCTCGTTGGCCCGGCGGACGAGGATGGGCTCGCGTGCGGCCCTCTCCTTGGCAGGCTCGTCCCACATTGTGGCCAGCCGGTCCAGGTCGATGCCGCGGTACCATGACGTGACGAATCAGAGTGCCATCTGCGTGCCGGCTCGAGCCGCTGACGCCTTCCAGACCTCGAGCCGGGCCACGATGTTCTCCAGCCACAAGGCCACATGACTCTCTGGAGCCCCACGACCTGGCCACAAGGCGGCAATGACCTCCTTGCCAGCTGTCTTCAGCCGCTCCACGCTCCGCTCGAGGTGGATTAGCCGGTTTTCTATGGCTATCCCAAACTCCATAATATCCCAAGCGGCATCCCCTCGATGTTGCGCCCGCGCCCCCGGAGATATTCCCGGTGCTCCTCGATCACACGCTTAGCGCGGCGTTGGGTTTCCGGGAAGCGTCCTAAAGAAGAAAGGGAAGAATGAGAAGAAGGCAACTCAAGGACAAGAAGAAAGTAGCTGGCTAAAAAAGAAAAACTGATACTTACGCTCAAAGGAGTCGTCCAACTCGATGGCGAAGTGGAGCAACGAGTCTCGCTCCGACATCAGCACCGCCTCCGCCTCGGCGAGGGAAACCCTGTGCTCCTCGGGCGCCCTCTCGAGGCGGGTCACCTCGTTTTGGAGGGCGGCGGTCCGTTTGACGGTGTCAGCCGCTTCCTTCACGACCTTCTCCTTGGCCGTCACCTCCCGCGCCACGTCGGCTCTCAGGCAGTCTTGGGCTGCTTGCCCATCCACCAGCAGGGCGCCCATTTGGATGCTCTGCGCCAGCCGGTCCCGCTCGGAGACTGCCCTGGCTTTCTTCTCCTGGAGGGTGGTGAGCTCCCCTACAAAGCAAAACCGGCATCAGCCAGACATTCCAGGCCCAGCTCAGCTGCCGAGCAGCCGGCCCGGTTCCCGGGGCTATGCACCCCCACAAGACCAAACATACCTCGCACCCTCGCCAGCTCCTCCTCCAACCGGTAGAAGCCATGCTTGCCGCGGTAGTGGATGGCGACCACCTCGTCGAACAGCTCCTGCCGCCGGGCGTTCCCTGCCTGCCACAAGAGGCCAAAGTCAGAACGCGCACAAGGAGATCCGGCCCGGCTGCTCCACAGTCGGTCAGCCGCCCCGCATCTCGGGGGCTACACCCAGTGGGTGCGCTGGCGCGCCCTCACTGAAATTTTTAACAAGGACAGGCGATGCTTACCTCCGCGTGCCAAAGGGTGTTGTCGGCCGCCTCCGCGAACCGGGCCAGCTCCTGGTGGCACCGCTCGAGGATGCTCCCCAGCTCCCCGAGCACAGGGACCGGGCCGCCTACCGGAGGAGCCGGAAGGGTAGGGACACGCTGTTGGAAATATGCCCTAGAGGCAATAAATAAAGTGTTTATTATTATATTTCCTTGTTCATGATAATCGTTTATTATCCATGCTATAATTGTATTAATTGTAAACACATTACATGTGTGGGTAAATGGACAACACTATGTCCCTAGTATGCCTCTAGTGAACTAGTCGTTGATCAAAGATGGTCAAGGTTTCCTAGACATTGACATGTGATGTCATTTGATAACGGGATCACATCATTAGGAGAATGATGTGATGGACAAGACCCAAACTACAAGCGTAGCATATGATCGTGTCAGTTTATTGCTACTGTTTTCTGCATGTCAAGTATATGTTCCTATGACCATGAGATCATGCAACTCACGGATACCGGAGGAGTTCCTTGTGTGTATCAAACGCCACAACATAACTGGGTGACTATAAAGGTGCTCTACAGGTATCTTCGAGGGTGTCTGTTGAGTTGGCATGGATCAAGACTGGGATTTGTTACTCCGTGTGACGGAGAGGTATCTCAGGGCCCACTCGGTAATACAACATCACAGTAAGCCTTGCAAGAAATGTGACTAAGTTTTAGTCACGTGATCTTGTATTACGTAACGAGTAAAGAGACTTGCCGGTAACGAGGTTGAACCAGGTATGGAGATACCGACGATCGAATCTCGGGCAAGTAACATACCGAAGAACAAAGGGAACATCATACGTGATTAACTGAATCCTTGACATAGAAGTTCGACCGATAAAGATCTTCATAGAATATGTAGGAACCAATATGGGCATCCAGGTCCCGCTATTGGTTATTGACCGTAGAGGTGTCTCGGTCATGTCTACATAGTTCTCGAACCCACAGGGTCTGCACACTTAAGGTTCGGTGACGTTTCAGTAGTATAGAGTTATGTATGGTGGTGACCTAAGGTTGTTCGGAGTCCCGGATGAGATCCCGGACATCACGAGGAGCTCCGTAATGGTCTAGAGGTAAAGATTGATATATAGGAAGTCCTGTTTTGGTCACCGAAAAAGTTTCGGGCTAATCGGTAATGTACCGGGAGTGCCGGTAGTGTACCGAGAGACCACCGGGAGGGGTATTTTGACCCAAGAGGCTTCATGGGCTGTGGGAGAATTATTACCAGCCTTTTGTGGGCTGGTGTAAGTCCCACACAAAGCCTGTGCGGCTAGGGAAAGAAAGCCCAAAGAGAAAAAGTGGAAAAAGGCAAAAATAGGATGAATCCTAGTCCTACTAGGATTGGAGGTGGATTCCACCTCTCCCACCTGGTTCGGCCTCCTCCTTGGAAGCTTGGACCTTGGGCCAAGCCTCCTCCTCTCTTCCTCCTATATATACTGGTGGTTTTAGGGTTTTTTGCACAGAATTTTAGCCACGTGCTGCCCGTTCCTCCAGTGCATAGTTTCTCCTCTAGATCGGATTTCTGCAGTGCTTAGGCGAAGCCTTGCCGGAATAGCTCCACCACCATCGCCGGAGCGCCGTAACGCTGACAGAGAACTCTTCTTCCTCTCCGCTACCTCTTGCTGGATCAAGACGGCAGAGGTCGTCATCAAGCCATACGTGTGCTGAACGTGGAGGTGTCGTCCGTTCGGCGCTAGATCGGAAGGACCGTGATCAAGTTCGCGGGACGGATCGTGATCAAGTTCGCGGGATGGATCATGATTGGGTCGCGGGACAGATCGTGATTGGATCATGGGACGCTCGGCGATTTGGATCGCGAAGACGGGTCGACTACACCAACCACGTTTCTTAACGCTTCCCGCTTAGCGATCTACAAGGGTACGTAGATTCACTCTCCCTCTCGTAGATACTCATCACCATGGATAGATCTGCGTGTGCGTAGGGAATTTTTTGTTTCCCATGCAATGTTCCCCAATAGTGGCATCATGAGCTAGGTCTATGTGTAGATGAGATCTCAAGTAGAACACAAAGAGTTTGTGGGCGTTGATGCTTAGATTGCTTCCTCCCTTGGTCGTGTTTTGGTTCAGCGATATTGTGAGATGAAGCAGCCCGGACCAACATTACTCGTACACTTACGAGAGACCGGTTCCCTCAACTGCAACTTGTTGCATAGATGGCTTGCGGGTGCCAGTTTCTCTCACTTTAGTTGGACCGGAGTTGACAAAGGCGGTCCTTGAGAAGGTTGAAAATCAACTACTGTATCACCGTTGTGGTTTTTGCGTAGATGAGAATTGTTCTTGCTAGATACCTGTAGCAGCCACGTAAAACATGCAACAAAAATTAGAGGATGTCTAACTTGTTTTTGCACGGTATGTTGTGATGTGATATGGCCAATTACATGATGCGATATATGTGATGTATGAGATGATCATGTGATGTATAGATTATCACGACTTGCATGTCGATGAGTACGGCAACGGGCAGGAGCCATAGGGTTGTCTTTAATTATTGTATGACCTGCGTGTCAATTATTAAGCGCTATTTAAGGCTTTACTTTATCGCTAAACGGTAGCAATAGTAGTAGATGCATGTTGGGCGCGACAACCCCGATGGCGACATGTTGATGGAGATCAAGATGATGGAGATCATGGTGTCTTGTCGGTGACAATGGAGATCATGCCGGTGCTTTCTAGATGGAGATCAAAAGCACAAGTTCATGGCCATATCATGTCACTTATGATTTGCATGTGATGTTAATCCTTTTATGCACCTTGTTTTGCTTAGGACGACGGTAGCATTATAAGGTGATCGGGTGTGATAGACTCTACGTTCACATACAATGGGTGCAAGCCAGTGTTGCACATGCAAAACAGTTGGGTTAAACTTGACAAGCCTGGCATGTATAGACATGGCCTCGAAACACAAGAGATCGAAAGTTCGAACATGATTCATATAGTAGATATGATCAACATGATGATGTTCACCATTGAAGCCACCTCAACTCACGTGATGATCGGACTTGAGTTGGTGAATTTGGATCATGTGACAGTCAGATGACCTGAGGGATGTCAATTTGAGTGGGAGCTTTAGTAATTTGATTAACTAAACTCATTATCTTGAACAATAGTCTAAGTAAACCTTTGCATATTTATGTTGTAGATCAATGGCTCGCGCAGTAGCACCTCTGAATTTTAATGCGTTCCTAGAGAAAGCTAAGTTGAAAGATGATGGAAGTAACTTTGTTGACTGGGCCCGTAATCTGAGGATTATCCCCACGGCTTCCCAGAAATCATATGTCCTTGATGCACTGCTTGGCGACCAACCAGAAGACATGACCTCCGAAGACGTTAAGAACGCTTGGGAGGCACGTACTGGAGATTACTCAATAGTTCAGTGTGCAATATTGTATGGCTTAGAATCGGGACTTCAAAGACATTTTGAACGTCATGGAGCATATGAGATGTTCTAGGAGTTGAAGTTTATCTTTCAGAAGAATGCCCGGATCGAGAGATATGAAACCTCCGATAAGTTCTATGCTTGCAAGATGGAGGAGAACGGGTCTATCAGTGAACATATACTCAGAATGTCTGGGTATTCAACTCATCTAGCGGAGTTGGGAATTGCCCTTTCGCCAGAGGCGATCACTAACAAAGTTCTTCAATCACTGCCACCTAGTTATAAGAGCTTTGTGATGAACTATAACATGCAGAGGATGAACAAGTCAGTCACCGAGCTGTTTGTGATGCTAAAAGTCACCGAGTCTGAAATCCAGAAAGAACATCAAGTGTTGATGGTCAATAAAACCACTAGTTTCAAGAAAAATGGCGAAGTCAAGGGCAAGGGCAAGAAGGATAAAACCAAGAAGGATGGCAAAGCAGTTGCTACTCTTGTAAAGAAGCCCAAGCATGGACCCAAGCCAGAAAGTGAGTGTTGTCATTGCAAGGGAACTGGTCACTAGAAGCGGAACTGCCCCAAGTACCTGGCTGACAAGAAGGCGGCCAACGACAAACAAGGTATATATGATATACATGTTATTGATGTGTACCTTACTAGCACTCGTAGTAGTGCCTGGGTATTTGATACCGGTTTGGTTGCTCACATTTGCAACTCAAAACAGGAACTACGGAATAGACGAAGGCTGGCAAAGGATGAAGTGACGATGCGTGTGAGAAATGGTTCCAAGGTTGATGTGATCGCCGTTGGCGCTCTCTCTCTTCGATTACCATCAGGACTAGTGATGAACCTGAATAATTGTTATTTAGTGCCTGCGTTAAGCATGAACATTATATCTGGATCTTGTTTATTGTGAGACGGTTACTCATTTAAATCAGAGAATAAAGGTTGTTCTATTTATATGAGTAAATATCTTTTATGGTCATGCACCCAATGTGAGGGGTTTATTCATATTGAATCTTGATAGTGATGACACACATGTTCATAACATTGATGCCAAAAGATGTAGATTGATAATTATAGTACCACTTTCTTGTGGCACTGCCGTTTAGGTCATATTGGTGTAAAACGCATGAGGAAGCTCCATGCTGATGGAATTTTGGAGTCACTTGATTTTGAATCACTTGACACATGTGAACCATGCCTCATGGGCAAGATGACTAAAACGCCGTTCTATGGAACAATGGAACGGGCGAGTGACTTATTGGAAATCATACATACTAATGTGTGTGGTCCAATGAATGTTACAGCGCGTGGTGGATATCATTATTTTCTCACCTTCACTGATGACTTAAGTAGATATGGGTATATTTACTTAACGAAACACAAGTCTGAAACATTTGAAAAGTTCAAGCAATTTCAGAGTGAAGTTGAGAATCATCGTAACAAGAAGATTAAATTCCTGCGATCTGATCGAGGAGGTGAATATCTGAGTTATGAGTTTGGCAGTCACTTAAGACAGTGTTGAATTGTTTCACAGTTGACACCACCCGGAACACCACAGCGTAATGGTGTGTCCGAACGTCGTAATCGAACCTTATTAGATATGGTGCATTCTATGATGTCTCTTCCTGATTTGCCACTATCGTTTTGGGGTTATGCATTAGAGACAGCTGCATTCACTTTAAATAGGGCACCATCGAAATCCCTTGAGACGACGCCATATGAACTGTGGTTTAGCAAGAGGCCAAAGTTTTCGTTTCTTAAAGTTTGGGGATGTGATGCTTATGTCAAAAAGCTTCAGCCTGAAAAGATGGAACCCAAAGCGGAGAAATGCGTCTTCATAGGATACCCAAAAGAGACAGTCGGGTATACCTTCTATCTCAAATCCAAAGGCAAAGTGTTTGTCGCTAAGAACGGAACATTTCTTGAGAAAGAGTTTCTCTCGAAAGAATTGAGTGGGAGGAAAATAGAGCTTGATGAGGTTATTGAACCTTTACTTCAACCAGAAAGTAGCGCAGCGCAAAAGATGTTTCTGTGGAACCTACGACGGTAGAAGAGGAAGTTAATGATGATGATCATGAAGCTTCATATCAAGCTATTATTGAACCTCATAGGTCAACAAGGACGCGTACTACTCCTGAGTGGTACGGCAACCCTGTCTTGGAAGTCATGTTGTTGGACAACAATGAACCTACGAGCTATGAAGGAGCGGTGATAGGCCCGGATTCCGAGAAATGGTTAGAGGCCATGAAATCTGAGATGGGATCCATGTATGAAAACAAAGTATGGACTTTGGAAGTATTTCCTGAAGGGAGAAAGGCCATTCTGAACAAATGGATCTTTAAGAAGAAGACAGACGCGGACGGTAATGTCACCATCTATAAAGCTCGACTTGTGGCAAAGGGTTTTTCACAAGTTCAAGGAGTTGACTACGATGAGACCTTCTCACCCGTAGCGATGCTTAAGTCCGCTAGAATCATGTTAGCAATAGCTGCATATTTCGACCACGAAATTTGGCAGATGGATGTCAAAATAGCGTTCCTCAATGGTTTCCTTGAGGAAGAGTTGTATATGATGCAACCGGAAGGTTTTGTCCATCCAGAGAATGCTGACAAAGTTTGCAAACTCCAGCAATCCATTTATGGGCTGGTGCAAGCATCTCGGAGTTGGAATAAGCGTTTTGATGAGGTGATCAAAGCGTTTGAGTTTATACAAGTTTATGGAGAAGCTTGTATTTACAATAAAGTGAGTGGGAGCTCTATAGCATTTCTAATATTATATGTGGATGACATATTGCTGATTGGAACAATATAGAAATGCTGGAAAGCATGAAGGAATATTTGAACAAGAGTTTTTCAATGAAGGACCTAGGAGAAGCTGCTTTCATATTAGGCATTAAGATCTATAGAGATAGATCGAGACGCTTAATAGCATTTTCACAGAGCACATACCTTGATAAAGTTCTGAAGAAGTTCAAAATGGATCAGTCCAAGAAGGGGTTCTTGCCTGTGTTACAAGGTGTGAAGTTGAGTAAGACTCAATGCCCAGTGACTGCAAAAGATAGAGAAAAGATGAGTGTCATCCCCTATGCTTCAGCCATAGGCTCTATCATGTATGCAATGCTGTGCACAAGACCTGATGTCAGCCTTGCCATAAGTATGGCCGGAAGGTTTCAAAATGAACCTGGAATGGAATACTGGGCAGCGGTCATGAATATCCTTAAGTACCTAAAAAGGACTAAGGAGATGTTTCTCATTTATGGAGGTGATGAAGAGCTCGTCATAACGGGTTACGTCGATGCAAGTTTTGACACTGATCCGTTGACTAAACCTCTTCCAAGGGCTAAACATGATCAACACCAAAACTGCATGGGTGTTCAATTCATTACAATGTAAATCACATAGTGATGTGAACTAGATTATTGACCCTAGTGCGAGTGGGAGACTATTGGAAATATGCCCTAGAGGCAATAAATAAAGTGTTTATTATTATATTTCCTCGTTCATGAGAATCTTTTATTATCCATGCTATAATTGTATTTATTGGAAACACATTACATGTGTGGGTAAATAAACAACACATTGTCCCTAGTATGCCTCTAGTGAACTAGCTCGTTAATCAAAGATGGTCAAGGTTTCCTAGCCATTGACATGTGATGTCATTTGATAATGGGATCACATCATTAGGAGAATGATGTGATGGACAAGACCCAAACTACGAACATAGCATATGATCGTGTCAGTTTATTGCTACTGTTTTCTGCATGTCAA
Organism: Hordeum marinum; assembly: GCA_022496015.1. Lineage (NCBI taxonomy): Eukaryota > Viridiplantae > Streptophyta > Magnoliopsida > Poales > Poaceae > Hordeum > Hordeum marinum. Next base: position 451,574,886 of record CM039678.1, on the reverse strand, counting down.
GTATATGTTCCTGTGACCATGAGATCATGAAACTCACGGACATCGGAGGAGTGCCTTGTGTGTATCAAACGTCACAACGTAACTGGGTGACTATAAAGGTGCTCTACAGGTATCTCCGAGGGTGTCTGTTGAATTGGCATGGATCAAGACTGGGATTTGTTACTCCGTGTGACGGAGAGGTATCTCAGGGCCCACTCGGTAATACAACATCACAATAAGCCTTGCAAGCAATGTGACTAAGTGTTAGTAATGGGATCTTGTATTACAGAACGAGTAAAGAGACTTGCCGGTAACGAGGTTGAACTAGGTAGAGATACCGACGATCGAATCTTGGGCAGGCAACATACCAAAAAACAAAGGGAACATCATACGGGATTAACTGAATCCTTGACATAGAGGTTTGACCGATAAAGATCTTCATAGAATATGTAGGAACCAATATGGGCATCCAGGTCCCGCTATTGGTTATTGACCGTAGAGGTGTCTCGGTCATGTCTACATAGTTCTCGAACCCGCAGGGTCTGCACACTTAAGGTTCGGTGACGTTTCAGTAGTATAGAGTTATGTATGGTGGTGACCTAAGGTTGTTCGGAGTCCCGTATGAAATCACGGACGTCACGAGGAGCTCCATAATGGTCTGGAGGTAAATATTGATATATAGGAAGTCCTGTTTTGGTCACCGGAAAAGTTTCGGGCTAATCGGTAATGTATCGGGAGTGCCGGTAGTGTACCGAGAGACCATCGGGAGGGGTATTTTGACCCAAGAGGCTTCATGGGCTGTGGGAGAATAATTACCAGCCTTTTGTGGGATGGTGTAAGTTCCACACAAAGCCCATGCGGCTAGGGAAAGAAAGCCCAAAGAGAAAAAGTGGAAAAAGGCAAAAATAGGATGAATCCTAGTCCTACTAGGATTGGAGGTGGATTCCACCTATCCCACCTGGTTCGGCCTCCTCCTTGGAGGCTTGGCCCTTGGTCCAAGCCTCCTCCTCTCTTCCTCCTATATATACTGATGTTTTTAGGGTTTTTGCACAGAATTTTAGCCACGTGCTGCCCGTTCCTCCAGTGCATAGTTTCTCCTCTAGATCGGATTTCTGCAGTGCTTAGGCGAAGCCCTGCCGGAATAGCTCCACCACCATCGCCGGAGCACCGTCACGCTAACAGAGAACTCTTCTTCCTCTCCACCCCCTCTTGCTGGATCATGACGGCGGAGATCGTCATCAAGCCGTACGTGTGCTGAACGCGGAGGTGCCGTCCGTTCGGCGCTAGATCGGAAGGACCGTGATCAAGTTCGCGGGACGGATCGTGATCAAGTTCGTGGGACGGATCGTGATCAAGTTTGCAGGACGGATCATGATTGGATCGTGGGACGGATCGTGATTGGATCGCGGGACACTCGGCGATGTGGATTGCGGGACGCTCGGCGATTTGGATCGCGAAGATGTTCGACTACACCAACCGCGTTTCTTAACGCTTCCCGCTTAGCGATCTACAAGGATACGTAGATCCACTCTCCCTCTCGTAGATGCTCATCACCATGGATAGATCTACGTGTGCGTACGAATTTTTTGTTTCCCATGCTACATTCCCCAACACGCGCGGCAGCGCCTCCCAGTCCCAGATCACGTCTAGCATGGACCTCTGGGTCCGGCTATCATCACCACCATTCCCGACATTCGCCATGGTGCCGGCTGTCGGGGGAGGATTGATGACGGCGAGGACACGGGAATCGGTCCCCAGTTTACCCTCGCTCAGTGCTGGTGCCGCCTCCTTGCTCCTGCCGGCTCGGCGCGACGATCGTGACGGACGGTGCCTCATCTCCACGGCTGGCGCCTTCGAAGCCACCGAAACCTTCGACATGTCGACCCAGGCCGGCTTGGCTACGGGCGACGTCACGTTCGGCACCATCAGCCGGGTCTCCTAGAGGGCCGGCTCCTTGGCCGCCGCCCCCGGTCAGGCCGCGTCCTCCGCAGATGAGGGTGCGGTCGGCTCCGTGGCCAGCCCTCGCGGCTCACTCGATGGGGGCCTCGACATGCGAGTCGATTATGCCGCCGAGTCAGACGCTCGCGCGGGGTTTGCGGACCTCCTCCACCTCCCGCCGCTCGAGGTTTCGGAGTGCGAGGCCCCACCGTGTGGCCTCCTCTTCTCCTTGCGCCGTGTGGCCGCGTGCTCGCGGGCCAGCCGGCTGGCGGCTTCTGTCGGGTGGACCGTCGACTCCATGTCGTGGAGTTCGATGGGGTCCCTTCCGTCGGGTCGACCGTCGACTCCATGTCGTGGAGTTCGATGGGGTCCCTGAAGCACATAGGGGTCAAACACCCGCCAACACACAATTTGGAAAGGAATCCATGCAAGAAGAAGGTCACTTACCCGGTGACGATGGGCACAGACCGCCTAGCGCGTGTCGGCGGCTTCGACATGGCCGCCTTCACCCGCTTGCGGGCGGCCGGCGGGGCCGCCGGCTCCTCCTGAGCCGGCCTTTCCCCCCGGCCGGTGGCCCCGACCGTCGGGGCATGAGTCGGCCGCTCCTCGCTCTGCCCATGCCGACCCTGCTGAACCGAGGGGGAGACGCGTTCAAGATCCAAACATCGTCATCATCACCGTCATCATCACCGTCATCATCATCATTGGTCCAATCCCTAATCGTGGGGCTGGGGGGGGGTACTCACTGGTTGCGTTGGGCCCTCCGGCTACGCTGGGCCTGCCGTCTCCCAGGTCGACCGCCTCCTCGGCCTCCCCCGAGGAATCGACCCCCTCTTCGGGCGGGCCTCCCTGCTTGTAGTCCTCACAGTCGGAATGGTCGCGCTCCGCCTAAAGATCTAGGGGTGCGGGCCATCCGGCCAGTTCTGTCGCACGAAAAACTATGGTCAGCACGGAAAAGTAAGATCGGGCGCCGGCTGGAGAGGGTCGAACGAGAAGGGTTACCTCGACGGAACATACCAGGGGTGCTCGGTGGTGCCTGTCGTATGGCTCCTTGCCGAAGGTCCACGATGCTGGTACCACCTTGAAGGTCATGATGGCGTTCACCCCGTTCGCCACCTGAGCCGGCGTCAGGTCGACGGTTGTCAGCCGGCAGGGGTACCGATGGCCGGACATGTCACAGATTCGGTGCGGCCTCATCCGGAGAGGCAGCACCCGGCACACGACGAAGTTCGTCACCTGATCAGAGGCGACCCGCCCTTCCCCGCTCCTCAGCTCCACGAGCCGGCCAAGCTCTTTGAGTGCGGTCCCACGCGGAGCGGACCCCAACCAGTTCACCCCGGAGGACGACGTGTTGACAAACTCCGGCAGCCGGATGTAATCCCGCAGCTGGTCGGCGTTCTTCACGTAGAAGAGCGTCCGGTGCCAGCCCTTGACAGAGTCAATGAGGCTGAAGTGCAGGAAGCGCGAGCCGTGACAACACACCACCGCGCCCCCGCAGGCGAACAGCTCCTCGGCGCTTTTCAGCGCCAAGAGGTAGAACAACGCCTTAAAGAAGTCCATAAAGGGGAGCATCCCCAAGTAGCCCTCGCACGGCGCCACGAAGCACATAATGTAGAATGGCATTGGGGCCAAGGTGGTGCGGATGGAGGACGAAGGTGTCCATCATAAGACGAAAGAAGTGGCTCACCGGAAGCCCGAAACCACGGGAGAAGTGGTAGGAGAAGACGACGAACTCCCCCTCCTGCGGCTCGGGCACCACCTTGTCGCCCGGGGCGCGAGCGGCCATGCACTCCGTCGACGGTAGCATGCGCGCGCGGCGGAGCTCCGCGATGGTGGCCTCCGTGACCACGGAGCCGACCCAGCTCCCCGAGCGTCCTTCGGCCATCACGATGGTAGGGCTGCGCGGGAGGGTGTGCGAGCTGGGTCGCGAGCAAGAAGAACGGCGACGCGCGAAGGAGCGGAGAAGACGATGGAGAGGAAGACAAGGGGGCAAATGGGGTGCGGGTGTTTCGACCCTTTGCCCTTCCTCTCCTTTTAAATGGGGAGGCCACGACCGGGGGACGTGGGGATTAACTGCACCTGCTTCCCGAGAATTTCCGTGCGTGCATGGGTAGCCTGGGCTGTAACCACTGCGTCGGGGTGCAGAAGATCTCGGCCTGCATCCCGAGGCCTACTGGGATACGCCCGAGGCCTAGCGGGGTAGGTCCAGGGCGACATCCCGTCTGCCCGCATGTGTGGGGCCCACGGCGTCATTACTCATAGGGTGGCGCACTACGGGCCGACCCGGGTCCCTGGGCGGTGCATCGGAACCCGAGGCATCAGGAGCGACCGCCGAACTAGTTGGCTGTTCAGCTCCGTGCCGGTGGCAGGTACCGTGGGGGGAAGCCGCTGGCTCCCCTTCGTCTGGTGGACACGGGCCCCCGCCGGCTTCGGGGACTACAGACGGGGTTATTACCCCTGGGTAGGCCGAAGCAACGGGGTTCTCTCCCCCACTTCAAGAAAAAATACGTGGCCGGCTGCTTCCCGACTGGCTAGCGCGCAACCGGCAAGGATGTTGCCGGCTGGATCGAGGCCGGCTGTACAAGGAGCCGGTTCGCCCCCCTGGCCGGCTAAGTGCGCCCGGCTTCCTTCTGGACGCCTCCTCCATTGACCCTTGGGGCGAACAAGCTCCCGTCCCATCCCTCTGCACACGGGTACAGCGACAAGACTAGACCCCCATGATGGGCGCCAATGTAGCCACATCGACCGCTGACACGCGGGTGTGCATGGCTATAGTCCGGCCGGTCGTACCGCTGACCTCGACTGACCGCGACCGGGCGGGGCAACAGTGTCAGCTCGCCTCCGCCCACTCAATCACCTGCTCTGGCGTGTCTACAGTGTCGCCGGCCGTACCGGAGACTTCGGTCGGCTGGTGCAAGACAGTGCTGCCCGGGTGGCCCGTGCCGTAGCAGGTGGGCGCGAGCCAATCACGGAGCCGGCTGGTGGGCCCCAGCGGGCGACGGGGCCACGTAGCTGATGGACCCTATGGGTGACGAGACAGCTCAAGAGGTGGGACCCCTAGCCAGCCGGAGAGGCTGCCAGCCGGGTCCCCCCATTCTGTACCCTAAGAATATTGTAAGCCGAGGGGTTGTCCTATAAAAACCCCGAGCCCCCCATGCAACGGGGACGAGGAGTCACACACACACACACACAGACACACACACCTACGAGACACCTCCTACACATTCATCTTCGTAGCGGAGGAAGGCGAGCCTGCTACTTCCTCTTCCTCCTCTAGACAACAGCTCTAGGAGCAACCTTGTAAACCTACCCATCCATTAACTAGACCAACCAGGACTAGGGGTGTTACCTCCCACGGAGGGCCTTGAACCTGGGTATATCGTGTGTCTCCACCGCTTGTGCCTAATCCCACACCCAGAGCCCGTCAACGTCCTCCGACCCCAACCACCTTTGATAAGCCTACCCATGGCATATGTCGTGAGAAAACAACGACATGGCATATCCGTGACCCTGCTAAAATTCATGTCTTTTCATAGAGGTTAACGAAGCAATCTATCCCGTCAGGGGATGTATTTAATCAGAGATGGCATCATCCAATCAGTGTGAAATTTGTGGCGAAGAATATTCTTGGCACCATTCTCTATTCTGGAGTGTACGATGAAGCGACTAGGCATCCTCCCAAATTCATGGAGCCATATGTGAGAAAGTGGCTCTTTAACATCATCGATAAACTATAGAACTACACAATGAGAGGGTGGCGATGATAATGATGAATCTTTAGGCAATTTAGGGTGCGAGAAGGAATGGTACTCATAAGATTTTTTTTCAAAGCCCCATGGCTAACCACAACATGTAGTTGTCTCACACATAATAGGAGGTTGTTCCTTTCAACCGTGAAGGTTGTGTTTGGTTGAGCTTTTAGACCAACTTCTAGCTTTTCAAAGCTAAAACCTAACCCAAGGAGGAAAACTAGAAGTAGAAATTTGAAAAACTATCAGATTTTCGCAATACAATTTCGCAGCAGGTGTTACCCCAACTTTAACACAGTAATTTTAGCTGTCCCTGAGAGTTGTGTGATATTTACCCACACTAGTAAGATGCATGTGCTACACTACAGAAGCACATGAAAGTAGAGCCAAAAGTACTTTAGCCACATTCGATTATTAAAAAATTCAATTAAGATCTTCTAAAGTTAAACAAAAACCAGCTGGCCATTAGTTTTCGTAGTATTAACAGGCATTTCTCATGCGACTATACATAGTTGTTGTTCTACTTTGCAAGGTAGTCAAAAACACTAATGGTATGTTTTCTTGTTGTATATCACATAAACATTTTATCATGTCCTTTTTTTGCAAGTAATTTTATCATGTCATTGTTACTAATGCTGAAGTTTGAATCAACATTTGAGATCTCTCCACCTTTATTGCATCCCATTTAAAAATGATATGTCTCATTAATCACATTCTTACAAAAACTATGCTTATTGATTTCAGCAGACTTGAAATCAACACAAGCCAAGATGCAGCCTACCAAAATGATGTTTGAATGTAGTTAAAAGAACCCAAGGATGTGTAGATGAGATAATAAGTGAAGTTTCGTAAAATATCAAAGACTCGGTGTCCAGCATAATATATATCTCGCATCATTCGTCACCATAGGTTGCACGAAAAGATTGACAAAATATGCAACGAGGAAAAAACATAGAGCAAGTAAATGTAAGGCATCATATGATAAGTAAAGATTATTAGTTCACCCATGGAAGTTTCGGCCCGAGAGTGCATGATATATGTTCAACATGCCATGTACTGCCTCATCTCCCCAATATCTTCGAGCCTGCACAACTTTCCTTTCATTTTTGTGTTTGCTTTTATTTTTCCATTTTTATTAAATTTGCAAATATTTTAGATTTATGGGCGTTATTTAGTATGCATTTTTTTAAATTAGGGATTTTTTCAAATTCACAAAGCATTTTTGCATGCGTCGACAAAATTTGAAATTCAGAACATTTTAAAATTTGATGAGCAGTTCTTGAAGAGGAAAGTATAGCTTTGAACCTCAAATCCTATTTGATGGATAGACATCCCCCTGAAGTCTAAGACCATATAATTTGCAGCCTATGAACCATCAAAATCGGGTAAATCTCATCGAGAGCGGTTCATCAGACCAAGAGTGGATTTGACTCAAATGCTTAGTGAAAAGGCACGTCCCGATGAACGCCATTGAAGTGCTCGCCAACGCCGGAGCTCGGAGGAGACCAGGTTAGCTTTCGTTAGCAGGCACCCTTGATTGCGCATTTGAGTACAAATCACTCTTAATCTGAAGCAAGACCTCTTAGGGTGACATTTACTTGGTTTGACAGTTTTTAGGTTGTAAATTCTAAGGTTTTAGACTTCCCATGAATATGGATCCGTCAAATACGATTCAAGAGTGAAAAATTGTACCTTTTTAATATTTTTTGAATCCATGTTTCCCAAATTCATGTACATTTTCTGAACTTTTTTAAATCTGTGAACATGTTTTGATTTTCTTTAGAAAATTCGCAAACCTTTTTTGTATTCACGATCATTTTTTGTAGCCATGAACATTTTTTGAATCCACGAATATTTGTTCGCGGATATTATTTAAAATTTGGATTTTTTGAATTCAGAACATTTGTTGAAATTTAAAATATTGTTTGCATCACAAAAAAATTCCATGTTTGTGAAATTGTATTAATCCACGATTTGTTTTTCAAATTCGCTGACATTTTTGACAATCCACGATCATTTTTGAATTCGTGAATATTTTATGTTTGTACGAACATTACATAATTCAAAATATTTTTTTTGTTGTATTTTAAAGTTTCCTTTGTTTATGTCTTTTTCTTATTTTTTTCTTTTTATGGGCTGAAGCCTAACTCAGCCGACCACCGGCCAGACAGCTACAGCTAGAGCGAGAGCATGCGCCTAGGCAGGGAACAAGAGCACTCGTTTATTTTTTCGGTTCCAAAAAAATTCATTATTTTTCTAGGACATGAAGCACTCATCTTTTTTTAGGAACTGCAGCACTCATCATTTTAATTTAAGTAGCAAACATGTCCATGTGTTGCAACGGACGAAAAAAATCGCCCCTCATACATACACACTCGACGACACCAACAAATCATTTGAAATCTTTCACAGTGCCATACAAGAAACAACATGATAAGTGGTATTGTGCACAAACATAAAAGTGGGACGATTTTTTACTGCAGTTGTGTCCAGTTTATTAGACAACAAAATTGTTTACCTAGTTGCCGGTATCAATTCACGTGCTTGCCGCGTTCCTCCTCAGTCATACCCAAAAAATAGTGCATTACAATGAAAATACCAGAGTATACTTTAGTGCTCAATGATAACATGTGCAGAAGATCATCATTTCCGCCTTGTTGATATATGTGTTTGCAACTGTAATCCAAATCAAGACTTAATTTGGTTGTAAACATATTAGATATCTTCGTCAAAAACAAGAAATTTGTAGGGACATGCATAATGAATAGGCAATTTCAAAATGCCTCATGAAAAGTATTAATTAAGGATGCAACATAAACATAATTTTAAACACGATTAACATGAAATATAATATCATATTTGGAATCTACACATTTTTACTTGAGCTATTTATCTACATAACATTCTAAATTTGAAGTTATGGTTTGAAAGGTAGGAATATTTTGAAAAACATTTGAATCTGTCAAAAAGAGAAAGATTGAAATGAAAATAGTCGGGCTCAAATTAATGTGATGGATACCGTCGGGGCTCTGGGACTGAGAGGTTTTCCTCTTTGGTGATAGATGATGTCTACTATGCAACCTTCTTCTTGTAGACTCGTGTTGGACCTCCAAGCGCAGAGTTTTGTAGGACACTAGAAAATTTCCCTCAAGTGTATGACCTAACATTTATCAATCGTGGGAGGCGTAGGATGAAGATGGTCTCTCTCGAACAACCCAGAAACCAAATAATACAAAGAGTCTCGTTTGTCCCCAACATACCCAATACAATGGTAAATTGCATAGGTATACTAGTTTGGTGAAGAGATGGTGATACAAGTGTAATATGGATGGTAGATATAGGTTTTTATAATTTGGAAATATAAAAACAGCAAGGTAACTAATGATAAATGTGAGCACAAATGGTATTGCAATGCTTAGAAACAAGGCCTAGGGTTCATACTTTCACTAGTGTAAATTCTCTCAACAATACTGACATAGATGAATCATATGTAAATCCCTCACGTGCGACAAAGAGTTCACTCAAAAGTCACAAATAGCGGAGAACAAACGAAGAAATTATTGTAGGGTAGGAAACCACCTCAAAGTTATCTTTTCCGATCAATCGTATGAGCTATCCCTATAAGTGTCACGAACAGCCCTAGAGTTCGTACTAAATTAACATCTTAAGATACACATCAACCAAAACCCTAATGTCACCTAGATACTCCAATGTCACCACGAGTATCCATGGTCTTGATTATACGATATGCATCACACAATTTCAGATTCATCAGGTTCAATCCAACACAAAGAACTTCAAAGAGTGCCCCAAAGTTTCTACCGGAGAGTCAAGACGAAAACGTGTGCCAACCCCTATGCATAGATTCCCAAGGCTAAGGAACCGGCAAGTTGATCACCAAAACATACATCAAGTGGATCAATAGAACATCCCATTGTCACCACAGATATCCCATCGCAAGGCATACATCAAGTGTTCTCAAATCCTTTAAAGACTCAATCCGATAAGAAAACTTCAAAGAGAAAACTCAATTCATCACAAGAAGATAGAGAGGGGAAAACTCCATATGATTCATCTATATTAATAAAGATCGCGGTACATCAAGATCGTGTGATCTCAAGAACACGAGAGAGAGAGAGAGATCAAACACATAGCTACTGGTACATACCCTCAGCCCCGAGGGTGAATTACTCCATCCTCATCATGGAGACCACCGGGATGATGAAGATGGCCTCCGATGATGGTAGCCCACTCCGGCAGTGTGCCAGAACAGGCTCCTGATTGTTTTCGTTGCTATAGAGGCTTGCGGCATTGGAACTCCCGATCTAGGGTTCTTTTTGGAGGTTTGGGTATTTATAAGAAATTTTGGCGTCGGTCTTATGCCAAGGGGTGCCCGAGGGGCCCACAAGCCTGAAGAACCCTCCTTGGGGGGTAGGGCATGCCTAGAGGGCTTCTGGCCTCCTCGTCCACTTCCTGGCCTAGCTCTTGTGCTCCGGGGGGTCTCTTTTGGTCCATAAAAAATCATCATAAATTTTCAGCCCATTCCGAGAACTTTTATTTCTGCACAAAAAAACGACACCACAGTAGTTCTGCTGAAAACATCGTCAGTCCGGGTTAGTTCTAATCAAATCATACGAAAATCATATAAAATTGTTGTAAATATGGCATGAATACTTCATAAATTATAGATACGTTGGAGACGTATCAATAGACGATCAGGGCGAGCGGGTGGGTTCCCAAAGCCACCCCAAAGTTTGCTTTCCTTGTGCAAGAAGACCAAGACCGAAGGCTCGGCAAGACGGAGGTTACCCCGAGCCCACCAACGCGTCACGGGGAGGAGCTTTAGCAGGCGAGGACCACCTTTTGTCATGATAGGATGCAACCCTATCCCCCTTCAAACTGGTCGTTGTGGCAACCCTTCCCGCCGAATATTTTTAGGGGAAGAGGACCAAGGTCCATACAAGGAGGGGGGTGGCCACCGTAGAGAGGGACAATTCCTTGGGATGGCAAGAACACGTCTTGTAACAATCTTCCACGTCGAGCAATCCACCAAGCAGGATTAGGGTTTTACACCGCAAGGTGGCCCAAACCTGGGTAAGTTGTGTGTGTCTTTGTTCGTTTTCCCTAGCTTGAACCACCGGAGAGTCACCGCGAAGCCCTGAGGTCGAGTAGAGCTGGAGAGCATGCGCACCCCAGTGTTCAAACCTCTCTTGGGACTACGGAACCCCGATGCCGATGTTTGGCGCGCCAGGTAGGGGTGCACCCTGCCTTCCAGGTCCATTTGGCTGCAGTTTCGCCATTCGCCAATCCCGTGACCGACGTTCGCTGCGTGCGTGCCGAGTGCAAGGCGTTCCGGGACACTCGAACCGGTTCTGTTGGCGAGGGCGGACGATGGCTCCCCACCGACGCCACGGATACCGCGATGGATGACCCCCCATGCCTATGAGGCGGAACCCCACTATGCGCCCTTCCGCGCGGCTGGGTGATCATGCCGTCCGGGCTTGCCGTACCCGTGCCGGTCCCGGGCAGGCCAGCACGCAAGCTTCTATGCTTGAGTCGCTTGGCGGCTTTGCCCCTGGTTGGTTGTGGCATTGGACGTGACCGCCTCGCCAGGCCTGCCACGACCGGAGGGGGATCCAAGCACCTTCCCACTCGCCTCTCCCTCCGCTGCCATGCGCGGGGAGTGAGGTGTGTGCCGCCCCATGGGCGGGGCTGGCCAGGCCTCGGGGCATCTCGTGCCCGCCCGCCGGGCACGCTAGGACGTACGTTGAGTAGCGCACGGTGGCGTGCCTCCTCGACGGGGCCCAAGCCCCGACCGCAGGATGTCACCTCAAGCTGTTCCTCCGCTAGGCGAACATCGTCCCTCAGGAAGACACCGCCCCTCGGGAGGGCTCTACACCGCATCAGGAGGACGTCCGCCCCCACGGGGCTCTCGAGGCGCCTGAAGCCACGACCTAGGGGGCCTCCGTGGGCTCGCCTCTCAAGCCTACGGACGGACATGACGAGGAAACCACGGTCATCAAGATGGTGGAGTGGCCCGTGTACTACGTCAGCACGGTGCTGCGGGATGCATGCGAGCGCTACACCATGCAGCAGAAGCTCCTTCTTGTAGTCATGTTGCCTTTGGGAAGCTGCGCTACTACTTCAGGGGCATCCCATCAAGGTGGTCTCCACATCCCCCATCAACACAGAAGGGAGGGCCTTTGAATGGAACATCGAACTACAAGCCTTCGAGTTGGAGTTTTGCACCATAAGGGTCATCAAGGGTGCTGCCATGGAGGATTTTGAGGCCGAGTGGATGGACCCAGGCGAGGAGGAGCGTCGTGAAGACGAACCACTCTTACCTAGGGAGGAAGCGCTCGGTGACTGGGCCCTATGCTTCGACGGTGCTTTCTCCATGCAGGGCGCGGGGCTGGCATGGTTCTCTCCTCACCAACTGGAGACAAGCTTCGTTACGCGGTCCAGCTGTGCTTTAGGCATGGCGAGAAAGTCTCCAACAACATCGCGGAGTACGCGGACTTGCTCGCCGACCTCAGGGCCACCTCGGCCCTCAGCATCAAACGCCTCACCATGAAGGACGACTCCAACCTCCTCGTCGAGCTCTCCAACAAGAAGTACAAACCGAAGGACGAGCACATGGTGGCCTATCTGTAGGAGGTATGTAAACTTGAGAAACACTTCCTTGGTTTGGAATTGCAGCACATCCCGCGTGGCGCCAAATAGGAACCTGACAACATTGCCAAGCAAGAATCCCGCCGCGAGCCTCAGCGCCCCGGCGTTTGGGAAGAAAGGCTCCTCAAGCCGTCGACCACGCCATCTGCCGCCGGCATCATGTCCATGCGCAAAGAGCTGCAGCCCGCACCACTGACAGGGGCACCAGACTGCAGCCCTTCTTCACGAGATCGCCTATTGCTGGCATTAGAACCTCGGGAGGATGATTGGAGAGCGGAGCTTAAGGCCTACTTGCTCCATGGTGACCTCCCCACGGAGGTCTCGGAAGCGTTGTGTGTCATCCGGCAGAACACCGCCTACTGCCTGCGGGGTGGTGAGTTGTACCGGAGGCGGCCCAACGACGTCTCGTTGTGGTGCATCTCGGAGAAGAAAGGGCGCGGGTTGCTCGCTGACATCCATGGATGAGAATGCAGGCACCATTCCTCGTCAAGTACCCTCGTCGGTAAGGTGTTCCACAATGGTTTCTGCTGGCCCACCGCACTCCGCGACACTACCGAATTGCTTCGGGCTTGTGAAGCCTGCCAGTTCCACACCAAGAAGATACATCAGTCAACGCAGGGGCTAAAGACAGTTCCACTTACTTGGCCTTTCGCGGTATGGGGTCGACATTCTGGGCCCCTTCCCCCGCGTGGTTGGCGAGTATCGCTACCTCTACGTCATCATTGGCAAATTCACCAAATGGATAAAGGTCGAGCCCGTCCACACTATCCCGACTGGCTCGGCCGTCAGGTTCATCAAGGGCCTCGTATGTCGGTTCGGCATACCCAACCGCATCATCACCTAGAACGGCTCCCAGTTCACGAGTGGACTTTTTAAATCATATTGTACTAACCTTGGTACGCAGATATACTACGCCTCCATGGCGCACCCGCGTAGCAACGACCAGGCCGAGCGTGCCAACGCTGAGGTCCTTAAGGGCCTCAAGACCAGGAGCTTCAAGAGGAAGCTTGAGGTTTGTGGGAAGGGGTGGCTTGATGAGCTACAGTCCGTGTTGTGGTGAATCCGCCCCACTGCGACTAAGCCCACCGGTGCAACCCCCTTCTTCCTCGTCTATGGGGCTGAGGCAGTCCTTCCCTCAGAGCTCAAGAATGGTTCCCCACGGGTCTTGGCTTTTGACGCGGCGTGTCAAGATAACTTGCGGGGGCCCGACCTCTTGCTCCTGGAGGAGGCACGCCGCCAGGCCGCCCTTTGTGCCGCAAGGTACCAGCAGGCCTTGCTGCGCTACTGCTGCTGCAACATCCGCCCTCGTACCCTTGGGGTCGGGGACCCTACCCTGCGATGGGTCCTCTCCAAGGAAGGGCTGCACAAGCTCTCACCCATGTGGGATGGCCCGTTCAGGATCGCCCATGTCTCCAGGCCAGGCACTGTTCGCCTGGAGACGGAGGGTGGGATTCCACTGCAAAACACTTGGAACAAGCAACATATTTGCAAGTTCTACCCGTGACACTCTCACGTAAGAATGAGTGGGGTTGTACTTGCCCCGGAACCTCCTGTTGAGCTGCTCCTCAGCCTCAGGGGGACTCCCGCCCATGCCCAAGTGGAAGCCCAAATGCCCTGCTCTAGCAGAATGACTGTCGAACCGCAACTATGACCACGCCCAAGTGGAAGCCCCATGCATCGTGCTGGTAGAACAACCATGCCTACACCCAAGTGGAAGCCCCATGCATCGCGCTTGGGGAATCGCCAAGGAAGATGGTTGACCCGTGCGGGACACGACAACCACTTCTCTTTTTTGGCTTGTAAACAAGGCTGACCGATGCCGAACACGGCAGCCACGCCTATTTTTTGATTGTAAACAAGTTGCTCCTCCTGTTTTAAAAAGATTTTGGATTATCCAATTTAACTGAGTCTTCTTGAGTTCTCTTTCAAGAAATGCGCGCTCAACGCCCCTCTCTTGTGCGTTGCGCAAGCGGGGGCTGGGGTATGATGACTGGTCCTGCCCCCATGGCACTAGAGCCCCGGAGCATGGCTTCCGGGCCACGGGCAGCTCATACGCGCGTCACCTCGCCAAAATATTTGGCGCTTGTATCCTCGTGTGACAAACAAGTGAACTGACGAGCGCGTGTCGTGCCCCTAAGACAGAGCACCCCATGCATGGGATGTTTGTCTGAAGGGTAGCTGACCAAACATACTATCTCAGGAGCCTCCAACGGCCTCCAATGCCCTTGCCTCATGATCTCACCCAGAGAACACGACCTGGCCTTCTAAGGACAATCGAACCTCGTGCGAAGAGTCGCGCCTCGGTTGCCCGAGACGCAAAGACAGTGCTAGCGGAGGTTGTGCAAAGCAACGAGTACCTATTACAGGGGCATGGTGCCCAAGACGAAATGCTAGCTTCACGCCCTGGCAAGGCTACAAGCGGGTCTTGCAGAAGGGTCAAAGAAGGACTAAGGGGACATGTCACCTTCACTACTGTCATCACCTTCGCGCTCCCTGGCCTCTTCGACGTCGTCACCAAAGACGTGGACCTCGGTTCCCTCCTGGTCCTCCTGGTTGCCGGAGGTTAATCGCTCGCTCAGGGTGAGCACGTGATCTTCGACCGCTCCCCCCAAGGCACCACAGACTGCTTCAGGAATGGGATCCATCATTGTCATGAAGTCAAAGCAGGGTCAGCATGAAGAAGATGGCTGAAGACGCGGGTCAGTGCCTGCGACAGGAGGTCGCAGCCTTCTTCTTCGACCAGTTGTCCCAGCTTCTAAGTGCCAGCCTCAAATCTCTCTATGACCTTGGTAAAAAATCAAGGTAGCCGACGCCGTCAGGCACGAGAGGGCTAAGAACGCTCTCTATGCAGATCAGTCTCAGGGCATGGTGGGCCTGCCACTCAAGCTCCTAGAACATCTTTGAGCGCTGGTGCTGCAGCCCCGAGGCCTGGGCCGCCTCGTCCGTCACCTGCTCCACAAGGGACGTGACACCATCCACTTGCCCCAGGAGTGAAGCCAGGTCGGCCGCATTGGCGACTTGGGATTCAAGCGCGTCCTTCCGCTGCGTTTACGCCCGGGTAAGTGCCCTCTTAAAGGCCATCAATCTCGTGTCGTAGCTCGTTGTGTCGGGCCTTGAAGCGGTCCTCCTGCATTTTCAATCTATTATTGTAATCCACGCGGGCTTCCTCGACCTTCGTGTCGGCCTCTCGTTGGATTTTTTTCCACTCGTTGATTGTAGGTGGCCGTGGCGATGGTGACGTCATGGTCCAGCGCCTCCAGCCGCTCACGCTCCAAGCTTTGCTCTGTCGACCTCAAGGCCAGTTGTTGCTCAAGGACATGGAGGTCTGTCTCGTGGAGAGTAAGCCCGTGCACCCCTTCATCTTCGATCGCTCATCCTTTGCTGCGAGAGAGAAGGGAACCTTCCTGGTCCTGGAGCCGCTGCTCTAGGAGGGCATTCGAGGACTGAAGCTCTCGCTCGCGGGCTTCAGCGGCCATCCGACACGTGTCCGCTTCCTCGGCCTCCCGAAGGGCACGATCAAGCGCCTCCTTTTCCCCAGAAGTAGACCGCTCGGTCCTCAATCATGACGTCTCATGCTGACAGTGGCCCAGCCTGACAGCAACGTGGAGTTGGTGCCACCCGTGAGCTAGTGGCAGCTGTTCCTAGGTGAAGCGAGCGTTAGCGCACCAAAGTTCTGCTCCGAGCTCCACCAATGCAGTCGACACGCCCTGTAGGAGGTCGTGCCGTATCATTGTCCGGGAGCTCACGAGCTACAGTGCTTTGCGCCAATCGGGTTCCGCATACCTGCTCGATGACGAGGCCTCGGGAGCTTTGGCATCCCCTGCCGGGGGCTCGGGGCTGGCCAGCACCCGCCCCACCTTGTCTAGACCAGGCACGGTGCACGTCGGGTTCGGCACCCCCTCTGAGGCACCTGGCCCCTCAAGATCATCTTTGACGTCAGCTTGGGCGGCAGTGTGAGGTGATGGGTCCACCCCCGCGGGCCCCATGCTCTCCGTAGGGGTAGGCGCCTCGGAGGTCCGTGCGTGGTCCCCTAGCGGCGTCTTTGGGAGGCCCGCAGACGCACCTCCGCGGGCAAGGTTTTCTTCAGGGGCAGTGGTGTGGGTTGCAACTCCTCGCCCTACATTCCCGGCACACAAGGGCAGAGCCATGACGCGCTTGGGCATGCTGCCTGTGTTGAGAGAAGGTCCTGCCCAGGCAGGCGGCGGGATGACGCGAGCGGTGCCCCGGGGCTCGTTGTTGCCTCTGGTTACCGGGAGCCTGCATACGAGAAGGGGTCAGCCACACCCGACGCACGAGAGCAAACAAGGCAAGGGAAAGGTGCTTACTCATCTCTAGCTGCCCATGAACTTTTCCTTAGCGCCCTCGGCCGCGCCATGGTGCAGCCCTCGGACTAAGCCAACCCCTCGCGACTAGAACCTGGGGATAGGCACAAGGTTCCGGCGTTGGCTCCTGCCGCCCCCGCATAGGGAGCGGGGGGCGCGACTCCTATGCGATCTTCGGGAGGGCGCAACCAGGAGGTTGCCTACATGGGAAGGCCGACACCGCTTGACGCACCAAGGAAGTTAGGTGTGACCTCAAGGGGAACCACGTCGTGGGCATTTTGTGAAAGTCGTCCGCCGCGCCTTACTACTTCGTCAGGAGCATCCAAACCCGCGGAGGCATTGGGGCCCAAGGCCACCAGAATGGGGTAATCATGAGGCCTCTCCTGCCCCCCGGGGCAGCAGCCCCCATTGATCGAAACAAGGCATGGCCTGGACGAACTCTTCCTTGTTCTTATACCCGAACAAGGGACGTCCGTCTCGAGGAAGACTACTGACTGCTTCGTCGATCAAGGCCTGAAGTGCCCCGTTCAGCACTTCGAGCGGCAGGCGGTCCCGTTGAAGCCGCATGAGGTCCGACAGCCCGGAGAAGGCCCACGTTGGGCGGGAGTAGCACTGAAGGGGGGCAATCTGCCACCTGGGGAATTCCCTCACGATCAGCTTTGCCGTCACCCCCGTTGCGTTCAAGGATGCTAGCCTCCTCATCCCCTACGACAGCCGTGGTTTGTCCAGCCTCTCGTGCCCACATCGGAAGCTCGACACCTCCGTGCATGAGGGGGTCAGCAACCGGGGGTTGTAGTGGCACGCGTCCACAAACATGCACTGCTGCCGGAAGCCCTCCACATTGTGGAGGATCTTCATATCGATGCACTCGCCTGCTGTTGGAGCGATGACTTGGAGTGATGCGCACCTGAAGCACTGGTCGGGGGCGACCAGCCGGAGAAGGAAGAAGTGCCGAAGTAAAGCCACCAAGGGACGAATGCCCAGGAAGGCTTCACGCAGAAAACAAAATAATGAGAGAAGAAGGATCGATTTTGGTTCGAGGTGCAACGCATGTACCTGGTAGTGTGAAAGCTCGGCGTTGAAAAAGTCCAAGAATGGGGGAAGCAATCCAGCAAGGAGCGCGAGAAGATAAAGGGCAATAGAGGTGGCGGCCAGCTCAGAAGGAGGAAGGGAGGCCGGTGAGATCTTGGTTGTCCCGATTCACTAGTGGAGGTTGTGACCAATGGGAGGACCTTATCAAGCCCCTTGCGGTTCAGCACCGTGGACCGGACCAATGCGGGCTCTGGTACTGCACTACTGGAATCAGAGTATTTTTCGTCAACTATATGTTTGTCATCTGCCAGCTAAAGGCAAAGGAAGACTTTGCGGTCTGCTGTAAGAAAGCGGACGGCAAAGAAGGACCTGATGGCAAAATTAAATTATGCCGTCCGTCCTTTCTTTGTCATCCGCTAGCCGATGGTAAAGATGCCAATGGCATACGGCAATGAGGATTGTGGGACCCATGGGTGCAAGGCATTGGCTAGGTCACACCTTTTCCATTTGCTAACAGACGACAAAAGGTCCCCCCTCTTTACCGTATGTTAGCGGACGGCAAAGAGCGTGTTCCCTTAACGTTCAGCTCGTGCCCCACCATTCCCCACTGTTCCCCACTCCCCCCCGCGCTTGATATGTCTCCAACGTATCTATAATTTTTTATTGTTCCATGCTATTATATTATCTGTTTTGTATGTTTTTATGCATTAATATGCTATTTTATATTATTTTTGGGACTAACCTAGAACCTATTTTTCCTCTGTTTTTGAGTTTTACAGCAAAGGAATATGAAACGGAGTCCAAATGGAATAAAACTTTCGCAATGATTTTTCTTGGACCAGAAGACATCTAGAAGGTCTGGAGAGTAGGTTAGAAGACCTGGCAGCAGACGACAAGCCACCAGGGGGCTGGCTTGTCGTCGCCTCGTGGCCCCCTTGACTTGATTCCGACGCCAAGTACCCCTATATATATCTAGAAACCTCCCAAAACAAACCTAGATCGGGAGTTCCGCCACCGCATGCCTCTGTAGCCTTTAAAAACCAATCAGGAGCCCGTTCTGGCACCCTGCTGGAGGGGGAAACAATCACAGGAGGCCATCTTCATCATCTCGGTGGTCTCCATGAGGAGGAGGGAGTAGTTCACCCTCAGGGCTGAGGGTATGTACCAGTAGATATGTGTTTGATCTCTCTCTCGTGTTCTTGAGATGACATGATCTTGATGTACTGCGAGCTTTATTAATATAGATGAATCATATGGAGTTTCCCCTCTCTATCTTCTTGTGATGAATTGAATTTTCCCTTTGAAGTTTTCTTATTGGATTGAGTCTTTAAAGGATTTGAGAACACTTGATGTATGTCTGGTGATGGGATATCCGTGGTGACAATGGGATGTTCTCTTGATCCACTTGACGTATATTTTGTGATCAACTTGCAGATTCCTTGACATTGGGAATCTATGCATAGGGGTTGGCACACGTTTTTGTCTTGAATCTCCGGTAGAAACTTTGGGGCACTCTTTGAAGTTTTTTTGTTGGATTGAACCGATGAATTTGAAATTGTGTGATGCGTATCGTATAATCAAGTCCATGGGTCATGGTGACATTGGAGTATGTAGGTGACATTACGATTTTGGTTTATGTTTATCTTAAGGTTTTATTTTAGTGCGAAGTCTGTTCGTGACACTTATAGGGATAGCTCATACGATTGATCGGAAAAGATAACTTTGAGGTGGTTTCGTAGCCTACAATAATTTCTTCATTTGTTCTTCCCTATTTGTGACTTTGGAGTGAACTCTTTGTCGCACATGACGGATTTACATATGATTCAACTATGTTAGTATTGTTGAGAGAACTTGCACTAGTGAAAGTATGAACCCTAGGCCTTGTTTTCAAGCATTGCAATAATGTTTTTGCTCACTTTTGTTACTTGCTACCTTGTTGTTTTTATATTTTCATATTACAAAAACTTATATCTACCATCCATATTGCACTTGTATCACCATCTCTTCGCCGAACTAGTGCACCTATACAATTTGCCATTGTATTGGGTGTGTTGGGGACACAAGAGATTTCTTGTATTTGATTGCAGGGTTGTTTAAGAGAGACCATCTTCATCCTACACCTTCCATGGATTGATAAACCTCAGGTCATCCACTTGAGAGAAAATTTCTAATGTCCTACAAAACTCTGTGCTTGGAGGCCCAAGAAATTCTACAAGATAAAGTTTCATAGTAGACATCAACGCTCATCTCTCTCCCTCTCCCTCTCGCCGCCGCCCCCGTCGCCGTCGCCACCCCACACCCCCGCCACGCCGCTCCCCACCCCACCCCCGCACCACTCCCCGCCCCACTCGCGCCCCCACCTTGCAGCTCCACCGTCACCGCCGCCGCCCCGCGCCCTCTACCCCAACGTACCAAAGCGGCGCCCTCTGCCCTGCCGCCCCGCCGCCCCGACGCCGGCCGCCCCATGCCCCTACCCCGCTCCCCTCTGGTGAGGTCCTGCCCCGACACGGCTCTCCCCTTTTTTCCTGTTTCTTTTTTCTGTTTATTTTAATGGATGTTTATTAGTTACTTTATTTAATATATGTTTTTATTTAGTTTAAGTAGATAGTTAGTTTTTAATAGATTTTTATTAGTTAGTTTATTTAAATAGATGTTTTTATATTTTGTTAAATTAGATAGTTAGTTTATTAGGTAGAAAAAAGTCAGATAGAAAAGAAAAAACATAGAGGAATAGAAGAAAAGAAAAAAACAAGAAGAGAAAAAAGAAGAAAAGAAGAAGGAAAAAAAGGAAAAAGAGGGAAAACTAATAGGAAGAAAAATGAAAAGAAGAAGGAAAAGAAGAAGCATGAAAACAAGAGGGAAAAGAAGAAGAATCAAAAGAAGAAAGAAAAGAAGAAGAAGGAAACGAAGAAGGTAAAGAAGAAGAAGAAGAAGAAGAAGAAGAAGAAGAAGAAGAGTTGGAGAAGAAAATAAGAAGAAGAAGAAAAGGAAAAATGACCCCAGACCCCCGACGCCACTGACCCCCGACCCCCGATGGCACCGACCCCCGACCCCTGGCGCCACTGACCGCTGACACCACTGACTCCCAACGCCATCGACCGCCAACCCCCGACGGGGTCATAGTTTTGTAAACTATGAGTTAGGTCACATATTTTCCCATTTCGTTATAAAAAACATCATATTTGTGTTGATTGGGTAGATCTCAATGTGTAGTTGTTCGACGACCTTATCGTGCGTTGGACGAGCTCCGCCCCTGCCTTCGTGGGTGAGCACAAATGACATCTCCTCGCCCCCTCCTTAATTTGCTATGTTTCGGTCTTCGTGCCGATGAAACTTGCTAGCTATAGGTGTCTTCAATTCAACAGTATGCGTGATTGCTACCTCTTGAGCTTGCGTTGGTTTTCCCTTCAAGAGCAAAGGGTGATGCAGCAAAGTTCATGAAGAACAGAGTAACACATTAGGTAAGATGACATGATGTAGAGGGATAAACTCAAGCAATATGATGAAAACCCCATCTTGTTACCCTTGATGGCAACAATACAATACATGCCTCGCTACCCCTAATTTTTCACTGGGTGAGGACATCGCAAGATTGAAACCATAACCAATCACTTCTCCCATTGCAAGAATTACCAATCTTGTTGGCCAAACCAAACCAATAACTCGAAGAGACTTGCAAAGATATGAACCATGCATATAAGAATTCAGAAAAGACCCAAATAATATTCAGGGATAATCTAAACATAAACCCACAATTCATCGGATCTCGACAAACACACCGCAAAAGAGTATTGCATCGGATAGATCTCCATGAAGATCATGAAGAACATGGTATTGAAGCACATAGAGAGAGAGAAGAAGCCATCTTGCTACTAGATATGGACTCGTAGATCTGTGGTGGACTACTCATGCATCATCGGAGGGGCAATGGAGTTGATGTAGATGTCATCCGTGATTGGACCCCCCTCCGACAGATTACCGAAAAAGACTCCAAGATTGGATCTCTCGAGAATGGAGGCTTGTGGTAGCAGAAAAGTATTTGTGTGACTCTGTTTGGTATTGGGGGAATATTCGGTTATTTATAGGATGAAGATTAGGTCTAGGAGACCTCCCAGGAGGTAGCAAGCCTGCCAAGCGTGACTAGGGGGGTGGGCCCACCCCTGGCTTGTGACCTCTTGGCAGCTTCCCTGCCGTCCACTCCAGGCCTGGTAGATCTCATTCGTTCCAAAAAAATCACCGCGAAGATTTTATACCGTTTGGACTCCATTTAATATTCCATATCTACAATACTCAAAATCAAAGAAAAAACAAAAACTGACATTAGGCTCCAGATTAATAGGTTAGTCCCAAAAATAATATAAAATATCATATTAATGAATATAAAACATCCAAAATAGATAATATAATAGCATTACACAATCAAATAATTATAGATACGTTGGAGACGTATCAGTGACTAGCATGCGTCTCCCGTTCGAAAGGGCGGCATCTATAAATATGCATGTCTTTGCATATTTATAACCGCCATCCTTTCAAATTGTCCAACGTTATCCATGGACAGCCCGAGTATGAGTAGATTGGGTTCATTTTCCCGTATGCTCTGCTCTCAATCCGATGCCGAATTTCGTCACTGCCTCCCTGTTGTTCTCCGGGTACATATCGTCTTTGCTTATTGCTGAGACGTGTATCAGGAGAACAGCGGGGAGGTGCTGCCAAAATTTCACGTCGGATCTTGAGCAGAGCATGGGAAAACGAACCCAATCTATACATACTCGGGTGGGATTAGGACCTATCTTTACCTATTAGCGTATAGGTTGCATGGACGTAATAAAACTGACAAACTTGATTAACTGATGAATATATATGCTGAATTATATATATATTTCGTGTGTGTCCAGTAGTTAGGCAAGATGAGTGATCGTGCATGGATGTACACCGGTCACACCAGTCAGAAAAACATGACCAAAGAATGGTTAACAAATACCAAGGGGTTTGTGATAGCCGCATTTGAAAATGGCCAGGAAAAAACATGGTGCCCCTGTCCCCGGTGCGACGACTTTAAAAAGAAGACATAGGGTGAAATGGGTAAACACCTACAGAAGTGGAGTTTTACGCGTAATTATACGATGTGGACTGTTCATGGTGAGTCTGCCCAACGTGCCCGAGCCGAGGGGGTCCGTCGTCATACCGATGAGCATGGTATCGGGATCGAAGACATGGTGAAATAATTTGATGATGCTCGACATTCAGATGATGAGATGGAGGAATCTGTAAAGGCATTCTATGAAATGTTGGAGTCTTCAAAACATCCTCTCCACGAACACACAGAACTTTGTCAGCTGGATGCCATCGCATAGGTAATGGCTCTGAAGGCTCAATTCAACCAGGGCAGAGAATGCTACGACGCGATGATGCCAATATTTGAATGCTTTCTACCCAAAGGCCATGTACTGCCTGCAAACGTGTACTAGTCGGACAAAACCCTC
This sequence comes from Hordeum marinum, assembly GCA_022496015.1. Lineage (NCBI taxonomy): Eukaryota > Viridiplantae > Streptophyta > Magnoliopsida > Poales > Poaceae > Hordeum > Hordeum marinum. The sequence continues at coordinate 451,551,708 of CM039678.1, read as the reverse complement.
TGTGTACTTAAGATGCCCTATGAGAAGATAGATGCTTGTGAGAATGGATGTGCCTTATTTAGGCTTGAGCATGCGGACTTGAACTATTGTCCCATTTGCAAGTCTTCCAGGTATGTTGTGGTAGAAAACGGTATGGGTGAGAAGATTCAGACCAAAATCTGTGTTAATGTTGTTCGCTGTATGCCAATCGTACCAAGACTTCAACGTATTTTCATGGTCGAAGAGACGGCCAAACAGATGGCATGGCACAAATTGGGCAAAACAAACGAACTAGATGCAGATGAGAATCAGATGTTGGTACACACTTCAGACGCTTTAGCATGTGAGCACTTTGATGCATTACATAAGGATAAAGCGGCAGATCCAAGGCATCCTCGAGTCGCCATCAGCACAGATGGGTTCAATGTGTTTGGTATGACGGCAACCCAATACATTTGTTGGCCTGTATTTGTTATCCCACTCAATCTCCCCTCGGAGAGATTCTGAAAAGAAAGAACATTTTCCTGACGTTGATAATTCCTGGGCCGAACTATCCAGGGAAGAATATGAATGTGTACATACAGCCGCTTAAGGATGAATTGCAAGAAGATTGGGATAATGGGATGAAGACATATGACAACGCTACCCCAAAAACCTTCAAAATGCATGTGAGGTACATGTACTCGACGCATGACTTGCCGGTGTATGTGCTATTCATTGGCTAGTGTGTGCATGGAAGGTTCCCGTGCCCCACATGCAAGGCAGCTCTTCAGTTCCGTTGGCTGCAGGTGGGTTGCAAGTTTTCTTGCTTCGACAGGCATAGAAAGTTCCTGGATCCTCGCCATAAGTTCAAAAAGAAAAGAAGAATTTCATCAAAGGTAGAGTTGTCAAAAACTCCGCACCACCTGCGTTGACAGGCCAACAGATCCTGGATCAGTTAAACGCTCTCGAGTCGGATCCACAGCGTCGAGGGTATTTCAAAGGTTATAATACGGAACATGCCTGGTGTCGTGGGAACGAGCCTGATAGTAGATGGTAGGGGTACGTAAGGAGAGGGCAGAGTCCTAGCTACGGCGAGGATGTACACACAGATGTATGAGTTCAGGCCCCTCTCGTGGAGGTAACAGCACTACGTCTCAGTGCTCGGGATCTTATGACGTGTGGAATGTTGAGATTACAATGGTTGCGAACCCTTGTGTAGGAGGGGAGGGGCGGCTTATATAGATTTCTCTACCACTCATAATTACCCTGCATCTAAGGGTCCGATCATGGGGTTAAAGTCTGCAGGTACTGGTAACGTACGTAATAAATGTTACTAATGACGAAGGACAAACGACCGCCCGTTGGCTTCCTGATGGTGGCTCCTGGTCTTCTGGTGTCGACTGGTAATAAGGTCTACCGAGTGCCAGGCGACTGTCGAGTGAAGGAAGAAGACTCCGAGTGGATCGAGTGTCGAGTGACTTGAACGTCTTATGGAATCCAGTCGGAAGCTTATGCTTGATCTTCAAGTCCTCCAATGTAGTGTCCTTAGATAGGGTATGTAGGCCTTGCCTAGGACCCTACCCTAGGTACATATCCTCGTCATTAGCCCCCGAATGGGTCGGGGTTCGAGTGGTGAAATGGGGGTATCAATGCCAATCTTGGATTAAGGCATCAAATCATCTGAATGATATTCGGGGCTTCAACGAAATTTGCGTCGATTGCACTCTGAGTATTGATGTCAATTCGGGATCAACACGCCAAATCTTCCGAATGATATTCGGAGCTTCAACGAAACATGCATCGATTGAACTCTTTTCCATTCTCCCGGATCCATTTAGCCTTGAAAGTGTCCGAGTGGATGTTCAATACCTATTTTACTCTGAGTGAACTGAAAGCATCTTTGGAGGTGAGGGGTCGGTCTGTCAGACCCGGATTTTACGGGATACGAAAATTTGGGAAGCGCGCGAGTGCGATGATGACGCCATGATCAGGGCAAGTGGAAGCACGACGCCTCGATTCTCACACCGGTCATAACGCCATGTACTGGGCGCTGTTAGCGATTGACGTGTGCGGTGATCTCGCGGGCCCACTGGTCAGCGGGACACTCGACGGAGTATAAAGCTCCACGCGTCGCGGTTTGCATAATACCTCCACCCATTCTTTCTCCTTTCGTCCGTCTCCTCTGCCTCTAGCGCCCCACTCCGTTCCTCCCTGACAAGAGTCGCCGCGCCAATGACGAAGAACACGACGGAGAAGGTGGAGCGGGCCAAGAAGGGGGCAACGAAGGTCAATGGCAAGAAGCCCTCGACCGCCCGGTTCACTGCCCAGCGAGATGGATGCAGGGTGACTTCCTCCCTTCGGTGGTCACCCGCCAGGACATCAAGGACTTCGTTTCCGACGAGTTCGTGGCAGAAGGAGCATGGAGGCTGTCGGAGGGAGAGCACGAGCCGGAGTTGCGCAACGGGGAGTGGGTCCTCCTCCTCTCCCATGTCAAAAGAGGTTTCTCTATGCCCCCTCATATGTTCTTTAGATGGTGCTTGAATTTCTTTGGCGCTCAGATGCATCATTTCCCACCGAATACCATCGCATACCTGTCGTCGTTCGTAACTCTGTGCGAGTGCTTCCTGGGGTGTCCTCCCCACTAGGGACTCTTTAAGCACATTTTTACGATTAGATCTCAGACGGTGAAGAAAGCAGACCCGTTCGATGGAAAAAATCATGTGCTTGAGCTGTGTGGGGCTTTAGAAGAGAGCGCAACGTTCTTTCCCCGCCATGACTTTCCTTGAATCTATTAGAGGCTGGCATTCGACTTGGTTCTAATTCAAGGACGTAGCTTCACCCAACATGTCGACTGGCCTTCCCCCCTACACATCTGACCGCCCAGCTGCCCTAAGTCCCTGAAGGTGACTAAAGAGGAACATGATCAGGTGGCGACCTTGGTGGACGCCATGGTGAACTGGTTCTGGGTGGAGTGCCTGGCCTGGATCTGTTAGAGACTTTTCTGACTCGACGGATTCAGCCTCTCCAAGCCAGAGACCACACCATGTGGCATTATGCGGGCCCAGAGGACTCGACCAGGACGCGTCCAGAGGAGGTTCCGCAAACGACTGTCGAGCAGTGGCTTCATAGCATCACCGAGGCATGCGACAACCCTGTGGAAGCCAAGAGGATCCTACCTTACTCAGCCAAAAACCCGCCGAAGAATCTGGTAAGTTGTACTTGGTCGACTGAAGTACTTGTACTGTCGAGTGATACATGTTGATTTTTAGACTGACTTCCTTGTTGCAATTATGGAGGAATGACAAACTTGCACTCTCCAGTTCCCAATGGGAACCAACCTAAAGATGGCATAGTGAGCGAGGGTGGCAGCGTGGATAGCGACGGCCCCTCTGACTCTGAGGACGAATATGAGGAGTCCGGCGAAGAAGAAGTCGAATCACCTCCCCGGCCCAAAGGCCGCACCAAGTCCCGCCAGGATCCGGCAGCTATTGAGGACAGGGCCCTGGGCCTAGTGAGAAGAACCCGAAGCGGAGTCGCCCTTCAACTGTTGAGTCGAGTGAGAGGCTGGCCAAGCAGCCCAAGCAAATCATGACCAAACCTCGCAAGGCTCTGCCTCGCATGAGGATGGTTGTACCTGTCGTCTCCACGTAAGTATTTATTTTCGAATTCTTTCTGTCGACTGTGACCTTGTGTTGTTGCTAACCGAGTGTTGTTCGATCTGTCAAAGCTGCTACGTCTGTAACCTCGCCTCATCGAGACGGAGGGGAGGCGATGGACATTAACACTACTGATGTTGCCACTTCTCATAGAGGTTAATAAGTTCTTGATTCACCCGAATGGGATTCCTCACTTGCAAAAGTTAACACTGTCGGTTGATGTTGCAGATATCATCCAGCTGGAAGACGACGAAGAACACCTAGAAACTTCGCGCACCCGCACCCGAAGAGCTTCATCAGCACAGACGCTTCAACGTTTGACTACAGAGTCCTTCCAAGGGATGGGTGACTCGACACAAATCAGAGCTGAACCTGTAGTGCCTCTGTCCAATGCCCCTCCAGCTGTCTCGACCATCATGACATCGACTCCAACCGGACCTGCTCAGACTGCCTCAGCTGCCCCAACAACTATGCCGATCCCGCCTATGACGGCTTTCTCTCTGCACCGCATCCCCGAAGATCAGACCGGAGCTGCGAAGGAGGCTATGATCCAGGCAGAGCAGATAATGCTGCGAACCAAAGAGGCGTTCGAGGCCAACAAGCTGGCTTACGATGTTAGCGCAGCCCTCCGCACCAATGTCCGAGTAAGTTCGATTGTAAGTACATTTCCGATTGAATTCCTGTATTTTCTTGATTGTTCACCCAGTGGGTGCTTATTGTCCACTCGTAGAATGTTTGAAATTTCTCCACTCGAATAGGTCAGGTCTTAGTCGAATAGGATTTGGATCGATAGTACGTGTGGTACTAGAGTCACTCGACATGTCGAGTGCATTTTTTTCTGATGAGTTACTCGACGGATCGAGTGTTAACCATCTCAGTGGGGGCACTCTGAGTGCACCCACTGGGTGTAGTCCCAGAGACCACTGTCGAGTGCTTGCATCGACAGGGGTCTTAGAGCTTGTCATATGCTTGATACGTTTGCCCTTGGTCGCACCACTCCGCAGCTACCTTGTAAGTTTCATGGATATTATTGATAAACCATGATATGACACTACATAAGGATAGACTGCACTTCACAGAGTGGGGAGGGGCATGTCACTCGGCGGAGAGTGACGGAAGTTTTCTACCACTCGACTGATCAAGAATTGGCGAATCCAGTGGGGCCACGCTAAGTGCACCCACTGGGTGTAGTCCCCGAGACCGCTGTCGAGTGCTTGCACCGACAGGGGTCTTAGAGTTTGTTGTATACGGGATACATTTTGCCTTTGGTCACATCACCCCGAAGCTACCTTGTAGGTTTCATGGATATTATTGATAAACCATGATATGACGCTACATAAGGATAGATTGGACTTCATAGAGCAGGGAGGCGCATCACTCGACGGGTTGGGTGACGGGTGAATGTTCTGACAGGGCTGACCTTGTCGAACGTTTCAATAACCAGTGGGGGCACACTAAGTGCACCCACTGGGTGTAGTCCCCGAGGCTACTGTTAATCACAGACGATAAGCAGTAGTCTTGAAAACTTGAAATCGGGATTTCCGTCGTACGCGTAGTACTGAAGGCACTCGACATGTCGAGTGCATTTTTATTTCTGACGAGTTACTCGACAGGTCGAGTGTTAGCCGTCTCAGTGGGGGCACTCTGAGTGCACCCACTGGGTGTAGTCCCCGAGACCGCTGTCGAGTGCTTGCACTGGCAGGGGTCTTAATAGAGACTATTTTGAATTTGTTTTACGGCACGCGGAGCGCCAGAGCCACTCGACATGTCGGGTGGACTTTTTACTTGAATTCTTCTTCCTTCGGACATTATATAACGCTATTCCAGGGTAATAAGACAGTCATTCAACGGTATTCATTGCCCAGTCGACCGTCCTTGGTATTACTTGCCGATTGAATTTCTTTCTTTTGTTGGTTTCAGAGGGCTTGCAAACTTGGGACGTAGTACAAGGACCTTGAGGATGAGAGGAACCGACTACGTGTGGATCTAGAAGCCTCCAACAATGATATGGAGCGAGCGCATGTTGAACTGAAGTCTCTGGGAGGTAATTACTATCGACTTTTTGTGTCCCCATCTTCACTTTTCATGTTTTGAACCGAGTGCTCTCACTCGAACAGACGTGCGCAATGAAAATCGTCGACTCCAAGTGTGACTCAACAATGTTGTTTCTTTAGATTCCATGAAGAGGGCACTGGAGGAGAAGCACAAAACACAAGCCGACGCCCAACTGGTGGCTAGGGATAAAACCGAAGCTGAAGATCAAAAGCTGACGGCCGCCAAGAAGCTGGAGGAGGAGAACACAAAGTTGAAGCAGGAGCGCCTGGACCTTGTCAAAAGGGCCGAGCAGCTGAACAAAAGGAGCAACGGCCTGGAGATGCACTTGGGCGAATTCTCGAGGAAGATGTACATCATGCTTGACGGTGAGTGATTCTTGTCGACTGAAGTTTGTAAAATCTCTGAAGGTCATAGCTCACCGATTCTCCTCCCATTCCCACTCTTCAACAGAATTCTATTAGGACTTCGAGAAGGAGACAGAGGAGGTTGAGCCCAATCTGGATCCCACTAAGTCACCTGTCACAGACGTGGTGGCCATGAACATGCTCAGACTCAATTTCCGGCTCTAGGGCGTTCAAGCGTATCTTGTCCGACTGAAGTCTGCAATGGAGAGAATTGACAAGGAGCTATGGCCTGAGGACACCCCTCAGCTCGACCTCAACTCCATGATGGCTCGGCTGAATGAACTTCCAAGTTGAGTGCAGGTCTGGAAGAAATCTACTGCTCGCTGCGGGGCCGACGTGGCACTATCACTCGTCAGGGTCCATTGCAGGGGCGTGAGGGAAGAGAAGCTGAAGGAGCTCCGGGTGGTCAACACAAAGAAACTCCAGTTTGAGGACTTCATGGAAACCTTCATCGAAGCAGCCACCAGAATCGCTGACAGCATCAACTTGGACACTTTTGTCAAGCCAGCGAGCCTGTCAGATACTGAAAAAACTTGGTCTTTGGAAGAAATACTTTTATTCGCCTCGGTATGCCGAGTGGAATTGTATCCCTTAAAACTTCATTCAGGCCTTAGGCCTGAGCACATTTGCTTCTTTACAAAAAGTTTATCCGCGATTTAACCTTTGGATTTTATTCGTATTTAGCTTTCAATCGTTTGTTCGACTGAGTTTGTTTTTAGGCTTAGGCGAAAACATGTTCGCAACTAAGCCCCCGAGTGTGAGGATTGCTCACCACTTGGGATATTTTTGATCCCAAGCGAAGATGAATTCGCAAATAGGTCGTAGAATGAATGGATTACTATCCACTCGACAGGCTTTTTAACTTAGGCAAAACGTGTTCGCAGCTAAGCCCCCGAGTGTGAGGATTGCTCACACTCGGAGTAGATTAGAACTTAGGCGAATGTCGATTCGCAGCTAAGCTGTCAAGTGAATGGACTGCTATCCACCTGACAAGGTTTTAACTTAGGCGAAACGTGTTCACAGCTAAGCCCCCGAGTGTGAGGATTGCTCATCACTCGGAGTAGTTTAGAACTTAGGCGAATGTTGATTCACAGCTAAGCTGTCGAGTGAATGGACTGCTATCCACCCGACAAAGTTCTTAACTTAGGCGAAACATGTTCGTAGCTAAGCCCCCGAGTGTGAGGATTGCTCATCATTCGGAGTAGTTTAGAACTTAGGAGAATGTCGATTCGCAGCTAAGCTGTCGAGTGAATGGACTGCTATCCACCCGACAAGGTTTTTAACTTAGGCGAAACATGTTTGCAGCTAAGCCCCCGAGCGTGAGGATTGCTCATCACTTGGAGTATCTTTGAACCTAGGCAAAGACGGATTCGCAAATAGGTCGTCGAGTGAATGGACTACTATCCACCCGACAGGGTTTTTAACTTAGGCGAAAGCATGTTCATAGCTAAGCCCCCGAGTGTGAGGATTGCTCATCACTTGGAGTGTTCCCAAGAATGAAACTGTATGATTGGAATTGACAATATATATTGCAAAAATTTGAATTGCATTGATGAAGTATTCTTATTACATTACATGAGAGGATTTTTCTGTCTCAAGTATAAAAAGGCCGGAGCAGATCTGCATTTCAGGCTCATGGCTCGTCTATTCGCTTCATGAGATTGTACAGATGATAGGCTCTGTTGTTTAGCACCTTAGTGATGACGAAAGGACCTTCCCATGCAGGAGAAAGCTTGTGAGGTCGGTGTTGATTCACTCGAAGCACCAAGTCTCCCTCATGAAACGACCAACTCTTGACATTCTTCGCATGGAAGTGCTGCAGGTCCTACTGATAGGCAGTAGTCTGGATCAGAGCCATCTCTCGTTCCTCCTCCAGATGATCTACACCGTCTTGCCTGGCCTGTTTAGCTTCAGCCTCATAATACAGCTCCACCCAAGGAGAATTGTGAAACAAGTCACTCGGCAATACGGCTTCAGCACCATAGACCAGGAAGGAAGGAGTCCGTCCAGTCAACTGATTTGGAGTAGTTCTCAGGCCCCACAACATAGACGACAGCTCAGTTACCCAGGCACCAGCGGCATGACCCAGGTCACGCATGAGACGAGGCTTAAGACCTTGCAAGATGAGGCCATTGGCTCGCTCGACTTGCCCATTGGTTTGTGGGTGAGCGACAGATGCATAATCTACCTGAGTGCCCTGAGATGTGCAGAAGTTTCTGAACTCTTCCGAGTCAAAGTTGGTGCCATTATCGGTGATAATGCTGTGAGGAACGCCATACCGGAAAATTATCTCTCTCATGAATGTAACCGTCGTACGGGAGTTCAATTTCTTGATGGGCTTGGATTCTATCCACTTAGTAAACTTGTCGAGTGCAACAAGCAAATGAGTGAAACCACCTTTTCCGGTCCGAAAGGGACCAACCATGTCGAGTCCCCAAACAACAAATGGATAGGCGAGAGGAATTGTCTTTAGAGCAGAGGCTGGCTTGTGTGATAGGTTTGCATAGAACTGGCATCATCACAGTGATCGATGATGTCCTTAGCCATCTCATTAGCCCGGGGCCAGAAGAAACCAGCTCTGTATGCTTTGGCGACAATCGTCCGTGAGGACGCATGATGACCGCAAGTCCCCGAGTGGATCTCGTCCAGAATCATTCGACCTTCCTCGGGGGAAATGCAGCACTGTGTAACGCCAGTTGCACTCTCTCTGAACAGCTGATCTCCCATCACAGTAAAAGCCTTGGACCTGCGCACAACCTGTCGAGCCTCTGTTTCATCTTCGGGGAGCTCTTGTCTGAGGATATAGGCAATGTAAGGCACAGTCCAATCGGGAGTGATAACCAGAATCTCCATGACCAGGTCAATCACTGCAGGGACATCGACTTCTGTCGGGTCAGTGGAACTCAAAGCTTGTGGGGGATCTTCGTTGAAAGGATCTTCTTGAACCGAAGGAGTGTGCAAGTGCTCTAAGAACACACCACTGGGGACAGGCCGTCGAGTGGACCCAATCTTGGATAGCTCATCGGCCGCCTGATTTTTCAGTCGAGGAACATGATGAAGTTCTAGGCCTTCGAATTTCTCTGCCAACTTTTGGACTACATTGCAGTATCCAGTCATAGCGGGGTTCCGAACATCCCACTCTTTCATCACTTGATTCACCACCAGATCTGAGTCACCATAAACCATCAGGCGCTTGACGCCGAGTGACATAGCCATGCGCAACCCATACAAAAGTGCTTCATATTCTGCCTCATTGTTGGAGGAATCAAAGTGAATTTGCAAAACATAGTTGAGCTTGTCACCGCTGGGAGATATCAAGACAACACCAGCACCAGACCCATTCAACATTTTAGAGTTGTCAAAGAACATTGTCCAATGTGTCAAGTGAACTTGGATAGGATGTTGCTGTTCAATCCACTCGGTCATGAAATCCGCCAATGCTTGGGACTTGATTGCTTTTTTGGCTTCGAATCTGATGTCAAAGTGTCCAAGCTCGATTGCCCATTTAGCCGCTCGACCAGATGCGTCTCGATTATTAAAATCTTGGACAAAGGAGCATCAGTGACGACTGAAATCGAGTGGTCTTGGAAATAATGCGCCACCTTCTTTGCTGATAGGTAAATACCATAAACCAGCTTCTGATAGTGTGGATATCTTTACTTTGAGGGGGGACAAAACTTCCGAGACATAATAGACTGGCCGCTGGACTTTATAAGCTTTACCCTCCTCTTCCCACTCGACAGTTAGCACTGTACTGACGACCTGATTTGTGGCCGCAATGTACATGAGCAAGGGCTCTTTGCTGGCAGGAGCGGCAAGCACCGACTGGGTGGAGAGCAGGGCTTTGAGCTCAACAAATGCTGCTTCGCTTCGGGAGTCCACTTGAACGTGTCGGACTTCTTCTTCAATTGATATAAAGGCAGAGCCTTCTCACCAAGAGGAGAAATGAATCGACTCAATGCTGCCAAGCAACCTGTGAGCTTTTGAACGTCGTGCACTCGCATGGGAGTCTTCATTCGGGTAATGGCGCTGATTTTCTTAGGGTTGACATCAATTCCTCTCTCGGAAACGAGAAAACCGAGTAACTCGCCGCCAGGGACACCGAAAGTACACTTGGCCGGATTCAGCTTTATGTCGAATTGCCTCAGATTGGCAAATGTCTCAGCCAAGTCAGTCAGCAGGTCGAAACCTTCGCGGGACTTGACCACTATATCGTCCATGTATGCCTCGACATTCTGAGGGATCTGGTCAAGTAAACATTTCTAAATCATGCGCATAAAAGTAGCGCCAGCATTCTTGAGACCAAAAGGCATAGTGATGTAACAAAAACACCCGAATGGGGTGATGAAGGCTATCTTTATTTCGTCCGGGCCATACAGACGGATCTAATGGTACCCAGAGTAAGGATCCAAAAATGATAAACGCTCGCACCCCACGGTCGAGTCAACAATTTGATCTATGCGGGGGAGCAGAAAATGATCTTTCGGGCACACCTGGTTGAGATGTTTGAAGTCAATGCACATACGCAACGACTTATCTTTCTTTGGCACCATCACAACATTCGAGAGCCACTCGGAGTGGTAAATCTCTCGAATGAACTTGGCTTGCAAGAGACGGGCCACTTCTTCTCCTATTGCCTTGCGCTTCTCTACCGCTGAGCGACGCAAATGCTCCCTGACGGGTTTGGATTTCGGATCCACTCGCAGACGGTGCTCAACCAGCTCCCTGGGAATCCCCAGCATGTCAGCAGACTTCCATGCGAAGATATCCCGATTCTCACGGAGGAACTGGATGAGCTCGGCTTCCTATTTACTATCGAATGTTGATGAAATATTCGTTGGGCAGCAGTAGGATCTGTCGGGTGGATGTGCACCTTCTTCACTTCCCCTGCTGACTAAAATGCCGACTCGGAAGACGGCTTCTTTGCGCGGAGCAAATCAGTAGGGTCAGCAGTTTTCTTGTACTCCTCCAATTCAACCATGGCCATCTGGTGATCGGCGATCTTGGAGCCTTGCTGGAGGCATTCTTCGGCCCGCTGTCGATTGCCGGTGACTGTGATCACGCCCTTAGGGCCTGGCATCTTCAACTTCAGGTACACATAACATGGTCAGGCCATGAAACGTGCATACGCGGGTCGACCCAAAATGGCGTGGTAAGCACTCTGAAAATCCACAACTTCAAACGTCAACTTTTCTTTTCAGAAATTTTTGTCATTCCCGAATGTCACATCCAATGCTATATGGCCGAGTGACTTGGCCTTCTTTCCTGGGATGACCCCGTGAAACTACATGTTGCTTTCACTCAGACGGGACATCAGAATGCCCATCCCTTTCAGGGTATCCGCATAGAGAATGTTCAGGCCGCTGCCACCGTCCATGAGGACCTGTCTAAGTCGAGTGCCCCCCACCATCGGATCAACTACCAGAGCCTGTCGACCAGGAGTGGCCACATGAGCAGGATGGTCTATCTGGTCGAACGTGATAGCGTATTGGGACCACTTGAGGTAGGTGGGGGTGTCTGGCACAGCCATATTGATTTCTCTATTGATGACTCTCAAACGACTCTTGCTCTCGACATCAGCAAAGATCACCAGTGTAGCAGTGACATCCAGGAATGTTTCTTTATCTTCATCTTCATCACCCTTCTCAGGAGATTTATCACTCGGCATTTCCCCCTTGAACTGCTGGATAAGGGTCCAACACTGTCGAGTGGTGTGCTTAGGCAAAATCACATTGCCTTCCTCATCTTTCCTCGTGTGAATTACACACGACTGATCCATGATATCAGTTCCTGACTGATTTTCCCCCTTTCTTGGGGGCATACTGTGCTTTAGCTTTGCCCTTGTTTTTTGACTGAGTCGCCAGTCTTGCTGCTTCTGCTTGAACCGGATCTTCAGCTTTTCGCTTCTGTTTCCGATTGTTATTGCCACCAGCCTCATTGGCGACTATATTTCCATTGCCGCTACGGAGGAGGTCTTCTTCCTCTCCATTGGCGTACTGACTAGCAATTTCCATCATCTCGCCGAGTGAAATATCACCCGTTCGCCCAAATTTCAGATATAGCTCTCTGTATCTCACACCGGCCTTGAACGCACAAACAGCCTCGTGTTCCGACACATTCTCCATTGTATGTTGCAGAGTGGACCACCGCTGAATATAATCTCTTAAAGTTTCATTATGCTTCTGGACACAGTGCTATAAGTCGACCAGACCCGCCGGATGCTTGCAGGTGCCCTCAAAGGTTCGGACAAACGCTCGGGCAAGATCCTCCCGGCAATATATACTGGAAGGAGCCAAGCGATTCAACCAAGCTCGAGCTGAACCATCAAGCATCAGGGACAAGTGCTTCATTGCGACGTTGTCATTTCGCCACCAATTTGCAAGACACTCGGTAATCATCTAACCAAGTCTCTGGCTTCATTTCGCAAGTAAACTTCCCAATCCCTGCCACCAACCTGGAGTTGGGGGGAATCTCTGCAGAACGGATGGCTCTGCTGAAACACCCAGGACCAGAAACCACAGCTGAGCTACCACTCGGAAAATCTCTATTGTGTCCTTCTCTGTGGGCTCTGCCCCTGTCAATCCGCTTCTGAACGAGGAGGTCGCGGGCGTCAAAACCTGCATTCCGCTTATCACTGAAGGAGCGCCTATTGTCCTGGCGCTGTGGCATGTACGGACCACTCCACGGAGGAGTGGGCACTCGATGGTGGTCTTCGCGGTGAAACTGATCTCTGACCTTCTCTTTACGGATACGTCCGCCCCAACGGTGCAAGGGCGATCCAGGGTTGTGCGCCGACTGAATGGTCACCGCCCTAGGTCAATTGCTATGTATCCTGTTGCGGGACTGAGAAACTACTACATTCTGACGCTACGCTGCATCTAACAATGCTCTGATCTGCATCAACCCTCATCCAGCCTCTCACCGTGACAGATGAATGGAATCTGCTATCCTAGCAGCAACAACAACATTTAACACAGGAGTTCGATATACCTCAACATCGTCGTGAGATCCAGTCGGAAACAGCTGTCGCTAACGTCGACTGGGACGTGGCGAGCACTGGCGAGCGCGCTCATCAAGTTCCGCCTGGAGCTCTTCCAGAAGAATGCGCACGGCCTCCAAAGCTTGAGCCTCAGCAGTCGTGCTAACGATGGGAGTATGAAGAACCTCCTCCTCGCGGCATGACTGCCCATTCGACGGACCTCCAGCCTCACGCCTGCCATGGCCAAAGCAAGGCGGTGAACTCTAATGAGAGTCCGCCATCAAGACCTCCGCTGCGGGATCGCAACTTTTGCACTCGAAAGGCACGTCGGACGGATCGGAATCCGACTCGAACATGTCATGAAGGGACTCGGCGGGATCAAGTGTTGCAATCTGCGGAGAAGAAGTTTGACGTGCCACTGCGTGTTTGACCCAGCGCAGAGTCGTGAGCGGCCGGACCGCTTGAGACCGCAAACAGTGAGGGGAGCCGACGAGTAAGGAGTCAAGGGATGATGCAGCAACACGCCGTAGGAACTCGTGCAGAAGTGCGCGGCCCTGCGAACCGGGATTGCCTCGACATCGAGAGGCGCTTCCTGGAGCCATGCCGAATCATCGGCGATGAAGGTGAGCGCTCCGAAACGGATCTTGTGGCCCAGAGCAAAAACACCGCCGGAAGACATGTAGAAGGATGAAAAATGCAACCTCCCCGGAATTCCCTTAGACGCTTGCCCCACGGTGGGTGCCAACTGTCGTGGAACGAGCCTAACAATAGATGGTAGGGTACGTAAGGAGAGGGCAGAGTCCTAGCTATGGCGAGGATGTACAGATGGATGTATGAGTTCAAGCCCCTCTCGTGGAGGTAACAGCCCTACGTCTTAGTGCTCGGTAGCTTATGTCGTGTGGAATGTTGAGATTACAATGGTTGCGAACCCTTGTGCAGGAGGGGAGGGGCGGCTTATATAGTGTTCGCTGCCCCTCATAATTACCCCGCATCTAAGGATCCGATCGTGGGGTTAAAGTCTGCCATTACTCGTAACGTACGTAATAAATGTTACTAATGACGAAGGACTAACGACCGACCGTTGGCCTCCTGATGGTGGCTCCTGCTCTTCTGGTGTCAACTGGTAATAAGGTCTGCCGAGTGCCAGGCGACTGTTGAGTGAAGGAAGAAGACTCCAAGTGGATCGAATATCGAGTTACTTGAACGTCTCATGGAATCCAGTCGGAAGCTTATGCTTGATTTTCAAGTCCTCCAATGTAGTGTCCTTAGATAGGTATGTGGGCCTTGCCTAGGACCCTACCCTAGGTACATGTCCTCATCACCTAGACTCACAAGTCATGCTTATGGGATCAGCCTTACTTCAAAGACCTCCTTTGCCCACACAACATCAGCGTGATGCACATTGAAAAGAATATCGCAGAGGCCATTTTTGGTACATTGTTCGGCATAGAGGGGAAGTCGAAGGATTACCCTAATGCTAGAATCGATCAGGAGGCTCTATGTGATAGACTGTTACAAAACATGCGACAACCGAAAGGAAAATAGAACTGGACAAAGCCAAAGGCATGGTTCAATCTTGGAAGGCCAGCTATAAGGGAAATGATCTTGTGGGTGAAAATGCGGTTGATGTTTGATATGTCTCCAATGTATTTATAACTTTTTATTGTTCCATGATGTTATATTATCTTCTTTGGATGTTTTATACGCATTAATATGCTATTTTATATTATTTTTGGGACTAACCTATTAACCTAGTGCCTAGTGCCAGTTTGTGTTTTTTTTCTTGTTTCTGAGTATTTCACAAAAGGAATACCAAACGGAGTCCAAACAAAATAAAATTCTACAATGATATTTCTTGGACCAGATGAAACCCATCAGACTTGGAGAAGAGGCCAGAAGAGCCACGGGTGGGCCACAAACCACCCTGGCGCGGCCAGGGGGCGCCCCCTAGCTTGTAGGTCCGAGTATTATGGAAGAGTTGAATAAATTTATGAACTTCTATTCTATGGTGAAAACCCACCGAACGTCGTAGTCTTCAAATGTTACTGGTTCTAGCCGAAGGAGACTAGAAGGACTCATGAACATATAGGGCTAGTCAAAATCAAATAGAAGCACCCATTTACATGTTCCCGATGTCTATATTATGGCTCAACAGGCGACCCAAGTTTTCTATCTACCGTGGGCCTGTCAAACTGATCCAAATCTAACAGGTTGGGATGTCGTTTATGAAGTGCTGCCACACCATGAAGAGGATTACGAACCTCACATTAACCCAGACACATATGAAGGAGAAGTCTTCCAAGAAACACGTCTTTCTAAAAAACGTTTCAAGAACCGCTCTACTTCAGACCGAAACATTGAAGTAGACAGTGATAGTGAATCCGACTTAACCCCTGAGCTGAAACAGGAAGAGCCGGAGCAAGAAGAGGTTTGTGTTGTGGATGACATGTCAATGCTTGACCGATTACATAAAGGAGGCCTTCCACATGTTGTTCCCGATAGTGATGATGATCATGCATTTATTGATGATAGTGATGATGATGCATTTATTGATCCCGGAGAATATATAGACGATCAAGCTTATTATTAATTCATGTCAGGTAATCAACTTTTATTATAAACATATATATATATATATATTAGTTCATGTTGGGTATATGATGATACACTTAAATTATATACATATTATTCATGTCGGTATTCAATTTTATGTTGTACTAATTTCGTTTACTTTTTGTCATCGCAGTTGTTGAAAGATGGTGGGAAAGGGTCAAGAGCACTCTGTGGCTCCTTCTTCGTCGGAGGGTGGTGGGATGGGTACTTCCATTCCTGCAAAGTCTCTCTGGAGAGCGTTGATCTTTAGTGTGCATACATCGGTGTCTGCTTCTTCGTCAACCCTCGTGAGAGGAGCCGGGGGAAGAAGAGAGGTAGTAGAGGTACACGTGGGTGAGGAGGCTGCAGGAGAGGCAGGGTGGCTTCTACGCCTTCCTCGCCGCCCCCCTAGCTGATTCACCCGAGCACAGGACTGCTAGGGTGGACCCATATGAGAAGGAGGCTACGCAGACTCCGTTCCACGAGCCTCGGGTCGACGAGCCTTTGACCTACAAGACTCCTGTCCCAGAGGCTTCGTCCCATGATACATCGGAGCAGAGGAGGGATGAGGGAACATCCCAGCAGACCCCATGGGATACCTAGACGAAGGAGCCTAGTGGTCATCCTGATGGTGGCGGGGATCATTTTTCTGATAGCGAGGAGGAGGTGGTTGAGGGGCCACCGTCTACCAGCATGGTAGTATGCGGCTCCTGCCTGTGCCCGTGACCCGCGAGCAGAGGTGGTCGATTAGGCCTGATCGGGAGAAGTAAGTGAATGTACTCTTTTTTAACCTTTTTCCTTCACGTTTTTCCAAATATCTAATGTGTTGGCTTTGTCATACTGCAGGGGTTGGGTTCACCCCAAGGATGCCCGCATGCCCAACAGTGTCCTTGGTGTGATTTACCAGCAAAACTTCCTGAGGTTTGTCATGTTGCCCGGTGAGGATCAGGTTCGAGAGGTAGGATTGACCTGGGAGCACTACTTGGCTGCACCGGCCCTGCCGAAGGAGGGGATTGACGGTGTTTTGTGCCACACGAGGGCGGACATGGTGATCAGACAGTTTTGGCTAATTTCTTCTTTACACAATTAAAAATGAACAATAGCTAGTTATTGTACTAATAAGTGTTGTCTCATTTGTTTGCATACCTTCTACAGGTGTGAGGAGGGATACGAGGAGGCCGCGACAAAGGTTATCGATATCGAATGTAGGCACCTGCTGCAAAACTTACTACACGAGGCTCGGGTGCAGGGTGTTCAAGACTACTATGCCTCGCGGCGTATTAGGAAGGAAAAGTCAACATGCCGCGTAAATAAGATGGAGAAGGAGCATTACATGAAGGTAATTACGTATTCTTAAGGCCTTGTACTTCGTTTCCTTCATTTGATTCGTACGCGTAGCACTCAAATCTCTCTTTATTAAGTTAGGTGCCCCCGAGATGGTGTGCAGATAAGATGGATTGTTTGGAGGCATTGGTGGATGAGTGGTGCTCAAAACATTGACTAGCCGTCCACAACAATGCCAAGGACCAGTGTGCCAAAATGGTTGGTGTGCCACACCATCAAGGGAGCGCCAGCTTAAATCAGTTTGGTCAGAACTGGGTATGTGGTTTGCTTCATGATTCATGCAATTCATTCTTCATACTAGCTTGAGCCCTTTACTAATACTTTGTTCTTCTCTCTCTCTCTCTTTTAGGTGCATCACAATAACATGTCAGTACCAGAGATGTACGACCTCTATGCGATGGCCCATACTGCCTCGTACAAGAAGGTCAAGGCATTCTCCGAGTCTGACCTTGATCATCCCGAGAACTTCACCAACATCTCCTCCCACCACAAAATTGTGAAGTACAGAGACGAGGGGAAGGCGGGGAAACGGGAGGACTTTAACCCTATCCAGGGGCCTATTGTTCCAGAGCTGCTGCTGATATCTAGCAACGGGAGGCCCCATGGTCGATGGCCATTGGAGATGGCCTTATACGTTGTCCTAACACTCTCCGGCAGATCAAGACGCACAAAACGAGCTCTTGTCCTAAGATATGACCTCGTCCATGACTAATCGAGCTCGCCATCGAGGTTAGTTATACAGACTATGATATCTTTCCTCATTACGTTGTGTGTGTGAACAAAGATGGTTACAATGCTAACGAGGAGTTATGTTGCAGGCTGCTATTCAAAAAGAGAGAGAGGCAACACAGGCACTTATGGCGGCGAAGGAGAAGGAGATGGAGGTGAGGATGACTAGGTTGTTGGAGGAGGAGAGGGCATGGAACGATGCATCTCACCAGGCCATCTACGAGCTCTTCGTGGTATGTTCCGTCTTCATATTTGTCAAATCTTGCATTTAATGTTCATTTCATTAATAAATAATATCATTGACTTGTGAAAACCAAATGTGCAGTCTATGTGCAAGAAGACCGGCCAGAGCCCTCCGTCGATGCCAATTATTACCACAACGGGAATGGTGAGTTTCATTTGAATGCAATGATGTTTTGAGTGTCATCATGCTAACGAGACATTGCAAATCATCTTTGGTGCGACATGACTCCCGAGCCGCATCGCACGACCCTTCTCCAGGGCAGCCTTCTCCAAGTGAAACTTTCCCGAGCAACCCCGGTGCTTCACCTCCGTGCTGACAAGAACGGTAAGTTTTTTCTAGTGTTCTGCTTAACAAACGCATAATGAACTATACTTAGCTTATTTACTTCATTCATGACATAATTAGCTTACTTAGGTCAAAAATTGCATAATAACCTTCGTTAGCTCATAAATGTTATATACTTAGCTTATTTTCCTCCAGAGGGACATAATAAGCTTACTTAGCTCCAAAATGACATATTTTACCTAAGTTAGCTCCCAAATGACCTATAGTTATCTTTGTTTCCGCCCAAATAACATGATAATCTTAGTTAACTCAAAAAATGGCATAATTACCTAGGCTAGCTCAATAATGACCTGTACGTACAATACGTATGTCAAAATGGCATTATTAGCTTACTTGGGGTAAGAAATGGCATAATAACCTCGGTAACCTCAGACATGTCATATACTAAGCTTATTTTCTTCCAAAATGGCAAAATAACCTTAGTTTGGTCAAAAATGGAATAATTACCTAGGTTAGCTCTAAAATGACACAAATAAGCAATAAGAATAAGAAAAACAAGAGGAGAAAGAGAAAGAGAACAAAACCCTTCTTCTTCTACTACTATTACTACTACTATACTGTTGCTGCTGCTGCTACTACTACTACTACTACTACTACTTCTTCTTCTTCTTCTTCTTCATCTAACTTTATTATTTCCCATTTTCCAGATTAGATTCAATTCATAGAAGCTTGGATGATGGAGTGCTTGTGGACGATGGACTGCTTGTGTTACTTGTTGTTTTCATTTTGTATCGATGAACAATGTGAAACTTGCTACATATGGATGAAACTATGTATTTATGGAGCAAACTATTGTAATATGGTGAACAATGTGAAATTTGATACTTTCAATTTGGTAAAATTGTTGGTTGATCATGTCGGATCTCGGGCTCCGCAAAACCCAAGGAAGTTCGAACATAGGGGCATGGGTAAAGATCCCCAACAGCCTCACCTCACCTAGGTCACAACTCGATTGTTTAGACAACGAACTCACACGATGATTTACCCAGGTTCCGCCGTTGTGAAGTGTAAAACCCTACTCCTACTTTGGTGGATTGCCTCACGAGGAGGTTTGTGGATGAACTAGTATAGTGATGAGTTGCCTCGTGAGGGCGTTCTGGTGGTCTTGCCTCTCTTCTTTCGTCTCTCTGTCTCGCCCCCCTCTCGACGGTGCAGCCTGGACTCGATTTATAGCGGCTCGGGTCTTCTTCCCTTATCGCTATGGCAGGAAGGGATCCCACAATGGCCAAATTCGAAGGGGGACAAGGGGTACATCTTTATCCTGGCAAAAGGTGGTCTTCGGCTGCAAAGTAGTTGTTGATGATGCAGAGGTGGGCTCGGCGATGACATCCGTCCTGTGGGGCTCGTGGTCATGGTCTCGTTGCACTGGAATGAAAACCTTTGGGGTGCTTTGAGAACCTGCATACGTCCTTGCCCCCTTTGCACCAAAGGGGGAAGCTATACCGCCTCGCGTGCTGGCGTCCGCCTGTCCTGCCTTACGTCATCCCTGGCCTCCCAAGGCCAAGTACTGCATAGAGATCTCCGCCGCTTCGGAGGGGGCCTGAGGAGGCCTATCCCCTGTAGGTCTTGGTGTTGCTTCCCTCGTGAGCTCAGGGCTCTCGCGAGGGCCTTGTCTTGAGCAGGGTCGCGCTGGGCCGTGCTTGGCTTGACGAAGTGGGTCATGCCCTGGGCCGCACACGGGAAGGTGTGGGTACCCCCGTCCCCAGAACGTTGATAGATCATATCCATATGGCAGGGATATTGTTTCTGTGATATATATATAATAGGACAACACTATTCTAATCCCACGAGTAGAATAGTTATTTGGATCACAACCGGCCCTATATAGAGCTCTCGAGGGTCCTCCCGAACTCCAGAACCCGCACCGCCCACTCGTCCACCAATTCCTCCCTAATCCCCAACTTCCCCTGATCTAGTGCCCACAACCACCGCCGCCCCTGGTGTCGGCGCGCCTCCCGTCGCCGGCAACCCGGCCCCGTCGCCGCCCCCATCCCCGATGCACCTCCCCCGACCAGCGTCTCGGCCCCGTCGCCGCCCCCGTCCCCGATGCACCTCCCGCGATCGGCGGCTCGGCCCCGTCGCCGCCCTCCAACCCCAGCGCCTCTACCATTGCTGGCCGCTTGGTCCCGACGTGCCTTCCACCGCTGACCCCCCAGTCCCGACGCGTCCCCAGCCGCCGGACCTCCACCGGCGCCGCACCACCCAACCGCCGCCTTCTCCTCCCCAACCACCGGCACCTCCCCGGTTATGCTGCCACCACGCATCAGCTAAATCCCTTCCGAAATCCCACACGCACCCTCCACCTCGACCACCTTCGTCGCCACACTTCGCCTCGACCACCTCCTATGCCGCCCTCCGCCCCCAGCCAGCCACCTCCACCGCGCCGACCACATTTGCCGCCACCCCTTCCCCAACCACCTCTGTAGCCACCCGCCACCAATCTCCACTCCAAGGCAACCTGCCCTCCCCTCCGACCTGACCTTCCCTCCCTTCAGACGCGACCTTCCGCGCTCACCTCCAGCGCACCCCCGTCCTCCCATCCCACCATGAGCAATCTCTCCTCCAGCATGCCCTCCGAGTAAAAAAATGTGAAGTTCCGGTTTTAGAAGTATGTAAGCTCAAGTACATAAGCAAGATAAGTGCAGAGGAAACAAGAGTTTCATAAAAACAAATAAAAGAGACCATTAAAAACAAAATATAAAAATATAAAAAAAAACAAATATATGCCTGTGAAAATTCTTGAATATAACAAAAAAACAAGAAAAAAAGAGGAAATACTAGCTCTTTGCCGTCTGCCACCGTCAACAAAGGTGACACGTGGCAACCGCGTGTGCAACCTGGGAACGCCAGGCCTGGGGCCATTTTGCCCCTTTGCCGTCTGGGGGCAAACGACAAAGGGGACAGAGACGTGGCCGTCCGTGGGTAGACGACAAAGGAGGGGGCAGACGGCAAAGGGGTGGGGGCAGACGGCAAAGGGTGACATTAGCCACCTAACGGGGCTAATGCCAGTGCTACACCGTCCAGCCTCTTTGACGTCTGCAGGCTGACAGCAAAAAATCTTTGCCGTCCGGAGCCCTGGCAGACGGCAAAGAACCCCTTTACCGGAGTTGACAGTACCGAAACTGTGGCCGTCTACCGGCTAATGACAAAGGTGTTTGCCGTCCGCAGTCCTACCCTTTCCCGTCTGCCATGGCAGACGGCAAAGTGCTTGATTCCAGTAGTGTTGGGTGCTCGTCCGTCGTCACCAATACCTTGCCTCTTTTGTGAGAGGCAACATGATGGCGCGGTTGGACAAGGAGCGGCGGCAGCCTGGAACACAGGCAATCCAGAGCGAGCAATAATAGACCGGCGCCACGCAGACTTTATGTCGGTCCTGGGCGGTTGCCGAGGCAGAGTGGGGAAAGGCGAGCACCCCACGATCCACAGCACGCCGTGCGCCTGGCCTGGCCCGCGAGCTACAAGGGCCAACGTCGCCCCACTCCCCCGTCCAACGGGGTCGCCCGCAACGCGGGCTCGGGGGCTACTGTTAGGCCTCTCGGACTGGGTACCCAGGCCCGTCTACCTGCAGCCCAGGAAGAAAGGACTGCCTTGGGTCTCACATGGTCCACCTACGAGCACGAGAGCAGAACCCTCGCGAGGGGCCATGCCTCGCGAGGCGCACAGCGGCATCAACGAACGAGGGCTTCGCGAGGAGTTGGCCCAACTCCTTCGGGATGCAGAACTGCCAACTGCGGGCCCCGCAAGGCCTCGCAACCCGGATCCCGCATATGGGTGGCATGCATCGTGCCAAACGGTACCAGGGGTAGTGCCAACGGGCACGTGCAGAGAGGTTTTCCTCTTTGGTGATAGACGATCAGCGCCAACAGGCAGGTTCCGAAAGCAAGCCCAATGGTTGCTTTCCTGGCGCAAGAAGATCAAGACCGAAGGCTCGGCAAGACGGAGGTCACCCCCAAGCCCACCAATGCATCACGGCGAGGAGCTTTAACAGGCGAAGACCACCTTTTTTCAGGATAGGCTGCAACCCTGCCCCCTTTAAACTGGCCGTTGTGACAACCCTTCCCACCCAATATTTTCGGTGGAAGAGGACCAAGGTCCATATAAGGAGGGGCTCGGCCATCATAGAAAGGGACAAGTTCTTGGGCTGGAAAGAACACGCATTGTACTCATCTTCCACCTCAAGCAATCCACCATGTAGGAGTAGGGTTTTACACAGCAAGGTGGCCCGAATCTGGGTAAACCGTGTGTGGTCTTATTCGCTTTCCCTAGCTTGAACCACCGGAGAGTCACCTCGAGTAGAGTTGGAGAGCGTGCGCACCCAGTGTTCGAACCTCTCTGGGTCCGCGGAGCCCTGATTCTGACAGATACCCATTAAGAGAAATGGTTTTTTTTGTGTGATAACAAGTGTATCATGTTTTTGCTGATATATAACATGACACATGGTGATTCCTAATTTCATAGTACGAAAGCATTTACAAAGTGATCGTGGAACCTTTACATCAAGGAGAAGGAAAAGTAAGAACAAAACAAGAAGTTTGGAATCTGCTAGGGCACCGACCACATAGAATTTATACAGTACTCAATTTCTAACTACGGTATATATAGATGGACAAAGGCCGGCCGGTTTCACCTGATTATCTGGCTTTTCTTGCATCACATACTTCCCAATTTCAAAGGAAGTACAACACATTTAGATGTTGCTAACTTAACGTATGTAAACTTATAAAGCCTCAACCATCATTTTGTTGTCATTCTCAGCTAGCTGGTTGTTCCTTTCCCACGCTGTTTCTTCATTTTTGATGTGGAAGCGGAATCGATGGCCAACCCTTGGATCTGTTCGATCAACTCTGTATCCAAGGGCCGGAACATAGTCTTTTGTGCCTTCTCCTGCATCAAATGAAACACACGTATGATAAGGCAATATACTTGGAATTTCTCATGGAGTAACTATACAGAGAATAATGCAAAACATAATTAATTGACCTTCCTTATGGAGGTGCACGGGACCCCACAAGCTCTCGGAAGATTCCTCCATTTGTCCTGATGAAACATGAAAAACAACATGTTATCTGAATCAATATTTTTTAGTTAACTTTGATATTCTCCCCCAACCTAATAGAAACAACTTCAATGTTTGCCCATACCTTGAGATGTGTTGGGTCTCGAACTGATGATGAGAAGTAGCGACTCTTCACCATAGTCCGTCGCCCAACACCATACGTCCTGACACCCTTAACCAGCTTCCTCACTTCGTCATGTGTCCAATGTTCATTGCTTTTCCGACGAAGAAAATTGATGCCTCCGCTTCCCCAAGGAAATGTCCTTCTCTTGCGAGGACCTCGTAGGCCACGCCACCAGGTTTCCTTTACTATCAGGTCTAAACACCAAACATACACACATTTGCTTGATGAGCTTGCGGATATACAAAAACTGAATCTGTTCACATGTGTAACTGGATATACAAATACTAGACAGGGTAGCATAATTGACAGGGTACCTCCCAGATCATCTTCGGGCTCTTGTGCAACTTTGCTGATTTCCATGCCATCAACGCCATACACATAACTGAAATATTCTTCCACCTGTCATGAATAAATATAAGTGTAAACTACCTTGATTTTGATTTTTAGTGGTGACGATGTAGATGGTTGGATCGTGCCTAGGAGTGTGGTGCCCGACAGAGTTCCTTTACCGAAAAAGGCTTTCACCCCATTTTATATATAAAGCAAACCGTCCGAGCACAATACCCGACAAATGTTCACCACACTCGCGCGCACACACACACAAAGGGACAGAGTTCCTTTTGAGCAAGAGCAATAGGGAAGGACCCTGCTACGCCTGTTTGTTTCATATATACGTGTGGGGGGTGTTTGTAACTTTGTATCCCTTTCTTTGTGGCTTGAGCAGACGATGGGTGATTGGGTGTAGTTACTGCAATGTTCACTACTCTTCCTCTGTCTAGCATAAATATTGTTTTAGAGCAAATGGATAAACATACTACTCAGACATCGAATTGTAATCAGAGATCAGCAAACTACGTAGTGCACTTGGAACGTCCGCAATCAACGTTTGGTCTCCATGTACTCTGGTGCGTGGGAAGAGAGCTAGCTAGCTGAGCAAGAAACGAAATGTACCTGGCTTGGAAGAGGGATGGTAACAGAAGATAGAGGACAACCAAGCGGGTCAGCAAGAATCGGCGCCCAAATCTGCACTTCTTCCGCGGGCTCCATCCAGTGAGCAGCTACCGGAGCACAGGAGCTTCATCTGCAGCCGGAGTTGCAGGACATTGGAGGGAAAACAAGTCAGGACGCAGGACTACCAGATGATGGTGAACGCAGTGCTAGCAATGCGCAGTAGCAGATGAGATAACCACAGAGTTAGGACCCCTCCCGTGCATTCCCAAGTCCCAGCTAGCCTATGGAGTTCTCGAACTAATGACGAGAGGATTACCCGGCCAACGGAGACTGGCGGCGCGCTTCACGTGACTCGCCGGCAGGGGTCGGGGGAAGCGGCGGAGAACCGTCCAGCAGGCCTGTCGTCGTCGAGGCAGGAGCGCCGGACGCGGAGAGGAGGAGGAGGAAGAAGCGCGAGAACAGTGGAGTAGCTAGGTGGCTCTGGACTGGAGTGATGGCCCTCTGTTCTCTGCCGGTACTACATTCTCCGTCCGTCGGGGTCAAAAAAGAGGGACCCAGACATGGGATAGCGCGTGTCGTCCTCAAGCGACCAAAGGACCCACGAAGTCTTTGTTTACCAGGGCAAATCTGCTGCTGCTGCTGTAGATCAGCTTTCCTTCCATGGATTAATGGACATAAAGAATTGCAGATCATCTTTCTTTCCAATTTCCATTGCTTGCTCTGTGGGCATGGAAACTTGACCATCACAATGGCTAGTTCACCTACACACATGACGAGGAAACTTCCCGGAAGTTCCTGTCCATTGATCCAACCCGCGTAGGCCTCACACCCGTACGTGTGGGATGATACCTCGACGACCGGCGACGGCAGAGAACCTTGTGTGCGTGCGTGCGTGCGTGTGTGTGTGTGTGTGTGTGTGTGTGTGTGGAGAACGAGATGGGTACACGTAAGTAAGGTACCTCGACGACCGGCGACGGCAGAGAACCGTGCGTGCGTGCGTGCGTGCGTGCGTGTGGAGAACGAGATGGGTCCACGTAAGTACGTGTATAGCCAAAAAGTTAATACTGTAGTTAAGCTGACGATGTTTGGTTGCACGTGTGACGTCACAAAAGTATGGCTTCTCATGTGCGCTTGGCCTCATCATTAATTAAGTCTTCACTTTAGAATTGGGTATTCGATTTTGACCAAGTCAATAATTTCTCAAGGAGCTTTCGTATTTAATTTTGTTAGTCCATGTTTCTTTTTATTAACATCTTTCGTTCAATTGAGGTGTTTAATTTTGGATTTGTTTAAGATTTTGACTGAGCCATCAATTTTCTTAAATCAATTAGCAACAACCAGCCTATAAAAACGTATCAATAATTCACACCCTTCCACCACCTAGAAAAAAGAAGCATCACCGTGTGATATTATACTATCAATATAGTATATGCAGCCACCAACAGATAATTTTTTTCATATAAATATATGTTGGTTAGCGGATAACATAAAATCACACCAAAAAAAACGTTAGATCACCGCATTATAAAAAAGTATACTCCATCATCTCTCCTGCCTCCATACTTAATATTCTATCAGTTCCAAAATGATAGGGATATTAGTTTTATGGAAGGTCAAATTTCTTTAACTTTGACCAAGTCTAGAGCAAAATATATTGACATCCACTATATTAAAAAGAACTATGGAAATTAATTTCATGATGAATCTAATGATACCAATATTATGCATTTTGATATATTTTTCAACAAATTTCATCAAACTTAAAAAATTGACTTTAAAAAAATACACCTTATATTTTTATATTTTGAAACACGGTGAGTATTTTTTTTCTTCTAAGAAACCCAACAACACCAACAACGCAGCAAAGCACGCCTAACTCTTCTAGTCTAGTATAGCACTGGTTTTGAAGAGTCCACATGCAATTGAGGTCTTCAATTAAAACTGGGTCACCCGATTTTGATCAGTTCAACAATTTCCCAAGGAGATGGAATCAAGTCATTCATCTACCTACGTAATACATCATGCTTCCTAAGTTTATAAGCCTCTTAGTCAAGTGAGGTCTTCAATTTAAAATCTGGCCACTCGATTTTGACTAGGTCAAAAAATTCTTAATGAGTCCTTCCATTCGATTTTTAATTCACTACACTCTAATTTCGAAGCTCTTCCATTTGATTGAAGTACTCAATTTTGAATTTAGTTCATATTTTGACCGGGTCAACGGTTTGTACAAATCAATCAATAACAATCATCATATAAAAAGATATCAACCCCATGCGTCCTCATAGCACCTAAAAAAAAGAACCGCAAACATGTGATGTCATAACACAAATATAGTACATGCAGCCATTGATGTAGATTCTTTTTTCCACATAAGTATGGATTGATTAGCAGATAACCTATAATCACACCGCGAAAGGTCCACCAAGAAACCGCATTATAAATAAAAATAGAATGCACTCTACCATTTCGCCAACTCGCCAAACAAAATACTCCGCCGGTTCCAAAATATAAAGTGTATTAGATTGTTTGAAAAGAGAAAATTCTTTAACATTGAACAAGCTCAACGTCAAGAATATCGACATCCATAATACTAAATAAATTAATATAAAAATTTGTCTCAGGACGAATCGAATGATGCCGATTTGATATTATCGTTATTGATATATTTTTTACAAATTGAATGAAACTTAAAGAGATTTGGCTTTTTAGAAAACTAGTGCATCTAATATTTTAATATAGAGGGAGTAAAGACATTATGAAAACACAATAACATCAATAGCATAGCAAAGCGCGTCCAACTCTTCTAGTACATGTAAACTCTGAACCAGTAAGATTCAATGTGTGTTTGGCCTGGTTGCTTCCTACTGGTGGGCTTGATTCATCGATCAATGGGTTTATGAACTGTTAGTTTACTCGATAGATGAATTAAAACACAAATACACGATCTGGCTGGCCAACTAGCAATCAACATTTTCCTAAAAACCAATTGCTAAGAAAAATAGCGATTATAATTTCCAAAATGCCAGAAAGACTAAACAGTTGTGAAGTCGTGATAGTTCGAAAGAAGAACAAGCCGTTATTCATCAGCGGCTACTAGCGACGCTAGGACGATTGTGCCTAGTATGCATAAAGCGCCGAAGGAGAGCAAATACATAATGAAGTGGTTCAGAATTGAAACTGAACTTGATTTTGAGGCAAACTTTGTTGCCGCCGACCTTGATAAGCATACACTATTAGAGTGATCTCTTGTTGTTCAAATTAATCAGTTAGTTTTGAATTTTGTTTGTACTTGTCAAATGAAAATAATATATATCTTGTACTCTTCTATAAGTGTATTATATACCGTCACTACCGGACTGACCGGCATAGATGCGAATCCTGTCGGCATAGGCCTATTCCGATTGTCATAGTGAGTATATGTTTTTTCTTCACAAACTCTTCCACACCTAAAAGAGCTATATCTGCCTTGGCCATCGCAACATAGAACATTTGAGATGTGAACTCATTTCATAATTTAATTCACACCCGTGTGTAGGATGCTCCCCGGAAGGCCGGAAGATACCTCGACGACCCACGATGGTACAGTAGAGAACCTTTTGCGTGCGCGTGTGCCTGCGTGCGTGCGGGTGTGGACTTGCCTGAAACCAACGAACTGCATCCACACTGGTACGTGTACATCCAAACAAATATGATTAACTAACACCAAGCCCGAGCTGATTATTTAAGTTGGTAATGTTGGGTTGCACGTGTGACGTCACACCAGTACGGCTTCTCATGTGCTTTTGAGTCTTCATCGATGTGACACAAGAAACAAGACAATATCGCCCTGCATGCCGAGTACGAATGAGCGAGTCAAGGATGCGGTCCATGCAACATACTCCCTTTGTTTCTAAATATAATTTTTTTAAAGATTTCACTAAAAACTATATACGGATGTATATAGACGTAATTTAGAGTGTTGATCCACTCATTTTGCTTCGTATTTAGTTTGTATTAAAATCTTTAAAAAGACTTATATTTAGAAACGGAAAAAGTAGAACATTTGAAATGTGGACTCAATTCATAATTCAATTCCCTAAATCTTAAGAACATCTCCAACATCTTCCCTTAAACAGATATAATATTTGTCTAGACTAGTACGCCTACATGAATATGGAAGCTTGTCATCCAGCACTGTTCTCTAAACGCACGCCCTCTATTTTTTTCCTCTTATATCAGCAAGACCCAAAATAATAATATAATGGAGCACAGTTCGACCATAAATAGGTTGCAAATGTTTTAGTACAACAATAGTTCAAATTTAAATATTAATCCGAGATGATCAGATGTTCAACTACTTTTCGAATTTATTGATTCAAAATTCAACGATATTTGAGTCTGAATCGACAAAAGTCCTCCCACGCACCCTTGTCTTTGAGATGTATGAATGTAAATGGTTTGTCCTCGGTCATGTAGTACATCAAGGTAGCGAGTCTGGACTATACACGGTGATGATTATCAAGTTGAAATATTAAGTGAATCAATGAATTGACCAACATGTCGAGTAACAAGAAGCAAAACTTACGATCTCGATGGTTGTAGATCCTGATGGCCACATTGTCTCCACTCGTGCAATCTTCACACAATACATCATGACATCATTGAAGATGGTGTACAATTGTTGGGCCAGCGACTTCACGTTGCGATATGAATCACATGTGTGTTGTAGGCGTGCAAAGTGCTTTTGCTTAAGAAACAAAGACCACAAGTTTTTCCACACACAAAGAACTATCCCCTTGCCTCATGCCTACAAAGTCCGCAGATATGACTTTCCAGGCATCACATAACAATTCATCACAATTCATCATATACCACTGAGCACCCGTCACCTTGCTTATTCCAGAAAACAACGAGAAGTTCAACATACAAAACTATGGAATTTGATTGAACACTTGCCAAGGTGTCCGCCATGAACGAGGTCCAGTGAACGGAAGGTACCTGACTACGACGGATCGTGGGTGGACTGCGAGATAGACTAAGGTGGGCATGAGTGTTGAGTATATGTATTTTGTTGCATGTATATTGTGTTATGGTCCACATCCTAGTTATGTATAGTTGAGGTTGAGGCCTACCCTGTACTTATATATACGTGTACCGGCACCCAATCAATACAACGATAATTGTATTTCCTTCTACAATGAGCTTAGGTGGGGGTTGTGGATGTTAGAGGATGGCTGGGCGGCGGCCGAAGAGGTACAACGACGACGTCAGATGAGGAGGGTGAGGATGCAAAGTAAGGGAAGAACGAAGGCATAGTGGGAAAAAGTGGATCCGAAGGGAGATTTGAGTGGGTTTCGGAGTCCTACGTGGCAATAGTTAAGATTCTCACAAAGCCCCTTCGGTTTGCTTCCGGATTACGGGAATTCGAACAATCAGACTGGTCTATAGACCAATGGGGTACCACATTGAATGGAAAATTGCGTCAAGACAACTTGGTGTAGATGGTTGCGAGCATTTTGGGGGTCCGTGTTGGAGATGCCCTTATCCTCAATCTTTTAATTCCCCACTTTGTAGGGAATCAAACTTTTTCTTCATCTAGCTAATCCAAAAAAATTAATCTCCAATTTTTTTTTATAAATTCACCCTGAATACAAATTCCAGTCACATATATATTGCAACAATATATTGTTTCGAGACTTGAGAACTCAAGTACACACAACTCAAATAGGTAAGCAATCTGGATTTACCGAACGGCCAGGTATCTTCATCAGTGGGATCCCTCGAGTACTCCGGTACAAAGTTCTTTGATCATGGCTTTGGTGAATTTGCTCACACCTCGAGGACGAGATCTTCACCAATATGTATATATTCATTGATGGCCTCGGCCACACATCCACATGCAAGCACTCACATGACCAATGTAATCTTAAACAATGGACTTGCACTTGATAGAAGTAAGACTGTTCTTACTTGTCGATTATGTTAATAAAAGCCTATAAATATATTCCGTTGTACATGTCATTTATTTAATTCTTTTTGAAGAGTAAACAATCCCATAATGCACTGGTGCATGCATACATCTCAATTTTATGACACGACACGACCCATATCCTATCCTATAACAATAAGATTGATGCCAACTAACTATCTTTACTGAGCATGCAAATTTGCAACCTCATCGCAATTGAAACTACAAGGTCCATCGACACCTCTTTTTCCTGCATCACCTTCTATTTATGATGTGTTTTATTTACCATTCGATAATTTTCGGAAAACATTACCCATTGACTTATCATATTGGTTTTGTTTGATCAATGTAACCATCATAGATAATCACACATTTGTCCATGACTAAAAACTTATCTAGGCAGTTTAGTTCCTCCGTTTAATCTCCCAATGATTTATTCCTATCCATAACATAAAACATTGCAAAATAACCTTTACAACAATTTCGTATTAGGTTTTAACTTTGCATGTTAGAATTTCCTTTCTTTCTCTATTTTTGTGTGGAAAATATCTTTTATTCTCTCCTCAGAACGCCTATAAAGTTCTCAAGGATTCCCACCGCAACATACCGGGGTATCTTCTAGTTTTCATAGTAAGAAGTCATTTGCAAGGTAATCGTTTAACCTTTACAACAAAGGGAAGGAAAACTAAGAATGAAGCAGGATGTTTGGAATATGCTAGAGCACCGGTCACACAAAATTTCTACCTACGGTATATATGCAAGGACAAAGGTCGGGCTAGTTGCACATGCTTCTCTGGCTCTTCTTACATAATATATGCATATGCTTCCCCACTTCAACAAAAATAACATTTTCAAATGTTGCCAACTTAACTTATGTAAACTTATAGCTTCAAGCATCATTTGGTTGTCATTTCCATCCGGTTTGTTCTTTCCCATGGCATTTCTTCATTTTGGATGACAAGGCTGAATCGATAGCTAACCCATGGATCTGTCGGATCAAGTTTGTATCTAGGGGCAGGAACATAGTCTTTTGTGCCTTTTCATGCATCAAATTCAACCCATGTATGATAATCCAATATACTTGGAATTCTTCATGGAGTAACTTTAAAAGAATACAACATAAGTAATATGACCTTCCTTTTGGAGGTGCACGTGACCCCAGAAGCTCTCAAAAGATTCCTCCATTTGTCCTAAAACATGAAGCAACATGTTAGATGAATCAATGTTTTTTTAGTCAACTTTGACATTCTCCTCCAACAACCTAATAAAAACAATTTGAATGTGTTCCCATGACGTCTAAACATACCTTGAGATGTGTTGGGTCTCGAACTGATGATGAGAAGTAGTGACTCTTCACCTTAGTCCATTTCCCAACACCATATGTCTTGACACCCTTAACCAGCTTCTTCACTTCTTCATGTGTCCAATGTTCTTTGTTTTTTCGACGGTGAAAATTCATGCCTCTGCTTCCCCAAGGAAATATCCTCCTCTTGCGAGGACCTCGTGGGCCACGCCTCCAAGTTTCCTTTACTGTGAGGTCTAAACACCAAATATGCATACATTAGCTTGGTTATATATCTTGCGAAAATACAAACTGAATCTATTCACATGCCTAACTGGAAATAGATAGGATGGAGTCATTGACATGGTACCTCCCAAATACTGCTGGCGCCACTGCTCGCCTTCAGGCTCTTGTGCAAATTTGTTGATTTCCATGTCGTCAACACCATACAGATAATTAAAATACTCTTCCACCTGTCATGAATAAAAACAAGTAGTATATCTTGATTTCTGTTTTTAGTGGTGAGGATGCATATGGTTGGACGACAATGGGTTTGTGAGTGTAATGCTCACTACTCTTGGTATGTCTAGCATAAACATGTGAGAAGGGGACTAGCTTTTTTTTTTAGAAGGGAACCAGCTGATTAAGAAAGGAAATGTGGGGAGTACCTGACTTGGAAGAAGAACAGTGGCAGAAGATGGAGGCCAATCAAGAGGGTCAGCCAAGATGGGCGCCCAAATCTGCACTTCTTCAGCGGGCTCCATTGGGTTCATGGCTCAGTGAGCAGCTGCCAGCCACAGGAGGCCAGGAGCAATCTGCAGTAGCAGGTGAGATGGCCACGAAATCAGGAGGTCGCTGTAAATTTATTTATTTTGAGGGAAGGAGGTCACTGTAATTAATCCTACTTAGCAATGTACGGGTGATTTTCACATCAATAATGGCACATGCGTTGTTGGGTTATTGACTATAGGTTGTAGTTTCCACCTGGCTTGTTGGAACTTTGACACAAATCAAAAACTACAAAGTACGCACGTAATGGCACAAGAACTTTTGAATCCAGTTAATGTAAAGATGAACTGACTAGCTAGCTGCTAGCCACAGCATTGTCTTGGAAATTGGAATGATCTCCGTACGTAGATCAGCTTTTCTTTCGATCGATTCCACTTCGCTATCACTTGTACAGATCGTCGTGCGCTTTGTTCCCGTCACTGTCGTCATTTATCCCGGCCGTCCTTTTCTAGTTTTCTTTGTAGCTTAGCTAGCATGCACTGCTAGAAAAAACATACCTTTCGTCTCAAGCATTAGTCCCAGTCTGGTTACGAGTCGGTATTAAAGATGATATTAGTCTCGGTTCGTGTCGGCTCCAACGGCTAGGAGCAGGGCGACCTTTAGTACCGTCTCGTGACACGAACCGGTACTAAAGGGGGCGTGGTAGGCTTTTGGTCAGACTTGGGTCCCGTGTGCATCTTTAGTACCGGTTGGTGACACCAACCGGTACTAAAGGTCCCTTTAGTATCGGTTGGTGTCACCAACCGGTACTAAAGACTTCTTACATATACGCTTCGTCATCAGCCGGTACTAAAGACTTCGCATTTGTTGTTGCATTTACATATTTTAGATAGTTGTATGTTGTTTGATGAGATGTATGTATGAACTATAAGTATGTATTATTTGCAGTAATAACATTTGGTCACTGCTAGCTCTACTTTGGTTGTAATGTGATGATGAAGTTGTATTAATTTGGTCACTTCGATGTTGTGTAGTGAACATGAGCCGGCAATGGATGTACGATGACCGACTAAGTCTAGGGTTTCTTAATGGTCTGCATGATTTTATTCGTGTGGCTAAGGCAAACAAGAAGAATGGTTTCATGTGTTGTCCATGTCGTGACCGTAAGAATGATAAGAATTACTCTACCTCAAAAACCCTTCACTACCACCTGCCGAAGTCCGGTTTCATGTCCGTCTATAGCTGTTGGACCAAGCACGGAGAAAGAGGGGTTATAATGGAAGACAATGAAGAAGAAGAGGATGATGACAACTATCTTTTCGCCTCTACAACAATGGGGGAAGCTGAAGAAGAGGCATCAATGGGAGAAGCTGAAAAAGAGGCATCAGATGAGCCCGCTGATGATTTGGGTCGGGTCATTACTGATGCAAAGAGAAACTGCGAAAGTGACAAGGACAGGTTGAAGTTGAAACGCATGTTAGAGGATCACAAGAAACTATTGTATCCAAATTGTGAAGATGACCAGAAAAAGCTGGGTACCACGCTGGAATTGCTGCAATGAAAGGCGAAGAATGGTGTAACTGACAAGGGATTTCAAGAATTGCTGATAATGATAAATAAGATGCTTCCAAAGGATAACGAATTGCCTGAAAGTACATACGAAGCAAATAAGCTTTTTTGTCCTCTAGGATTAGAGGTACAGAAGATACATGCATGCCCTAATGACTGCATTCTCTACCGCGGTGAGGAGTATGAGAATTTGGATGCATGCCCGGTATGCGGTGCACTACGCTATAAGATCCCCCACGATGACCCTGGTGATGTGGAGGGCGAACGCCACAGGAAGAGTGTTCCTGCCAAGGTGATGTGGTATGCCCCTATAATACCACGGTTGAAACGTTTGTTCCAAAACAAAGAGCATGCCAAGTTGTTGCGATGGCACAAAGAAGAACGTAAGAAAGATGGGATGTTGAGAGCACCCGCTGATGGGTTGCAGTGGAGAAAAATCGAGAGGGAGTTTGAGGACTTTGCAGCTGATGCAACGAACTGATTGTTTGGTCTTAGTACAGCCGACATGAATCCTTTTGGGGAGCAAAGCTCCAGTCACAGCACCTGGCCCGTGACTCTATTTATCTACAAACCTTTCTCATTGGTTGTGCATGAAGCGGAAGTTCATTATGATGCCAGTGCTCATCCAAGGCCCTAAGCAACCCGGCAACGACATTGATGTATACCTAAGGCCACTAGTTGATGAACTTCTACAGTTGTGGGAAAAACCAAGTGTACGTATGTGGGATGCGCACACACAGAAGGAAATTGACCTACGAGCGTTGCTGTTTGTAACCATCAATGATTGGCCTGCTCTTAGTAACCTTTCAGGACATACAAACAAGGGATACAATGCATGCACGCACTGTTTAGATGATACTGAAAGTATATATTTGGATAAATATAAGAAGAATGTGTATCTGGGACATCATCGATTTCTACCGATCAAGCATATCTTAAGAAAGGCAGGCAACCATTTCAAAGGTGATCCAGATAACCGGAAGAAGCCTGGCCTCCGTACTGATGAATATATATTTGATATGGTCAAGGATTTACAGGTAATCTTTGGAAAGGGTCCTAGCGGACAATCTGTTCCGAATGACGCCAACGGACACGCACCCATGTGGAAGAAGAAATCTATATTTTGGGAACTTGAATATTTGGAAAGCCCTAGAGGTCCGCAATGCAATCGACGTGATGCACATGACAAAGAATCTTTGTGTGAACCTGCTAGGCTTATTGGGCGTGTATGGAAAGACAAAAGATACACCGGAGGCACGGAAGGACAAGCAAAGAATTAACGAAAAAGACGACATGCCTCCAAAGCAGTATCAAGGTCCTGCCAGCTACGCTCTTACGAAAGAAGAGAAGGAAATACTTTTTGAATGCCTGCTCAGTATCAAGGTCCCGTCTGGCTTCTCGTCGAATATAAAGGGAATAATAAATATGGCAAAGAAAAAATTTCAAAATCTAAAGTCTCATGACTGCCACGTGATTATGACGCAATTACTTCTGGTTGGACTTATGGGGCTTCTACCGAAAAATGTACGATTAGCCATTGTGAAGCTATGCGCATTCCTCAATGCAATTTCTCAGAAGGTAATCGATCCAGAAATCTTACCAAGGTTACAGAATGACCTGGTCCAATGTCTTGTCAGTTTCGAGTTGGTGTTCCCTCCATCCTTCTTCAATATTATGACGCACGTTCTAGTTCACCTAGTCGAAGAGATTAACATTCTGGGTCCTGTATTTCTACACAATATGTTCCCCTTCAAGAGGTTCATGGGAGTCTTAACGAAATATGTTCATAACCATGCTAGACCAGAAGGAAGCATCACCAGGGGATATGGAACAGAGGAGGTTATTGAATTTTGTGTTGACTTTGTTCCTGACATTAAGCCGATTGGTCTTCCTGAATCGCGGCATGAGGGGAGACTCGGTGGAAAAGGCACACTAGGAAAGAAAGAAGCAATAAATATGGACGAGCATTGTTTCACTCAAGCACACTACACGGTTCTACAAAGTTCCACCTTGGTGACTCCATATATCGAGGAACACAAGGATATTGTACGGTCCAAGAACCCGGAACAGTCTGACCCCTGGATTGAACGTAAAAACATGGAGACTTTCGCCGGTTGGTTGCAAACAAAGCTCATCAATGACAACGATGTTCCAGATGAACTGTACTGGTTGGCCAAGACACCAAGTTCGACTGTATAGACTTTCAAAGGGTACGAGATAAATGGGAATACATTTTACACGATCACCCAGGATAAAAAGAGCACCAACCAAAACAGTGGTGTCCGCTATGATGCAACCAACTTTCAAGACACATATTATGGTTACATAGAGGAGATATGGGAACCGACCTGATCTTAAGGTCCCTTTGTTTCGGTGCAAATGGGTCAAATATACTGGAGGCGGGGTACAGGTAGACCCGCAGTACAGAATGACAATAGTGGATGTCAACAATCTTGGGTACATAGACGACTCATTCGTCCTAGACAATGATGTGGCTCAGGTTTTCTATGTGAAGGACATGTCTAGCAAACCAAGGAGAAAAAAATATAAGGAAGCGAATACATCATACGATGAGCCAAAGCGCCACATAGTTCTTTCTGGGAAAAGAAACATTGTGGGAGTGCAGGACAAGACAGACATGTCAGAAGATTATGAAAAGTTTCATGAAATCCCTCCCTTCAGAGTGAAGACTGACCCAAGCATCCTGTTAAATGATGAAGATTCTCCACGGTTACGACGCAGTCATAAGCAAGGGACAAACACGCAGAAAAAGTCTTACACCGCGAGATCCCACTCTGGGATGTGACTGGCTTCATCGTCATCACTTTCTATGTGAAGGACATGCATGCATTTTCTAGCATGGTATCTTTGTAACAGTTTGTACACGAAGTGCATCCAGTTTTTGCCGTAACCCTCTCAACTCTTTCAAAGTTCATTTGTACTGCTTTTCAAATTCCGGGTCATTTAGCTCAAAATAAATCATTAAATGCATGAAAAATATTAAATGAAGTCAAAAAGGTTTGAAAATTGATGATGTGCCTTTGAAAGGTGCATATTGGACACACAAAAAGTATGGAGTTAAAATAAGTTATTAAAAATGAAATCCCTTTGTACTAGATGAGTTTTCGTCCGAAACGCTCATACTTCGAAAGAGATAGCCCAATTTGTACACGAAGTGCATCCAGTTTTTGCCGTAACCCTCTCAACTCTATAGAAGTTGCTATGTGGGTGAAATTATGATGTCATGCCAAGATACAACCTTTTCAGAGTTCATTTGTATTGCTTGTCAAATTCAGGGTCATTTAGCTCAAAATAAATCATTAAATGCATGAAAAATATCAAATTAAGTCACAAAGGGTTGAAAATTGATGATATGCCTTTGAATGGTGCATATTGAACACACAAAAAGTGTGGACTTAAAATAAGTTACTAAAAATGAAATCCCTTTGTAATAGATGAGTTTTCGTCCGAAACCCTCATACTTCGAAAGAGATTGTCCAATTTGTACACGAAGTGCATCCAGTTTTTGTCGTAACCCTCTCAACTCTTTATAAGTTGCTATGTGGGTGAAACTATGATGTCATGCCAAGTTACAACCTTTTCAGAGTTCATTTGTATTGTTTTTCAAATTCGGGGTCATTCAGCTCAAAATAAATCATTAAATGCATGAAAAATATCAAATGAAGTCAAAAAGGCTTGAAAATTGACGATATGCCTCTGAATGGTGCATATTGAACACACAAAGAGTATGGAGTTAAAATAAGTTATTAAAATGAAATCCCTTTGTAATAGATGAGTTTTCGTCTGAAACCCTCATACTTCGAAAGATATTGTCCAATTCGTACACGAAGTGCATCCATTTTTCGTCTTAACCCTCTCAACTCTTTAGAAGTTGCTATGTGGGTAATATTATGATGTCATGCCAAGTTACAACCTTTTGAGAGTTCATTTGTACCGCTTTTCAAATTAAGGGTCATTTAGCTCAAAATAAATCATTAAATGCATGAAAAATATCAAATGAAGTCAAAAAGGGTTGAAAATTGACGATATGCCTTTGAATGGTGCATATTGAACACACAAAAAGTATGGAGTTAAAATAAGTTATTAAAATGAAATCCCTTTGTAATAGATGAGTTTTCGTGCGAAACCCTCATACTTCGAAAGATATTGTCCAATTCGTACACGAAGTGCATCTAGTTTTTGCCTTAACCCTCTCAACTCTTTATAAGTTGCTATGTGGGTGAAATTATGATGTCATGCCAAGTTATAACCTTTTGAGAGTTCATTTGTACTGCTTTTCAAATTCAGGGTCATTTAGCTCAAAATAAATCATTAAATGCATGAAAAATACCAAATAGAGTCGGAAAGGGTTGAAAATTGATGATATGCCTTTGAATGGTGCTAATTGAACACACAAAACGTATGGAGTTAAAAAATTATTAAAAATGAAATCCCTTTGTAATAGATGAGTTTTCATCTAAAATCCTCATACTTCGAACGAGATAGTCCAATTTGTACACGAAGTGCATCCAGTTTTTGTTGTAACCCTCTCAACTCTTGAGAAGTTGCTATGTGGGTGAAATTATGATGTCATGCCAAGTTACAACCTTTTCAAAGTTCATTTGAACTGCTTTTCAAATTTAGGGTCATTTAGCTCAAAATAAATCATTTAATGCATGAAAAATATCAAATGAAGTCACAAAGGGTTGAAAATTGATGATATGCCTTTGAATGGTGAATATTGAACACACAAAGAGCATAGAGTTAAAATAAGATATTAAAAGTGAAATCCCTTTGTAATAGATGAGTTTTCGTCCGAAACCCTCATACTTCGAAAGACATTGTCCGATTTGTACACGAAGTGCATCCAGTTTTTGCCGTAACCCTCTCAACTCTTTCGAAGTTTCTATGTGGGTGTAATTATGATGTCATGCCAACTTACAACCTTTTGAGAGTTCATTTGTACTACTTTTCAAATTCAGGGTCACTTAGCTCAAAATAAATCATTAAATGCATGAAAAATATCAAATAGTCAGAAAGGGTTGAAAATTGACGATATGCCTTTGAATGGTGCATATTGAACACACAAAAAGTATGGAATTAAACTAAGTTATTAAAAGTGAAATCACTTTGTAATAGATGAGTTTTCGTCCGAAACCCTTATACTGCGAAAGATATTGTCCATTTTGTAGACGAAGTGCATCCAGTTTTTGCCATAACACTTTCAACTCTTTAGAAGTTTTTATGTGGGTGAAATTATGATGT
Organism: Hordeum marinum; assembly: GCA_022496015.1. Lineage (NCBI taxonomy): Eukaryota > Viridiplantae > Streptophyta > Magnoliopsida > Poales > Poaceae > Hordeum > Hordeum marinum. The sequence continues at coordinate 451,512,476 of CM039678.1, read as the reverse complement.
CATGCCAAGTTACAACCTTTTCAGAGTTCATTTGTACTGCTTTTCAAATTCAGGGTCATTTAGCTGAAAATAAATCATTTAATGCATGAAAAATATCAAATGAAGTCACAAAGGGTTGAAAATTGATGATATGCCTTTGAATGGTGCATATTAAACACACAAAGAGCATGGAGTTAAAATAAGATATTAAAAGTGAAATCCCTTTGTAATAGATGAGTTTTCGTCCGAAACCCTCATACTTCGAAAGACATTGTCCGATTTGTACACGAAGTGCATCCAGTTTTTGCCGTAACCCTCTCAACTCTTTCGAAGTTTCTATGTGGGTGTAATTATGATGTCATGCCAACTTACAACCTTTTGAGAGTTCATTTGAACTGCTTTTCAAATTCAGGGTCTTTAGCTCAAAATAAATCATTTAATGCATGAAAAATATCAAATGAAGTCACAAAGGGTTGAAAATTGATGATATGCCTTTGAATGGTGCATATTGAACACACAAAGAGCATGGAGTTAAAATAAGATATTAAAAGTGAAATCCCTTTGTAATAGATGAGTTTTCGTGCGAAACCCTCATACTTCGAAAGACATTGTCCGATTTGTACACGAAGTGCATCCAGTTTTTGCGGTAACCCTCTCAACTCTTTCGAAGTTTCTATGTGGGTGTAATTATGATGTCATGCCAACTTACAACCTTTTGAGAGTTCATTTGTACTACTTTTCAAATTCAGGGTCATTTAGCTCAAAATAAATCATTAAATGCATGAAAAATATCAAATGAAGTCAGAAAGGGTTGAAATTGATGATATGCCTTTGAATGGTGCATATTGAACACACAAAAAGTATGGAGTTAAAATAAGTTATTAAAAATGAAATCCCTTTATAATAGACGAGTTTTCGTCCGAAACCCTCACACTTCGAAAGAGATAGTCCAATTTGTACACGAAGTGCATCCAGTTTTTGCCCTAACCCTCTCAACTCTTTAGAAGTTGCTATGTGGGTGAAAATATGATGTCATGCCAAGTTACAACCTTTTGAGAGTTCGTTTGTACTGCTTTTCAAATTCAGGGTCATTTAGCTCAAAACAAATCATTTAATGCATGAAAACTATCAAATGAAGTCAGAAAGGGTTGAAAATTGATGATATGCCTTGGATTGGTGCATATTGAACACACAAAGAGTATGCAGTTAAAATAAGTTATTAAAAATGAAATCCCTTTGTAATAGATGAGTTTTCGTGTCAAACCCTCATACTTCGAACGAGATAGTCCAATTTGTACACGAAGTGCATCCAGTTTTTGCCGTAACTCTCTCAACTCTTTAGAAGTTGCTATGTGGGTGAAATTATGATGTCATGCAAAGTTATAACCTTTTGAGAGTTCATTTGTACTGCTTTTCAAATTCAGGGTCATTTATCTCAAAATAAATCATTAAATGAATGAAAAATATCAAATAGAGTTAGAAAGGGTTGAAAATTGATGATATACCTTTTAATGGTGCATGTTGAACACACAAAAAGTATGGAGTTAAAATAAGTTAAAAAAATGAAATCCCTTTGTAATAGATGAGTTTTCGTCCGAAACCCTCATACTTCGAAAGATATTGTCCATTTTGTAGACGAAGTGGATCCAGTTTTTGCCGTAACCATTTCAACTCTTTCGAAATTTCTATGTGGCTGAAATTTTGATATCATGCCAAGTTATAACCTTTTCAGAGTTCATTTGTACTGCTTTTCAAATTCAGGGTCATTTAGCTCAAAATAAATCATTAAATGTATGAAAAATATCCACTGAAGTCGGAAAGGGTTGAAAATTGATGATATGCCTTTGAATGGTGCATGTTGAACACACAAAGAGTATGGAGTTAAAATAACTTATTAAAAGTGAAATCCCTTCGTAATAGATGAGTTTTCGTCCGAATCCCTCATACTTCGAAAGATATTGTCCGATTTGTACACGAAGTGCATCCAGTTTTTGCCATAACCCTCTCAACTCTTTAGAAGTTTCTATGTGGGTGAAATTATGATGTCATGCCAACTTACAACCTTTTGAGAGTTCATTCGTACTGCTTTTCAAATTCAGGGTCATTTAGCCCAAAATAAATCATTAAATGCATGAAAAATATCAAATGAAGTCACAAAGGGTTGAAAATTGACGATATGCCTTTGAATGGTGCATGTTGAACACACAAAAAGTATGGAGTTAAAATAAGTTATTAAAAATGAAATCCCTTTGTAATAGATGAGTTTTCGTCCGAAACCCTCATACTTCGAAAGATATTGTCCATTTTGTAGATGAAGTTCATCCAGTTTTTTCCATAACCCTCTCAACTCTTTCGAAGTTGCTATGTGGGTGAAATTATGATGTCATGCCAAGTTATAACCTTTTCAGAGTTCGTTTGTACTGCTTTTCAAATTCAGGGTCATTTAACTCAAAATAAATCATTAAATGCACGAAAAATATCAAATGAAGTCAGAAAGGGTTGAAAATTGATGATATGCCTTTGAATGGTGCATATTGTACACACAAAAGTATGGAGTTAAAACAAGTTATTAAAATTGAAATCCCTTTGTAATAGACGAGTTTTCGTCTAAAACCCTCATACTATAAACGAGATAGTCCAATTTGTACACGAAGTGCATCTAGTTTTCGCTGTAACCCTCTCAACTCTTTAGAACTTGCTATGTGGGTGAAATTATGATGTCATGCCAAGTTACAACCTTTTCAAAGTTCATTTGAACTACTTTTCAAATTCAGGGTCATTTAGCTCAAAATAAATCATTTAATGCATGAAAAATATCAAATGAAGTCAGAAAGGGTTGAAAATTGATGATATGTCTTTGAATGGTGCATACTGAACACACAAAGAGTATGGAGTTAAACTAAGTTATTAAAAGTGAAATCCCTTTGTAGCGGATGAGTATTCGTCCGAAACCCTCATACTTCAAACGAGCTAGTCCAATTTGTACACGAAGTGGATCCAGTTTTTGCCATAACCCTCTCAACTCTTTAGAAGTTGCTATGTGGGTGAAATTATGATGTCATGCCCAGTTACAACCTTTTCAGAGTTCATTTGAACTGCTTTTCAAATTCAGGGTCATTTAGCTCAAAATAAATCATTTCATGCATGAAAAATATCAAATGAAGTCAGAAAGGGTTGAAAATTGACGATATGCCTTTGAATGGTGCATGTTGAACACACAAAAAGTATGGAGTTAAAATAAGTTATTAAAAATGAAATCCCTTTGTAATAGATGAGTTTTCGTCCGAAACCCTCATACTTCGAAAGATATTGTCCATTTTGTAGATGAAGTTCATCCAGTTTTTTCCATAACCCTCTCAACTCTTTCGAAGTTGCTATGTGGGTGAAATTATGATGTCATGCCAAGTTATAACCTTTTCAGAGTTCGTTTGTACTGCTTTTCAAATTCAGGGTCATTTAACTCAAAATAAATCATTAAATGCACGAAAAATATCAAATGAAGTCAGAAAGGGTTGAAAATTGATGATATGCCTTTGAATGGTGCATATTGTACACACAAAAGTATGGAGTTAAAATAAGTTATTAAAATTGAAATCCCTTTGTAATAGACGAGTTTTCGTCTAAAACCCTCATACTATAAACGAGATAGTCCAATTTGTACATGAAGTGCATCCAGTTTTTGCTGTAACCCTCTCAACTCTTTAGAAGTTGCTATGTGGGTGAAATTATGATGTCATGCCAAGTTACAACCTTTTCAAAGTTCATTTGAACTACTTTTCAAATTCAGGGTCATTTAGCTCAAAATAAATCATTTAATGCATGAAAAATATCAAATGAAGTCAGAAAGGGTTGAAAATTGATGATATGCCTTTGAATGGTGCATACTGAACACACAAAGAGTATCGAGTTAAACTAAGTTATTAAAAGTCAAATCCCTTTGTAATGGATGAGTATTCGTCCGAAACCCACATACTTCAAACGAGCTAGTCCAATTTGTACATGAAGTGGATCCAGTTTTTGCCGTAACCCTCTCAACTCTTTAGAAGTTGCTATGTGGGTGAAATTATGATGTCATTCCAAGTTACAACCTTTTCAGAGTTCATTTGAAGTGCTTTTCAAATTCAGGGACATTTAGCTCAAAATAAATCATTTAATGCATGAAAAATGTCAAATGAAGTCAGAAAGGGTTGAAAATTGAGGATATGCCTTGGATTGGTGCATATTGAACACACAAAGAGTATGCAGTTAAAATAAGTTATTAAAATGAAATCCCTTTGTAATGGATGAGTTTTCGTCCGAAACCCTCATACTTCGAAAGATATTGTCCAATTTGTACACAAAGTGCATCCAGTTTTTGTCGTAACCCTCTCAACTCTTTAGAAGTTTCTATGTGGGTGAAATTATGATGTCATGCCAAGTTACAACATTTTGAGAGTTCATTTGTACCGCTTTTCAAATTCAGGGTAGTTTAGCTCAAAATAAATCATTAAATGCATGAAAAATATCAAATGAAGTCACAAAGGGTTGAAAATTGACGATATGCCTTTGAATGGTGCATATTGAACACACAAAAAGTATGGATTTAAAATAAGTTATTAAAATGAAATCCCTTTGTAATAGATGAGTTTTCGTCCGAAACCCTCACACTTCGAAAGATATTGTCCAATTCGTACACGAAGTGCATCCAGTTTTTCTCGTAACCCTCTCAACTCTTTAGAAGTTGCTATGTGGGTAAAATTATCATGTCATGCCAAGTTATAACCTTTTTAGAGTTCATTTGTACTGCTTTTCAAATTTAGGGTCATTTAGCTCAAAATAAATCATTCAATGCATGAAAAATATCAAATAGAGTCAGAAAGGGTTGAAAATTGATGATATGCCTTTGAATGGTGCATGTTGAACACACAAAAAGTATGGAGTTTCAATAAGTTATTCAAAATAAAATCCCTTTGTAATAGATGAGTTTTCGTCCGAAACCCTCATACTTCGAAAGATATTGTCCATTTTGTTGACGAGTGCATCCAGTTTTTGTCGTAACCCTCTCAACTCTTTATAAGTTGCTATGTGGGTAAAATTATGATGTCATGACAAGTTACAACCTTTTGAGAGTTCATTTGTACTGCTTTTCAAATTCAGGGTCATTTAGCTCAAAATAAATCATTAAATGCATGAAAAATATCAAATGAAGTCAAAAAGGGTTGAAAATTGACGATATGCCTTTGAATGGTGCATATTGAACACACAAAAATTATGGAGTTAAAATAAGTTATTAAAATGAAATCCCTTTGTAATAGATGAGTTTTCGTGCGAAACCCTCATACTTCGAAAGATATTGTCCAATTCGTACACGAAGTGCATCTAGTTTTTGCCTTAACCCTCTCAACTCTTTATAAGTTGCTATGTGGGTGAAATTATGATGTCATGCCAAGTTACAACCTTTTGAGAGTTCATTTGTACTGCTTTTCAAATTCAGGGTCATTTAGCTCAAAATAAATCATTAAATGAATGAAAAATATCAAATGAAGTCAAAAAGGGTTGAAAATTGACGATATGCCTTTGAATGGTGCATATTGAACACACAAAAAGTATGGAGTTAAAATAAATTATGAAAATGAAATCCCTTTGTAATAGATGAGTTTTCGTCCGAAACCCTCATACTTCGAAAGATATTGTCCAATTCGTCCACGAAGTGCATCCAGTTTTTGTCGTAACCCTGTCAACACTTTAGAAATAGCTATGTGGGTAAAATTGTGATGTCATGCCAAGTTATAACCTTTTTAGAGTTCATTTGTACTGATTTTCAAATTTAGGGTCATTTAGCTCAAAATAAATCATTAAATGCATGAAAAATATCAAATAGAGTCACAAAGGGTTGAAACTTGATGATATGCCTTTGAATGGTGCATGTTGAACACACAAAAAGTATGGAGTTAAAATAAGTTATTAAAAATGAAATCCCTTTGTAATAGATGAATTTTCATCCGAAACCCTCATACTTCGAAAGATATTGTCCATTTTGTAGACGAAATGCATCCAGTTTTTGTCGTAACCCTCTCAACTCTTTAGAAGTTGTTATGTGGGTAAAATTATGATGTCATGCCAAGTTACAACCTTTTGTGAGTTCATTTGTACTGTTTTTCAAATTCAGGGTCATTTAGCAAATAATAAATCATTAAATGCATGGAAAATATCAAATGAGGTCAAAAAGGGTTGAAAATTGACGATATGCCTATGAATGGTGCATATTGAACACACAAAAAGTATGGAGTTAAAATAAGTTATGAAAATGAAATCCCTTTGTAATAGATTAGTTTACGTCCGAAACCCTCATACTTCGAAAGATATTGTCCAATTCGTACACGAAGTGCATCTAGTTTTTGCCGTAATCCTCTCAACTCTTTAGAAGTTGCTATGTGGGTCAGATTATGATGTCATGCCAAGTTACAACCTTTTGAGAGTTCATTTGCACTGCTTTTCAAATTTAGGGTCATTTAGCTCAAAATAAATCATTAAATGCATGAAAAATATCAAATGAAGTCAAAAAGGGTTGAAAATTGACGATATGCCTTTGAATGGTGCATATTGAACACACAAAGAGTGTGGAATTAAAATAAGTTATTAAAATGAAATCCCTTTGTAATAGATGAGTTTTCATCCGAAACCCTCATACTTCGAAAGATATTGTCCATTTTGTAGACGAAATGCATCCAGTTTTTGTCGTAACCCTGTCAACTCTTTAGAAGTTGTTATGTGGGTAAAATTATGATGTCATGCCAAGTTACAACCTTTTGTGACTTCATTTGTACTGCTTTTCAAATTCAGGGTCATTTAGCTCAAAATAAATCATTAAATGCATGGAAAATATCAAATGAGGCCAAAAAGGGTTGAAAATTGATGATATGCCTATGAATGGTGCATATTGAACACACAAAAAGTGTGGAGTTAAAATAAGTTATGAAAATGAAATCCCTTTGTAATAGATTAGTTTTTGTCCGAAACCCTCGTACTTCGAAAGATATTGTCCAATTCGTACACGAAGTGCATCTAGTTTTTGCCGTAATCCTCTCAACTCTTTAGAAGTTGCTATGTGGGTCAGATTATGATGTCATGCCAAGTTACAACCTTTTGAGAGTTCATTTGTACTGCTTTTCAAATTTAGGGTCATTTAGCTCAAAATAAATCATTAAATGCATGAAAAATATCAAATGAAGTCAAAAAGGGTTGAAAATTGACGATATGCCTTTGAATGGTGCATATTGAACACACAAAAAGTATGGAGTTAAAATAAGTTATTAAAATGAAATCCCTTTGTAATAGATGAGTTTTCGTCCGAAACCCTCATACTTCGAAAGATATTGTCCAATTCGTACACGAAGTGCATCCAGTTTTTGTCATAACCCTCTCAACACTTTAGAAGTTGCTATGTGGGTAAAATTATGATGTCATGCCAAGCAATAACCTTTTTAGAGTTCATTTGTACTGCTTTTCAAATTCAGGGTCATTTAGCTCAAAATAAATCAATCAATGCATGAAAAATATCAAATAGAGTCAGAAAGGGTTGAAAATTGATGATATGCCTTTGAATGGTGCATGTTGAACACACAAAAAGTATGGAGTTAAGATAAGTTATTAATAATGAAATCCCTTTGTATTAGATGAGTTTTGGTCCGGAACCCTCATACTTCGAAAGATATTGTCCATTTTGTAGACGAAGTGCATCCAGTTTTTGTCGTAACCCTCTCAACTCTTTAGAAGTTGCTATGTGGGTAAAATTATGATGTCATGCCAAGTTACAACCTTTTTAGAGTTCATTTGTACTGCTTTTCAAATTCAGGGTCATTTAGCTCAAATTAAATCATTAAATGCATGAAAAATATCAAATGAAGTCAAAAGGGTTGAAAATTGACGATATGCCCTTGAATGGTGCATATTGAAGACACAAAAAGTATGGAGTTAAAATAAGTTATTAAAAGGAAATCCCTTTGGAATAGATGAGTTTTTGTCAAAAACCCTCATACTTCGAAAGATATTGTCCAATTCGTACACGAAGTGCATCTAGTTTTTGCCATAACCCTCTCAACTCTTAAGAAGTTCTATGTGGGTGAAATAATGATGTCATGCTAAGTTACAACCTTTTGAGAGATCATTTGTACTGCTTTTCAAATTCAGGGTCATTTAGCTCAAAATAAATCATTAAATGCTTGAAAAATATCAAATGAAGTCAAAAAGGGTTGAAAATTGATGATATGACTTTGAATGGTGCATATTGAACACACAAAATGTATGGAGTTAAAATAAGTTATTAAAATGAAATCCCTTTGTAATAGATGAGTTTTCGTCCGAAACCCTCATACTTCGAAAGATATTGTCCAATTCGTACACGAAGTGCATCCAGTTTTTCTCGTGACCCTCTCAACGCTTTAGAAGTTGTTATGTGGGTAAAATTATGATGTCATGCCAAGTTATAACCTTTTTAGAGTTCATTTGTACTGCTTTTCAAATTCAGGGTCATTTAGCTCAAAATAAATCATTAAATGCATGAAAAATATCAAATGAAGTCAAAAAGGGTTGAAAATTGACGATATGCCTTTGAATGGTGCATATTGAACACACAAAAATTATGGAGTTAAAATAAGTTATTAAAATGAAATCCCTTTGGAATAGATGAGTTTTTGTCAAAAACCCTCATACTTCGAAAGATATTGTCCAATTCGTACATGAAGTGCATCTAGTTTTTGCCATAACCCTCTCAACTCTTTAGATGTTCTATGTGGGTGAAATAATTATGTCATGCCAAGTTACAACCTTTTGAGAGATCATTTGTACTGCTTTTCAAATTCAGGGTCATTTAGCTCAAAATAAATCATTAAATGCATGAAAAATATCAAATGAAGTCAAAAAGGGTTGAAAATTGACGATATGACTTTGAATGGTGCATATGGAACACACAAAAAGTATGGAGTTAAAATAAGTTATTAAAATGAAATCCCTTTGTAATAGATGAGTTTTCGTCCGAAACCCTCATACTTCGAAAGATATCCAATTCGTACACGAAGTGCATCCAGTTTTTGTCATAACCCTCTCAACACTTTATAAGTTGCTATGTGGGTAAAATTATGATGTTATGCCAAGCTATAACCTTTTTAGAGTTCATTTGTACTGCTTTTCAAATTCAGGGTCATTTAGCACAAAATAAATCATTAAATGCATGAAAAATATCAAATGAAGTCAAAAAGGGTTGAAAATTGACAATATGCCTTTGAATGGTGCATATCGAACACACACAAAGTATGGAGTTAAAATAAGTTATTGAAATGAAATCCCTTTGTAATAGATGAGTTTTCGTCCGAAACCCTCATACTTTGAAAGATATTGTCCAATTCGTACACGAAGTGCATCTAGTTTTTGCCGTAACCCTCTCAACTCTTTAGAAGTTCCTATGTGGGTGAAATTATGATTTCATGCCAAGTTACAACCTTTTGAGAATTCGTTTGTATTGCTTTTCAAATTCAGGGTCATTTAGCTCAAAATAAATCATTAAATGCATGAAAAATATCAAATCAAGTCAAAAAGGCTTGAAAATTGACGATATGCCTTTGAATGGTGCATATTGAACACACAAAGAGTATGGAGTTAAAACAAGTTATTAAAATGAAATCCCTTTGTAATAGATGAGTTTTCGTCCGAAACCCTCATACTTCGAAAGATATTGTCCAATTCGTACACGAAGTGCATCCATTTTTCGTCTTAACCCTCTCAACTCTTTAGAAGTTGCTATGTGGGTAATATTATGATGTCATGCCAAGTTACAACCTTTTGAGAGTTCATTTGTACTGCTTTTCAAATTTAGGGTCATTTAGCTCAAAATAAATCATTAAATGCATGAAAAATATCAAATAGAGTCAAAAAGGGTTGAAAATTGACGATATGCCTTTGAATGGTGCATATTGAACACACAAAAAGTATGGAGTTAAAATAAGTTATTAAAATGAAATACCTTTGTAATAGATGAGTTTTCGTTCGAAACCCTCATACTTCGAAAGATATTGTCCAATTCGTACACGAAGTGCATCCAGTTTTTGTCGTAACCCTCTCAACACTTTAGAAGTTGCTATGTGGGTAAAATTATGATGTCATGCCAAGTTATAACCTTTTTAGAGTTCATTTGTACTGCTTTTCAAATTCAGGGTCATTTAGCTCAAATTAAATAATTAAATGCATGAAAAATATCAAATGAAGTCAAAAAGGGTTGAAAATTGACGATATGCCTTTGAATGGTGCATATTGAACACACAAAAAGTATGGAGTTAAAATAAGTTATTAAAATGAAATCCCTTTGGAATAGATGAGTTTTCGTCCGAAACCCTCATACTTCGAAAGATATTGTCCAATTCGTACACGAATTGCATCTAGTTTTTGCCGTAACCCTCTCAACTCTTTAGAAGTTCCTATGTGGGTGAAATTATGATGTCATGCCAAGTTACAACCTTTTGAGAGATCATTTGTACTGCTTTTCAAATTCTGGGTTGATTTAGCTCAAAATAAATCATTAAATGCATGAAAAATATCAAATCAAGTCAAAAAGGGTTGAAAATTGACGATATGCCTTTGAATGGTGCATATCGAACACAGAAAAAGTATGGAGTTAAAATAATTTATTAAAATGAAATCCCTTTGTAATAGATTAGTTTTGTCCGAAACCCTCATACTTCGAAAGATATTGTCCAATTCGTACACGAAGTGCATCCAGTTTTCGTCTTAACCCTCTCAACTCTTTTGAAGTTGCTATGTGGGTAAAATTATGATGTCATGCCAAGTTACAACCTTTTGAGAGTTCATTTGTACTGCTTTTCAAATTTAGGGTCATTTAGCTCAAAATAAATCATTAAATGCATGAAAAATATCAAATGAAGTCAAAAAGGGTTGAAAATTGACGATATGCCTTTGAATGGTGCATATTGAACACACAAAAAGTATGGTGTTAAAATAAGTTATTAAAATGAAATCCCTTTGTAATAGATGAGTTTTCGTCCGTAACCCTCATACTTCGAAAGATATTGTCCAATTAGTACACAAGTGCATCCAGTTTTTGTCGTAACCCTCTCAACACTTTAGAAGTTGCTATGTGGGTAAAATTATGATGTCATGCCAAGTTATAACCTTTTGAGAGTTCATTTGTACTGCTTTTCAAATTCAGGGTCATTTAGCTCAAAATAAATCATTAAATGCATGAAAAATATCAAATAGAGTCAGAAAGGGTTGAAAATTGATGATATGCCTTTGAATGGTGCATATTGAACACACAAAAAGTATGGAGTTAAAATAAGTTATTAATAATGAAATCCCTTTGTAATAGATGAGTTTTTGTCCGAAACCCTCATACTTCGAAAGATATTGTCCATTTTGTAGACGAAGTGCATCCAGTTTTTTTCGTAACCCTCTCAACTCTTTAGAAGTTGCTATGTGGGTAAAATTATGAAGTCATGCCAAGTTACAACCTTTTGAGAGTTCATTTGTACTGCTTTTCAAATTCAGGGTCATTTAGCTCAAATTAAATCATTAAATGCATGAAAAATATCAAATGAAGTCAAAAAGGGTTGGAAATTGACGATATGCCTTTGAATGGTGCATATTGAACACACAAAAAGTATGGAGTTAAAATAAGTTATTAAAATGAAATCCCTTTGGAATAGATGAGTTTTTGTCAAAAACCCTCATACTTCGAAAGATATTTTCCAATTCGTACACGAAGTGCATCTAGTTTTTGCCATAACCCTCTCAACTCTTTAGAAGTTGCTAGGTGGGTGAAATAATGATGTCATGCCAAGTTACAACCTTTTGAGAGATCATTTGTACTGCTTTGCAAATTCAGGGTCATTTAGCTCAAAATAAATCATTAAATGCATGAAAAATATCAAATGAAGTCAAAAAGGGTTGAAAATTGACGATATGACTTTGAATGGTGCATATTGAACACACAAAAAGTATGGAGTTAAAATAAGTTATTAAAATGAAATCCCTTTGTCATAGATGAGTTTTCGTCCGAAACCCTCATACTTCGAAAGATATTGTCCAATTCGTACACGAAGTGCACCGAGTTTTTGCCGTAACCCTCTCAACACTTTAGAAGTTGCTATGTGGGTAAAATTATGATGTCATGCCAAGTTATAACCTTTTTCGAGTTCATTTGTACTACTTTTCAAATTTAGGGTCATTTAGCTCAAAATAAATCATTAGATGCATGTAAAATATGAAATGAAGTCAAAAAGGGTTGAAAATTGACAATATGCCTTTGAATGGTGCATATCGAACACTCAAAAAGTATGGAGTTAAAATAAGTTATTAAAATGAAATCCCTTTGTAATAGATGAGTTTTCGTCCGAAACCCTCATACCTCAAAAGATATTGTCCAATTCGTACACGAAGTGCATCCAGTTTTCGTCTTAACCCTCTCAACTCTTTAGAAGTTGCTATGTGGGTAAAATTATGATGTCATGAAAAGTTACAACCTTTTGAGAGTTCATTTGTACTGCTTTTCAAATTTAGGGTCATTTAGCTCAAAATAAATCATTAAATGCATGAAAAATATCAAATCAAGTCAAAAAGCGTTGAAAATTGACGATATGCCTTTGAATGGTGCATATTGAACACACAAAAATTATGGAGTTAAAATAAGTTATTAAAATGAAATCCCTTTGTAATAGATGAGTTTTCGTCCGAAACCCTCATACTTCGAAAGATATTGTCCAATTCGTACACGAAGTGCATCCAGTTTTTGTCATAACCCTCTCAACACTTTAGAAGTTGCTATGTGGGTAAAATTATGATGTCATGCCAAGTTATAACCTTTTCAGAGTTCATTTGTACTACTTTTCAAATTCAGGGTCATTTAGCTCAAAATAAATCATTAAATGCATGAAAAATATGAAATGAAGTCAAAAAGGGTTCAAAATTGACGATATGCCTTTGAATGGTGCATAACGAACACACAAAAAGTATGGAGTTAAAATAAGTTATTAAAATGAAATCCCTTTGTAATAGATGAGTTTTCGTCCGAAACCCTCATACTTCGAAAGATATTGTCCAATTCGTACACGAAGTGCATCCAGTTTTTGTCATAACCCTCTAACCACTTTAGAAGTTGCTATGTGGGTGAAATTATGATCTCATGCCAAGTTACAAACTTTTGAGAGTTCGTTTGTACTGCTTTTCAAATTCAGGGTCATTTAGATCAAAATAAATCATTAAATGCATGAAAAATATGAAATCAAGTCAAAAAGGGTTGAAAATTGACGATATGCCTTTGAATGATGCATATTGAACAGACAAAAAGCATGGAGTTAAAATAAGTTATTAAAATTAAATCCCTTTGTAATAGATGAGTTTTCGTCCGAAACCCTCATACCTCGAAAGATATTGTCCAATTCGTACACGAAGTGCATCCAGTTTTCGTCTTAACCCTCTCAACTCTTTAGAAGTTGCTATGTGGGTAAAATTATGATGTTATGCCAAGTTACAACCTTTTGAGAGTTCATTTGTAGTGCTTTTCAAATTTAGGGTCATTTAGCTCAAAATAAATCATTAAATGCATGAAAAATATCAAATCAAGTCAAAAAGGGTTGAAAATTGACGATATGCCTTTGAATGGTGCATATTGAACACACAAAAACTATGGAGTTAAAATAAGTTATTGAAATGAAATCCCTTTGTAATAGATGAGTTTTCGTCCGAAACCCTCATACTTCGAAAGATATTGTCCAATTCGTACACGAAGTGCATCCAGTTTTTGTCATAACCCTCTCAACACTTTATAAGTTGCTATGTGGGTAAAATTATGATTTCATGCCAAGTTATAACCTTTTTAGAGTTCATTTGTACTGCTTTTCAAATTCAGGGTCATTTAGCTCAAAATAAATCATTAAATGCATGAAAAATATCAAATGAAGTCAAAAAGGGTTCAAAATTGACGATATGCCTTTGAATGGTGCATGTTGAACACATAAAAAGTATGGAGTTAAAATAAGTTATTAATAATGAAATCCCTTTGTAATAGATGAGTTTTTGTCCGAAACCCTCATACTTTGAAAGATATTGTCCATTTTGTAGACGAAGTGCATCCAGTTTTTGTCGTAAGCCTCTCAACTCTTTAGAAGTTCCTATGTGGGTGAAATTATGATGTCATGCCAAGTTACAACCTTTTGAGAGTTCGTTTGTACTGCTTTTCAAATTCAGGGGTCATTTAGCTCAAAATAAATCATTAAATGCATGAAAAATATCACATCAAGTCAAAAAGGGTTGGAAATTGACGATATGCCTTTGAATGGTGCATATCGAACACACAAAAAGTATGGAGTTAAAATAATATTTTAAAATGAAATCCCTTTGTAATAGATGAGTTTTCGTCCGAAACCCTCATACTTCGAAAGATATTGTCCAATTCGTACACGAAGTGCATCCAGTTTTCGTCTTAACCCTCTCAACTCTTTAGAAGTTGCTATGTGGGTAAAATTATGATGTGATGCCAAGTTACAACCTTTTGAGAGTTCATTTGTACTGCTTTTCAAATTTAGGGTCATTTAGCTCAAAATAAATCATTAAATGCATGAAAAATATCAAATGGAGTCAAAAAGGGTTGAAAATTGACGATATGCCTTTGAATGGTGCATATTGAACACACAAAAAGTATGGAGTTAAAATAAGTTATTAAAATGAAATCCCTTTGTAATAGATGAGTTTTCGTCCGAAACCCTCATACTTCGAAAGATATTGTCCAATTCGTACACGAAGTGCATCCAGTTTTCGTCTTAACCCTCTCAACTCTTTAGAAGTTGCTATGTGGGTAAAATTATGATGTCATGCCAAGCAATAACCTTTTGAGAGTTCATTTGTACTGCTTTTCAAATTAAGGGTCATTTAGCTCAAAATAAATCATTAAATGCATGAAAAATATCAAATGAAGTCAGAAAGGGCTGAAAATTGACGATATGCCTTTGAATGGTGCATATTGAACACACAAAAAGTATGGAGTTAAAATAAGTTATTAAAATGAAATCCCTTTGTAATAGATGAGTTTTCGTCCGAAACCCTCATACTTCGAAAGATATTGTCCAATTCGTACACGAAGTGCATCCAGTTTTTGTCGTAACCCTCTCAACACTTTAGAAGTTGCCATGTCGGTAAAATTATGATGTCATGCCAAGTTATAACCTTTTCAGAGTTCGTTTCTACTGCTTTTCAAATTCAGGGTCATTTAGCACAAAATAAATCATTAAATGCATGAAAAATATCAACTGAAGTCAAAAAGGGTTGAAAATTGACGATATGCCTTTGAATGGTGCATATCGAACACACAAAAAGTATGGAGTTAAAATAAGTTATTAAAATGAAATCCCTTTGTAATAGTTGAGTTTTCGTCCGAAACCCTCATACTTCGAAAGATATTGTCCAATTCGTACACGAAGTGCATCTAGTTTTTGCCGTAACCCTCTCAACTCTTTAGAAGTTCCTATGTGGGTGAAATTATGATGTCATGCCAAGTTACAACCTTTTCGGAGTTCGTTTGTACTGCTTTTCAAATTCAGGGTCATTTAGCTCAAAATAAATCATTAAATGCATGAAAAATATCAAATCAAGTCAAAAAGGGTTGAAAATTGACGATATGCCTTTGAATGGTGCATATCGAACACAAATAAAGTATGGAGTTAAAATAAGTTATTAAAATGAAATCCATTTGGAATAGATGAGTTTTCGTCCGAAACCCTCATACTTCGAAAGATATTGTCGAATTCGTACACGAATTGCATCTAGTTTTTGCCGTAACCCTCTCAACTCTTTAGAAGTTCTATGTGGGTGAAATTATGATGTCATGCCAAGTTACAACCTTTTGAGAGATCATTTGTACTGCTTTTCAAATTCTGGGGTGATTTAGCTCAAAATAAATCATTAAATGCATGAAAAATATCAAATCAAGTCAAAAAGGGTTCAAAATTGACGATATGCCTTTGAATGGTGCATATCGAACACACAAAAAGTATGGAGTTAAAATAATTTATTAAAATGAAATCCCTTTGTAATAGATGAGTTTTGTCCGAAACCCTCATACTTCGAAAGATATTGTCCAATTCGTACACGAAGTGCATCAGGTTTTCGCCTTAACCCTCTCAACTCTTTAGAAGTTGCTATGTGGGTAAAATTATGATGTCATGCCAAGTTACAACCTTTTGAGAGTTCATTTGTACTGCTTTTCAAATTTAGGGTCATTTAGCTCAAAATAAATCATTAAATGCATGAAAAAATATCAAACGAAGTCAAAAAGCGTTGAAAATTGACGATATGCCTTTGAATGGTGCATATTGAACACACAAAAAGTATGGTGTTAAAATAAGTTATTAAAATGAAATCCCTTTGTAATAGATGAGTTTTCGTCCGGAACCCTCATACTTCGAAAGATATTGTCCAATTCGTACACAAGTGCATCCAGTTTTTGTCGTAACCCTCTCAACACTTTAGAAGTTGCTATGTGGGTAAAATGATGATGTCATGCCAAGTTATAACCTTTTTAGATTTCATTTGTACTGCTTTTCAAATTCAGGGTCATTTAGCTCAAAATAAATCATTAAATGCATGAAAAATATCAAATAGAGTCAGAAAGGGTTGAAAATTGATGATATGCCTTTGAATGGTGCATATTGAACACACAAAAAGTATGGAGTTAAAATAAGTTATTAATAATGAAATCCCTTTGTAATAGATGAGTTTTCGTCCGAAACCCTCATACTTCGAAAGATATTGTCCATTTTGTAGACGAAGTGCATCCAGTTTTTGTCGTAACCCTCTCAACTCTTTAGAAGTTGCTATGTGGGTAAAATTATGAAGTCATGCCAAGTTACAACCTTTTGAGAGTTCATTTGTACTGCTTTTCAAATTCAGGGTCATTTAGCTCAAAATAAATCATTAAATGCATGAAAAATATCAAATGAAGTCAAAAAGGGTTGGAAATTGACGATATGCCTTTGAATGGTGCATATTGAACACACAAAAAGTATGGAGTTAAAATTAGTTATTAAAATGAAATCCCTTTGGAATAGATGAGTTTTTGTCAAAAACCCTCATACTTCGAAAGATATTTTCCAATTCGTACACGAAGTGCATCTAGTTTTTGCCATAACCCTCTCAACTCTTTAGAAGTTGCTAGGTGGGTGAAATAATGATGTCATGCCAAGTTACAACCTTTTGAGAGATCATTTGTACTGCTTTGCAAATTCAGGGTCATTTAGCTCAAAATAAATCATTAAATGCATGAAAAATATCAAATGAAGTCAAAAAGGGTTGAAAATTGACGCTATGACTTTGAATGGTGCATATTGAACACACAAAAAGTATGGAGTTAAAATAAGTTATTAAAATGAAATCCCTTTGTCATAGATGAGTTTTCGTCCGAAACCCTCATACTTCGAAAGATATTGTCCAATTCGTACACGAAGTGCACCCAGTTTTTGCCGTAACCCTCTCAACACTTTAGAAGTTGATATGTGGGTAAAATTATGATGTCATGCCAAGTTATAACCTTTTTCGAGTTCATTTGTACTACTTTTCAAATTCAGGGTCATTTAGCTCAAAATAAATCATTAAATGCATGAAAAATAAGAAATGAAGTCAAAAAGGGTTGAAAATTGACAATATGCCTTTGAATGGTGCATATCAAACACTCAAAAAGTATGGAGTTAAAATAAGTTATTAAAATGAAATCCCTTTGTAATAGATGAGTTTTCGTCCGAAACCCTCATACCTCGAAAGATATTGTCCAATTCGTACACGAAGTGCATCCAGTTTTCGTCTTAACCCTCTCAACTCTTTAGAAGTTGCTATGTGGGTAAAATTATGATGTCATTCCAAGTTACAACCTTTTGAGAGTTCATTTGTACTGCTTTTCAAATTTAGGGTCATTTAGCTCAAAATAAATCATTAAATGCATGAAAAATATCAAATCAAGTCAAAAAGGGTTGAAAATTGACGATATGCCTTTGAATGGTGCATATTGAACACACAAAAATTATGGAGTAAAATAAGTTATTAAAATGAAATCCCTTTGTAATAGATGAGTTTTCGTCCGAAACCCTCATACTTCGAAAGATATTGTCCAATTCATACATGAAGTGCATCCAGTTTTTGTCATAACCCTCTCAACACTTTAGTAGTTTCTATGTGGGTAAAATTATGATGTCATGCCAAGTTATAACCTTTTTAGAGTTCATTTGTACTGCTTTTCAAATTCAGGGTCATTTAGCTCAAAATAAATCATTAAATGCATGAAAAATATGAAATGAAGTCAAAAATGGTTCAAAATTGACGATATGCCTTTGAATGGTGCATATCGAACACACAAAAAGTATGGAGTTAAAATAAGTTATTAAAATGAAATCCCTTTGTAATAGATGAGTTTTCGTCCGAAACCCTCATACTTCGAAAGATATTGTCCAATTCGTACACGAAGTGCATCCAGTTTTTGTCATGACCCTCTCAACACTTTAAAAGTTGCTATGAGGGTGAAATTATGATGTCATGCCAAGTTACAAACTTTTGAGAGTTCGTTTGTACTGCTTTTCAAATTCAGGGTCATTTAGATCAAAATAAATCATTAAATGCATGAAAAATATCAAATCAAGTCAAAAAGGGTTGAAAATTGACGATATGCCTTTGAATGGTGCATATTGAACACACAAAAAGTATGGAGGTAAAATAAGTTATTAAAATGAAATCCCTTTGTAATAGATGAGTTTTCGTCCGAAACCCTCATACCTCGAAAGATATTGTCCAATTCGTACACGAAGTGCATCCAGTTTTCGTCTTAACCCTCTCAACTCTTTAGAAGTTGCTATGTGGGTATAATTATGATGTCATGCCAAGTTACAACCTTTTGAGAGTTCATTTGTACTGCTTTTCAAATTTAGGGTCATTTAGCTCAAAATAAATCATTAAATGCATGAAAAATATCAAATCAAGTCAAAAAGGGTTGAAAATTGACGATATGCCTTTGAATGGTGCATATTGAACACACAAAAATTATGGAGTTAAAATAAGTTATTGAAATGAAATCCCTTTGTAATAGATGAGTTTTCGTCCGAAACCCTCATACTTCGAAAGATATTGTCCAATTCGTACACGTAGTGCATCCAGTTTTTGTCATAACCGTCTCAACACTTTAGAAGTTGCTATGTGGGTAAAATTATGATGTCATGCCAACTTATAACCTTTTTAGAGTTCATTTGTACTGCTTTTCAAATTCAGGGTCATTTAGCTCAAAATAAATCATTAAATGCATGAAAAATATCAAATGAAGTCAAAAAGGGTTCAAAATTGACGATATGCCTTTGAATGGTGCATGTTGAACACACAAAAAGTATGGAGTTAAAATAAGTTATTAATAATGAAATCCCTTTGTAATAGATGAGTTTTTGTCCGAAACCCTCATACTTCGAAAGATATTGTCCATTTTGTAGACGAAGTGCATCCAGTTTTTGTCGTAACCCTCTCAACTCTTTAGAAGTTCCTATTTGGGTGAAATTATGATGTCATGCCAAGTTACAACCTTTTGAGAGTTCGTTTGTACTGCTTTTCAAATTCAGGGGTCATTTAGCTCAAAATAAATCATTAAATGCATGAAAAATATCACATCAAGTCAAAAAGGGTTGGAAATTGACGATATGCCTTTGAATGGTGCATATCGAACACACAAAAAGTATGGAGTTAAAATAATTTATTAAAATGAAATCCCTTTGTAATAGATGAGTTTTCGTCCGAAACCCTCATACTTCGAAAGATATTGTCCAATTCGTACACGAAGTGCATCCAGTTTTCGTCTTAACCCTCTCAACTCTTTAGAAGTTGCTACGTGGGTAAAATTATGATGTCATGCCAAGTTACAACCTTTTGAGATTTCATTTGTACTGCTTTTCAAATTTAGGGTCATTTAGCTCAAAATAAATCATTAAATGCATGAAAAATATCAAATGGAGTCAAAAAGGGTTGAAAATTGACGATATGCCTTTGAATGGTGCATATCGAACACACAAAAAGTATGGAGTTAAAATAAGTTATTAAAATGAAATCCCTTTGTAATAGATGAGTTTTCGTCCGAAACCCTCATACTTCGAAAGATATTGTCCAATTCGTACACGAAGTGCATCTAGTTTTCGTCTTAACCCTCTCAACTCTTTAGAAGTTGCTATGTGGGTAAAATTATGATGTCATGCCAAGCAATAACCTTTTGAGAGTTCATTTGTACTGCTTTTCAAATTAAGGGTCATTTAGCTCAAAATAAATCATTAAATGCATGAAAAATATCAAATGAAGTCAGAAAGGGTTGAAAATTGACGATATGCCATTGAATGGTGCATATTGAACACACAAAAAGTATGGAGTTAAAATAAGTTATTAAAATGAAATCCCTTTGTAATAGATGAGTTTTCGTCCGAAACCCTCATACTTCGAAAGATATTGTCCAATTCGTACACGAAGTGCATCCAGTTTTTGTCGTAACCCTCTCAACACTTTAGAAGTTGCTATGTGGGTAAAATTATGATGTCATGCCAAGTTATAACCTTTTCAGAGTTCGTTTCTACTGCTTTTCAAATTCAGGGTCATTTAGCACAAAATAAATCATTAAATGCATGAAAAATAACAACTGAAGTCAAAAAGGGTTGAAAATTGACGATATGCCTTTGAATGGTGCATATCGAACACACAAAAAGTATGGAGTTAAAATAAGTTATTAAAATGAAATCCCTTTGTAATAGCTGAGTTTTCGTCCGAAACCCTCATACTTCGAAAGATATTGTCCAATTCGTACACGAAGTGCATCTAGTTTTTGCCATAACCCTCTCAACTCTTTAGAAGTTGCTAGGTGGGTGAAATAATGATGTCATGCCAAGTTACAACCTTTTGAGAGATCATTTGTACTGCTTTGCAAATTCAGGGTCATTTAGCTCAGAATAAATCATTAAATGCATGAAAAATATCAAATGAAGTCAAAAAGGGTTGAAAATTGACGATATGACTTTGAATGGTGCATATTGAACACACAAAAAGTATGGAGTTAAAATAAGTTATTAAAATGAAATCCCTTTGTCATAGATGAGTTTTCGTCCGAAACCCTCATACTTCGAAAGATATTGTCCAATTCGTACACGAAGTGCACCCAGTTTTTGCCGTAACCCTCTCAACACTTTAGAAGTTGCTATGTGGGTAAAATTATGATGTCATGCCAAGTTATAACCTTTTTCGAGTTCATTTGTACTACTTTTCAAATTCAGGGTCATTTAGCTCAAAATAAATCATTAAATGCATGAAAAATATGAAATGAAGTCAAAAAGGGTTGAAAATTGACAATATGCCTTTGAATGGTGCATATCGAACACTCAAAAAGTATGGAGTTAAAATAAGTTATTAAAATGAAATCACTTTGTAATAGATGAGTTTTCGTCCGAAACCCTCGTACCTCGAAAGATATTGTCCAATTCGTACACGAAGTGCATCCAGTTTTCGTCTTAACCCTCTCAACTCTTTAGAAGTTGCTATGTGGGTAAAATTATGATGTCATGCCAAGTTACAACCTTTTGAGAGTTCATTTGTACTGCTTTTCAAATTTAGGGTCATTTAGCTCAAAATAAATCATTAAATGCATGAAAAATATCAAATCAAGTCAAAAAGGGTTGAAAATTGACGATATGCCTTTGAATGGTGCATATTGAACACACAAAAATTATGGAGTTAAAATAAGTTATTAAAATGAAATCCCTTTGTGTTATATGAGTTTTCGTCCGAAACCCTCATACTTCGAAAGATATTGTCCAATTCGTACACGAAGTGCATCCAGTTTTTGTCATAACCCTCTCAGCACTTTAGAAGTTGCTATGTGGGTAAAATTATGATGTCATGCCAAGTTATAACCTTTTTAGAGTTCATTTGTACTGCTTTTCAAATTCAGGGTCATTTA
Source organism: Hordeum marinum (assembly GCA_022496015.1). NCBI lineage: Eukaryota > Viridiplantae > Streptophyta > Magnoliopsida > Poales > Poaceae > Hordeum > Hordeum marinum. The sequence continues at coordinate 451,490,503 of CM039678.1, read as the reverse complement.
GCTCAAAATAAATCATTAAATGCATGAAAAATATGAAATGAAGTCAAAAAGGTTTCAAAATTGACGATATGCCTTTGAATGGTGCATATCGAACACACAAAAAGTATGGAGTTAAAATAAGTTATTAAAATGAAATCCCTTTGTAATAGATGAGTTTTCGTCCGAAACCCTCATACTTCGAAAGATATTGTCCAATTCGTACACGAAGTGCATCCAGTTTTTGTCATAACCCTCTCAACACTTTAGAAGTTGCTATGTGGGTGAAATTATGATGTCATGCCAAGTTACAAACTTTTGAGAGTTCGTTTGTACTGCTTTTCAAATTCAGGGGTCATTTAGATCAAAATAAATCATTAAATGCATGAAAAATATCAAATCAAGTCAAAAAGGGTTGAAAATTAACGATATGCCTTTGAATGGTGCATATTGAACACACAAAAAGTATGGAGTTAAAATAAGTTATTAAAATGAAATCCCTTTGTAATAGATGAGTTTTCGTCCGAAACCCTCATACCTCGAAAGATATTGTCCAATTCGTACACGAAGTGCATCCAGTTTTCGTCTTAACCCTCTCAACTCTTTAGAAGTTGCTATGTGGGTAAAATTATGATGTCATGCCAAGTTACAACCTTTTGAGAGTTCATTTGTACTGCTTTTCAAATTTAGGGTCATTTAGCTCAAAATAAATCATTAAATGCATGAAAAATATCAAATCAAGTCAAAAAGGGTTGAAAATTGACGATATGCCTATGAATGGTGCATATTGAACACACAAAAATTATGGAGTTAAAATAAGTTATTGAAATGAAATCCCTTTGTAATAGATGAGTTTTCGTCCGAAACCCTCATACTTCGAAAGATATTGTCCAATTCGTACACGAAGTGCATCCAGTTTTTGTCATAACCCTCTCAACACTTTAGAAGTTGCTATGTGGGTAAAATTATGATGTCATGCCAAGTTATAACCTTTTTAGAGTTCATTTGTACTGCTTTTCAAATTCAGGGTCATTTAGCTCAAAATAAATCATTAAATGCATGAAAAATATCAAATGAAGTCAAAAAGGGTTCAAAATTGACGATATGCCTTTAAATGGTGCATGTTGAACACACAAAAAGTATGGAGTTAAAATAAGTTATTAATAATGAAATCCCTTTGTAATAGATGAGTTTTTGTCCGAAACCCTCATACTTCGAAAGATATTGTCCATTTTGTAGACGAAGTGCATCCAGTTTTTGTCGTAACCCTCTCAACTCTTTAGAAGTTCCTATGTGGGTGAAATTATGATGTCATGCCAAGTTACAACCTTTTGAGAGTTCGTTTGTACTGCTTTACAAATTCAGGGGTCATTTAGCTCAAAATAAATCATTAAATGCATGAAAAATATCACATCAAGTCAAAAAGGGTTGGAAATTGACGATATGCCTTTGAATGGTGCATATCGAACACACAAAAATTATGGAGTTAAAATAATTTATTAAAATGAAATCCCTTTGTAATAGATGAGTTTTCGTCCGAAACCCTCATACTTCGAAAGATAATGTCCAATTCGTACACGAAGTGCATCCAGTTTTCGTCTTAACCCTCTCAACTCTTTAAAAGTTGCTATGTGGGTAAAATTATGATGTCATGCCAAGTTACAACCTTTTGAGAGTTCAGTTGTACTGCTTTTCAAATTTAGGGTCATTTAGCTCAAAATAAATCATTAAATGCATGAAAAATATCAAATGGAGTCAAAAAGGGTTGAAAATAGACGATATGCCTTTGAATGGTGCATATTGAACACACAAAAAGTATGGAGTTAAAATAAGTTATTAAAATGAAATCCCTTTGTAATAGATGAGTTTTCGTCCGAAACCCTCATACTTCGAAAGATATTGTCCAATTCGTACACGAAGTGCATCCAGTTTTCGTCTTAACCCTCTCAACTCTTTAGAAGTTGCTATGTGGGTAAAATTATGATGTCATGCCAAGCAATAACCTTTTGAGAGTTCATTTGTACTGCTTTTCAAATTAAGGGTCATTTAGCTCAAAATAAATCATTAAATGCATGAAAAATATCAAATGAAGTCAGAAAGGGTTGAAAATTGACGATATGCCTTTGAATGGTGCATATTGAACACACAAAAAGTATGGAGTTAAAATAAGTTATTAAAATGAAATCCCTTTGTAATAGATGAGTTTTCGTCCGAAACCCTCATACTTCGAAAGATATTGTCCAATTCGTACACGAAGTGCATCCAGTTTTTGTCGTAACCCTCTCAACACTTTAGAAGTTGCTATGTGGGTAAAATTATGATGTCATGCCAAGTTATAACCTTTTCAGAGTTCGTTTCTACTGCTTTTCAAATTCAGGGTCATTTAGCAAAAAATAAATAATTAAATGCATGAAAAATATCAACTGAAGTCAAAAAGGGTTGAAAATTGACGATATGCCTTTGAATGGTGCATATCGAACACACAAAAAGTATGGAGTTAAAATAAGTTATTAAAATGAAATCCCTTTGTAATATGTGAGTTTTCGTCCGAAACCCTCATACTTCGAAAGATATTGTCCAATTCATACACGAAGTGCATCTAGTTTTTGCCTTAACCCTCTCAACTCTTTAGAAGTTCCTATGTGGGTGAAATTATGATGTCATGCCAAGTTACAACCTTTTGGGAGTTTGTTTGTACTGCTTTTCAAATTCAGGGTCATTTAGCTCAAAATAAATCATTAAATGCATGAAAAATATCAAATCAAGTCAAAAAGGGTTGAAAATTGACGATATGCCTTTGAATGGTGCATATTGAACACACAAAAAGTATGGAGTTAAAATAAGTTATTAAAATGAAATCCCTTTGTAATAGGTGAGTTTTCGTGTGAAACCCTCATACTTCGAAAGATATTGTCCAATTCGTACACGAAGTGCATCCAGTTTTCGTCTTAACCCTCTCAACTCTTTAGAAGTTGCTATGTGGGTAAAATTATGATGTCATGCCAAGTTACAACCTTTTGAGAGTTCATTTGTACTGCTTTTCAAATTTAGGTTCATTTAGCTCAAAATAAATCATTAAATGCATGAAAAATATCAAATGAAGTCAAAAAGGGTTGAAAATTGACGATATGCCTTTGAATGGTGCATATCGAACACACAAAAAGTATGGAGTTAAAATAAGTTATTAAAATGAAATCCATTTGTAATAGATGAGTTTTCGTCCGAAACCCTCATACTTCGAAAGATATTGTCCAATTCGTACACGAAGTGCATCCAGTTTTCGTCTTAACCCTCTCAACTCTTTAGAAGTTGCTATGTGGGTAAAATTATGATGTCATGCCAAGTTACAACCTTTTGAGAGTTCATTTGTATTGCTTTTCAAATTTAGGGTCATTTAACTCAAAATAAATCATTAAATGCATGAAAAATATCAAATGAAGTCAAAAAGGGTTGAAAATTGACGATATGCCTTTGAATGGTGCATATCGAACACACAAAAAGTATGGAGTTAAAATAAGTTATTAAAATGAAATTCCTTTGTAATAGATGAGTTTTCGTCCGAAACCCTCATACTTCGAAAGATATTGTCCAATTCGTACACGAAGTGCATCTAGTTTTTGCCGTAACCCTCTCAACTCTTTAGAAGGTCCTATGTGGGTGAAATTATGATGTCATGCCAAGTTACAACCTTTTGAGAGTTCGTTTGTACTGCTTTTCAAATTCAGGGTCATTTAGCTCAAAATAAATCATTAAATGCATGAAAAATATCAAATCAAGTCAAAAAGGGTTGAAAATTGACGATATGCCTTTGAATGGTGCATATTGAAGACACAAAAAGTATGGAGTTAAAATAAGTTATTAAAATGAAATCCCTTTGTAATAGATGAGTTTTCGTCCGAAACCCTCATACTTCGAAAGATATTGTCCAATTCGTACACGAAGTGCATCCAGTTTTCGTCTTAACCCTCTCAACTCTTTAGAAGTTGCTATGTGGGTAAAATTATGATGTCATGCCAAGTTACAACCTTTTGAGAGTTCATTTGTACTGCTTTTTAAATTTAGGGTCATTTAGCTCAAAATAAATCATTAAATGCATGAAAAATATCAAATGAAGTCAAAAAGGGTTGAAAATTGACAATATGCCTTTGAATGGTGCATATCGAACACACAAAAAGTATGGAGTTAAAATAAGTTATTAAAATGAAATCCCTTTGTAATAGATGAGTTTTCGTCCGAAACCCTCATACTTCGAAAGAGATAGTCCAATTTGTACACGAAGTGCATCCAGTTTTTGCCGTAACCCTCTCAACTCTTTAGAGGTTGCTATGTGGGTTAAATTATTATGTCATGCCAAGTTACAACCTTTTTAGAGTTCATTTGTACTGCTTTTCAAATTCAGGGTCATTTAGCTCAAAATAAATCATTAAATGCATGAAAAATATCAAACGAAGTCAGAAAGGGTTGAAAATTGATGATATGCCTTTGAATGGTGTATATTGAACACACAAAAAGTATGGAGTTCAAATAAGTTACTAAAAATGAAATCCCTTCGTAATAGATGAGTGTTCGTCCAAAACCCTCATACTTCGAAAGAGATTGTGCAATTTGTACACGAAGTGCATCCAGTTTTTGTCATAACCCTCTCGACTCTTTAGAAGTTGCTATGTGGGTGAAATTATGATGTCATGCCAAGTTACAACCTTTTCAGAGTTCATTTTTACTGTTTTTCAAACTCGAGATATGACATTTCAAATGCCATTTAATCAAATTGTCTTATACAACACTTTACGTTGTTCAAACATGCATGGAAATGCCACAAACACATTCTTTATATTTTTCTGATATTTTTTCATATATTATTTATTTCCATTGGAGTCAGAGATTTTTTCTATGATTTTCTAAAGTTTAGGGTTTTTCTGAAAATAATAATTCATAACGAATTAGAAAACCTTTAGTACGGGTGCGAGACACGCATCGGTACTAAAGGTCTACCGCCCTAGACCTTTAGTACCTGTGCGTGGCTCGCACCAGTACTAAAGAACCCTTTAGTACCGGTGCGAGCCACGCACCGGTACTAAAGGTCCTCCACGTATAAATAGTGGAGGCCTCGTCCCGATGCGAGCCACGCACCAGGAGAAGCTTATTTGTGCCGCCAGGCTGCCGGAATTCAGACCTCCTCGCCGCCCGACGCCACGCGCTGCCCTGAGCCCGCTGTCCCAAGCCCGCTGCCCGAATGCCGCGCGCCGCCCCGATGTCGCGCGCAGCCCCGATGTCGTGCGCCACCCCGATGCCACGCGCCGCCCTGCCGCCGCCCGTCCCTGGCAGCCCCCACCCAACTCCGGCTCCAGTGAGTGCCCGGCCGCCCCACCTTTTTTTCCTGTTTTTAGTTAGTTAATTAGTTAGGTTCTTAGTTAGGTTAGTTTACGTTAGTTTAGGTTAATTAGTTAGGTTCTTAGGTTAGTTTAGGTTAATTAGTTAGGTTCTTAGGTTAGTTTAGGTTAATTAGTTAGGTTCTTAGGTTAGTTTAGGTTAGTTTATTAGGGTTAGTTTAGGTTAGTTTATTAGGTTAGTTTAGGTTAGTTTATTAGGTTCTTAGGTTAGTTTAGGTTAGTTATTAGTTAGGTTCTTAGGTTAGTTTAGGTTAATTAGTTAGGTTCTTAGGTTAGTTTAGGTTAATTAGTTAGGTTCTTAGGTTAATTTAGGTTAGTTTATTAGGTTAGTTTAGGTTAGTTTATTAGGTTAGTTTAGGTTAGTTTATTAGGTTCTTAGGTTCTTAGTTTAGGTTAGCTTAGGTTAATTAGTTAGGTTAGTTAATTAGTTAATTAGTTAGGTTAGTTTAGTTAGTTAGTTAGTTAGGTTCTTAGGTTATTTTAGTTAGTTAGGTTAGTTTAGTTAGTTAGTTAGTTAGTTAGGTTAGTTTAGTTAGTTTAGTTAGTTAAGTTAGTTTAGTTAGTTAGTTAGGTTCTTATGTTATTAGGGTATGTGTTAATTTTGTTAGATACTAAGTGTTATTTAATTTGTTAGATGCTAAGTGTTAATTTTGCTAAATTTTATGTAATTTATTTTCATAATTAAGTGTTTCTTCTCGACGTCGATGATGTCGATCCCACATCCTGGTCGTCGAATCGGCGGAGGAGGTCACATGCTTGAGCCGAGGGGCCCTGTCTGGGAATGTGCTCCGCCGGGCTGGTACTGGTAGGTGCTACCTTCCGGGCGGCGCAGCTTGGTGAGGAGCCAGCCCGTCGTCGACCCGGAGGTTCTATGGTGGCGGCCGCATGGGCCACGGACGATTCGGAGGCTTGAGTCCCCCGCGGAGGTGGTACAGTACCATGTCATCAAGGAGAACAAGCATGTCCATCGCTACATGGCAGCTTTGGAGGCCAAGTCCGACAATACCTGGTAGATTCTTCAGGGATCTCACTAGAGCTACATTCCTGTGATGGTTCCTTCTCTTTGGGTGTCCACCACCCGCCCTGATATCCGTCGGGTGCTAGGATTCTAGCTATATCAATATATTAGCTACTATATATGTATTATTATGATGTATTAGCTAGATCAAAGGATTAGCCGATGTATTAACAATTATCCGAGATTATGAGATGAGATCTTTTCTAAGAACTACTATATATGTATTCGATGATGCATTATTAATTAACTATCAGTTATTTTTCTCTTTGAATGCATGCTAATTTCAATACTATTTTTCTATCTATATTATTATGGATTAGTTATTAAGCTATTGACAATACCGGTAGAGCTCATGAAGAGGACATCTTCAACATGATACGCTCCTCGGAAAACCCAGCGGACCTTCTGGGTGAATCACATGATGATGACGGCTCACAATATCTGAACGATTACGGTGATGGATGTGAGGCCGAGGAAGAACAACTTATGTTCCAAAATCCGGAACAACTAATAATGTCCGACGAGGTATATACACATATTAGCCTCTGGTGATCATTACATGTGTATTAATTGATTTGTGTATATATATTAACAAATCTTTCTTCTTTTAATTATCAGCCCTCCGAATCGAGCCAATCTAGTAGAAAGGTACGAGGCGGTGCCAAAATATTGGACGACAACGTAAAGCTCAATCTTGATGCTTTCAAACATGATGGCGCATCGACTCACCCTGAAGCCAATGCCAAGACATTTGTGCGCCAATGCGGAGTGGTTGTTAGGGACGGAGTCCTGATCACAATGCAAGAATGGATTCAGCCAAAAAACCCAAAACCAGGAGTGAATTATGTCGATAAAACAATTAAAGATGCCCTTTGACGAGATCTCATGGAGCATTTCATCCTACCAGATTCTCTCTCGGAAGCGCCAAGGGGACAAAGTCAAGGAGTTTGCTCTCCATAAGATGGCCGGCGCGTTCCAGACTTGGAAGAAAAGATTATGGACCGAGTACAACGCTAGAGGAAAGAAGGCACCCGAATTCAGAGGAATATACGAGAAGGTAAGGAATCACTGGGACGCATTTATCGAGTACAAGACATCGGAAGCTGCTATGGAGAAGTCAGCAAAGAATAAGATAAATGCGGAGAAAAAAAGTATCACCATAAACTAGGGACATGTGGATACAAGTCAGCCATTCCTAAGTGGGATGCATTAGAGAATAAGATGCATGCTGAAGGGATCACTCCAGTAACCTACAACTGGCCCCGGAGGTGCATGAATTGGTTTTTTGCGCATGGGGGAAAGTTGGACCCAACAACAGGGAAGATTATTGCACTGGCCAGTCTGAAGCATGCATCAGATGAGTTGATTGAAGCAATAAAAGCTGCCCAAGAAGGACGGTTTCACCCCGATAGAGAGAACGATGAGCTTACACGCGCCCTCGGGAATCCCAAACACGGAGGACGAGCATGAGGCGTGGGCGTTGTTCCGTGGTACAAGGGGTTTGCGGGATGGAAGGATAGTTATAAAAGCCGTTCGAGAAAAAAGAAGGTGGAAGCAGACCGACTTTCAAATTTGGAACAAAAGTACGAGCAACAACAGCTGCAGATACAGGTACTGACCAAGCAAAGGGCAACTCTACGATAGGAGGCATCGGAACCCGTCCTATCTACACTGCCGAAAAGCAGCGTGGGTTCCACGGGGGCACCATTGGGTCACACCCCCGTGGATGATATCACCGAGAAGACATCTTGTGCGCTAATCCAGAAAATGAAGAACATACCCGTGCGGGTCGCGACGAGCTATGCTTTACCAAATACACCTGATGTTCTCTAGCATTTCAATCCGGTTCTAGCTGGATATGCTCGTGTCGCGGTGGACGCAATAGAGCCAGGATATGATGAACTACAACTTGACATCCCTGGAGGTGAGGGGGAGTCCACACTAGCAGAAGCCGACCGTGGTCTCATTCTATGGAGTAAGGACTGCATCGTCTTTCCACACTCGGCGCTAAGGCCACCGGCTCCTCCGAGTATCGATATCCAGCGCGAGGGATCCCAGCCAGAGGCATCATAGCGCCAGCAGTATTCCCCACCTCGCCAGCAGTCCTCCCCACCTCGAGAGGCGTCCCACTTCGATATGGATCCCAACACGAGTCCACCCAACCTCAGGACGGAGCAGGACTCGAGTCCATATCGTCGATATCGATCTCTGCCGCGTGAGCCGACTCCACCCCGACAGCGGTCCCGCCAGCAGGGCTCCCAAAAGAGGAAGGCCATCAGCAGTCCTCTTCGAAAGAAAGCAAAGAAGAAACCCGAGCCTCCGACCAAAAGGAAGCTGCCTTATGACATGACACCAGAGGAAACCAAAATTGAAAGCGATCGCCAAGTGAAAGCCTTTTTTGCGAAGAAGACCCTGCCGCCAAAGGAGGTAATACCCAAGGAAGTCCAAGAGAACTTTATGGAACACTTTATTGATCGACCCCTAACATATGTGGAGCGTATGCCGACAGACTACGAGTGACAGATTCAGAAGGCAAGTGAGTAGAGAAGTCGGCCCAGCCCAAGGAAGAAGTCGGCAAGTACGGCATCAACGACAGGTGGTACTACTAGCGGGAAAACAGTTCCCTGGCTCGGAGAACAATCCAAGCAATTGATCTCTCCTCTCAAGGTGAGTACCAATTTAAGCAAGCAACCGATCCAAGCAGTCGACGTGCAAGGCAACCCAATTGACCTCGAAGAAGTACATGCTTCAGGTCTCACTCTTGGCCAAATCCTTGGCACCGAGGAAATTTGCGGGTACGGTGCAGATAAGTACGCAATGCAATATGCCGTCGAGAAACCACTTGTCACGCCCAAGCTGTACAAGGAACTACCAACAGCGATGCGACGGTTGCATGATTGGTACCTGCGCGAAGCAAAGCCGGGGGAGACGACGGTCATGGTCAAAGTAAGGGAACAATATTACGTCAATGAATGTGACATATGTCTTGAATGCTCACAACTTTTCCAATTATACCACATGGACTCTATCGACAAAACGCTCATCAGTTGCTATTGTCTGTAAGTGATTTATATCTTTAATAATTTAAGTATCTAGCTAAGATATCGTTCATTGGCTTATCCTCACTATATATGTTCTTTTCTACACTATTATGCACATTGAAGATGTGGTAATTAAAACAAGAGGGAATCGATGACATTGGGTTCATCGACCCAAATACCATTCATGGCCATGTGTTAAAACATTATGCCAAGGACACAAAAGATATCTTGGAAAATTTTCTAGAGGCACTAATGAATACCAAATCTACTATAATATTTCCTTACAACATGGGATGAGTGTTTACTCTCTTGTATACTACAAATTTTATTTTTGCTTACTAGCTCGCTGTCAAGTGTAGTTGATGAGTTATATGCATGCGTGCTTAATATATAAACTTCTACGCAGAGACCACTATATCCTTCTAAATATTATCCTCACGGATGGACTTGTTCAAGTGTACGACTCATTAGATACACTAGAACAATCATATGTGGACTTGTATTTTATGATAAAACGGTAATTTCAATTTTTATCGACCTCGCTTTCTTTCATTATTTCTTGATATCAAAAGTAATTATAATAACTCTTTCGTTCTTTTTCTTTGCCGCGTAGTGTTTGGAAAAAGATGATAGAAGAAAACCATCACGATCGACAATGGAAACTCAAGCTAAAGTGAAAAAAGATGCAGGAAATTAAGTAGTACTACTAGGTCCGTGCATCTCTTTACTTCTAGTTTCAATACCATTATCATGCTTGATTATTAATTATCTTATTGAATTCTATTCTTTTGCAAAGTGCGCGAAGCAGCCACAGGGGACAAATTTATGTGGATACTTTCTCTGCAAGAACATTCGTATCCAGACCGAAGGCCGTATACGTCGTAGAGGAGCACGTGAAAGACAACTCCAAGTTTGGCAGATGATGTCGAAGCTCTCACCCGAGAAACGCTTTGTAGCACTTCAAGAGGAATTTGCGGCATTTCTTCTTCGACATGTCATTGATGTAAACGGAGAGCACTATTACTTATCGCCGCCTCAATAATGCCAGCAAATCAGTAGTAGAAAACTGAGATTTTATCCGGAGCACTAGCTAGCTAGTCCCGGCCGGGTTTTGGGCCTTAATTTATGAGTCCAGAATATATATGGATGTGTAATTCCATTTGTATATATATTGTGTAGGAGATATGGTATATTATATTACACATATGTATATATGCATCAACTTGTGTAATGTTTACAGTATGTAGCATCGTAAAATAAATTTAAAATGAATGGAAAACACAATAAATAGAGAGGAAAACTAAAACCTAATTAAAAGCTAAAACAAAAAAAACACTTAGTACCGGTTGGTATCACCAACCGGTACTAAAGGTCCTCCACCACCAGCTCATGCAGGCAGCCACGTGGTGGGCCTTTAGTACCGGTTCGTGGGCCAACCAGTACTAAAGGTCTGGACCTTTAGTCCTGACCCTTTAGTACCGGTTGGGGCCCGACCGGGACTACAGATCGACATTCTACTAGTGATGATCTGACTTTATTTTTTGAACCAGGACTTTGACCAATGTGTTAAGATTAATTATGTACATACTAGTGGTGTTTACTTTGATGATTGATTTAAGTAGTCTAGGAAAAATCGATGGTACTCCCTTGTCTCGGTGTATAGGTCATCTTAGTTTGTGCACAGTGACCAAGATAGAGAGTAAAACGAGACAAATTGATGTTAATTTGTTAATTAATACCATTGCATGAAATGAATTGACCAATGCATGTCGTGCTAGTTAGTCTCAAGTCATTAAAAACATACATGCCCTACGTCTTTCATTGGTTGATTTCAGAAACGAAGTGAAAATTAATGCACCATGCCTAAGTGTTTTGAGATTATTTGGTTTTCATAATATGACTTATACACCGAGACGAAAGAAGTACTTGCATGAGATGGACATGGCATGCACTCCAGTTGTATAATACCGTACACCGAAGGCTTAATTACTAAAAGTCGAAAGAAGTCTGCTACAATTTTTTGTTACTAATACTCTTCATCTCAAAATAAGTGTTTCATTTCAACTAGAACAAAAATCGATGGTACTTGCGTTTGTGTAAGACGGAAGGAGTATTTTATTAGTTAAATTTATAATTCAAATTTGACTCAAAATATGAAAGAGCCTCACACAAGAACGGAGGAAGCACTTATTCCATAATAAACTGAAAAAAAATTGACAAAAGATGGACAAATGGGCAGCAAGGGAGTGAGCTCTGCGCTTCACCTCTCAGTATGTCGCCGAGACGGTGGCTGCAGTGTCTCTGTAGCAAATACTCCTGCGAAGGAAGCGAAGTGGCAGCGAAGTACAAGGCGGCGCCTTTGATCGAGCTTGCCGCTCTCCCAGCGCCTGCCGGCCCGATCAAGCGGTTGCCGAGCCGTTCAACTGCTGAGGCAGCTATCTCTCCCGGCGAGCTCCTCCGGCGACCTACGGAGGCGGAGGGGGTGAGACAGGGAGCTGTAAAAGACCCATCGCCGGCGCAGCAGATATACACGGGCAATTAGCCTGCAGAACTGGTTAATTATCATGCGGTATAAAAATGTACGCACCGCTGCTCTTTCAGATGGCCGTTGATGGATCCAGCATTGTCCAGCCAACTCCGATCGATCGTCGACCGACGGCTCAGCTCGCGCAGAGGAGAGCGCAGGCTGCAGGGACCGTACGAACGAGGAGGTAGCTATACGCGGTTGGATGGAGATGAAGAGTGTGTCAGACGGGACCCGGGCGGGTGCCTGTGGCTCTATATGCATGGCGCGCCCACGCAACTTCCGGGAAGTATCCTCGTGTCCAAATTTGTGTCCATGCACAGCGGCTCGCCAGGAGCAGTATGTCCGCCCTGAATCGGTTCCAGGACGACCTTGGTGCGCGTGTGCGTGTGCGTGTGCGGTGCCGGTGTGGGCGCGGGTGCGTGTGTGTGGAGAACCTTGTTTGCGTGTGTATGTGCAATCATTTGGAACCGAGCTGCATCCACACGTCCTCTGTAACACTATGCTTTCTAGTTTTAAAGAGTTCATATTTAATGGAGGTTTTTAATTAAAATTAGGTCACCCTATTTTAATTGGATCATTATCTATCTATCTATCTATCCATCCTATATCCTCTATACTCTATAACACTATGCTCCATTGTTGTAAAGAATCCATGTTTAATTGAGGTCTGCATTTGGAATTGGATTATCGGAATTTGACCGGATCAACAATTTCTAGAAGAGTTCTTTCATTTAATTCTTTTAATTTCATATGTTTTGTAATTTTAAAGCTCTTTCGTTCAGTTGAGGTATTCATTTTTTTTATGTTTACGATTTTAATCGGGCCAATGATTTTTCAAATCAATCGACAGCAATCGACATATAAAAACATATCAATCTCGCGCACCTTCCGGCCACGTATAAAAAAGAAGCGTATAACACATGCATCTACGGATACAAAAAAATTCACACATAAATATATGATATGTTGGTTAGCGGATAACAGGGAACCACAACACGAAAGGCCAATCAAATTAAATCGCCGCATTATAAATAAAAATAAAACACACACCATCATCACTCCCACCCGTCAAATTGAATATTTATCAGTTTCGAACTATGAGGAGTACTAGAGCATCTCCAACGGCCACACAAAAACTGTTCCGTGCGTTAAAATATTCATTTTTTGGGCATCGGTCAGCTCCAACAGAAACTGTAAAATAGTATGCGCTCTGAAAAGATTTGGGCATGCGCTTAAGAACGATATCGTGCGCACCATATTTTGGGCGCCGTATTACGCGCGCTTCACAATTTACACTGCGTGTTTCTGGGCGTGTTTTTGGGCATCTGGTAAACCATTGTTGGTCCGCGCACAATAAAAGTGTTACAGTGACGCGCTTAAACTTTTATTGGGCGGAGAACTTTTGTGCGGCTGTTGTAGATACTCTTAATTATTTTGGAAAGTTCAAAACAAAAATATCGACGTCCACAATATCAAACAAAAAAAGCATGGAATTTTTATTCATGATTAATCTAATCATATCGATAATTTGATCAAACTTAAAATGTTTGATTTTCCAAAAAATAATACACATTATATTTTTAAACAGAGTAATTTTTTAAAGAAACCCAACAACACCAACATCGCAGCAAAGCGCGTCCAACCCTTCTAGTATAACACCATGCTCCCTAGTTTTAAAGAAACCATATTCAGTTGAGGTCTCCAATGAGAATTGGTTCATCTCATTTTGACTGAGTCAACAAATTCTCGGTGCTGTCTCATTCAAACTTTTATACTATACACTATGCTTGCTAATTTTTAAGGCCACAAAATTAACTGAGGTTTCAATTTACAATTGGATCACTCAATTTTACCCGAATCAACAATTATTCAAGTAGGTATCCATTAAATTATTTTAATTCACTATGTTCCCTAATTTTAAAGTTCTTTCAATCAATTCAGGTATTCAATTTTGAATTTGGTTCGCCATGTTGACCATGACAACAATTTTTCAGATCAATCAGCAACAATCGTCGTATTAAAACATATCATTCCCGCATACACTCCCATCACCTAAAAAGGAAAGTGCCACCATGAGATACTGTAACATCAATATAATGCATGTAGCCACGGGCGAAAAACATGCCCCACGGAAGTATAGGTTGATTCGCGGATAACACCGAATCACATCACCGAAGGCCCACCAAAACACAACATTATAAATAAAAGTAAATCATACTCCATCATCTCCCCCACCCGACAAACTAAATATTCCATCAGTTCCAAAATATTAGGGGTGTTAGTTTTTTGGGAAGTTGAATTTGTAAAACTTTTACCAAGTTCAGAGCAAAAAATATCGACATTCACAATATTAAACAAAAGATTACAAAAATTCATTTCATGATGAATCTAATCATACCGATCTGATATTATGGATTTTAATATATTTCCCTCCAAATTTGATAGAACTTAAAAGGTTTGAGTTTAAAAAAAAAACAATACACCTTATTTTAAAACCGAGTGAGTATTTTTTTTAAGAAACCTAACTACACCAAGGGTGCCCAATCCTTCTAGTAAGTATTATGCATATAATCAAAAAATCTGATTAACTAACTCCATGACTCTGAAGCTATCATCCTGGCAGCGTATGTCGCCACTCCTATCCACTTGATGAAGGGATGCAGATTGTCTAAGCCGAATACCCAGACCTCACATCAAAGCCTAACATCTAAAGCCAAAGGCCCGAACCAAGCCAAATTGTCGGGTATGGGTCACACACCGGCCCGGCGCACTCTCAGCGTGCACCTCATGCGCATGCTGCCGAGGCCCCGTCTTCCATCGATCCATCTTTAGAGCAGGTACTGATGCATCCACCTTTTTAGGCATGCCGTCGATGCCACAACCGTACCGCGTCCATCATCACACATCCGTCGTCGAGATCCTACCGCACAACGTTCGAGATTCCACATCATCAATGTGTCACCTGAAACTTCGTTCCACTGTAGAAGCCTATTGGTCCCTCGAGCCAATGCACACCTCCAAGAATGACGCCCTTAAGGGGGGAATGACACAAGAGCACCGTTCTAAGCTGATCGAATGATCTAGGGTTTCCCCCATAGTTAGCAGATAGAAGTGTGCAGTTTCTCCGCGGCGATGCCTTTAGGAAAGGGATGACACAAAAGGCACTGCCATCACCGTACTTTGCAACTAGCCAAGAGCAAGGTTTTCACCTGGATCAACTTGACGGAACTCCATCTACCAACATGTGCATGGGTCGCCACCGATCTCTGTCACCGTGTAGCGCGCAGGCCGCACCGGCTAGATCAGATCTGAATGGAGGTCATGCCACACATGTCGCCGACGTGTCCACCATGCCTTACACACCGCCGCTGCCACCGCTCCGAAACCAGATGGATCGTCGCTGCATGACCGGTCACCATCGCTTCTCGAACAGGGCTGGCCATCGCAAAATCTAATTCTACAAGAATATCCCTGCCTACCATAACATGTACCAAGTAATAGTTTCCTCTGGTCCAAAGTTTGTTGGATTGAGACATTCAACTTCCCACCGTAGTCCGTCAAGGCCACCGAAAGCATTGAGTTAGGAAAATTGCGAAAAAAGTCGCTAAGTAGCCGCTAAAAGAGATCCCACCAAGCCATGGGTCAAGCCAAAAAGATATCCCCTCCATCACCTATCGAAATGTTGGTACCATACAGGTCTCATACTTCACCAACTGGAGGGACTTCCAGAACTGGGATCCGTTCCGCTGGTCACAGGAAGATACTTAGCCTTAATACATTATATAAGTTGCAATCATAGGCTCCCTCATCCCTAAGGATCCTCGACACTAACTTCAACATGAGATCCAAGTGCATGCATCGAGATGCCAAAATACCTAGCCCCTAGTCTTTGGGGAAGATGAGACCAACCTATTTCACCATGTGGTATTTCTGGGGCCATTGGCCCCTGCCAAAATAAGCACAATAGTTCCTTGTCAAAGATAAAAAGCAATCCCTTACGGAGGATGTACAACCTACATGATGATGCTATAAATGCATGCGTCAATGATCCCGATTTTGCTCCACATGGAGGTGAACCTACCACTCCATGGATCCACGTTAACCTTAACTTGCTCTACTAGTGGGTTAAAGTCTCGGATCAATATCCATTAGTAGAAAAACAAGCATTAGCAGCGACCACAATAGGCGGTTGTGACCAAGATGGTCAAAGTCGCGGCAAGAAACATTACATGCGGTTGTTCTTTTCTAACCGCCTCAAACTTCTCATCCACGCATGCGGTTTCGACTTTGCATCCACTCGCTTATGTTCACTTCATAGGGGTCGTAAGCCTTGGTACTCTCTTTTCCTTCCATTTCCCTTGCCATTCCCCATTCCAGATGTACTTGATGGTAGTGTGCAATATGTGGCGGGCGAGGGATCCAGTGGCCAGATGTAATTGATGCAGGTTGGGGGCTCGGGACAGGGGCAGTGGCTTTGTAGGGGGAGCACCCTCGGCCAGATCCAGGTCAGATTTGTCCCAAGGAGGCTTGTTGCCACGGCAACTTGATGATGCAATGCGGGCAGATGGCCTATGCTACTTATGATGGTGTTGGGATTTTTTTAAAGAGGAAGGGTGATGTAGTAAAATAGTAAAAAGTATTTTTCTCAGTTAAGAACAAGGTTTATCAAACCAATAGGACAACCAAGCAAACAACCGACGGCACCACCTACGCACAAAAGAGAAAATACTTGCACCAAATGCAGGCAAAAGGGTTGTCAATCCCTTGTACTCGTTAGTGGCAAGGATTAAATCTAATAGTGATAGATTGATAAATTTCAAAGTAAAATAAAAGTAAATAAATTGCAAAAGATAATTTTAGTTTTTTTCGTATGATTAAATTAGAATAGGGGCCATAGTTTTCACTTGAGGCTTTTCTTAGGGCGTATTTCTCCCTTAATGGTTTTGGTGACTAATGACAATGCGCTTTGCACACTAATCATGTACATTGAGCATTTTAGATAATCTATTCTGGCACAAGATGGTTCACTCCCCTCAGTTGTGGTTAGTGAAGACAGATTCTCTCACATCTCCTTTTCGGTGGTATTTGAGTCATAGGAAAACCGTACTATCAAAAAGGGTTATGTATTGGAAAGGTTTGGGTGGAATCAACATGTTACACATACCCATATGCACCAACTTTCCTCCCCGACATTTTAGAGTTCATTTTTATTCTGTTTGGGCATGTTTGAGGCACCCAGGTGGTAGTACCGCTGCGCTCAGTGAAAGTACTGCTCTAGGGAGCCATAGTACCACCCGGGTCAGCAGTAGTACCGCTCCTGCGGTACTCTGATGGGCAGTGCCATGGGCACTCCTACTGGGTTAGCATGGACTTGATTTGCATCGACGGTAGTGGGTTCGGCAATGGTGTAGTAGTACTGCATCAAGTGGTAGTACCACTCCTTCCCAAGCGGTAGTACCGCACCTACTACCGTGCACACCTCTGTGCTAGCCTTCCTTGGCCCTCCCCTCTCCACTCTCAAGCGGTAGTGAAGCGGAATTAGCCCAATAGTACCATGTCAAGCGGTACTACCATTGGCTCTCCTTTCACTACTATGTCAAGCGGTAGTACCGCTCCCCTGAGTGGTAGTACTACTTGTACACAACTTGTGGACGGAATAACGGTTGGAAATGCACATGCTATATAAAGGGGGTCTTCTTCGCCAAGAAGAACCACCTCTTATCCCCATAAGCTCCATCGTTGCTCCTAAGCTCCTTTTCTCCCGACCTCTCTCCGTAGACATCAAAACTTGTTGATCTTCTAGGGTTTGGAGGAGAAGGCCTCCATCTACACTTCCACCAAGAGAATTTTGAGCCCCCTCCCACTAATCCTTTGCGGATCTTGTTACCATTGGGTGTTTGAGCACCGTAGATGTAAGAGGTCACCTTGGAGCCACAATCTATTATGGTGAAGATTCGTGGTGGTGTTGGGAGCATCCAATTAAGTTGTGCATATTGCCCCAACCTTGTTTGTAAAGGTCTGGTTGCCGCCTTCAAGAGTACCGCTAGTAGCATCATGACATCTTGCATTCTACGAGGGCGTGAGGAGACTATGATGGCCCTAGTGGCTTCTTGGGGAGCGTTGTGCCCCCACACTGCTCCAACAAAGTCGTACACCCCCAAGGGAAGGAACTTCGGTAACACATCCTCATCTTCACCAACTCCACTTGTGGTTACTTATTACCTTTACTTTGTGCAAGCTATTATTGTGTTGTGTCCTTTGCTTACTTGTGTTTTCATTGTTGTTACCATCATATAGGTTGTTCATCTAGTAACATATCTAGACAACCTATCTTATTCGCCCCTCCTCTAGTCAACCATATCAATCCTTTCAGCTTCTCTCTTAATAGCATGGCATATGATGGGTATTTTTTTTACTATTGGGCAATTGATAGAAAACTGCATAGTTATGACATTATTCATGGCATGAACATATACATAGGCGTTACATCCGTGACAAGTACACTGACTCCTGCCTGCATCTACTACTATTACTCCACCAATCGATCGACTCCTGCCAGCATCTATGGTAATTAAGTTCATACCAGCAGAGTAACACTTTAAGCAAGATGACATAATGTAGTCAGAATAAAACCAATAAATATGATTAAATATCATAATTTTATCCTTAGTGGAAACAATACAATATGTGCTTTGTTACCCCTTCATGTCTCGTAAGGATATCGCAAGATTGTACCACTACTATGCATCACTTCTAGTTAAGATCGATAGACTAACTTGGACAAAGAAACCATAGATTCAAAAGCATTAGATAGCTATATAAATCACACATAATAGAATTCAGAAAAGACTCAATTCCTTTCAATTAATAATTTGATCATAAACTCACAATTCATCGGATCCCAACAAAGACACCGCACAAAAGGATTACATCGAATAGATCTCCAAAGAGAACATGATATTGAAGATCAAAGAGATTGAAGAAGCCATCTAGCTAATCATTATGGTCCCGTAGGTCTATGGTTGACTATTCACACATCATCACGGAGGCAGCAAGCTCTACTAGGAAAAACCTTATAGGTGGAGGCTTATCAGTAGCGCGGCTAACAAAAACGCGCTACTGCTAAATTATAATTGCGCGACCATAAAATATGCATTGCTACTATGGAATTAGCATTAGCACGACTCGTAAATGCGCGTTGCTGCTATTTTGGTCCGCATCGAACCCACCAGACTACGTATAGCAACAACGCATCTCCAGGACACGCGCTATTGCTAATGTCATAGCAATAGCGTTGGTCGTCACCATGCGCTAATACTAATCTGACCTTATCCCCACCCGTCTATCTGTTTCCACACTCATCAATCACCCTCCTCACTCGCTATCATGCTTTCTCCCGTTTGTCCCATTGTCGTCGCCTGTTGCGTGCCGCCGTCTCCATCACCCGCCGTCCTCGCTCATCACCATTGCCAGCGGTAGCTCTCCCTCCTCCCTCTCTCACTCCTCTCTCCCTCTCTCCCCCTTCTCCCTCCTCCCTCGGTTCTTCCACTAAATTAGCATGTCGAATGTAGATTTTTTGAATTGAATAGAATATATAGACTTTTTGAATAGAATGTAGGTATTTTGAATAGAATATAATAGAAAACATATACATCAAGATGAATGTATGCATTTAGATGGATGGATAGTTAGATGGATGGATGGATGCATTTAGATGGATATTAGTGCTTGATCATGGTAATATTGCTATGTAAAAAAATTACACTTTGAGAAAATTTAGCATTTGAAGTATAGTTTTGTAGGGAACACCTACGAGTGCCTATGTCTTGCCAGAATATTGATTCATTTCTGTTTCGGCAAATTTCAGGCGCTCAATATATGTATTATTTTTATCAAAGTTCATGCCCGAGATTTGCGACAGCATAGGCCATTTTCTTAGTTCATTAATCAATGTATGTAATGTTAAACGATTGATGGTTCGGGTGATACACGGAAGATGGAGAAGAAGAAACTTGACCTAAAGATGAAGCATTGTTTCACTTTTGAGGCTAAACCCTATTTTGGAGTAGGTCGCACGTATTTCGGTTGTTCAAATGGGAGAGCATTATGCAAGGCTTATGGATTCGAGGATGAAAATTACCTTCGATATTGGCATTCCTCATTATGATCTAGTCACTTGTCTTCAATATGATAAAGACATTTGGGTGGATCTTGACATGACCCCTATTCTGCCTCCGTTTGCACTTTTCAAACAAATTTGTTAAATACTCTATATTTCTCATTTGAAAATAGTTGTTATTCACCCATGCTTACCTTGTTGATATGTAATTGTTAGATTATTTCCTTTCTTCGAGTGATACACAGAAGGTAGTAGAACAGACACACTACACTTATGGATCACATCTAACTTGGGAGGAGAAGAATTTTCTTGTCACCTTTGTTAATAATGTCATGTCTACTAAGGACGACATGTATTATGGAGTTGGCCCAAATTATATAGTATACATGCCACTTGTGCATAGGTTGAGCGCTGATAACATTCGCGCAAATATCTTGATAAGAGTTGCTAACTAAAATACTATTATGTAAATTACATTGGTAATTATGCTACTATTATGGAAATTTCATTACTAACTACCATACTATTATGTTCTTCAGCAGAAACTGCCAAAGGATGTTATGCCTCAGTTGATGCATGTCAAAGGTGAGATGGCAATTACTTGTCGGATGAGGGTCACTTTCGTTTTTCCATACTCGACCGAGCGCAAACCACAAGGAAAACTTTAAAGTGAAGCATGAAGAGAAATAAAGAAGGATCGCAAGCCACAAGTTGGAGACCGTTGGATCTCTTTGCTTCATCATGGAGATCTATGTGTTTTTCTGTTTGATGACATTTTACCTAGGAAAGAGGACTAGGTCCTATGAGAGAGGAGTTTTTCTAGATTATGACATTATGTAGTAGTGGTTAACTCGGCATGATTAGGATGATGATGGTTTGTTAGATGATTAAGAGGACGATAAGTTGTTATGTGACTATGTATAATGAGCTACAAATATGACCTATATTAGATTAAAATGGATGGATACAAGTGACCATTTTGAATTAGTAGGAAAAAATATGATGTTGTGAATCGCAATATCGTATTTTCCTACTAATTCAACTTGGTCACTTGCATCCATCCACTTTAATCTAAATGTTGTTTCTTCCACAATTTTTATTGATCTTGTATGTTAATACATATAACCGTGTATAAAGACAATATAAATATAGAAAAAGAAATATGCATTATTAGTAGTGGCGCGGGTCACAAGCCGACATTGCTACTATGCAGAGGTAGCACGGGACAAGAGCCTCGCTGTTGATAAATATTAGTTGTAGCACCCTAGTAGTAGCACAGGCACCCGCGTTATTGATAACACACAAGTATAGGGGATAGCAATAGTTTTTGAGGGTAAAGTATTCAACCCAAATTTATAGATTCGACACAAGGGGGGCCAAAGAATATTTGAGAGTATTAGTAGTTGAAGTGTCTATTCAACCACACCTGGAGATAAATAGCTGCAGCAAAGTGATCAGTAGCACAATAATATGATAGTTTGATAGAAGTGGTAATAGTAACAGTAGTGGTAACAGTAGCAGAAATAGTTTTGTAGCAAGTGCAATAGTAATAGTAGTAATAGTAACTTAGCAAGAACAATAAGTGGAAAACTTGTAGGCACTGTGTCGGTGTATTCGTTGGATGATATTCATCATATAACATCCATAAACTAGGGCGGCACAGAACTAGCTCCAGGTCGTCAATGTAATGTAGGCATGTATTCCGTATATAGTCATGCGTGCTTATGGAAAAGAACTTGCATGACATATTTTGTCCTACCCTCCCATGGCAGCAGGGTCCATAAGGAAATTAAGGGATATTAATGCCTCCTTTTAATAGAGAACCGGAACAAAGCATTAACACTTAGTGAATACATGAACTCCTTAAAGTACGATCATAACCATGAAGTATCCCAAATATTGTCACTATGGGGTTGACAGATCATAACAAGTAATAGGTGCATATTACTAGGCAAGATCGGATCAATAAGATAGATAAAATGATGATAACATAGATAGTTCAGATCTTAAATCATGGCACTCGGACCCTAGTGAAAAGTATTAAGCATGGCAAAGTCATAGCAACATCAATCTTAGAACATAGTGGATACTAGGGATCAAGCCCTAACAAATCTGACTCGTTTACATGATGAATCTCATCCAAGTCCTCACCGACCAGTAAGCCTATGAAGTAATTACTCACACCCAGTGGGGAGCATCATGGAATTGCCGATGGAGAAGGGTTGATGATGACGAAGACCAAAGATTCCCTTCTCCGGAGTGCCAAACAGACTCCAGATCTGGCCTCCCGGTGAAGAACAGGAAGTGGCGTCAGCTCCATATCGTGAAACAAGGTAAAACTTTATCTCTGATTTTTCCTGGAGAATTATGAATTTATAGAATTGGAATTAGTGTCGGGGGACCCACTAGGTGTCCACCCTCCACTAGGCCGCTAGGGGGGCCTGGCGCGCCCTGGTAGAGGGTGGGCACCCTGGCCCCCCTGTTAGGTGGCTTATGGCTCCATAATTCCTAAAATATTCCAAAATAAATCTCCAAATTTTTTGCTCCATTTCAAGAACTTTTATTTCTGCATAAAAAATAACACCATGGTAGTTCTGCTAAAACCAGTGCCAGTCCTGGTTAGTTTCATTCAAATCATGCAAATTAGAGTTCAAAACAAGAGCAAAAGTTATAGGAAAAGTAGATACGTTGGATACCTATCAACTCCCCAAGCTTAAACCCTTGCTTGTCCTCAAGCAATTCAGTTGACAAACTGAAAGTGAGAAAGAAAAACTTTTACGAACTCTTTTGTTCTTGTTTGCATATCTATGCTTAAGTAGCACTAGGTTTTCAGCAAAGATCATGACTAACCATGTCAAAAATAACTCTTAAAGACTATAATAACTATATCAATGACACAAACAACTAGCGAGCAATAATAAGATATCTCAAGTGCAAACACTTTGTCAAAACAATCATGATATAATATGACAATAGCAGTATCTTGCTAGCCCTTTTTGAGACTGCAAACAAAAATGCAGAGCACCTTCAAAGTTCAAGCGGCGACTAAACATTGTAATTCATGGTAGAAAAGATTCAGTCATGATGCATCCAACATTCACTATACACAATGCATGAGGATGGCAATAGTGCTCTCAGATCTAGCGCTTACTCCCTTCGTTCCAAAATATAAGGTGTATTGTTTTCCGTGCAAGTCAACCATTTAAATGTTTGACCAAGATTATACAATAAAATAAGAACATATACAATACCAAATAGGTAAAATATGAAACTGCTTTTCATGATGAATCAAATGATCCAGATTTTGTATCGTGGATCTCGATATATTTTCTAAAAACTCGGTTAAACATGGCCTCGTTTGACTTTTGCAAAAACAAATACACCTTATATAAAGGTACGGAGGGAGTATTTTAAAAGGTGATGACTCAAAATTAAAATAAATAGATATTCCCTTCACAGAGGGAAGTAGGGATTTACATTGGTGCCAGAGCTCAAGGATTAGATAAGAGATAAGTATAATTTTGAGAGGTACACCCTTTCTGTCAACGTTACGACCAAGAGCTATCAATATCTTCCATATTAAACAAATTAGTGGTGGCTCCCAAGTGGTAAAAGTAAATGTTTACTCCCCCTCCACCAACAAACACACTCCACGACGAGCCGAGTCCACTGGTACCGTCCAAACCAACAACATTCATGGGGGAGTTTTGTTTCATTATTTACATTTATTTTGATTTCGGGACTGGGAATCCCTAGTACTGCCCTTCTCGAGCAAGTACAGGTGAATAAACACTCATCATGAGAGTAACTTGCTTAACATGGAAGATACTGACCACCCCCTATCGCTCCATGAGCGGTCCAGGCACACAAAAGAAATGTTCATTTGAAATTTTAGAGGTGGCACATGCAAATTTACTTGGAACGGCAGGGTAATACGCATATAGGTAGGTATGGTGGACTCATCTGGAATAACTTTGGTTTACGGATTTTTGATGCACAAGCAGAATTCCCACTTAGTGCAGGTGAAGGCTAGTAAATAGGTTGAGAAGCGGCCAACTAGAGAGCGAATACGATCATAAACATGCATTACGAATAATAAACATTGAATGCTATCATGAGTAGGATATGGACACCATGAACATAAATATCATGAAGGTTGTGTTGGTTTTGATTCAACTACATGCATGAACATGTGCCAAATCAAACCGCTTGAAACATTCGGAGGAGGATACCATATCATCATACTACATCACAACCATTTTAATGCATGTTGTCATCCAAGATAAATCATTATCCATTCCTAGCTACTTGAGCATGGTATGAACCACTATAATCTATATTTGTCATTGCAAACATGTTCAATCATAATGTGTTGAATCATGGATACTAGGTTAAATATATTTACAAAAACAAGAATAAGTTGAGTTCATACCCGCTTTTCTCTACCACTGTCAATTCATCAAATGTCGTCATTATTGCCTTTCACTTGCACAATCAAATGATATGAAAATAATAATAGTGTGAGAGTATCGTGGACTAAGCTGGAATCTACAAACATTTTATTCAAGAGGAGAAGACAAATTAGTATGGGCTCAGTGTTAGATCAACGATAATGCATATGAGCACCACTCAACATTTTCATCATGGTCTTCTCCTTGGTATGACTCGATAAAAGAAAAAGAATTTCAAAAAACACAGGGAAATATTTTCGGAGTTTTTAGTTTTTCTTGAAGAAAGTAAACACGAGAAAGAAAAACAAAAATGAGAAAACTATTTACATGGGAGAACTCCCAATAAGCAAAAGAAGAAATGAGAAATCTTTTTGGGTTTTATTTTAATACTAAAACTAACTAAAATGAAAATAAAACCGAAAAGAAGCAAGAAGTATTTTTGGATTTTCTCAAAGTTTTGCAAACACACAAGAAGAAAACAAGAAAAATAAATCTAGCATGGATAATACAATGAAAGAGTGTGGACACCGACAACTGGAATGAAATGTGTGAACATGAATGTAATGTCGGTGGGAATACGTACTCCTCCAACCTTAGGCTTTAGGCCTAGCTCGGCAATCACCATCCGTAGCCTGGATAATGGCCTGAGTGATAGCCTACCGAGGCTCTTGGTGCAACCACCTCGACCCTCCTAGCAGCTTCCACCTCTGCATTGTACGCATGGGCCTCGCTCTCGAGGACATAGTATCTTCCCTTGCTGTTAAAATTAAAGAGATCGGGAGCAGGCAATACAATAGGCATAATGGGACCATTATCAAACCTCGAGTTGTAAGTAGAGTTATTAACTGTGCGTGTAAGAAATCTATGGCGATTCATGGCATCAAAGTTTAAGTACCGGTTAGGTAAGATAGGATCATTAGGCCAAGGGGACACTCCCAACCTCATAGCGAGGCGAGAGGCATAAATTCCTCCATAGAAATTACTGTTAGAAGCATTGAGAGTCAGTCTCAGTGCAACAATTGCTCCTAAGTTGTAGTATTTAATTCCAGTTAAAGCAGTGTATATAATACTCAAATCATGAGCACAAAGTGTGCTACAATCCTGCTTGCCTACAATGCATTTACTATTAAAGAGTGCAAGGTACTGAATAGACGGAAAATGGATGCTTTTTATTCTGCCTTGTGTCACTCCTCTAATTTCACCACAACAAACATTTCTAAATAATGATACATACTCAGGTTTTGTTGGTTTGTCTAGCAAACCCCAATATGGAATTTTACATGCGTCACAAAATACGTCTAAGGGCATGGTGAAAGCATTATCATACAGATTAAATGAAACTCTTGACTCACGAGGAAAATATTTAAATTTCTGGGTAATTGTGTCCGTGAGAGTGAGGTGTTGAGTACACTTATCTTCGATGAAGGAAACCAGATCGGTGTTGACATACTGTTCAAATTATTCCTTAATACCTGCACTTTCCATGAAAGTGTTACACGGCCAAAGGCATGATTTAGTTTGAGCATCCCGTGTCGACATAAGGTTGGCATATGGAACTTTCACTTAATGATGCCCCTGAGGATCTCCTCCTCGAAGAACTCCTGAAGAATTGCATTTTATTTGCAAACAATTTCTGAAAAAATTTGTGACAGAAATTTTTATTAAAAAAACTAAACAAGATTGATAGAAACTACTCACAGGGATGCATAGAGGCAATACACTACTAGGGAAAACCTTATAGACAGGAGCGTACTAGTAGCGCTGGAAAAATAAAACCGCTGCTGTTAATTACCAGTAGCGCTGTGTTCGTGCAGCGCTACAACTAAGGGCTTAGCGGTAGCACTGGGCACTAAGAAAGCGCTACTGATCAGGTGGCCCCGACGACCCCGCTGACACTATTTATAGTAACAATGATGGGTGGAAGGAAGAGCTACTGCTAAGGCTACTGCCAATGAAAGTGCATGGATGATACAATGTCTCAGCAGCTTACGTCAACGAAAGATGGCAGGTCCAGGAAAATCGTGTACATGGGCCATCGTAGATGGCTCGAGAAGGATGACCCATGGAGAAAGCGTGGAGATCTATTCAATGGGTTGGATGAGCTTCGAGTACCTCCACGTAAGAGGAGCGGCGCAGAAATCGATAAGCTATTGAGAAACTGGGAAAAATGCCCCACGTCAGGAAAGATCTAAAAGGCGTCGGAGCCGCTGCTGAAGGTATGGAAAACGAGGTCTATTTTCTGGGACTTGGTGTACTGGCCCAATCACGACACGCCTCATTGCCTTGATCAAATGCATATCACGAAGAATGTCCTCAATAGCTTGCTTGGCACACTGATGAACATGCCGGAGAAGACCAAGGATGGGCCGAAGGCAAGGAAAGACTTGGAAGATTTGAAGATCAGGAAAGATCTCCATCATACAAAGTCAACAGAGGAGACGGAGACAGAGACGGAGGAAGGGGAAGGGGTAGAAAAGTCAACAAGAAGGAGGAGAATTATTGCCCCTGTTCTTGCTTCACCTTAAGTGCGAAGGAGATCGATCAATTCATCAAGTGCCTTATGGGAATCAAAGTCAGTTCCGTTTACTGTGGGAAGATAAGCAGATTTCTAGACCCCAAGAAGAAAAGGTTCAGCGGGATGAAGTCTCATGACTATAACGTGATGATGACGCAGATACTCCGGGTTGCCATTATAGGGATAATGGAGAAGCACGTCCGTGACACGCTTACTGGTCTCTGCAACTTCTTCGATGTTATCTCCCGAAATTCCATAAGTGTGAAGCAGCTCCGAAGGCTACAGGAAGAGATCGTTGTCATACTATGTGAGCTTGAGATGTACTTCCCGCCCGCGTTCTTTGACGTCATGGTGCATCTATGTGTCCACATTGTGGATTACATCATCGACCTCGAGCCGACATTCCTTCACAGCATGATGCCATTCAAGAGGATGAATGGGGTCATCAAAGGATTCGTTCGTAACATGTCCCGTCCCAAAGGGAGCATCGTCCAGGGGTATCTGATGCATGAGTGTGTCTCCTTTTGCGAGAATTATATAGGCATCGGAGACCCTGTTGTTGGTTTGCCCGTCAAGAAGCATGATGGGAAGCTCGAAGGAGATGGTTATAGAAATGTCGGAGGGAATTGCACGTGGACTACTTGGATCAACGGAATGACTTTGACATGGCTAACTTAGTAGTGCTACAACACCTAGATGTGGTAGATGATTATGTGGCACGGCACAAACAAAGCATCACAAAGAAGTACCATGATAAGGGGATGCTCAAGACGGACAACGAAGTTACTATAGAGCACAACTCCACTTTCTTGCGTTGGTTCAAAGAGCAAGTTCTTGAAAATCCCCTAGAAGAGGGCAGTTCGAACGGATTGCTAATACATGCCTTAGCACATGGCCCCGTGCCCAAGCTCGCGACCTATCAGTCCTACGATATCAATGGGTACACGTTCTACACAAAGACATGGACAATGATTACCAGAACTCCGGGGTCACAATTCAATGCGTGACCGACACCAATGGCAGAACTGAAAGATTCTATGGAAGGGAAGAGATCTGGGAGCTTGGCTATGCTGGAATGCACGATGCGACGATGTTCCGTGTCAGATGGGACAAGGATGTCGTAAGAGAAAACAAGTATTTCACCACCATGTCTATACCCAACGCGAAGAGCACTCCTGTGAACGTTAACGTCATTGCCAAAAATGATCCATGGGTACATGCTAAGCACGTGACACAATGCTTCTTCATAACCGACCCGGCCAATCCCAGCCGTGTTGTCGTGAGGAGATCCAAAAGGAGCATCATCGGAATGGATGGAGTCGCCAACGAGGAAGATTACGACCAATACGGCAACCCAATGAGGGAAGAGGACGATGTTAATGAAGCATACATGAAAATAAGAATAAATACTACATTACCTAAGAAAGATCATACTCCATGGCTCCGAAAAAGTCACAAGGAGGGGCTCAATTACTCGGCAACGAACAAGAAAGGGAAGAAACTCAATGTATCTACTTTGTGTACGCACTTAAGTAACCGTTATTGGTCAACTGATATGGTACCACCACATGCATGTTTCTGGTGATAATATTCGCGCAGTGGGCGAGAGGGTGATGCTGTCGTCGGGAGAAAAACAAAAAAACAAAAAACAAAAACAAAAGGGAGAAAGTAATACAAAAGAAAAGTAAAGTAAACATAAAAGAAAAGGAAAATGATAAAAGAAAAGAAAACTAAAAACTAGAAAAGGAAAAATAATTAAAAAAATAAAATTGGAATATTTAGCACTAGCGCTGGTTTAGGAACAAGCGCTATAGCTACCTTAGCTATAGCGCTGGTTCCTAAACAAGCGCTACTGCTATTTGGGGTTAACCCCCACGCGGGCTCCCCCGTAGCAGTAGCGCTGGTTTTTGTTGATGTTCATTGTTGCTGGTTAGCTAGGAAAAAAATTATCTTGGACAAAAAACTAGCTAGGGCAATTTTTTTATGAAATTATCTAGGGCAAAAAATAGTAGCATTTAGTTTTCGTTGATGTTCATTGTTGCTTGGTTAGCTAGGACAAAAAATAGCTAGGACAAAAAATTAGTTAGGACAAAAAACAGAATTGATGTTTATTGTTATATGATATATGTCATTGATGTTCATTGTTGCTATATGTTCATTTGCATATTCCACATTTTAGGAATGTAGTATGATATATGTTCATTGTTGCTATATGATATATGATATGTGTCATTTGGTATCTGATATATGACATTGATGTTTTGCCGGAATGTCTGAGTGGCGTATGTTTTGCCAGAATGTTGATTCATTTCCGTTTCGGAAAATTTCAGGCGCTCCATATGTCCACGTTTTAGCAAAGGTCATGCCAAAAATTTCTGTGATTTTCGACATGACTTGTGCTAGAAACTAGGACAAATGGAGTGTCTGGGATTTGCTGGAAGGGGAATTAATCAACATTCCGACCAAATATATATAGGCCCCTTTTTTCTCTTCATTATATCTTTTATTTACAATTGTTGAATAGGAAACATGTCTAATGACGCCGAAGCCAGGGGTTATGCTCGCCTCGTAGTAGACCCCCACGAGGCAGCAAATGCATATTTCGATTACCTGGACGAACACTAGATGGGGTTGCATGGTGGCGGCAGTGGTACCAACCCTGACACCGACACCGACACTGGCACCGGCACCAACACCACCCCCGAGACCGGCAATGATGCTGTCATAGCCGGTTAAGCACCAAAGAAGAAGAGGTCACAAAAACCAAACGAGCTCGGCATGAGACAAATTGTGGTCATGGAGAGGCACCCCAAGAAGTTAGAGCCAATGGTGCCGGAGGAAGCGCGCTCGTGCTAGGGAAATCAACTAGGATGCATCCTTAGGGAAACCGCGAACATCAATGACGTTCTGTTGAAGAAGATACCACATATGGAGGACATGCTCCTAAAGAAGTTGCACAATAGGTTCCTTTTCCCCGGCCGGGATGAAAAAACATTTAAAGACCCGTGGGACGACGTTGCCATGACAAATATAAACGTCAAAGCGATGGTGACGTTCACCAATGACTTGTCCTCCTAGAAAGTTTGGGTGAAAAAAGCGATTGCGAAGAATGAACCGTGGTCTAGGATTCATGCTGATAATCCATCAATAACGGAAGAGGACTTTGAAAAATTCAAGGAGAATGCGGCAAAGAAGAAGTCAAGGCAAGGTCGGAGAAAATGAAGGCGCTCTAGGCCAGGAACACGCCTCCCCACCGCCTCAGAAGCCGTGATTACAAGGGGAAGAGGCACGTATGGGCCAAGGAGGACGCCGAACGTGAAAGTCACGGAATTCGAGACCCCTTGGCAGAGTTCACCGACCCGCTAGAGCATGACTGGATCGGGGCTCGGTACAAGTGGTACAAAGTCAACAAGATCTTTTACACGGACCCAAACACGAGGGAGTTCATGAGACTTCTGGTAATTGTTATATTATCACATTATCATATTAGCTTCCAATCAGTTCGACTACAAGTTTTGTCACATTAGTAAACCATCCATGTCCCTTTTGCAGAAAGAGCAGCACCAAAAGGCAGCCAAAAGTGACGAGTCATCACAGTCGTCGGCGAGGCCCAAGTGGGACACCCCATTCAACCGGGCCCTGAACATACTGAAAAAGGTCCTGGTTGACAAGCCGCCGTCCTATGGACGTGTGCACGGCGTTAGAGATGGCGCCTCATGGAAGACGTGCTACAGCGAGGAGCTAGAGGAAAGAAGGAAGAGATGCTTGGTCGTCACTCAGCAGACCATCGACGAGAAGATCGCGATTGCGGTCAATAAGACCAAAGCTGAGACCAAAGAAGAGTTGCGCGGGGCCGTCAATGCAGCGGTCACTAACGCGGTGGCCAGCTTGATTCCGGCAATTTTTGATTTCACTAAGAACTATCCAAATGAACGACCGGAGGAATTCCCCTTCCCAGCTTTGTCGGGAGCAATTCGGCGAACACCACAGCATCGACACCTGCTCAAGAAACCGCAAAAGGTCCTGCTCCGGTTCATAGCAGCCCGACCTCTGTCTCTTGCATGCTCGGCAGGCCTTCATCGCTGGCTAAGCTCGATGCCCTCACGGTAATTACGCGTCATACCCTTTTCACTAGCATGTCTATAGTCTTCCATTTCAGTTGCCTTTCGGATGTTTGACGTCGTAGACATGTCTTCTTCGTAGGCCGACGATACACCGTGCACCCTACTGTATGAAATCAAGGGCTAGAAGGTGACCGTGGGAAAGGCAATGATCGTGAAGCCGAAGGACCGCATGTTCCACAACCAAGAGATGCCCGATGGCGTCTTCAAGGTTAACGTGGATAGTGTCTTAGCGGGCTTCGAGGATTTGCCTCCTCCAGTACCATCCGATGACGACGAGACCCCCCAGAGGATTGGCGCATGCAAGAGCTGGTTCTTGCCTTGGCCGAAGTCTCTTCTTCGTCTTAAGGCACCCAGTATCACGCCAACGCCACCTTCTCAAGAAGGTATGAACACCACCCCACCTACCACATTACTAGCACATGTCGTGGCGGGTGGTAGCGAACGACGCGAGGGAGAGCCTCCATTAGTGCCAGATCATGTCGCCCCCGTTGTCGAAGAAGCAAATGTTGATGACATGGAGGAGGATGATGATGACCCAGACAAGTATTTCAATACCGCCTACGATGATGGAAGGTTGATGGCTCAGGACCACGATGACCCAGGCTATGAGCGTGAAGATGATGACTTGATGCTGCCTGATTTACCGGAGCCGGAACATCCTAAGGCGGAATGCAAGAAGTCTCTCTTGAAGCAATCCTCGCAGGAGACGCCTCCAGATGCCGCCTCTAGCCAGCAACCCCCCGAGGCCCGTCCAATCTTAGCCCGGCGACACTTGGGGGTTGGTTAGGGAAGGTATGTTGGGCTCACTATCACTGCGACCCAACATGAAGCCAAGGAGGAGACCGAAAAAGAAAGGCCCTAAAGGCGCCAAAGCTGCTTCAAGCAGCCAGCCGCCTCTGAAGTCTCGGGTGGTAGACAGAATACCTGTCGAAGGTAAGAATCGTTTCCATGTCGCTGGCGAGCCGATCCTACCCCCAAAGTGCTAGATAACATACTGAATAATGATCTAAGGAGACTCCATGAAGATGTGCTGGCTAGAGAAAAAAGCCTCCTGATCGCGGAAAAACCAGGATACCCGCTTTACGCAGCTTAGGTGCCGGGTGGGGAGTTGTACGTCGACACCTGGCCCGCGAATCAGTTCATCCTGCGATTCGACTACATCTACAACATGTTCCACATGACCAAGCTGGATTTCCAGTTCATCCGCATGTATGCGATGTATATCAACTACTTCATCAGGATCGAGAACATACGATATATCTGCATCGTGGACCCGTTCTATATGCACGAGAGCTACTTGGCAATTTGCAAAGAGCACCGTGACTATGCATGCAAGTCCCTCGGCAGATTCATGATCGCTAATAAGGACAAGGAAGTGATTGTCCTGCCTTATCATCCCACGCAAGTCATCCGCGCATATCCTTTCGTAAGTGTCTTTAATCATTCCTTTGCAAGCATACATGCTAATTAGAGGTGTGTACTTCATTTGCGCAGCGGGGGCGGCGCCGTGCTCATCGTTCTGTACCCGGAATACTCCCATGCTATATACTTGGACTCATCGAAGAACATCAAGAAAAAGGAGTACACACACATAAAGAGAGTTCTCAATAGTGCTCTATTTACCTTCAGCATGTCTGGTGGATATATAAAGATGAAAAAGAACAGGAAGGATGGGCTGGTTTTCCGCCATAAGACCCGCTTCTGCTACATCCAGCAACCGCACACCAGTCAGGCTGATGGATTCTACCTCATGCATCACCTGCTCGAGTACAGGAGGGATAATCAACGCCTTCGCATGTCACCTAGTACCGAAGATGTCGAGATTGTCAGCTGGGCCACAAGCATACGATAGACACCGGATCATGACTCCGAGCTGAGTTTTATCACGTACAGTGTGAACTAGCCCAAGTGATGATGAAGCAGGTCCTCGAACCAAGAGGGATGTTCTACCATGGGCCAACAATGACGTGGGATGATGTCCGAGCACCGCTACTCGCTCAGCATCTGGACCTTAAGCCTTTCACGAAGCTCAGGTGCTTCATCCCTGACTATGAAGATTGGACTGCCGACATGGAGGACTGATCGCTCTTGCTAGTTAATTAGTTTGGGTATATATGAGGAACTTCGTCACTTATGTTTACTATAAGTTTTCTGTATTTTGTTAATTATGCCTCTTTGTTTTCTTAAGTACATTATGTTGCATATTATCGTTCAATTGATCAACTGTCGATGCAGGTACATAGATTAGAGATGGCGAAGGACTGGCACGTCGTGTTCGTTGGGAGGGTTCCAGGAGTCTATGACAACTGGCCACACGCACAGGCCCAAGTGTACAAGTACCCGGGTGCTAGCCACAGAGGGTTTGACAGCAGAGCCGAAGCGGAAAGTAGTTACTTGAGGTGGCCACTCCAGCATGAGCGAGGGCGGGACCACCGGTGCCTCAAGTACTACGTAGTCGCGCTCTTGCTCATGCTGATCGCTCCTGTCCTCTACATCATGGTTTAGATAGAGATGATGAAAACTTGTGTTTGTGCCATGATCATGCATTTGCACTTATTCGAGACATGACATGATCACTCATGTGTATCGCTATTTTCGAGAGGTGATGATATTTGTGTTGAATGATGATGATGGTATGACGAGAGTATTGTATGTCTATGATATGATGATAATAGTGTATGTTTAGTATGATCTGATGACACTACTGTATAGATCCTGTATAAATACATCAGAAATACGTAGAGGGTGTAAATCTGTGAAAGTAGGAATACAAGCAGTAGCGCTGGAAATCATCTAATAGCAGCACTGGTTTAGCAGCAGCGCTTCGTTTTCCCAAGCGCTACAGATAGTTAGCAGTAGCGCTGGCCTGACAAGCGCTACTGTTAACAACACATAGTAGTAGCGCTTGCCAGGCCAGCGCTACTGCTAAAACTTAGCTGTAGTGCAATAGCAGTAGCGCTGGACCCAGCGCTACTAATATGCATATTTCGAGCGCTACTACTAGGGTTTTCCCTAGTAGTGATATCAAACATTCAAACAACTTAGAACTCTAAGAATTCAACTTGCAAGCTCATCTACAGTAGCACCAAGAGTAGCTAACTATTCTAAAGAGACACCACTAAATCAAAAACTAATTGGAGCAATGGGGGAGTTAAATACCGAGAAGCAATCCCCTAAAACAGTTTCGGGAATAGAGCTTTGAGCAAAGAGATCAAAATCCATGGGTTCTTGAGCAAGAACATGAGGGAGAGAGCAATGGAATATTTTTCAGGAGGTAGGAGATGACATGGGCTAAAGGGATAAGTGAGGGGACCCGTCTGAGGCCCATCCGTTACCAGGCCACGCCAGGGGGGTCTTGCGCGCCCTGGTGGCCACCCCATCAGGTGCACACACCCAAGTGTTATTTGTCCTAGAAATTCACCAATAATTAGAAAAAAATCATGTTAAATTTTCAAGGTATTCCGAGGACTTTTATTTTTGGATCATTTTTTTATTGCATGGGAAAAACAGAAAACAGGATAAACACGGCATTTTATTTTATTTAACTAGGAAAAACAGAAAACTAAAGGTGGATACAAAGAATTGTGTCTACTAAATTCATCACCTTCATACCTCTCGAAAATGATTCATTAATAAGGTTTATCAAGTCTTATTAACATCCACCTTCAATTAGCATGAAACCGAAGAACTTTCGTAAAACACTAGGTTACCTCAATGTGGATAGGCATATCCCCAACCATAATAACATCATATCTCTGTTTGACGGTAGGTAGAGGTAATTGAAAGCTTCCAATAATGAGTGTTGAAGAATTTTCAATAACATTCACACCATTCACTTGGAATTGTTTCTTTGGAAAGTGCACCGTATGGTCATTACCATTGATATGAAAAGTGACCTTGCTTTTATTGCAGTCAATAACAGCCCCTGTAGTATCGTAAAGGATCAACCAATGTGATCGACATGTTGTCGTCCTCGGGCATCTCAAGAATAACAAAGTCCGTTAAGATAGTAACATTCGCAAGAACAACGGGCACATCCTCACAAATACCGATAGGTATGGCTGTTGATTTGTCAGCCATTTGTAATGATATTTTAGTAGGTCTGAGCTTATTCAAATCAAGTATTTTTATATAAAGAGAAGGGCATAACACTAACACCAGCACCCAAATCACACAAAGCAGTTTTGACATAATTATTGGAAATATAACCTAGAGGCAAAAATAAAGTGGTTATTATTGTATTTCCTTGTTCATGATAATCGTCTATTATCCATGCTATAATTGTATTTATTGGAAACACAAATACATTTGTGGATATATAGACAACACTGATTCCCTAGTATGCCTCTAGTAGACTAGCTCATTGATCAAAGGTGGTCAAGGTTTCCTAGCCATAGACATGAGATGTCATTTGATAACGGGATCACATCATTAGGAGAATGATGTGATGGACAAGACCCAAACTATGAATGTAGCATATGATCGTGTCAGTTTATTGCTATAGTTTTCTGCAAGTCAAGTATTTGTTCCTATGACCATGATGCAACTCACTGACACTAGAGGAATACCTTATGTGTATCAAACTTCGCAACATATTTGGGTGACTATAAATATGATCTATAGGTATCTCTAAGGGTGTCTGTTGGGTTGGCATGGATCAAGACTAGGATTTGTTACTCCGTGTGACGGAGAGGTATCTCAGTGCCCACTCCGTAATACAACATCACAATAAGCCTTGCAAGCAAAGTGACTAAAGAGTTATCCACGTGATCTTGTATTACGGAATGAGTAAAGAGACTTGCCAGTAACAAGATTGAACTAGGTATAGAGATGCCAACGACCGAATCTCGAGCAAGTAACATACTGAAGAACAAAGGGAACAACATACGAGATTAACTGAATCCTTGGCATAGAGGTTCAACCGATAAAGATCTTCGTAGAATATGTAGGAACCAAGATGGGCATCCAGGTCTCGCTATTGGTTATTGACCATATAGGTGTCTCGGTCATGTATAGACAGTTCTCGAACCCGCGGGGTCTGCACTCTTAACATTCAATCACGTTTCAGTAGTATTGAGTTATGTATGGTGGTGACCGAAGGTTGTTTGGAGTCCCAGATGAGATGCGGTACGACGCGAGGAGCTCCATAATGGCCCGGAGGTAAAGATTGATACATAGGAAGTCCCGCTTTGTCACCGGAAATGTTTCGGGTATTTCCGGTAGTGTACTAGGGGTGCCGGGAGGGTTCAGGAGGGCCATCGGGAGGGGGCACCCACGTCAGGGGGGCACATGGGCCTTCAGGGTGGCGCACCAGCCCTTAGTGGGCTGGGCAAGCCAGACCCTAAGGGCCCATGCGAAGAGGAGGAAGGAGGGCAAGTGGGTAGTCCTCCCAGGACTCCACCTCCCTTGTGGGAGGAGGAATCCGAGTGGAAGGAGGACTTCCTCCTCCCTGGTTCAGCCGACCCTAGGGGAAACCCCGGGCGCCGGCCCCTCCCCTCCCTCCTATATATATTGAAGGGGAGAGAGGGCAGCCGGACCCCCAAGCCATGGTGCAACCCTCTCTCCCACACTAGATCCTCTCTTCCTCTAGTTTTGGCGATGCTTAGGCGAAGCCATGCTGGAATAGCTCCACCACCACCATCGCCACACCGTCGCGCTGCCAAAGTTCTCATCTACCTCTCCGCTCCCTCTTGCTGGATCAAGAAGGCATAGATCATCATTGACCAGTACGTGTGCTGAATGCGGAGGTGTCGTCCGTTCGACGCTAGATCATGAACGGATCGCGGGACAACTAGCGATTTGGATCGCGAAGATGTTCGACTACACAATCGCATTTCTTAACGCTTCCCGCTTAGCGATCTACAAGGGTGTGTAGATCCACTCTCCCTATTGTAGATACTCATCACCATGGATAGATCTTGCGTGTGAGTATGATTTTTTTGTTTGCCATGCAAAGTTTTCTAGCTGTGGCATCAGAGCTAGGTCTATGCGTAGATGAGATCACGAGTAGAACACAAAGGAGTTTGTGGGCGTGGATGCTCAGATTTCTTCCTCCCTTGGTCTTTTCTTGATTCAGTGGTATTCTATGATGAAGCGGCCCGGACCAACCTTACTCGTCCACGTACGAGAGACCGGTTCCATCGACTGACATCTGACTTTGTTGCATAAAGATGGCTGGCATGTGTTTGTCTCTTCCACTTTAGCTGGATCGGATTCAACAAAGGAGGGCCTTGAGAAGGTTGAATAGCAATTTGTGTATCACCGTTGTGGTTTTGCGTAGGTAAGAATCGGTCTTGCTAGATACCCGTAGCAGCCATGTAAAACATGCAACAACAATTAGAGGACGTCTAACTTGTTTTTGTAGCATATGTTGTGATATGATATGGCCAATTACATGATGAGATATATGTGATGTATGAGATGATCATGTTTTGTATAGAATATCATGACTTGCATGTCAATGAGTACGGCAACCAACATGAGCCATAGGGTTGTCTTTATATATTGATGAAATGCGTGTCAATCATTAAGTGCTATGTAATGCTTTATTTTATCACTAAGTGGTAGCCATAGTAGTAGAAGCATGGTGCGCACGACAACCATGATGGTGACACAGTGATAGAGATCATGATGATGGAGATCATGGTGTTATGCTGGTGACGATGGAGATTATACCGGTGCTTTGGAGATATCATGTCGCTTATGATTTGCATGTGATGCTAATCCTTTTATGCATCTTATTTTGCTTAGGATGAGGGTAGCATTATGAGGTGATCCATCACTAAAATTTCTAGATAAAATTGTGGTGTCCCCGAGTGTGCACCGTTGCAAAAGATCATCGTTTTGACACACCACATGATGATCGGATGTGATAGACTCTACGTTCACATACAACAGGTGCAAGCCAGTGTTGCACATGCGGAACACTCGTGTTAAACTTGATGAGCCTAGCATGTACAGACATGGCCTCAAAACACAAGAGACCGAAAGGTCGAACATGAGTCATATATTAGATATTATCAACATGGAGATGTTCAACATTGAAACCACCTCATCTCACGTGATGATCGGACTTGGGTTGGTGAATGTGGATCATGTATCACTCGGATGACCGGAGGATGTCAATTTCAACTCATTATCTTGAACAATAGTCTTAGTAACCTGTGCAAATTTATGTTGTAGATCAATGGCTCGCGCAGTAGTTCACCTGAATTTCAATGTGTTCCTAGAGAAAGCCAAGTTGAAAGATGATGGAAGTAACTTTGTAGGCTGGGCCCGTAATCTGAGGATTATCCTCACGGCTTCCCGAAAAGCGTATGTCCTTGATGCACCACTCGGTGAAGCACCCGCTCCAGTGTCGTCTGAACACGTTGTGACCGCCTGGGAGGCACGTTCTGGAGATTACTCAATAGTTCAATGTGCAATGTTGTATGGCTTAGAACCGGGACTTCAAAGATGTTTTGAACATCATGGAGCATATGAGATGTTCCAGGAGTTGAAGTTTATCTTTGAGAAGAATGCCCGGATCGAGAGGGATGAGATTACGATAAGTTATATGCTTGCAAGATGGATGAGAACGGGTCTGTCAGTGAACATATACTTAGAGTGTCTGGGTATTTGAACCGTCTGGCTGAGTTAGGGATGCCCCTTCCACCGGAGGCAATCACTGACAGAGTTCTTCAATCATTGCCACCTATCTACAAGAGCTTCGTGATGAACTATAACAAGCAAGGGATGAATAAATTAGTCGCCGAGCTATTTGCGATGTTGAAAGTCGCTGAGTCTGAAATCCAGAAGGAGCATCAAGTGTTGATGGTCAATAAAACTGCTAGTTTCAAGAAGAATGGCAAGGGAAAGAAGGGTAACTCCAAGAAGAGTGGCAAAGCAATTGCCCCTCCCATGAAGAAACCCAAGGTTGGACCCAAGCCAGAAACTGAGTGCTTTCATTGCAAGGCAACTGGTCACCGGAAGCGGAACTACCCCAAGTATCTAGCCGACAAGAAGGCGGCCGACACCAAACACTAGTGCAGAACTGGCCTATAGTCACGGGTCATAGGGCCTTTAGTACTGGTCCTTGAACTGACGCTAAAGGGTGGGGACTAAAGCCTACCCCCTTTAGTCCCGGTTCAACACGGCCCGGCACCAAAGGCCCACCACGTGGCATCCACCGGCTCCGTGGGCTGGGGACCTTTAGTCCCGATTGGTAACACCAACCGAGACTAAAAGTATTTAGTTTTTTAAATTTTGTTTTATTTTTTCCTTTTAATTCTTTAGGGGTTTATGAATTAATTATGGTTTAATTTTCCTTTTAATTTTGTGTTTTCTATTTAATTAATTTTCATTTCAAACATATATTACACTACTACATACTGTACACATGTTGTGCATGCGCATATATATAAATATAAATAGAATTTCTCGTAGAACCGATCATATATATATATCTCATCGAATTGCTCGTACGACGACCATTCACATACATACATATATACACAATTTCTCCTACAATTTGAGGATCATTACATATATATGCAGGCATTAGTACTGCTTGTTCTTGATCTTGTAATGGTATTCTCCTTTGGGATCTATGACCTGGTCGACCAGAAATCGAGCTAATTCCTCTTGAATTGCTCGTACCCAAGCCTCTGGTATGAGCTGGTCCTGCATCTTCGTCAGCTACAAGATGGAGATCAAGATGAATATATTAGTTGTGTGTATATATATTAGCTAGATCATGATAAAAAATTTATGTATAATGCTCTGGTAAACGTACCCAAAGATTTCTTTCATCTTTGCTCCTTTCAGATGTGATCATGCGAATGTTCTCGCAAACATAGTATGCGCATAAACTAGTCCCCTGCTCCTGCATCATCCACTTTACCAGAATAAAATTCAATCAGGTAATAATTAATCAAGCATGATAATGGTATTGAAACTAGAATTAAAGAGATGCACGGACGTAGCTAGCTAGATAGCTAGTAGTACTTAATTACCTTGGGTCGCACCCATTTCAGTTGTTGTGCCCAGTCGCCTAGGACCTGTTTGATGAACTTGACCCAAGCCCTGCCCGCCGGCAAAGAAAATGAATAAATGAGTTATTAACTAGTTGATATCAGGAAATGAAGTAATTAAAGAGGCCGACATAGTGCGATAATGATTGAAATTACATGTCAAGCATCCATCTCACGATTGCGTATTTGGATGGATCCTTAAATAGCGAGTCGAGTACTTCAACTTTTCCTTGTGAACTTCAATGATTAACAAGATCCAGTGGTAAGTGCATAACTCATCAACAACACTTATTAACATCTAATAAGCAAAAATAGAATTTGTAGTACAATATATATATATATAGTAACACTCACCCGAAGTTGTAAGGAAGTAGTATTTCTGGTTGGGTGTTTAGATGCTTCAAGAAATCTTGCATGGCTTTCTCTTTGTCTTTTCTTGAATATGTTGTTTCTGAGGTCTTTTGGTTAATCGTATTTGGGTCAATGAACCCAATGCCATACCGTCGAGCTTGTTTCATTTCATACATCTTCATTCTGCATAATACCACAGAAACGAATATAGTGAGGATAAGTAATGAACGAGAGCACAGCTAGCTAGAGACTTAAATTATAGAAAGAAATCAATTACAGACAATAGCAACTGACTAAAGATTTGTAGAGTGCGTCTTGATTGAATAACTGAAACAACTCTGCATAATGAATCCATAGATCATTTTTATGGAA
This sequence comes from Hordeum marinum, assembly GCA_022496015.1. Classification (NCBI taxonomy): domain Eukaryota; kingdom Viridiplantae; phylum Streptophyta; class Magnoliopsida; order Poales; family Poaceae; genus Hordeum; species Hordeum marinum. The sequence goes on along the minus strand of CM039678.1, from coordinate 451,449,608 downwards.
GTAATGCCTCCCTTTGACTCTCACCATGAGGGACTCTTCATTGGTATTTGCTGTTATTTGCATGTACCACATATGCAAATTGTACATTCTCGTTCGTAGAAGCTTGAAATCTTCAGGCTTGACCAGAGGTTTGCCGCAGGCATATTGATATTTTACTTCTAACTCTTTAAGCTCGGGGATTTGCTCAAGGCCTAGGAGTTGTTCAACACTGACACTGGCCTCTTTAGCCATCCTAATATGTTCTTCGGTTACTCCTGGCCGACCGGCGGTACTCAGAGGTGTTTGTACAATGAGCGGGGGGATCGATTGCACTGCTTGTTCTCCCAGCTGGGGGATAATTTTCCTGCTTTTTTGCCAACTCCTTGGCTCGAGCTTGAGGTCGACTCCTTTTGTCCTGCAAGATATGACTTCTTGATAGACCGCGCATAGTCGATGTCCTTCTAATTGACAGCCGATCGAGCCATATCAATGAAGTGTTGTGAGACATGATTAGGTACTTTCTCCTTTGGCGGTTGGGGCCGTTTTGGTCCAAAATGGGCCTTCACTTTGGCATCCACTTCACTATAGAGTTCCTCCTCGGTCAGGTGGTAAGACAACTTTGGAAGAGGCTTGAGGCTTGCACCATATTTGAATTTCTTGCCTGTTGTACCGCTAGTCGTCGTAGCTGCGGCCTCTCTCTTGCGTTGTTGCTTAGGCAATGGAGCACGCTGAGTCGACGGAGCATGCTGACGCCGTGCCGGACTTTGAGGAGGAGTCGGCTGATGTAGTGCCGGACTTGGAGGAGGAGGAGTTGGCTGACGTCCTGTCGGACTTGGAGGAGTTGTGTGATGCGGCCGGACTTGGAGGAGGAGGAGGAGTCGACTGACGCGTCGGCGGACTTGGAGGATGAGGAGTCGGTGGCCTTGGAAAGATGATGCAGTCCTTTTTCCATAGAATGATACGATGTATGGCCTCTCCCGGTGTTCTCTCCTCGTCACCTCCAGGAATGTCAAGTTGTAGCTCGTGATATCCTGACATCACTTCATCAACCCCGACACGAGCATAGCCAGCTGGAATGGGATTGCAATGGAAGGTTGCTTCTGGGGGAGTTGCTAAAGCATATCCATCCGCCACCTTCATGGATAAGTTCTTCACTTTCATGTGTATCTCAAAATTAGTCCTGTCTTTGATATCATCCACACGGTAGCTAGCTAGCAGTGCATCATCATCGATATAGGCCGGGGCGTAACCCACGCTGCTTCTCGGTATAGATGGGACGGTGGTATCCAATGCTGGATCGATCTGCTCATGCTGCCTCTAATACGCCCTTTCCTAGCTGAGTGAGTTGATCTGCTCTTGCTGCCGCCTGACACTGGATTCCAACTCTAGGTGCTTTGATTCTAGGCCTTCAAGACGGACTGCTTCCTCCTTCTTGTTCCGCTCCTCCTACATCTTCTTTCTCGCACGGCTTCTGTAGTCATCGTTCCAACCAGCAAACCCCTCAAACCACGGAACAACGCTTTTCCCTCGGGTTCTTCCCGGGTGTTCAGGATTCTTCAGGGCGCATGTAAGCTTGTCGTCCTCTCTGTTGGGCGTGAACACCCCCATTCAAGCTTCTTCTATTTTCATCAGAATTTCGTCTGTCACTTTTTTAAGACTTGCCTTCACCATGATAGCCCCTGTCTTTGGATCCAAGTTCCCCCATGTGCATAAAACCATATCCTGCACCTCGGGGGCCAGGTCACTGTAACTGGAGTGACCCCTGCACTAATCATATCTTTTTCGGATTGATCCCACTTAGGCAGGGCCATCTGGTAGCCACCTGGCCCCAGAGTATGGTGCCACTGCTTTTGCGCATCATTAATCTTGTTCTTTCTTGACCATTCCTTAGCTAGTTCTGATTCCTTGAACTTCACGAAATCATCCTAGTGATCTTTTGCCTTCACCAGCGCTCCCTCGAATTTTGCAGTCGTCATGTTTGCTTTCACATATGCAGCCCATGCATTTTTCTTGAAGGTGTTGATTGCGACCGCCATCTTTTTAAGAGCATAGTTTCTGACTTTCTTCAGATCTGCATCTGTTAAGTTATCTAGTAGTGTGAAATGTAACATCAGCTTGGTCCAATGCACATATTTTGCTCTTTCATCGACAAAAGTAACTCCTTCTCGATCTCCCTTTGTTGGCTTTTTTTCGTTCTTGTGTGCAGATTGGGATTTGGTCCCTGACAATAACTCTGCATTGATTCTTGAACTTGGTCGCATTTTTCTTAGGTTCAAGAGGTTCGCCAGTTGATGTATTGATGGAATCGATGCTGAACTTTATGCCAGGGTCCAACTTTTATCTGGGCCTCGAACTACCCTGTCGTTTGTAGAAGATTTGCTCGATCCGGAGGCCTAAAAGAAGAAAGATCGATTTGTTAATACATATACAACTCAATTAAGACATGTAATGATCACCAGATGGCTTATATAATAAATATACCTCGCCGGTCTTTGTTATTTGAAGAACATTTTCTTTGTCAACATCATTGTCGAATTCATCTATTCTTTCGTCTTCATCAAACATACAACCCTCACCGGAATTGTTCAGATATTGTGAGCCATCATCATCTTCATGTTCATGCTCTGGGCTCATGGAGCGTATGATGTTGAACAGAGCGTCTTCTCCTTCTCTGCCGGTATTGTCCATAGCTTTTATTTAACTAACCCAGAAGAAAGTTAAACAAAATTAGTATTAAAATTAGAATGCATGCAATCAATAAGGAAATCTGAATCATAGTACATAATATGCATCATCGAATATAATCTCGAATAAATCGTCTCGAATATTATAGAATATAATCTCGAATACATCTCAAATTTTATTACTAATACATCTCGAATATTATTGATTATATAATATCACTACTACAGATCTAGTTGACGTCTCGTGCGGCAGGCGGTGAGATCCCTGAAGAACCTGCCAGGTATTGGAGAACTTGACGTCCAACGCATCCATGTAGCGACGAAGGTGCTCGTCCTCCTCGATGACACAGTGACGTACCACCTCCGATGGGGCCGGCTGCCTCTGCACTGAAAGTGGCCCACGCGAACGCCACCAAAGAATCTCCGTGTCGACGACGGGACCCGGGTTCCTCACCAAGCTGCGCCCCTGTGAAGGTAGCACCTACCAGTGCCAGCCCGGCGGAGCCCAGTCCCGGACATGGCACCTCTGAAGTAGGACGTCGTCGCAAACGAGTCGACAATGAGGATGGGGGCCAGACATCGTTGACTCCGAGAAGAAATTCTATGCAAATTAAACGTTTTTAGATGCTTGATTGTGACTTCTTATATACGAGGAACCTTCAAAATCCTAACGAAATCTCTTAACCTTACGACTCGTGACTTTTGCAAATACATAACAAATACTAATTGCAAATTAATACATAACAAACTTTTGCAAATACAACATTAAAATATGCAACTTTTGCAAATACTAGTTGCTATACATTGGATCAAATGTCATAATTCGTCAACTTTTTTCTATACATTGTATTCATAGATATATATATATATACTAATTTCTATACATATATTGGTTAAAAATGTAAAAATTCCATATAATAATTTCTATATATATACTAATTTATATATATATATATACTAATTTCTACATATATATACTAATGTCATATATTTCTATACTAATTTCTTTATATATATACTAATTTCTATACATATATATACTAATGTCAAAAAAATGTGTGTGTGTGTGTTCATCAAAATTGGGGGGGGGAGGGGACGGCGGCCGCCATGTTGGCACACGGAGCGAGGGAGAAGGGGGAGAGGGGGGAGCTCACAGCGGGGCGACGGGGCGGCGGTGAGGCGAGGCGAGTCGGGGGCGGCAAAGGTGAGGAGCTCGGGGCGGAGGAGCGGGCGCCGACGGCGTCTCAGGCAGCGCCAGGCCGGGCTCGGGGAGGAACGGGCATGGGCGGCGTCGGAGATCAGCACGAGAAGGCGTGGGCGGCCGACGTCGGGGGCGGCAACGAGCTCCGGCGTCGGGGAGGCGAGACGGCGACGGCGCGGCGATGTCGCGAAGAGGTCGAATAGCAGAGTAATTGAATTTTTTTGAAGTGTTGTATATATAAGGAGACCTTTAGTCATGGTTGGTGGCTCCAATCGCGACTAAAGACGCCCCCTTTAGTCGTGGTTGGAGCCCCAACCGCGACTAAAGGTGAATTTCACCAGCCGAAGCGGTGGGAAGCGAAACCCTTGAGCCGTGGTTGGTGGCTCCAACCGTGGCTAAAGGGGGGGGTCTTTTGTCGCGGTTGGAGCCACCAACCGCGACTAACGGGTGTTGTGCCAAGCGAGTGGCAGGGCGGAAGTTTAGTCCCACCTCGCTTGTCGAGAGGAGCTCGCATCGATTTATAAGCCCCGTCGCGGCTACCGTGTCAAGCTCCTCTCTTAAGCAGGCCTTCTGGGCCTACCTCGCCTCTGCCGCCATGTGAGCCTACTAGGCCGTACGGGCCTGCGTCCTGACCCAACAAGAGGTTGGGTTTCTAGTCGTATGCTGGCCGTGACGGCCCAGTAGGCGGGCTTTTTTTAATATATTTTTTGTTTTTTTGTTTTCTGCTTTATTTATTTTCTTTTGTTTTTGAGTTGTTTTTTGCTTTATTTAGAATTTATTTGTGAATCTTTTTTCTTTAGATAAAAAAAATTATAAAATTTCTCTTAGTGCTAGTAGTTATAAAATTTGAATAGTTTAAATTTGAATTATTTGAAATTTGTGTGAATCACTAGTTTGTGAATAACTTTAATTCAAAAATAGATTTTTCAGTGATTCTTTTTTCTGCTGTTTAATATTAGTGTGTTTTATCATTATATTCAATTGGGTAAGTCTTAGGTTATTTAAAAAATGAAATACCTTAGTAACAGACGAGTTTTCGTCTCAAACCCTGATACTTCGAAAGAGATTGTCCATTTTGTACACGAAGTGCATTCAGTTTTTGCCGTAACCCACTCAACTTTTTAGCAGATGCTATGTGGGCGAAATGATGATACCATGCCAACTTTCAACCTTTTAAGAGTTCGTTTGTAGTGCTTTTCAATTTCAGGGTCATTTAGCTCAAAAAAAATCAGCAAATGCATGAAAATAGCAAATGAAGTGAGACAGGGTTGAAATTTGGTGGCCTCCCTTTGAATGGTGCATATTGAACACACAAAAAGTCCGGAGTTGAAATAAGTTAAAAAAATGAAATGCCTTTGTAACAGGCGAGTTTTCGTTTGAAACCTTGATACTTCGAAAGAGATTGTCCATTTTGTACATGAAGTGCATCCATTTTTTGTCGTAACCCTCTCAACGTTTTAGCACATGCTATGTGGGTGAAATGATGATACATGCCAACTTTCAACCTTTTCAGAGTTCATTTGTTGTGCTTATCAATTTCAGGGTCATTTAGCTCAAAAAAATCAGTAAATGTATGAAAAATAGAAAATGAAGTCAAGAGGGTTGAAAATTGATGGCCTGCTTTCGAATGGTGCATACTGAAGGCACGAAAAGTCTAGAGTTGAAATAAGTTAAAAATGAAATGCCTGTCAAACAGGCGAGTTTTCGTCTGAAACCCTGATACTTCGAAAGAGATTGTCCATCTTGTACACGAAGAGCATGCAGTTTTTGTCGTAACCCTCTCAACTTTTTAGCACATGCTATGTGGGTGAAATTATGATACCATGACAACTTTCAACCTTTTCAGAGTCCATTTGTAGTGCTTATCAATTTTAGGATCATTTAGCTCAAAAAAATCAGTAAATGCATGAAAAATAGAAAATGAAGTCAGAAAGGGTTGAAAATTGATGACGTGGCTTCGAATGGTGCATACTGAATGCACAAAAACTCTGGAGTTGAAATAAGTTAAAAAATGAAATGCCCTTGAAACAGGCGAGTTTTCGTCTGAAACCCTGATACTTCGAAAGAGATTGTCCATTTTGTACACGAAGTGCATCCAGTTTTTGCCGTAACCCTCTCATCTTTTTAGCACATGCTATGTGGGTGAAATGATGATACCATGCCAACTTTCAACCCGTTCAGAGTTCATTTGTAGTGCTTATCAATTTCAGGGTCATTTAGCTCAAAAAATCAGTAAATGCATGAAAAATAGCAAATGAAGTGAGAAAGGGTTGAAGATTGATGGACTGTCTTCAAATGGTGCATACTGAATGCATAAAAAGTCTGGAGTTTAAATAATTTAAAAAAATGAAATGCCGTTGTAACATGCGAGTTTTTGTGTGAAACCCTGATACTTCAAAAGAGATTGTCCATTTTGTACACGAAGTGCATCCAGTTTTTGCGTAACCCTCTCAACATTTTAGCACATGCTATGTGGGTGAAATGATGTTACCATGGCAACTTTCAACTTTTTCAGAGTTCATTTGTAGTGCTTATCAATTTCAGGGTCATTTAGCTCAAAAAAACAGTAAATGCATGAAAAATAGCAAATGAAGTCAGAAAGGGTTGAAAATTGATGATCTGCCTTCGAATGGCGCATACTGAAGGCACAAAACACATAAGTACACTACTATTACAAAGATTCCCTTCGGTTTGTCCGAAGTGGGACTTTCTAGATATATAAGTCTTGAAACTAACTAGAGAAGCTGGTCACATCCCAGAGTGGGATCTTTTGGTGTAAAACTTTTTCTTCGCGTGTGTCCCTTTGCGTCGTAACCATGGACAATCTTCATCGTTTAACTTGCTGCTCGGGTCAACATTCATTGTGAAGGGAGCAATTTCATGAAACTTTTCATAATCTTCTGACATGTCTGTCTTGTCCTCCACTCCCATGATGTTTCTTTTACCTGAAAGAACTATGTGGCGGTTTGGCCCATCGCATGATGTATTTGCTTCCTTATATTTTCTTTTTCTTGGCTTGGTAGACATGTCCTTCACATAGAAAACCCGCGCCACATCTGTGGCTAGGACGAATGGTTCGTCTGCGTACCCAAGATTGTTGAGATCCACTGTTCTCATTCCATACCGCGGGTCTTCCTTTACCCCTCCTCCTATCAGATTGACCCATTTGCACCTAAACAAAGGTACCTTCAAATCAAGTCCATAGTCAAGTTCCCATATCTCCTCTATGTAACCATAGTAGGTGTCCTTTGGCCCATTGTTGTTTGCTGCATCAAAGCGGACACCATTGTTTTGGTTGGCGCTCTTTTTATCTTGGGCGATCGTGTAAAATATATTCCCATTTATCTCGTACCCTTTTAAAGTCAATATAGTCAAATATGGTAACTTGGACAGCAAGTATAGGTCATCTTCAATAGTGTCGTGGTGCATGAGACGTGTCTGCAACCAACCAGCGAAAGTCACCATTTGTTCATGTGTAATCTAGTCGTCAGACTTCTCCGGGTGTTTGGAGCATAGAATATTCTTGTGTTGCTCGATATACAGAGCCACCAAGGCAGAACTTTGTAGAACTGTGTAGTGTGGTTGCGCCAAAGAATGCCGGTCCCAGCATATTAGTGAATTCTTTCCTAGAGTGCCTTTTCCACCCAGTCTTCCCTCATGCCGCGATTCAGGAACACCTATCGGCTTAATGTTAGGAATAAAGTCAACATAAAACTCAATGACCTCCTCTATTTCATGGCCCTTGGAGATGCTTCCTTCTAGCCTAGCATGATTATGAACATATTTCTTTAAGACTCCCATGAACCTCTCAAAGGGGAACATATTGTGTAGAAATACAGGACCCAAAATGGCAATCTCCTCGATTAGGTGAACTAGGACATGCGTCATGATATTGCAGAAGGATGGTGGGAACACCAACTCGAAACTGACAAGACATTGCACCAAATCATTCTCTAACCTTGGTAGGATTTCTGGATGGATTACCTTCTGAGAGATTGCATTCAGGAATGCACATAGCTTCACAATGGCTAATCGAACATTTTCCGGTAGAAGCCCCCTCAATGCAACCGGAAGCAGCTGCGTCAAAATCACGTGGTAGTCATGAGACTTTCGGTTCTGGAACTTTTTCTCTGCCATATTTATTATTCCCTTTATATTCGACGAGAAGCCACATGGGACCTTCATACTGAGAAGGCATTCAAAGAAGATTTCCTTCTCTTCTTTGGTAAGAGCATAGCTGGCATGACCCTCAAACTGCATTGGATCCATGCTGACTTTTCCGTGCATATGTTGCTGGTCCTCCCATGCCTCCTGCGTATCTTTTGTCTTCCCATACACGCCCAAGAAGCCTAGCAGGTTCACACAAAGATTCTTCGTCACGTGCATCACATCGATTGCAGAGCGGACCTCGAGGTCTTTCCAATACGCTAGGTCCCAAAGTATAGATTTCTTCTTCCACATGGGTGCGCGTTTGTCATCATCATTCGGAATAGATTGTGCACCAGGACCCTTGCTAAAGATTCCTTTTAAATCCTTGACCATATCAAGTATGTCATCACCCGTACAGTGGTGAGGCTTCTTCCGATGATCTGCCTCACCTTTGAAATGCTTGCCTTTCTTTCTAACGGGATGCCTGCTCTGAAGAAATCGGCGATGCCCCAGATACACATTCTTCTTACATTTATCCAAATATATATTGTCGGTATCATCTAAAAAGTGCGTGCATGCGTGGTATCCCTTGTTTGTCTATACTGAAAGGTTACTAAGAGCAGGCCAATCATTGATGGTTACAAACAGCAACGCATGTAGGTCAAATTCCTCCTAGTCTTTCGCATCCCATGCACGTACACCTTTTCGATTCCATAGCTATAAAAGTTCTTCAACCAATGGCCTTAGGTACACATGAATGTCGTTGTCGAGTTGCTTGGGGCCTTGTATGAGCACTGGCATCATAATGAACTTCCGCTTCATGCACAACCAAGGAGGAAGGTTATAGATACATAGAGTCACAGGCCATGTGCTATGATTGTTGTTCTGCTCCATAAAAGAATTAATGCCATATGCACTAAAACCAAACCATACGTTCCTTGCATCCTTTGCAAAGTCCTTCCACTTTCTCTCGATTTTTCTCCACTGCGACTCGTCAGCGGGCACTCTCTACTTCCCGTCTTTCTTACGGTCTTCGTTGTGCCATCGCATTAACTTGTCAAGCTCTTTGTTTTGGAACAAATGTTTCAACTATGGTATTATAGGAGCATACCACATCACCTTGGCAGGAATCTTCTTCCTGGGGCGCTCGCCCTCAACATCACCAGGGTCATCGTGGCTGATCTTATAGCGCAATGCACAACATACCTGGCATGCATTCAAATCCTCGTACTCACCGCGGTAGAGGATGCAGTCATTAGGGCATGCATGTATCTTCTCAACCTCTAATCCTAGAGGGCAGACAACCTTCTTTTCTTCGTACGTACTCCGTGGCAATTCGTTGTCCTTTGGTAGCTTCTTCTTTAACATTATCAGCAACTTTTGAAATGCCTTGTCAGATACACCATTCTCTGCCTTCCATTGCAACAATTCCAGTGTGGTACCTAGCTTTTTATTGTCATCTTTGCAATTTGGGTACAACCCTTTTTTGTGATCCTCTAACATGCGCTGCAACTTCAGCTTCTCCTTTTCACTTGTGCAGTTTCTCTTTGCATCGGCAATGGGCCGACCAAGATCATCAGTAGGCTCATCAGATGCCTCTTCTTCAGCTCCTTCCCGCATAGTCGACTCAACTTCTTCCCCCATTGTTGTACCATCATATTCATGGAACCCATGACCAGGATAGCTGTTGTCATCCCCTTCTTCTTCATTCTCTTCCATTAGAGCCCCTCTTTCTCCGTGCTTGGTCCAACAGTTATAGCCGGACATGAAAGCGGACTCAAACAGGTGGACGTGAATGGTTCTTGAGTTAGAGTAATTTTGATCATTCTTACAGATAGCACATGGACAATACATAAAACCATCCAGCTGCTTGTTTGCCTTAGCTGCAACCAGAAAAGTATGCACGCCATTAATGAACCGGGGAGAGCATCGGTCATTGTACATCCATTGTCGGCTCATCTTCATTACACAACACCGAAAAGACCAAATTAATACAAGTTCGTACATAAAGTTCATACACACTTGTTCTCATAAAACAACATATATACAAACTCTCTCGCTAAAGCATTTAAATGCAACAACAAATGCGATCAACATCGCAACTAAGGTAAAAAATTATCCAACAGCATAGTGATACCAAGCCTCACTATCAATGGCATATGTTTTCAATTTTCTAATCTTCAAGCGCGTTGCACCCATCTTGATCTTGTGATCATCGACGACATCGGCAACATACAACTCCAATGTCATCTTCTCTTGTTAAACTCTTTTCAATTTTTCTTTCAAATACTCGTTTTCTTTTTCAACTAAATTTAACTTCTTGACAAGAATATCTATGTCGGTTGGAATCTCCGGTTCACATACCTCCTAGATAAAAATATCTATGTAAACTTGATTGGCATAATTGTCATAAACACGAAGTGCAACAAAGAGTTATAAAAGAGAGTATATACCACATCCGCATCATAAATCGGACGAGGGCCGACGGGGACGGATTTCGAAACCATGCCACTATGTATAACAAACAACCATATAGGTAAGAAAACTATACAAGTAACTAACTAAATCTTACAAACAAGGTTTTATATTATAAAAAGGATAAGAACAAGAGGCTCACCAAGGTGGTGCCGGCGATCGACGGTGCTTAGGACGGGGACGAGAAGGCACTAAGTAAACCACACCTATAAATGCAAAGTAAGAAGTTAATTTGAGCTCAAATTGCATAAATCAAATAAACTACCACATACAAACTAAAACCCACAAATTAGTATACTTATAGAGCATTGCAAGATCTAATCTAGCAATGAGGGATGAAAGGACAAAGTTGCTAACCTTTGTGAACACTTGGGTGGATGGGATGCCTCCAAATCTTGAGAAATTTTGGCAAAAATGGAGGATGAGCTCGAGGAAGAGAGGAAGAACAGAGAAGAGAAGAAAGGGGAAGAACAGAGAGGAGTGTGCTCGGGCTGGCGCCGAAGGGTTTGATATAGGGGGACCTTTAGTCCCGGTTGGTAGCTCCAACCACGACTAAAGGTTAGCCTATAGTCGCGGTTGGAGCCACCAACCGGGGCTAACGGTTCCCGTGGGGCCCTAGGCTGACGCCAGCCTACCACCACGCCTTTAGTGCTGGTTCATGGCACGAACCGGGACTAAAGGTCCGGAATGAACCGACACTAATGATGCCTGTCATGAACCGGGACTAATGGGCAAATTAGTGCTAGTTCAAATCCCAACCGGGACTAATGATGTGGATGAAAGGTCTGCTTTCTAATAGTGAAAAAAGTTATATACATGTTATTGATGTGTACCTTACCAACTCTGGTTGTAGTGCCTGGGTATTTGATACCGGTTCGATTGCTCACATTTGCAACTCAAAGCAGGAGCTACGGAATAGATGGAGGCTGGCAAAGGACGAAGTGATGATGCGCGTGCGAAATGGTTTCAAGGTTGATGTGATCACTGACGGCATGCTCGCTCTTCGATTGCCATCAGGATTAGTGATGAACCTGAATAATTGTTATTTAGTGCGTGCGTTAAGCATGAACATTATATCTGGATCTTGTTTATTGCATGACGGTTACTCATTTAAATCAGAGAATAATGGTTGTTCTATTTATATGAGTAATATATTTTATGGTCATGCAACCAATGTAAGTGGTTTATTCTTATTGAATCTCGATAGTGATGATACACATGTTCATAACATTGAGACCAAAAGATGTAGAGTTGATAATCACAGTACCACTTTCGTGTGGCACTACCACTTAGGTCATGGTTGTGTAAAACACATGAAGAAGCTCCATGTTGATGGACTTTTGGAGTCACTTGATTTAGAATCACTTGACACGTGTGAACCATGCCTCATGGGCAAGATGACTAAGACCCCATTCTCTAAAACAATGGAACGGGCAAGTGACTTGTTGGCAATCATACATACTGATGGGTGTGGTCCGATGAGTACTGAGGCATGTGGTGGATATCGTTACTTTCTCACCTTCACCGATGACTTAAGAAGATATGGGTATATTTACTTAATGAAACACAAGTCTGAAACATTTGAAAAGTTCAAGCAATTTCAGAATCAAGTTGAGAATCATCGTAACAAGAAGATTAAATTCCTACAATCTGATCGAGGAGGACAATATCTGAGTTATGAGTTTGGCAGTCACTTAAGACAATGTGGAATTGTTTCACAATTGACACCACCTAGAACACCACAGTGCAATGGTGTGTCTGAACGTCGTAATCGAACCTTATTTGATATGGTGCGTTCTATGATGTCTCTTGCTGATTTTCCACTAGCGTTTTGGGGTTATGCATTAGAGACAACTGCATTCACTTTCAATAGGGCACCATCGAAATCCGTTGATATGACCTCGTATGAACTGTGGTTTGGCAAGAAACCAAAGTTGTCGTTTCTTAAAGTTTGGGGATGTGATGCTTATGTCAAAAAGCTTCAGGCTGAAAAGCTGGAACCCAAAGTGGAGAAATGCGTCTTCATAGGATACCCAAACGAGATGGTTGGGTATACATTCTATCTTAGATCCGAAGGCAAGGTTTTTGTCGCTAAAAACGGGTCATTTCTTGAGAAAAGAGTTTCTCTCGAAAGAATTGAGTGGGAGGAAGATAGAACTTGATGAGGTTGTTGAACCTCTGTTTCAACCAGAGAGTAGCGTAGCGCAGAAAGATGTTTCTGTGGGACATATGCATCAGTTGAAGAGGAAGTTAATGATGATGATCATGAAGCTTCAGATCAAGTTACTATCGAACCTTGTAGGTCGACAAGGGCACGCACTGCTCCTGAGTGGTACGGTAACCCTATCTTAGAGGTCATGTTGTTGGACAACGATGAACCTACGAGCTATGGAGAAGCGATAATGGGCCTGGATTCCAACAAATGGTTAGAGGCCATGAAATCCGACATGGGATCCATGTATGAAAACAAAGTATGGCCTTTGGCAGTATTACCTAAAGGGTGAAAGGCCATTCAGATCAAATGGATCTTTAAGAAGAAGCACGCGGATGGTAATGTCACTTACTATAAAGCTCGACTTGTGGCAATGTGTTTTGTTGGGGAATGTTGCATGGGAAACAAAAAAATCCAACGCACATGCAAGATCTATCCATATCCTTGTAGATCGCTAAGGGGAAGCGTAAATAAATGCGGTTGATGTAGTCGAACGTCTTCGTGATCCAAATCGCCGATCGTCCCGTGATCCCATCATGATCCATCTCGCGATCCAATCACGATCCGTCCCGTGATCCCATCATGTTCCGTCTTGCGATCCTGATCACGGTCCTTCTGATCTAGCACCAAACGGACGACACCTCCGCGTTCCACACACGTGCAGCTTGATGGCGCCTTCACCTCCTCGATCCAGTGAGCGATTGTGAAGTAGTAGATGATTTTCGGCAGCACGACGGCATGGTGACGGTGGTGCTGAAGAACAATCTCCGCAGGGCTTCGCCAAGCACCATGGAAACTATGATGGAGGATGAACTAGAGGGGCGGGGTTGCCAGCACACGGCTTGGGGAATTCTTGATCTGTTACAGGTGCTAGCCCCGCACCTTTATTTATATGTTGAGCCCTGGGGTCGAAACTTGGAGAAATATCCTCTTCAAGGACGGTTTGCCGAAAGGGGTGAGTCCTCCTCGGACTCCAGGACCAGACGCCAGGGTCCCTCGCGTCTGGCCCTTGGCCTCTGCAAAAGTCCTTGGCCCAAATAAAGTGTTCTTGTACCCTGAACATTTTGGGAAAAATCCGAAATTCTTTCCTGTGAATTCCGGAACCCTTTCGGAGACCAAACACTATTATACCATATGTCAATCTTTACCTCTGGACTATTTCGGAGCTCCTCGTCATGTCCGGGATCTAATCCGGGACTCCGAACAACTTTCGGTAACCAACATAACAACTCAACTATACTTATATCGTCACCAAACGTTAAGTGTGTTGACCCTATGGGTTCGAGGACTATGCAAACATGACCGAGACACCTCTATGGTCAATAACCAATAGAGGGACCTGGATGCCCATATTGGTTCCTACATATTCTACGAAGATCTTTATCGGTTGAACCTCTATGTCAAGAATTCAATTAATCTCGTATGATGTTCCCTTTGTTCTTACGTATGTTACTTGCCCGAGATCTGATCGTCGGTATCTCTATACCTATTTCAATCTCGTTTCCGATAAGTCTATTTACTCATTCCGTAATACAAGATCTTGTGGCTAACACATTAGTCACTTTGTTTGCAAGGCTTGTTGTGATGTTGTATTACCGAGTGGGCCCCGAGATACCTCTCCGTCACACGGAGTAACAAATCCCAGTCTTGAGCCATGCCAACCCAACAGACACTCTCGGAGATACCTATAGAGCACCTTTACAGTCACCCAGTTACGTTGCAACATTTGATACACACAAGGTATTCCTCCGGTGTTAGTGAGTTGCATGATCTTGTGGTCATAGGAATAGATACTTGACATGCAGAAAACTGTAGCAATAAACTGACATGATCATATGTTATGTTTATAGTTTGGGTCTTGTCCATCACATCATTCTCCTAATGATGTGATCCCATTGTCAAATGACATCTCATGTCTATGGCTAGGAAACCTTGACCATCTTTGATCAACGAACTAGTTAACTAGAGGCATACTAGGGACACGGTGTTGTCTATGTACCCACACATGTATTTGAGTTTCCAATTAATACAATTATGGCATGGATAATAAACTATTATCATGAACAAGGAAATATAATAATAATCAATTTATTATTGCCTCTAGGGCATATTTCAAATAGTCTCCCACTTGCACTAGAGTCAACAATCTAGTTCACATCACCATGTGATTTACATTGTTATGAGTCTAACACCCAATGAGTTTTGGGGTTCGATCATGCTTTGCATGTGAGAGAGGTCTTTGGTCAATGGGTCTGCGACATTCAGATCTGTGTATACTTTGCAAATCTCTATGCCATACTGTAGACACTGCTACCACACTCCACTCGGAGCTTTTCCAAATGGCTGCTCCACTATATGTATCCGGATTACTACTCAGAGTCATCCAGATTGGTGTTAAAGTTTGCATAGAAGTAACCCTTTACGACGAACTCTTTATCACCTCCATAATCAAGAAATATTTCCTTAGTCCTCTAGTTACTAAGGATAATCTTGACCGCTGTCCAGTGATCCACTCCTTGATCGCTCTTGTACCCCTTGACAAACTCATGGCAAGGCACACACAGGTGCAGTACACAGCATGGCATACTATACAGAGCCTATGGATAAGACATAGGGGACGACCTTTGTCCTTTCTCTTTCTTCTACCGTGGTCGAGATTTGAGTCTCACTCAACTCAACAGCTTACAAATCAGGCAAGAACTCTTTGTTTGACTGATCCATTTTGAACCCTTTCAAAATTTTAACTAGGTATGTACTCATTGAAAGTCTCATCAAGCATCTTGATCTATCTCTATAGATCTTGATGCCCAACGATTAGGTAACTTTATCCAGGTCTTCGTTTGAAAGATTCTTTTCAAACAATTGTTTATGATTTCTAGAAATTCTACATCATTTCCGATCAATAATATGTCAACCACATATACTTATCAGAATTCTATAATGCTCCCAATTACTTTCTTGTAAATACAAGTTTCTCGTAAACTTAGTATAGACTCAAAAACTTTGATCATCTCATCAAAGCGTATATTCAAACTCCGAGATGCTTGCTCTAGCCCATAGAAGGATTGCTGGAGCTTGCACACCTTTTAGCATCCTTAGGACTGAAAAAACCTTCTTGTATCGCATATAACCTTTCCTTAAGGAAACCGATAAGGAAACGATGTTTTGACACCCATCTGCCAGATTTCATAATTGAAAAATGTAGCAACTGCTAACATACTTCCAACAGACTTTAGCGTCGCTAATGGTGAGAAAGTCTCATCGTAGTCAACTCTTTGAACTTTTGAAAACCCCTTTGCCACAAGTCAAGCTTCATAGATGGTGACATTCACCATCTGCGTCCGTCTTCATCTTAAAGGTCCATTAATACTCAACGACCTGCCGTTCAACGGGCAACTCTACCAAATTCCATACTTGGTTTTCATACATGTATCCTGTTGGGAAACGTTGCATGGGAAACAAATAAATTCCTATGCACACGCAAGATCTATCCATGGTGATGAGCATCTATGAGAGGGAGAGTGGATCTACATACCCTTGTAGATCGCTAAGCGGGAAGCGTTAAGAAACGCGGTTGGTGTAGTCGAACGTCTTCGCGATCCAAATCGTCGAGCGTCCCGCGATCTCATCATGATTCATCCCGTGATCCAATCATGATCCGTCCCATGATCTCATCACGATCCGTCCCACGATATCATCATGAATAGTCTCGTGATCTCGATCCCGGTCCTTCCGATCTAGCGCCGAACGGACGACACCTCCGCGTTCAACACACGTACAGCTTGATGACGATCTTCGCCTTCTTGATCCAAAAAGAGGGAGCGGAGAGGTAGAGGAGTTCTCTGACAGCGCGACAGCATTGCGGTGACAGTGGTGGAGTAATTCCAGCAGGGCTTCGCCTAAGCACTGCTTAAACCAATCTAGAGGAGAAACTACGGACTAGAGGAGAGGGTAGCACATGCGTGAAATTCTATGTGCAAAAACCCTAAAACCTCTATTATATATAGGAGGAGGAGAGGAGGAGGCTTGGCCTCAAGGTCCAGCCCTTTTGGCTTCGGCAGAAGTGGAGGGAAGAGTCCTACATCTCCACTCCTAGTCGGATTAGGACTCCTTCCTTATATTAGCCTTTTCCCACCTTTTTCGCTTTGGATTTCCTTCCCAGCCGCATGGGCCCTATGTGGGACTTTTGGCCAGCCCACTAAGGTCTGGTATTTATCCTCCCACAGCCCATGTAGCCACTTGGGTCGAAATACCGCTCCCGATGGTCCCCCGGTACCCTCCCGGCACTCCCGATACACTAACGATGAGCCCAGAACTTTTCCGGTGACCAAAACAGGACTTCCTATATATGAATCTTTAACTCCGGACCATTTCGGAGCTCCTTGTGATGTCCGGGGTCTCATCCGGGGCTCCGAACAACCTTCGGTCACCACCATACATAACTCTATACTATAGGAACGTCACCGAACCTTAAGTGTGCAGACCCTGCGGGTTCGAGAACTATGTAGACATGACTGAGACACCTCTATGGTCAATAACCAATAGCGGAACCTGGATGCCCATATTGGTTCCTACATATTCTATGAAGATCTTTATCGGTCAAATCTCTATGTCAAGGATTCAGTTAATCTCATATGTTGTTCCCTTTGTTCTTCGGTATGTTACTTGCCCGAGATTCGATCGTCGGCATCTCCATACCTAGTTCAACCTCATTACTGGCAAGTCTCTTTACTCATTCCATAATACAAGATCCCGTGGCTAACTGAAAGCACATTTGCTCCCTTGGTGGTTTTGGTAATTAATAACAACATATAAGTCATTGAACTAATCTTTCCACCAAGTATATTTCAGGAAATGTTCAATGATAGGATTGGCAAAAGGAGATTGTGGAGAAACCCCAATATGCAAGGAAATAGGTTGGCCAAGCTTCAAGCAAAAGGACTCTACATTTTATATTTGTGAGAAATCACTTTGAGTCCATAGGAAAGCCAATACTATTAAAAGGGGTAAGGTTTTGTTGGCGAACAATATGCTCAAACGTGCAAAAGTGATAGTCACCAAAAACATCCACAAACTCTCCCACCAAAGTTTGTTCTATACCTAACACTCAAAATCGGTGCAACCAACTTTCCCATACCGGTGCCACCGATTCTAGAACCTAGACAGACTCAAGCCAAACCCTAGCCACTTCAGTGCAACCGATTCCATACCGGTGCCACCGAGCTTAGGTTGCCAACTTTATGTTACGCAAATTCACATTTTCGGTGCAACCGAGAATGTTGGATCAGCATCACCGAGATTGGAAATCTGACCGTTGGTCACCTTATCGGTGCAACTGAATTTCCTATATCGACTTTACCGAGATTCAAAAGTTGCCACCTTTTGGTCACTTCGGTACCACCGAGTTTAACACATAGGTGTCACCAAAGTTGGTCATTTTGTGTGTAACGGTTGGATTTTTGGGGATGCCTATATATACCCCTTCACCACCACCTACTCGAAAGAGAAGCACTCAGAACTATTCCATACCTATCCTATCAGATTTTCTGAGAGAGAACCACCTACCCTTGTGTTGAGGTCAAGATCTTCCACTCCAATCATATGGATCTTGATTTCTAGCCTCCCCAAGTAGCTTTCCACCAATCCCATCTCTTCCACCATGCTAAATCTGTGAGAGAGTGATTGGGTGCTAAGGAGTCTATCATCTTGAAGCACAAGAGCAAGGAGTTCATCGTCATTACCGAGCCTATTACCTTTTGGAGGGTGGTGCCTCCTAGATTGGTTAGGTGTCGCTTGGGAGCCTCCTTATTCGTGTTGTGGAGTGAACCAAGAAGTTTGTAAGGGCAAGGAGATCGCCTACTTCGTGAAGATCTACCCATAGTGAGGCTAGTCCTTCGTGGACGGAAGCCGTTATGGAATAGTCAAGGTTGCTACTTCATGGACCCTTTTGGGTGGAGCCCTCCATGGACTCTCGCGACTGTTACCCTCCGTGGGTTGAAGACTCCATAAACGTGGATGAACGATAGCTCCACCTATCATAACCACGGGAAAAATCATCGTGTCTACAACTTCGTTTGATCTTCCTACCCTAACCCTTCTATACATGCTTCTTGTTACTTTCTGCTGCTATATACTCTTAGACTTGCATGTGTAGGGTGTACTTGACTAGCCATGAAATGCTAAAAACTATCAACCCTAAAACTTGGTATTGGCAAAAGTTTTATTTGGTCAAGTAGTCTAATCACCCTCCCCCCTCTAGACATACTTTCGGTCCTACAAGAGGTATCAGAGCTTTGGTCTCCATTGCTTAGGTCTCACAACCTAGGAGAAGTATGGCGTCTAGTGAGGGAAGTTATCACCGTAGAGGTCTGTACTTTGATGGCACTAATTTTGCTAGTTGGAAGCACAAAATGAAAATACATATTCTTGGTCATAATCCTACCGTTTGGGCTATTGTTCGTGTTGGCTCGCAAGGTGAGTTCTTTGCGGATGGACGGGAACCGGATCGTGAAGCGACCGTGGATGAATTTAAGATGTTGCAAATCAATGCTCAAGCATGCGACATTCTTTTCAACTGCTTATGCCCCGAAGAATTCAACAAAATCAGTCGTCTTGAGAATGCAAAAGAGATTTGCGATACTTTGGTTGATATGCACGAAGGAACAGAGTCCGTGAGAGAATCCAAGTTAGATGTTCTTCAAGGTCAGCTTGACAAGTTCAAGATGTAGGATGGTGAAGGAGTCACAGAGATGTACTCTAGGCTAGCTCTCATCACCAATGAGATTGCCGGCTTAGGAATCGAAGAAATGACCGACAAATTTATCATCAAGAAGATGCTTAGAGCTTTGGATGAGAGATACGACATTGTGTGCACATTAATCCAAATGATGCCAAACTACAAAGATCTCAAGCCTACGGAAGTCATTGGAAGGATTGTTGCTCATGAGATGACACTCAAAGATAAAGAAGAGCTTCATCACAAGTCTAGCGGTGCTTACAAAGCCACAAGTGATGCTCCCGCAACCTCAAGCAACAACCTTGTCACCAATGAAGAGATAAGCCTCATGGTCAAGAAATTCAACAAGTTCTACAAGAATAGAGGCAAAGAAAGAAACTCCAACTCAAGATATGAAGAGAAACGTTCGTCAAGTCGTGACCGCAATTGTTACAATTGTGGGAATCCCGGACACTACTCAAATGAGTGCACAACTCCCTACAAAAGAAGAGAAGAGTCTCGTCGAAGATGAAGCTCAAGAAATGAATCACCACAAAGAGAAAGAAGGAGTAGAGATGATCGTTATGAACGAAGACACTCAAGGAGAAGTAGAGATTTGGAGAAGAAGGACAAGTACACCAAGAGCTACACAATAAGAAAACATCAAGCTCCTGTTGGTGAATGGGTTTCCGGCTCCGACTCCGACAACAACTCTAAGAGAAGCTATCACTCCGACTCCGACCATAGTCAAGATGATGGTGTTGCCGGAATTGCTCTAGTGACTACCAACTCCTACGATCTATTTGATTCACCAAACAAAGGGAGTGGAAGTTGCTTCATGGCTAAAGGCCCCAAGGTATCACACCCCGAGTATCTTGATTTTGATAGTGATGAAGATGATTTGCTTTGTGATGATGACTTGCTTTGTGATAAAAACTAGTGATGTTGATCAAAATGAACTTGACAATTCTCATGCTAGTAAAGATGAGTCAATTGATGATGATAAGATGAAAATAGAACAACTAACTAAAGAACTAAACACTCTTAAGTTAGCTCATGAATCTACTATCGAAGATCATAGAGAGCTTGTGAGAACTCATGAGAAGCTACGCTTCGAGAAGCTCAACTTGGAGCAAGAGCATGAGTTTCTCAAAGCTATCAATGACGATCTCTGAAAGAAGACCTCATCTTATCTAGCCAAACGACTACTCATGTCTACTTTCATGCCTCAAGTTAAAACTAAGCAATCGAGTAACAAAGGCAAGAAAGGTTCTTCATCTAGTAGCAACAATAAAAATGCTAAATCCAATGAAGTTGCTTCTAGTAGTTCTATTGATTCCACTAATGATGATTCTCTTAGCCAAGTTACACTTGAGCAAGAAAATGCTTTATTGAAAGGAATTATAGAAAAGGGTATCTACAAGAGTCTTGCCGGATGTAAGCAATTTGAGGAAATTTTACGCAAGCACGGAGGATACCGGAAGAATCGTGGATGTAAGCATGGAGTTGAGTGGGAAGAAGGTCAATATCCCAAGCCCAAGTTTGTTCCTCAAAACGCGAAGTATGAAAATACTCTTCCCAAGGGGACAAACACTCAAGATGACCTTCCACCATAAGACTACAAGCTCAAGGGCAACAACAAGCTACAACAAGACATTGACTCATATGAACATGAACCCCTAGCTTTGGTGGAGTGGGTTCCCAAGGCTACTTCAGGCTCAACTACTACAAAGGCCACCTCAACACCAAGGATCCCCATCAACTTGATGTGGGTCCCCAGGAAGAAGAACTAGAAGGTTCTTGAGGGGTGACTCCGCCAATGAAATTCACTCACATTCATTATTGGCAAGGACTTTTTGCACTCAACGTCAACTGAATGCAATAGTTCAAGGAGTCACACATTCCCTCAAAGGTAAGAAAGGGACAAGGTAATCAACTAATCAATGGACATCATAACATATGCTTTGCACTCCATGTCCATAGATATCCTTGTATTTTTCTCTTGTATGTTGGGACTAACCCATGTAGGTGAGAAGAGAAAGGAAACACAAGGATGCTCCCAACTCTTGGTGATCTTCATCAACATTGAGCATCCACAACTACCTCACCAACATGAAGTCTTCATCAACAACACCCAAGGTTAGTTTATCCCTCTTATGGGGGGATGTCACATTAAGGGGGAGATTTACTCTAAGACTTGAGTCAAAGCATCTCTTAGTGTGTGACAACATTAAATGCTTTATGAAAAAGTGGTAACCCCACTTGTGCTTAAACGATGAGTATGACCTATAATCAAGTACTCTTACTTGGCTCCTAAGTAAAATACTCATATATAGATGACTTCGTCATCGCCCAAGTGCTTGTTAGATGCAGTGTTTGTGCATGTTTGTCATGATTTCTTTTGACATCTTATTGTGTGAGCATGTTGGTCTGCATTTATTTTCTCATTTGAGGACATCCAATTGTTGCTATTTGGCTTTTGATTTATCTTTTTCCAATTGGATGGACAAGAATGCATAGGACCACTCTTTAGCTATCTATGATCTCTCACCTCATATTCCATTCATGCTGCATCAAAAAATTTGAACGAGTGTTTTTCGATCCCTCCATGTGTGGAGCACTTGGAGTTCCGTATCGACAAGGGCTGACCATTAAAACCTCCCAAGTGCAACTCGGTGGAACCAACACCACAATCTCGGTCTCACCGATTGCCTAGGGTTGATATGGTTTTCAATCTCGGTACTACCGATTTCATATTCTCGGTTACACCGAGTTTCCCTGTCAGCTGACAGTTGTGGAACTCGGTGGCACCGAAAACATAAAATCGGTATCACCGACAGTGAATGCTATATATGTTGTGGACCCCGACGCTTTGAAATTCAATCTTCAACGTCGCGCCTCAGAACCCTAAGCTGCCGCCTCAAGACCCCTGGTCGTCGCCCTTGTCTTCCTGAGCTCCTCCGCCGCTGGGAATCACCACCGTCGACGAAATCTACTCCATCGTCGCCGCCCTAGAGGATCCACGCCAAGCTAGGGTACGGATTTGATCTCTAGTGCGCTCCCCATCTGATTCTTGCGCATTAGATACTTGATTATCATCTTTACACCCTTTGCTCATATATCCATCCACTTAAATCTGCAAAATCTCGAGTTAGATGGATTTTCTAGGGTTTTGCCGTCCGCCCGATATATTTTGGTGGAACCGAAACAAAAATATCAGTCTCACCGATATGCTTTTTAGTGTGGTTGAGAACTGACTTGGTGGAACCGAGTGGCTCTTTTTGGTCCTACAGAAAAGGCTGCCAAGTTCCTGTTAAGGAGTTAGTCTGTCTCGGCCCCACCGAAAATGTCTATTCGGCTGCACCGATATGTATGTGACAGATTGCAAAACTTTTGAAAACTTATTGCTCAAATTTCAAAAACCAGCGTCATTTTGTGATAACTCATCGACTTATGCTCATCTACACTCTATTCACAGGGTCAGTATGTTAGGCTCAGAAGATAGTCAGAATGTGCCAGAGCAGGGAGTTGATATGAGTTCTGGAACAAGCCCAGAAGCCAGCTCATTCTCAGACCCAGGCACCCCCAACTCTCATGGGTTGCCCAAGGCTGTCACTAGAACAAGGAAGAAGTTGAACTTAGATGAAGAAGATTCAGACTTTGTATCAAAAGAGATTCTTGCTAAGAAGCAAGAGAAGGCTGCCAAGAAGTTAGCAACTAAAGCTACTTCCTCTCAAAGAGTTGTCAGCAAGATTTATGCACCTGCTTCTACCTTCAAGGCTCATGAGACTGCAAGAGCAAAAATTTATGTTGAGGTCCACAAGAGACCTATGCCTAAGAAGGCAGGGGAGAAAAATTCCAGGAAAAGGATCATTCATGTGACTGGCAGGCCTACTTCCATGTACGAAGATCCAGAGGAAGAATCTGGTGCTGCTGATGAGGAAGAGGAGGATGAACCAGCTACAAAGGCTCCTCCCAAGAAGAAGGCAAAAAAAACTTATGTCTGATGCTATGCCTAAGACCATCACATCCAAGAAGGCTGTTGAGAAGCCTAAGAGGACAACCAGGCAGATTCCAGCTTCTGAGAAGAACAAAGTAACTGCTTCCAGAGTTGAAGATGTGTATGACTTGACAACATTGATGAAGCTCAGACCACACCTTCCAGTACACAATGCTAGCTACCCACTAGCTGAGGACATGAAGAAGAGGAAGGACTCAGGATTGAGGGCATGGAGAGCTGCTGATCCATATGCCTAGAGGAAGAAGACTGCTGTGGACTACCGATTATATACCAGAGAGCAACAGGATTTCTATGAGAGTGTGCTCTTTGACAAGAGTCCAGTTTTCAGTGATATGCGGTATGTTGATTGGAAGTTCATCAAGGAGAATGAGGACTACTTTCCAAGTGTCCAGGACAACTTCCACTTCATGGATCTAGATGAGTTCGTTGGCAGAGAATTCACAGCTTGGAATGATGAAATGATCATGAAATTCTA
Source organism: Hordeum marinum (assembly GCA_022496015.1). Taxonomy (NCBI): domain Eukaryota; kingdom Viridiplantae; phylum Streptophyta; class Magnoliopsida; order Poales; family Poaceae; genus Hordeum; species Hordeum marinum. The sequence continues at coordinate 451,425,697 of CM039678.1, read as the reverse complement.
CTCCACTGCACACTTATACAGAGATGGTAGAATTGTGTGGATGACTGAAGGCACAAGGTACGAATTAACTGTTGAGGAATGGTCTGATATCTTAGGACTTCCTGAAGCACAGGATGGTGACTTGGATGTATACTCAGAATCCAAGGCTAGCCACAATGCTATGGCTAACATGTACAAGGAGATCCCTCCTGCAAAGGTGAAGTCTCACAGGCTAGGATCAATCTACTTTCTCCAGGATGGCCTCCGCACGAACAACACCATTCTGAGGCATACCTTGATGCCCAAGTCAGGAGATGACAAGATGATCCGAGTCCACTCCATCAACATGTTGATCCACCTTGACAGTCACACCAGGATCAGAGTCATGGATCCGATTGTTGAGACAATCATGAGGCTTGCTGCTGACCAGAAGCGCTCCTGCTGTTATGCACCCTACATCCAAATGTTCATCAACTCAAAACTGGAGAAGCACATTTTTGCCCTAGATCGTCCACATTTGCCCCTACAGCCAGATCTCGAGGACAATGTTGTGGTGATGGATGCTGATCATCCCATTGCAGCTATAGCTCGGGAGGAAGCAGAGGCAGTCAGAGCCACTAGTGCTCAGGTCCCTAGAACCAGGAATGAGGAAATGGATCTGTTGATAGCATCAGTTCAGGGCATGCAGAAGGAAATTAAGGGGATTGTGGACAACCAGAACAGCCTTGTCAAGATCTTTGAGACCATAATCAAGACCCTTACTGATAAGGTGGATGGACTGACTAAGATAGTCACACAGCTTCAGCATGAAGTAGACTCCCTGCACATCCCTCGAGTCTCTTCTACTTCAGATGATGATGATGGTGATGATGAGGAGGAGGAGGATGATTCACCTCTAGGGCCAGGCACTTAGGTCACCACTCAGGCCAGATCAGCCACAGTGCCTGCACAAGACTTGAGGCCTTCTTCATCAGCTCCTGCCACAGTCAGCATAGCTCCATCAGCTTCTGCTCCATTAGTAACCACTCTAGCTCCATCCACGACATCTACAGAGATCTTCGCCAACGCTGTCATCTCGACTCCTTCATCAACAACCGGAGGAGATATGCCCAAGAATGTTTAGATGTATGCCTTTGAACTTTTTGGTAACTTGTTTCCAAAGGGGAAGAAGTGTATATATATCTTTAGGCTTCGAGCGAGAGAGCGTTTTGGTGTTTATTGCTTTTCAAAACATTTGGTTCTTTTGGTTTGATGTGAGATACTTTTGTGCTCATGTGTGATCATATGTTGTTATGTGATGAGATGCTACTATTTCCTATCATGTTAATGCTTATGAGATGATCATTCACCTTTGCTTGAGTGCGTTGTGCCATGTTATTCATTCTAAATTATTCTCGCACACCACCAAGTTGTATGTGACATGTAAGAAGTACCTCATATACCTAATCGATTGTGCATTTGCATTCAAACACAAATTTAGGGGTAGCTCTTCCTTATCACATACCTCTCAAAGCGATGATTATTTTCATTGATTTTATAATATGTTGAAGCTTTGATCTATATGTTGTCATCAATTACCAAAAAGGGGAGATTGAAAGCACATTTGCTCCCTTGGTGGTTTTCGTAATTAGTAACAACATATAAGTCATTGAACTAATGTTTCCACCAAGTATATTTTAGGAAATGTTCAATGATAGGATTGGCAAAAGGAGATTGTGGAGAAACCCCAAGATGCAAGGAAATAGGTTGGCCAAGCTTCAAGCAAAAGGACTCTACATTTTATATTTGTGAGAAATCACTTTGAGTCCATAGGAAAGCCATTACTATTAAAAGGGGTAAGGTTTTGTTGGTGAACAATATGCTCAAACGTGCACAAGTGATAGTCGCCAAAAACATCCACAAACTCTCCCACCAAAGTTTTTTCTATACCTAACACTCAAAATTGGTGCAACCAACTTTCCCATACCGGTGCCACCGATTCCAGATACTAGACAGACTCAAGCCAAACCCTAGCCACTTCAGTGCAACCGATTCCATACCGGTGCCACCGAGGTTAGGTTGCCAACTTTATGTTACGCAAATTCACATTTTCGGTCCCACCGAGAATGTTGGATCAGTGTCACCAAGATTGGAAATCTGACTGTTGGTCACCTTGTCGGTGCAACCGAGTTTCCTATATCGGCTTTATCGAGATTCAAAAGTTGCCACCTTTTGGTCACTTCGGTACCACCGACTTTAACACATCGGTGTCACCGAGTTGGTCATTTTGTGTGTAACGGTTGGATTTTTGGGGATGCATATATATACCCCTTCACCACCACCTACTCGAAAGAGAAGCACTCAGAACTATTCCATACCTATCCTATCAGATTTTCTGAGAGAGAACCACCTACCCTTGTGTTGAGGTCAAGATCTTCCACTCCAATCATATGCATCTTGATTGCTAGCCTCCCTAAGTAGCTTTCCACCAATCCCATCTCTTCCACCATGCCAAATCTGTGAGAGAGTGATTGGGTGCTAATGTATCTATCATCTTGAAGCACAAGAGCAAGGAGTTCATCGTCATTATCGAGCATATTACCTTTTGGAGGGTGGTGCCTCCTAGATTGGTTAGGTGTCGCTTGGGAGCCTCCTACTTCGTGTTGTGGAGTGAACCAAGAAGTTTGTAAGGGCAAGGAGATCGCCTACTTCATGAAGTTCTACCCATAGTGAGGCTAGTCCTTCGTGGACGGAAGTCGTTATGGAATAGTCAAGGTTTCTACTTTGTGGACCATTTTGGGTGGAGCCCTCCATGGACTTAGTGTGATGTTGTATTACCGAGTGGGCCCTGAGATACTTCTCCATCACATGGAGTAACAAATCCCAGTCTTGATCCATGCCAACCCAACAGACACCCTCGAAGATACCTGTAGAGCACCTTTATAGTCACCGAGTTACGTTGCGACGTTTGATACACACAAGGTACTCCTCCGGTGTCAGTGAGTTGCATGATCTCATGGTCATAGGAACAAATACTTGACATGCAGAAAACAGTAGCAATAAACTGACACGATCATATGCTATGTTTGTATTTTGGGTCTTGTCCATCACATAATTCTCCTAATGATGTGATCCCGTAATCAAATGATATCTCATGTCCATGACTAGGAAACTATAGCCATCTTTGATCAACGAGATAGTCTATTAGAGGCATACTAGGGACATGGTGTTGTCTATGTATCCACACATGTATCTAAGTTTCTGATCAATACAATTATAACATGGATAATAAACAATTATCATGAACAAGGAAATATGATAATGACCAATTTATTATTGCCTCTAGGGCATATTTCCAACAGATCCTTCCTCGGATTTCATGGCCTCTAACCATTTTTTGAAATTCGGGCCCATCATTGCTTCTCATAGTTCGTAGGTTCATCGTTGTCCGACAACATGACCTCCAAGACAGGATCACCGTACCACTCATGTGCAGTACGTATCCTTGTCAATCTACGAGGTTCGGTAGTAACTTGATCCGAAGCTTCATGATCATCATCATTAATTTCCTCTTCAACTGACATAGGCTCCACAGAAACAATTTTCTATGCTGTGCTACTCTGTGGTTGAAAAAAGGTTCAACAACCTGATCAAGTTCTATCTTCCTCTCACTCAATTGTTTCGAGAGAAACTCTTTCTCGAGAAAGGACCCGTTTTAGCAACAAACACATTGTACTTGGATCTGAGATAGAAGGTTTACCAAACTGTTACGTTAGGGTATTCTATGAAGATGCACTTGTCCGCTTTGGGTTCGAGCTCATTAGGTGAAAACCCTTTTTCACATAAGCGTCATAGCCCCAAACATTAAAAATGACAGCTTAGGTTTCTACCAAACCAAAATTCATACGGTGTCATCTCAATTGGTTTAGATGGTGCCCCTTTTAAAGTGAATGTAGTTGTCTCTAATGCATAACCCCAAAACGATAGTGGCTGATCGATAAGAGACATCTTAGTTTGCACCATATCCAATACAGCACGACTACGATGTTCGGACACACCATCACACTATGGTGTTCCAGGCAGCGTGCGTTGTGAAACAAGTTCCACATTGTCTTAAGTTGCATACCAAACTCGTAACTCGGATATTCACCTCCACGATCATATTGTAGACTCTTTATCTTCTTTTCATGATGATCTCCAACTTCACTCTAAATTTGTTTGAACCTTTCAAAGGTTCAGACTTGTGTTTCATTAAGTAAATATACACATGTCTACTCAAATCATTAGTGAAGCTAAGAAAATAACGATATCCACCGCATGCTAGAATACTCATGGGATCGCATACATCAACATGTATCATTTCCAATAACTTACTTACCCGCTCCATTATATTGAAAACGGGGCCTTATTCATCTTGCCCAAGAGGCATGGTTCGCATGTCTCAACCGATTCGAAATCGAATGAGTCCAAAGATCCATCAGCATGGAGTTTCTTCATGAGATTTAGACCAATATGACATTTAGCGGCAGTGCCACAAGTATGTGCTACTATCATTATTAACTTTGTATCTTTTGGCATCAAGATTATGAACATGTGTATTACTACGATCAAGACTCAACAAACCATTCTCATTGGGTGCATGACCATTAAAGGTATTATTCATGTATACAGAATAACCATCATTCCCTAACTTAAATGAATAACCGTATTGCAAGAAACACAATCTAATCATGTTCATGCTTAACGCAAACACCAAATAACATTTATTTAGGTTTGTTACTAATCCCGAAGGTAGAGAGAGCGTGCGATGTTGATCACATCAACCTTGGAGACATTTCCAACACACATCGTTACCTCACCCTTAGCTAGTCTCCATTTATCATGTAGCTTTTATTTCGAGTTACTAACATTTAGCAATCGAAGCGGTATCCAATACACAGGTGCTACTTTGAGTACTAGCAAGGTACACATCAATAACACGTATATCAAATATACTTCTATCAACGCTGCCAACCTTCTTAACTACCAAGTATCTAGGGTGATTCCGCTTCAGCGACCGCTCTCCTCATAATAAAAGCACTTAGTCTCGGGTTTGGGTTCAACTTTGGGTTTTTCACTAGAGCAGCAACTGACTTGCCATCCATGAAGTTTCCCTCCTTGCCCTTGCCCTTCTCGAAACTAGAGGTTTCACTAACCATCAACACTTGATGCTCCTTCTTGATTTTTGCCTTCACGGTGTGAAACATCACGATTCGCTTGGGGATCATCATTTCCATCCCTGGCATAATTATAGTTCATCACTAAGTTCTAGTAGCTTAGTGACAGTAACTTGGAGAACTATATCAATCACTATCTTATCTAGAAGATCAACTCCCACTCGATTCAAGCGATTCTAGCACCCAGACAATCTGAGCACATGCTCAACGATTGAGCTATTCTCCTTCATCTTGCAGGCAAAGAATCTTGTTGGAGATCTCATATCTCACAACACGGGCATGATCCTGAGATCCCAATTTCAACTCTTAGAACATCTCATATCTTCTGTGGCGTTCAAAATGTTTTGGAGCCTCAATTCTAAGCCGTAATGCATGACGCACTGAACTATCAAGTAGTCATCGCAATGTGCCTCTCAGATGTTTGCAACATCTACAGACGACGCTAGAGGGGGTGGCACACTGAGTGGTGCATTATGGACATAAGCCTTATGTGCAGCAAAGACGACGGTCCTTAGATCACAGATCTAGTCTGCAATATTGCTACCATCATCTTTCAACTCAGCTTCTCTAGGAACATATAAAAATTCAAGGGAGCTACAGCGTGAGCTAGTAATCTACAACATAATTTGCAAAGACACTACTGACTATGTTCATGATAATGAGTTCAATTAATCATATTACTTAAGAACTCCCACTCAAATTGACATCCCTCTTGTCATTCGAGTGATAAATGATCCAAATTCACCAACTCAAGTCCGATCATCACGTGAGTTGAGGTGGCTTCAATGGTGAACATCATCATATTGATCATGTCTTCTATATGACTCATGTTCGACCTTTCGGTCTCTTGTGTTCCGAGGCCATATCTATACATTCTAGGCTCGTCAAGTTTAACCCGAGTGTTCCGCACATGCAACACTGGCTTGCACCCGTTCTATGTGAACGTAGAGTCTATCACACCCAATCATCATGTGGTGTCTCGACACGACAAACTTTCACAACGGTGCACACTCGGGGAGAACACAATTTATCTTGAAATTTAAGTGAGGGATCACCTTATAATGCTACCGTCGTCCTAAGGAAAAAAAATTCATGAAAGGATTAACATCACATGCCAATCATAAGTGACATGATATGGCCATGAACTTTTGCCTTTGATCTCCATCCTTAAAGCACCGGCATGATCTCCATCATCACCGGAATGACACCATGATCTTCATATTCTTGATCTCCATCAACGCGTCACCATCGGGGTTTTCGTGCCCACCATGCTTCTACTACTATTGCTACCACTTAGCGATAAAGTAAAGCATTACAAGGCGCTTAATGATTGATAGGCAGGTCATACAATAATTAAAGAAAACCCTATGGCTCCTGCCGATTCCCGTACTCATCGACATGCAAGTCATGATATTCTATACAATACATGATCATCTCATACATCACATATATCTCATCATGTAACTAGCCATATCACATCACAACATACCCTGCAAAAACAAGTTAGACGTCCTCTAATTGTTGTTGCAAGTTTTACGTGGCTGCTACAGGTATCTATCAAGAACAATTCTCACATACTCATAAACCACAACGGTGATACAAAAATTGCTATTCAAACTTCTCAAGGACCACCTTTGTCAAATCCAATCCAACTAGAATAGGAGAGACATACACCCGCCAGCCATCTTTGTGCAACAAAGTTACACGTTAGTCGATGGAACCGGTCCCTTGTAAGCGTACGAGTAAGGTTGGTTCGGGCCGCTTCATCCCACAATAGCGTTGAATCAAAACACGACCAAGGGAGGAAGACATTTGAATATAAACGCCCACAAACTGTTGGAAATATGCCCTAGAGGCAATAATAAAGTAGTTATTAACATATTTCCTTGTTCATGATAAACGTTTATTATCCATGTTATAATTGTATTGATCGGAGACTTAGATGCATGTGTGGATACATAGACAAAACATGTCCCTAGTATGCCTCTAATAGACTAGCTCGTTGATCAAATATGGTTAAGGTTTCCTAGCCATTGACATGAGATGTCATTTGATAACAGGATCACATCATTAGGAGAATGATGGGATAGACAAGACCCAAACTACAAACATAGCATATGATCGTGTCAGTTTATTGCTACTGTTTTCTGCATGTCAAGTATATGTTCCTATGACCATGAGATCATGCAAATCACGGATATCAGAGGAGTGCCTTGTGTGTATCAAATGTCGCAACGTAACTGGGTGACTATAAAGGTGCTCTACAGGTATCTCCAATGGTGTCTGTTGAGCTGGCATGGATCGAGACTGGGATTTGTTACTCCGTGTGACGGAGAGGTATCTCGGGGCCCACTCGGTAATACAACATCACAATGAGCCTTGCAAGCTATGTGACTAATTTTTAGTTGTGGGATCTTGTATTACAGAACGAGTAAAGAGACTTGCAGGTAACAAGGTTGAACTAGGTATGGAGATACCGACGATCGAATCTCGGGCAAGTAACATACCGAAGAACAAAGGGAACATCATACGGGATTAACCGAATCCTTGACATAGAGGTTCGACCGATAAAGCTCTTCGTATAATATGTTGGAACCAATGTGGACATCCAGGTCCCGCCATTGGTTATTGACCGTAGAGGTGTCTCGGTCATGTCTACATAGTTCTCGAACCCGTAGGGTCTACACACTTAAGGTTTGGTGACGTTTCGGTAGTATAGAGTTATGTATGGTGGTGACCGAAGTTTGTTCGGAGTCCCAGATGAGATCCTAGACGTCACGAGGAGCTTCGGAATGGTCCGGAGGTAAAGATTCATATATAGGAAGTCCTGTTTTGGTCACCGGAAAAGTTCCGGGCTTATCGGTAGTGTACCGGGAGTGCTGATAGTGTATCGGGAGACCTTCGGGAGGGGTATTTCGACCCAAGAGGCTACATGGGCTGTGGGAGAGTAAATACCAGCCCTTAGTGGGCTGGTGGAAATCCCACACAAGGCCCATGAGGCTGGGAAGAAAAGCCCAAAGAGAAAAAGGTGGAAAAAGGCAAAAAAAATAGGGTGAATCCTAGTCCTACTAGGATTGGAGGTGGATTCCACCTCTCCCACTTGATTTGGCCGACCCAATTGCCGGTCCTTTGAGGGCCAAGCCTCCTCCTCTCTTTCTCTTATATATACTAGAGATTTTAGGGTTTTTTGGCACCAGATTTCAGCCACGTGCAAACCCTAATCTCTAGTGCATAGTTTCTCCTCTAGATCGGTTTTCTGCAGTGCTTAGGCCAAGCCGTGCCGGAATTGCTCCACCACCATTGCCAGAGCGCCGTTAGGCTGCAGGAGAACTCTTCTTCCTCTCCACTCCTTCTTGGTGGATCAAGACGGTGGAGATCGTCATCAAGCTGTACGTGTGCTGAACGCGGAGGTGTCGTCCGTTCGGCGCTAGATCGGAAGGATCGTGATCAAGTTCATGGGACGGATCGTGATCAAGTTCGTGGGACGGATCATGATCGGATAGCGGGATGGATCGTGATTGGATCACGGGACAGATCGTGATTGGATCGCGGGACGCACGACGATTTGGATCGTGAAGATGTTCGACTACACCAACCGCATTTCTTAACGCTTCCCGCTTAGCGATCTACAAGGGTATGTAGATCCACTCTCCCTCTCTTAGATGCTCATCACCATGGATAGATCTTGCGTGTGCATAGGAAATTTTTTGTTTCCCATGCAACGTTCCCCAACACAAACTCCTTCGTGTTCTACTCGTGATCCCATCTACTCATAAACCTGGCTCTAATACCACTGTTGGGGAACGTTCCAAGGGAAACAAAAAAATTCCTATGCACATGCAAGATCTATCCATGGTGACGAGCATCCATGAGAGGGAGAGTGGACCTACATACCCTTGTAGATCGCTAAGCGAAAGCGTTAAGAAACGCGGTTGACGTAGTCAAACGTCTTCGCGATCCAAATCGTCGAGCGTCCCGCGATCCCATCATGATCCATCTTGCGATCCAATCACGATCAGTCTCGCAATCCCATCACGATCTGTCTCGCGAAGTTGATCACGGTCCTTTTGATCTAGCACCGAACGGACGACATCTCCGCGTTCAACACATGTGCAGCTTGATGACGCCTTCACCTCCTTGATCCAGCGAGCGATGGTGAAGTAGTAGATGAGTTTCGTCAGCACGACGGCGTGGTGACGATGGTGGTGAAGAACAATCTCTGGAGGGCTCCGCCAAGCACCATGGAAACTATGACGGAGGATGAACTAGAGGGGCGGGATTGCCGGCACACGGCTGGGAGAATTCTTGATGTGTTCCAGGTGTTAGCCCCGCCCCTTTATTTATATGCTGAGCACTGGGGTCCAAACTTGGAGAAAAATCCTCCTCGAGGTCGGTTTGCCCGCAAGGCAAGAGTCCTCCTCGGACTCCAGGACCAGACGCCAGGGTCTTCGGCGTCTGGCCCCACGCCTCCGCAAAACTCCTTTTGCACCTTCCTAAAGCCTCATGGGCTTTACCCTTTGGCCCAAATAAAGTGTTCTTGTACCCGAACATTTCGGGAAACATCTGAAACACTTTCCGGTGAATTCCGGAAGCCTTTTGGAGACCAAACACTATTATCCCATATATCAATATTTACCTCCGGACTATTCCGGAGCACCTCGTCATCTCCGGGATCTCATCCGGGACTCTGAACAAGTTTCGATCACCAACATAACACCTCAACTATACTTATATCATAACCAAACGTTAAGTGTGTAGACCATGCGGGTTCGAGAACAATGCAGACATGACCGAGACACCTCTACGGTCAATAACCAATAGCGGGACCTCGATGCCCATATTGGTTCCTACATATTCTACGAAGATCTTTATCGGTTGAACCTCTATGTCATGGATTCAGTTAATCTCGTATGTTGTTCCCTTTGTTCTTCGGTATGTTACTTGCCCGAGATTCGATCGTCGGTATCTCTATACCTAGTTCAACCTCGTTATCAGCAAGTCTCTTTTCTTGTTCCGTAATACAAGATCATGTGGCTAACACGTTAGTCACTTTGCTTGCAAGGCTTGTTGTGATGTTGTATTACCGAGTGGGCCCTGAGATACCTCTCCATCATATGGAGTAACAAATCCCAGTCTTTGTCCATGCCAACCCAACAGACACCTCGGAGTAAAAAGTTTGCGAACTCCAGCGATCCATTTATGGACTGGTTTAAGCATCTCGGAGTTGGAATCTTCGCTTTGATGAGGTGATCAAGGCGTTCGGGTTTATACAAGTTTACGGAGAAGCTTGTATTTACAACAAAGTGAGTAGGAGCTCTATAGTGTTTCTAATATTAAATGTGGATGCCATATTGCTGATTGGAAACAATATAGAAATGCTTGAAAGAGTGAAGGAATATTTGAACAAGAGTTTTTCAATGAAGGACCTAGGAGAAGCTAATTTCATATTAGGCATCAAGAACTATAGAGATAGATTGAGACGCTTAAATGGACTTTCACAAAGCACATACGTTGACAAAGTTCTGAAGAAGTTCAAAATGGATCAGTCCAAGAAGGGGTTCTTGCGTGTATTGTAAGGTGTGAAGTTGAGTAAGACTCAAAGCCAAGTGACTGCAGAGGATAGAGAGAAGATGATTATCATCCCCTATGCTTAAGCCATAGGCTCTATCATGTATGCAATGATGTGCACAAGACCCGATGTCAGCCCTGCCATAAGTATGGACGTAAGGTTTCAAAGTGATCCAGGGATGGAACACTAGACGACGCTCAAGAATATCCTTAAGTACCTGAAAAGGACTAAGAAAATGTTTCCCGTTTATGGAGGTGATCAAGAGCTCATCGTAAAGGGTTACATCGATGCAAGATTTGACACTGATCTGGCTGACTCTAAGTCTCAAACCGGATACGCATTCATTCTCAATGGGGGAGCGGTAAGCCGGTGTAGTTCCAAGCTGAGCATGGTAGCTGATTCTATATGCGAAGCGGAGTACATCACTGCCTTGCAGGCGGCGAAGGAAGGTGTCTTGATGAAGGAGTTCATGACAGATCTTGGAGTAGAACCCAGTGCACTGAACCCAATGACTCTATTCTAAGACAACACTGGTGTCATTGCTCTGGCCAAAGAACCAAGGTTTCACAAGAGGACCAGACACATAAATAGATGCTTCAATTCCATCCGTGATTACATCAAAGAGGAGGACATAAATATTTACAAAGTGCACATGGATCTGAATGTCGCAGACCCGTTGACTAAAACTCTTCCAAGGGCTAAACATAGTCAACACCAAAACTGTATGGGTGTTAGATTCATTACAATGTAAATCACATAGTGATCGGAGCTAGATTATTGACTCTAGTGCAAGTGGGAGATTGTTGGAAATATGCCCTAGAGGCAATAATAAAGTGGTTATTATTATATTTCCTTGTTCATGATAATCGTCTATTGTCCATGCTATAATTGTATTGATTGGATACACAAATACATGTGCGGATACATAGACAAGACTGAGTCCCTAGTATTCCTCCAGTAGACTAGCTCGTTGATCAAAGATGGTCAAGGTTTCCTATCCATAGACATGAGATCTCATTTGATAACGGGATCACATCATTAGGAGAATGATGTGATGGACAAGACCCAAACTATGAATGTAGCATATGACCGTGTCTGTTTATTGCTATAGTTTTATGCATGTCAAGTATCTATTCCTATGACCATGAGATCACGCAACTCACTGACACCCGAGGAATACCTTGTGTGTATCAAACGTCTCAATGTAACTTGGGGACTATAAATATGGTGTACACATATCTCCGAGGGTGTCTGTTGGGTTGGCATGGATCAAGAGTGGGATTTGTTACTCCATTTGTCGGAGAGGTATCTCAGGGCCCACTTGGTAATACAACATCACAATAAGCCTTGCAAGCAAAGTGACTAAAGCGTTACCCATGGGATCTTGTATTACAGAACGAGTAAAGAGACTTGCCGGTAACAAGATTGAACTAGGTATGGAGATACTGACGATCGAATCTCGGGCAAGTAACATACCGAAGAACAAAGGGAGCAGCATACGGGATTAACTGAATCCTTGACATAGAGGTTCAACCGATAAATATCTTCTTAGAATATTTGGGAACCTATATGGGCATCCAGGTCCTGCTATTGGTTATTGACCGTAGAGGTGTCTCTGTCATGTCTTCATAGTTCTTGAACCCACAGGGTCTGCACACTTAATGTTCAGTGACGTTTCGGTAGTATTGAGTCTGTATGCTGGTGACCGAATGTTGTTCAGAGTCCCGGATGAGATCTCGGATATCACAAGGAGCTCAGGAATGGTCTGGTCGTAAAGATTGATATATAGGAAGTCCCGTTTTGGTTACCGAAAAAGTTTCGGGTATTTTCGGTAGTGTACCGGGGTGTCGGGAGGGTTCCGAGGGGCCATCGGGAGGAGCCACCCACTCCGGGGGGCACATGGGCCTTAGGGGTGGCGCACCAACCCTTAGCGGTCTGGGCAAGCCAGCCCCTAAGGGACCATGTGAAGAGGAGGAAGGAGGGAAAGTGGGGAGTCCTCCAGGACTCCACCTCCCTTGTGGGAGGAGGTATCCAAGTGGGTGGGACTCCTCCTCCCTGGTTCAGCCGACCCTACGGGAGACCCTAGGGCGCCAGCCCCTCCCTTCCCTCTATACATATTGGAGGGGTGAGAGGACAGCCAGACCCCCAAGCCACGGTACAGCCCTCTATCCCCACACTAGATCATCTCCTCCTCTAGTTTCGGCGGTGCTTAGGTGAAGCCCTACCGGAATAGCTCCACCACCACCGTCACCGTGCCGTCGCGCTGCCAGAGTTATCATCTACCTCTCTGGTCCCTCTTTTTGGGTCAAAAAGGTGGATATTGTCATCGAGCTATACGTGTGATGAACGTAGAGGTGTCGTCCGTTCGGCACTAGATCGGGACAGGTCGTGATCGGATCGCGGGAAGGCTATCGATTTTGATCGCGAAGATGTTCAACTACATCAACCACGTTTCTTAACGCTTCCTGCTTAGCAATCAACAAGGGTATGTAGATCTACTCTCCCTCTCGTAGATGCTCATCACCATGGATAGATCTTGCGTGTGCGTAGGGAATTTTTTGTTTCCCATGCAACGTTCCCCAACAATAATTTATTTTAGTGGAGCAAGGTAAAGTTGGTAATCCAGGATCTCCAACTTTTTTAGGCACTCCATCCTTAAAATAATAATTGGCAAGCATGGTGGATATTTGTACTTCAGGTATCTTTCTTTTATTAGTGATGATGTCTTTCATGTACTTAGCATAAGGAGGCAACTTTAAGATATCCGTTAAACGGGTATGCAAAAAGACTGGCCTGATCATTTCAGCACAGCGTTCAAATTCTTCATCATCCTTTTTCTTAGATGGTTTAGGTAGAAAAGGCATGGGTTTTTGAACCCATTGTTCTCTTTATTTTCTAGGTTTTCTAGCCAAAAAGTCTTTTTTATCATATCGTTTATTTTTAGGTTGTGGGTTATCAAGATCAACAACAGGTTCTACTTCTACATCATCATTTGGTCCTTCATCATCACTAGGATGAGTATCCTCATGAAAATAATTATCATTATCATTATATGTACATGAATGTTCATTACCACATTGAGTTTCAGCATCAGAAATAGAGACATCATTATTATCATGAGGAGGCTTTTCTGTCTCAGGTTCACTAGAAGCATGCAAAGTCCTATCATTTTTCTTTTTCTTCTTCTTCTTCGAAGGACTAGGTGTATCAGCATTAATTCCTTGAGATTCTTGTTCAATTCATTTAGTATTACCTTTAGGATAAAGAGGTTCTCGGTGTAGGGTAACGCAGCAGAAAACAAAAAAATTCCGACCTACGCACCAACCCAGGACCACTATGAAGACTGCATACAAGGTTTGATCTTTTCGTTACCGACTCGTAGCGCAGCGGAAGTAGAGTCGATGACGAACGGCGATGCAGATCCCCGCAGCTAGGATTTTATAACTTCCCAACCGCGAGGATGAATACCCTCATCTGCCCCGCGGACAGTCCCCTGGACGGTGTCGCGGACAGCCCTTCAGGAGGACCTCCAAAACATGGACTGTCACTCGGATAGCCCTTCGGGAGGACCTTCAAAACTCGGATGGTCACACGGACAGCCCTTCGGGAGGCACTCTCGAACTAATACCGAAACCACGATCTCTCTACAGAGTTGCACACATACGGTGTCATCTATCCAGTAGGGCTTTGCCGTCCAGAACTAGTTCCCACCGGAACCCAGACAGGCTTTCGGCTCTATGAAACTATTTCGCTGGGAGGGAGAGAGAATGCCAGATCATGCATGGCTTGTGTGAGAGAGTTAGAGTGAGGATGGAGAGCTCCTCTCCACCTCCTTTTATAGGGGAAGGAGGGGGTGGTCGTGGCTGAAATTTCAGCCACATGACAAGCACCCACAAAACAAGGGGAAAGCATGTCCCTTGTCCATGGCACCCTAACATGGGGGCCCCACATGGCGCCCCACCTCCTCCCAACCAGCCCCACCTTTTGTGGGGGCTGCCCCCACCATGCCCCCCCAACACTTTGTCCAGCCACAAGGGGGCTGCCCCCTAAAGGGGGCGCCCCCAAAACCAGCCCAAAAAAGACCCCATGAATCGTGGGATCTTGTCCCCTCACGCTAGGACAAGATGTTTTCCGCGACTATTACTTCTAAAAAATTCTAGAAGGTTCGAGAACATTTCTGGCACCCTCTAAAATTATCTGGACGTGCTCCGGAACATTTCCGGTATGGTGGTATAATTTAAAACCATCTTCGTTTACCCGGTAAACAATTCCGGCAGCTCCGAAAACCTTTTTCGGTTTATTCTCCGGAAAAATTCCAGAAATTACCAAACCAATCTGGCAACCTCCAAAACATTCCCAGTGCTTGCCGAAACCTTTTTGGATCAATGGTTTTATCCGAAACAACTTTTCGATTTTATCAAAACTTTTTCAGTGTTCTCTCCGGAACCTTTCTGTTGTCTTCGAAACTTTTCTAGTGACTTTCTCTCGGACTCCTTGTCTAGTATTCAGCAAATAGATGACCCTTAAGCGTTGGACCCTATAGGTTCGGTGAAGTATATACATGACCGGAACCCCTTCCGATCAATGATCAACATTGGAGCCGTGGACACCCATATTGACCCCTATACCCTCACGAATGAATACTCGAGGGAACCTGCAGTTGTCGTGTGCTATTCCTGTTGCTTCACGATATGTTACAAATACCCGAGGTGAGACATGTTGGCATCCCCGTGGAACAAAAACTTGTCCACTATGCCAGTTACCTCATTACCGGTATTGTTCTCTTTTCTCGTTCCCGTGTTCCGGCATCCCCGTGATCAAATCACAAAGTGTCTGGCCAGACGATGATGGATACCATAACACCGAGAGGGCCCAGAGATATCTCTCCATCGTCGGAGGAGGAAATCCCAATCTTGATCTATCAAGTTACTTGACATACTTTTCCATGAACCCGTAAGCTACCGTAATAGCCACCCATTTACGGATGACGTTTAACAAACCCCAAAGTTCATGAAGCAAGCATGAAGAAACTCGATACGCTCATGGTCTAAGGAATTATGCAAACATTAACTTCTCTGTTTTATTAACCATTAACTTATGACGAATGTATCTCATAGCATAACATCAATTCAGGTCGATTCAACACAAATGTTCTTCTAACATTGTGCCCTCAAAATTGTCGGCATAGCCATGCCCATGATCAGGAAAACATGATCATCATGCAATACTTGAGCCAGTCTTAGAGGCCAGACTAGGAATACATTTTACCGTTTATTATTCCACACGTGCATATGATTCTTCCTACAAGCCTCGTTTTATTTGCAGACTCGAGAATCATTGCAGTTATAGCATGGAACATAAACATAATTATGAACAGGGAGATAATAATTAACATTTATTATTGCCTCTAGGGCATATCTCCTACAGAGTCCCACTTGCACTAGAGTCAATAATCCAGTCAATGCTAATGCACTTTACACCTATGGCATACTGGTGTAAACTATGCTTTGCTTGTGGTATAGCCTGATGTCCAACGGATCTGACAACTTCAGCTTCGTGTGTAACTTTGCATATCCTTGCGTTTTCACGCTTCCAAAATATTCATATTTTGTGTGGACTTGGATTTGCATATGTGTGAATCATTGATCAAAACCTCATTCCTCAGACTGAGCTAGGGAGCAACTATCTGCAATAGTGTCCCATAGATCAAAGCCATCTTGGAACCATACTAAGTTCATAATGAACTATATGATTAAACAACTTCTTTGTCGCTTCTAAAGCGTCAACATACTTAGCCTTTGTTATAGAATACACCACAATATCTTGTTTGGAACAATTTCCAACTACCGTGCCACCATGTTGTGTATTACACAAAACCCTTAATTTAAATCGAAAATCGCATGGAGCATAGATGAAGACTGTATCAACATAACCTTTTACAATGAACTCTTCATGATCTCCGCTTGCGAGAAAATATGTCATCAATGCTACTTTAGTACTCAATGACATATTTCACTGTTGTCCTTTGATCAGTACTTTGATCACTTTGGTATCTATACTCGCAACAGTTTGGGAGTATCGGACATATCTGGTTGTTTTTACATACCATGGAATACATGATTAATCCAAACACAAGAGTGTGTGGAATCACCATCATGTATTTTACTCATCAGTGTTTTGGGACACTGAGTCTTGCAAAAAAAAACTCTTTCCATGTGACTTCGGCAAGAATCACTCCTTGGCGTTTTAAATGCTAAAAGGTTTCAGCATCTTGTCAATATGTATTCATTGCTTACCCCTGTTAGGTAAATCTATCTCCATAGATCATCATGCCTAATATTAAGGCTATTTAGCCCAAGCACTTCATCGAAAAAACCCTTTTCAAATGAAGTCCTAATTTGTGTGAAGAAATTTATTTCCAATTAACAATGTGTCAAGCACACAAGGTTTTTACAAATATTATTATGCTCCCACTTAATTTCTTGAATTACAAGCATCTTCGTTACCCATTGATGAAGTCAAACCCCTTTGACCATTTCATCAAAACACGAAGATTCCAACTCCATTTTGCTCTCTTCTATCCATTGTTGGAACTCTGAAGTTTGCACCCTTACTAGCATCCTCTGGACTGACATAATACCTTGGACTGTAACACATGCAAGTCCTTGGTTACATTTCCATCAGATTGAAATCCTTTCATCATCCATGTTTCATATCTCATGATTGAAAAATGTATTAATTCCTAGTTCAACCCGAACCGACTTTAAGCATCGCTACGGTGAAACAACCTCATCGTAGTCAACTCCTTGAACTTGTTATTTCAACAAGTCGAGCTTTATGGATAAAACATTTTTATCCGTATCAGTTTTCAGTTCCATAAATATTCTTAGACTCTAACTCTTCCGAAAGGTCTATCAAGATTTTAATCTTGAAACATTTATATGGAAACTATCTCGGATTGTATTGGCATTTAGCCATTTTCGGAGTCAGGGCCCATCACCGCTTCCTTGAGTATTGTAGGTATACTGTTGTCCAACAACAATATCTCGTTTGCGCCCCTGAGAGGTTTGCACGAGCCTTGCCTACGAGGTTCAGCTGCAAGTTCGACAGAAGTCCATACATTTTATTGTAGAGACTTCCGTATCAGCCGCAGTTGGAAACCCTGGAATCACTTCCAAGGTTCCTTTCCTTTGAACTGATGACGAATATACTGTTTATCTCGTCGAGTTGCAGTGTTCTCTCACTCACCCCTTTTGAAAGAACTATTTCCTTCAAAAAGCATACCGTGCTTTGTTGCAAACCTATTTGCCTCGGTATAGTTGAGGGAGGAATACCCATTTTCTTGGGATAACCTACAAAGTAGCACTTGTCTGATTTGGAATAGGTTTGTAACCTTTTACACAATCCCCATATGGCAAATGTTAAGAAAATATATAACATGGTTGGGTGTACCATACCATGACGTCGTTTCAACAGACCTAATGGAGCACTTTTCAGTGTAAAAGCCGCAGTCTCTAAAGCATCACTTTAAAAAGGGATAATGGAAAATTTATTTATGTCATCTTTGATCTTACCATGTCATAAATGGTTTGATTACATCTTCACAGACTTTCCACTTTGCAGTGGTGTTCCGGGAGGTGCAAGTTATGGAACTCTTTTCACAACTCATGAGACATTCGCTAAACTTGCAACTCAAATATTCCTTTCTACAATCGAATTCTAGAAACATAATTTTCTTGTTACAATATTTTATTCTTCATTCTGAAAACCTTTCGATTTCAAAAAGATCCAGGCTCACGTCTCATCAAGTAAATATCCATATATCTACTTGAGTCATTTCTGAAGATAGATAAATCCACTACTTGCAACAACATTTATTGGACTACACACATCATAATCTATGATTACCAATATGTTCGTTGCTCGTTCCTTATGGCCTATGAACGGTATTTTAGTCACTTCACTTTTTAGAGGAAAGTTGCAAGTGTTAGATGATTCAAAATCAAATGACTTCAAAATCCATCATAATGGAATTTCCCATGCTGGTTTCTCCAATGTGACAAAATGTAGTGCCACACCTATGTGGTATTCTTTGAGTCTTGCGACATTTAGCGTCGGTGTTATGGATGTATCATATTTCAATAAATATTCATAACATACATCCCATCTAGGATGGAAGCATGGCCCTTCATGTTATTCATAACACTGAACAACAATTGTTGTTTTTATGAACAACTCTTTTGCAACAAACATTGTGCAATGGGCTAGAGTGTCTGAAATTCTAAAATGAATTATAAAAGTAAACCCAGAGGTAATGTATTATTATCAATATCCATAACATACATCTCATTCATAATGAAAGTATGGCCCTTATGTTATTCATAACACCGAACATGAAAAGTTCTCTTATGACAACCTTCTTGCAAGATACCTTATGCAAAGGGCTAGAGTGTGAAACTCTAAAATGATCTATGAAACTTAATACATAGGGAATACACCGATGGAAGGCATAGTAACATTTACTATGTTCCCTGTGTGTATCTAAACCTCATCCCTGGCTAGTCTTTCAGGCCATAGTAGTTCTTACATCGAGTTGCAACAGAATGCAATCGAGCGGGTATCTTTGTGATTAACTCACAATACCCAAGAATTAGTGATTAACATGTTTAACCATAATTCCCAAGAACTGTATCTTTGACCAGCCTTCTATACATCAAAAACTTGTATGACATTCATACATGAGATGGATATTCCAGTCTTCTTTCCTTTTGCCATTATAGTTCTAACAGTTTAACTTTTAGCATTCCTCCTGCTCTCAGAAGAAGCATCCAACTTAAGAGTGGCATTAGCCCCGGACTTCCTAGGCATGAAAGTCTTACTAACACCCTTCGGACACTTCCTTTCTCTTTAAGTTGTTGTTTTATTCACCTTTCATCATATGACAGGCGTTCTCCTGGATCCCTCTCTTATCAGACTAATGCATAGTAAACTCCTTTACTAATAGTTTGCAAACAAACATTTCTTTGGATATCTCATATCTTTTAGCATTTGTCTGTCTCTGAATATGATTTTCAAATTCCATGAATATCACGTAACTATGCAAACTTCCGAAGTTTGGGTCTCATGGAACAAACGTATTGCACTTGACTGAAATAGAATTCTAGCTGTTGGATTGAAGGACGACAGTCACATGATCCATAGCATTAGCGGGAGAATACCGAAAGTATGCGATAGGACAAAGTCCTTCTCGGCACTATTGAGGACAATCCTCACATTACGTTACCAACCGTAAAGTTTTAACCAAATATTTAATAGCTACTCGATTTTAATTGGGAAGGTGGAAACGCGAGCCATTATTCTACAACTATTATGCAAATCACACTTAGACATTGTTCAAAATTAATTGCACTAAGAACTAACAGAATTCAATTCTACAGTGCGCTCCCACTCAAATCAATATCTCTCGTAATTGATTGTGAGTGATTCCAGATCCATACTACAATTCAACGCCAAGGATGCATCCATCTCAAGTGACGAGAATTGTAATCGGTAGGCCAACTTGCCAATCACATCTCTATGTGACTCTTGTTCATCTTTCGATGCGTGTGTTCCGAGCTCATGACTTTCATGCCTGAACGTCAAGACAACCAAGTGATCACACTGCAAGGTCTCAACTCACCCGCCTCACACCCATACAATCATTCGTACCCATGTATCCATGTGATACCCCGAAAGGAAAGATCCCGTGACGGTGCTACACTTGGGAGAACACTAACTAATTGATATTTTGTGAGAAATCACCCTAATAAAAGCGACTACCGCGCAATCAAAAGGGTGCATCATAAGGGATAAACATCTCAGGCAATTCATAATAGCATGATATGGTATAGCCCTTTCTGACGGAGAAGTCTTGTATTTCTTCGTCTTCGGCATTCGCGTCAGTGTTCACCTTCACGAAGATTGCCACCACCTTGTCGATGCACCAGATAATATTGCTATCTCTATAGCTAATAAAATAAGTGCATTACATAAGGTTGACACGCAGGTCATTAAAGTGCAATCATATGGCTCGAGACATCATGTCGAATCATGACACGCAGGTCATGTTAATCAATTTACATCATATAGTCATCTCATACATAATCAAATTATTATGAATACTACTATACCACATCACATGCACATGCAAACCATCCTGCAAAACCAAGTTAGACGCCTCTAATTGGTCCACGCAAAAACTTGTTTTACGTGGCTTCTAAGGTTTCAAAACAAACCGAAGCTACCAACGTCCATCATCAAGTATGATAATTCAAGTTGCTAGATTAACTTTCCAGGGTATATGAAACACGAGATAATAAAATCTCGAGCCCCATACTAATTCCGTTATACGCGTGACCCCCGTGCAGATCACATCTGCATTGCCTTTTCGTCTGTGAAACATCCATCTTTCTCAACTATGGTGGAACCCAAAGAACGGTTAGCACTTCGTTGATCTGTCAATCAGCATACTCAGGAGCAGTATGAAAGGATCGCGGATTGCCAAAACTTTGTGAGATTCCACCATGCCGTCAAGATCATGACTACACAAATTCAGGGGACGCAATAGGAACATCGGGTAACAGATTTCATCTGCTACCCGCATAAATAATTTTCAGCAATAGATCTCATCTACTCAAAAATTATATTATGCAATAACCATACATCTCTATGTATTCTAGATCGCAACCTGCATCTACGCATAGCACGGCTCTGATACCACTGTAGGGTAACGCAGCAGAAAATAAAAAAAATCCGACCTACGCACCAGCCCAGGACCACTATGAAGACTGCATACAAGGTTTGATCTTTTCATTACCGACTCGTAGCGCAGCGAAAGTAGAGTCGATGATGAACGGCGATGTAGATCCCCGCAGCTAGGATTTTACAACCTCCCAACCGCGAGCATGAATACCCTCATATGCCCCGCGGACAGCCCTCCGGGAGGCGGTCGGACAGTCCCCCGAACGGTGTCGCGGACAGCCCTTCGAGAGGACCTCCGAAACTTGGACTGTCACTCGGGCAGCCCTTCGGGAGGACCTCCAAAACTCGGATGGTCACACGCACAGCCTTTCGGGAGGCACTCTCGAACTAAGACTGAAACTACGATCTCTCTATAGACTTGCACACATACGGTGTCATCTATCCAGCAGGGCTTCGCCGTCCAGAACTAGTTCCCATCGGAACCCAGACAACCTTTCGGCTCTATGAAACTATTTCGCTGGGAGGGAGAGAGAATGCCCGATCATGCATGGCTTGTGTGAGAGAGTTGGAGTGAGGATGGAGAGCTCCTATCCACCTCCTTTTATAGGGGAAGGAGGGGGTGGTGGTGGCTGAAATTTCAGCCACATGACAAGCACCCACAAAACAAGGGGAAAGCATGTCCCCTTGTCCATGGCACCCCAACATGGGGGCCCCACATGGCGCCCCACCTCCTCCCAACCAGCCCCACCTTTTGTGGGGCCTTCCCCCACCATGGGGGCTCAACACTTTGTCGAGCCACAAGGGGGCTACCCCCTAAAGGGGGTGCCCCCAAAACAAGCCCAAAACAGCCCCCATGAATCGTGTGATCTTGTCCCCTCACGCTGGGGCAAGATGTTTTCTGCGACTATTACTTCTGAAAAATTCTGGAAGGTTCTAGAACATTTCTGGTACCCTCTAAAATTATCTAGACGCGCTCCGGAACATTTCCGGTATGGTGTTCTAATTTAAAACCATATTCGTTTACCCGGTAAACAATTCCGGCAGCTCCGAAAACCTTTTTCGGTTTATTCTTCGGAAAAATTCCAGAAATTACTAGACCAATCTGGCAACCTCCAAAACATTCCCGGTGCTTGCCGAAACCTTTTTTTATCAATGGTTTTATCTGAAACTACTTTTTGATTTTACCGTAACTTTTTCGGTGTTCTCTCCGGAACCTTTCCGTTGTCTTTGAAACTTTTCTAGTGACTTTCTCTCGGACTCCTTGTCTAGTATTCAACAGATAGATGACCCTTAAGCGTGGGACCCTATAGGTTCGGTGAAGTATAGACATGACCCGGAACCCCTTCCGATCAATGATCAACATTGGAGCCGTGGACACCCATATTGACCCCTATACCCACACGAATGAATATTCGAGTGAACCTCCAGTTGTCGTATGCTATTCCTGTTCCTTCACGATATGTTACAAATACCCGAGGTGAGACATGTTGGCATCCCCGTGGAACAACAACTTGTCCACTATGCTAGTTACCTCGTTACCGGTATTGTTCTCTTTTCTCGTTCCCGTGTTCCGGCATCCCCGTGATCAAATCACAAAGTGTTTGGCTAGACGATGATGGATACCATAACACCGAGAGGGCCCAAAGATATCTCTCCATCGTCGGAGGAGCAAATCCAAATCTTGATCTATCAAGTTACTTGACATACTTTTCCATGAACCCGTAAGCCGTCATAATAGCCACCCATTTACGGATGATGTTTAACAAACCCCAAAGTTCATGAAGCAAGCATGAAGAAACTCAATACTCTCATGGTCTAAGGAATTATGCAAACATTAACTTCTCTATGTTATTAACCATTAACTTATGATGAATGTATCTCATAGCATAACATCAATTCAGGTCGATTCAACACAAATGTTCTTCTAACATTGTGCCCTCAAAATTGCCGGCATAGCCATGCCCATGATCAGGAAAACAGGATCATCATGCAATACTTGAGCCAGTCTTAGAGGCCAGACTAGGAATATATTTTACCGTTTATTATTCCACACGTGCATATGAGTCTTCCTTCAAGCCTCATTTTATTTGCAGACTCGAGAATCATTGCAGTTATAGCATGGAACATAAACATAATTATGAATAGGGAGATAATCAATAACATTTATTATTGCCTCTAGGGCATATCTCCTACACTTGGGTCATTCTACGTCCTCTAGTTACTACTCTAATAGCATGATCATTCATATTATTACTCATTTCATCATGCAATTCTCTTTGAGATTTAGCAACTTGTTCTAACTGAGTTTGAACCATAGAGGCATTTTTCCTACACCTCTAACATCATTATTGATTCGAAGTAACAAGTCACTCAAGCGAGCAATCATATCATAATTATATTTCAAGTGTTTCGGAACATTTGCATTGAAGTGCTCTTGCTTCATGATGTAGTTATCAAACTCGTATAAGCATTGACTAGGATGTTTATTGTACGGGATATCACCTTCATCAAACTTTAATAAAGAATTTGCCTCTATCACCTGTGAGGGTGGTAGTGTGTTGAGTCCATGAATTTCTTCAATAGGTGGTAAATTCTTAACATCCTCAGCTTTAATACATTTTTCCTTCATACATTTCTTTGCCTCTTGCATATCCTCACGACTGAGAATTAAGATACCCCTCTTATTCGTACTGGGTTCAACTGGTGGTTCAGGGAGAGTCCAATCATCATGTTCTTCAATGTATTATTCAATAGTTCCTCAGCTTGTTCAATAGTCCATTCCCTGAAAACACAACCAGTACAACTATCTAGGAAGT
Source organism: Hordeum marinum (assembly GCA_022496015.1). Classification (NCBI taxonomy): domain Eukaryota; kingdom Viridiplantae; phylum Streptophyta; class Magnoliopsida; order Poales; family Poaceae; genus Hordeum; species Hordeum marinum. The sequence goes on along the minus strand of CM039678.1, from coordinate 451,401,398 downwards.
CCCTGGAAGCATCAGTTAGTACATTATAGAAGATATCAAGTATTTCATTTTTCTTAAGTGGATGATCAGGCAAAGCATTAAGCAATTGGAGAAGCCTCCCCCAAGCTTGTGGGAGACTCTCTTCTTCAATTTGCACAAAGTTAAATATTTCCTGTAAGGCAGCTTGTTTCTTATGAGCAGGAAAATATTTTTCAGAGAAGTAGTAAATCATATCCTGGGGACTACACACACAATGAGGAGTAAGAGTATTGTACCATATCTTAGCATCACTCTTTAATGAGAGCAAAAATAATTTGAGAATATAATAGTAGCAAATCTTCTCATCATGAGGAAATAGGGTGGCTATATCATTCATCTTGGTAAGGTCTCCTGCCATAGTTTCAGTTTCATAGCCATGAAAAGGATCGGATTCAACCAAAGTAAGTAACTATGGGTCGACAAAAAAATTATAATCCTTATCGGTAACAAAGATAGGTGAAGTAGCAAACTTAGGATCACATTTCATTTTAGCATTCAGAGTCCTTTCTTTATACTTGCATAGTAGTTTCTTAACATCATTTCTATCCTTACAAGCAAGAATCTCCCTAGCTATTTCTTCATCCAAAGCATAACCTTCAGGTTTCTTAGGCATTTCAAATCTAGGAGAGCTAGGCCTATTAGGTGTTTCATAATCATCGGTTTCAAAGTTCTCATCAGTTTCCGCATACACATGAGTTTCAATAATTTCATTCTCTTTAGCTCTAGCAATTGGTTCTTCAAGAAATTCACCTAGTGGAACATTATCATCAAGCATGGTACTAGCATCATCATAAACATCATTCATAGCAAAAGTAGCATCATCAATATCTGGATTAATAGCATGTCGTTGTGTTGCAAGTTTACTCATAACAGAAAGTGAATCAAGTGTAGAGTGTGATGGCAGTTCCTTACCTCCCCTTGTCTTGGAGGGAAAAATCCTGGTTTTAGTATCCTTTAGATTATTCATAGTGATAAGTTGATATAAATCCCAAGTGACTCAACAAATATAGCTATGCTCTACGGCAACGACGCTAGAAAAAAGGTCTTGATAACCCATAAGTATAGGGGATCGCAACAGTTTTCGAGGGTAGAGTATTCAACCCAAATTATAGATTTGACACAAGGGGAGCCAAAGAATATTTCAGAGTCACTACAGGAATCACGCACATTGCCGTCTGCCATGACAAACGGCAAAGGCCACAACGGCGGTCGGCAAAGGCATTTGTCGTCCGCTAGCGGATGGCAAATGTTTGGGCCGAATAAACTCCGGCAAAGGGGTTCTTTGCCTTCTACCTCGGCCCAACAAACGGCAAAGTTTCTTTGCCATCAGCCTACAAATGGCAAAGAGGCTAGACGACATACTACTAATGGCACCACCGTCGGGTGGCTAACAGCCCCCCACCCCTTTCTCGTCTGCCGCCAGCCCTCCTTTGCCGTCTGCCCCCGATGGCACAGGCCCCCCTTTGCCATCTGCCGTGCCCCCCCCCCCCCGCCCCTCTTTGCCATCTACCGCGGCCGCCCCACGCGCCCCCTTTGTCATTCGCCGTGGCCCCACGCCCCCCCCCTTTGCCGTATGCCCCGGACGACAAAGAGGCCATATGTCCCCAGCATGGTGTACCCAGGTTTCACAGGTGGCCGCCGCGTGGCCACTTTGCCATCCGGGCAGTCGGCAAAGGGGTCTTTGCCGTCCGGGGCAGATGGCAAAGAGGCAGTATTGCATCTTTTTTTGTTACATTCAACAATTTTCAAACAAACAATATATGATATGTATATAAATATTTCACAGAAACAATGTTGTCGTGGTTTTGTCATGGAAGATGTCCGAGGACTTAGATTCGAGGACATCGCTAAGGTGATGGACTCAAAGGGGTTGTTTGCAATGAAGGACACGAGTTTACCCAGGTTCAGCCCCTCGAGAAGAGGTAAAGGCCTATTGTGTTGTATTGATTGGAGTATCAATTACAAGGGAGCGTGTTCGCTTGACCTAGCTCTCGATTAGTTGGTTTTCTGTCTAAGTCGCCCCGGTTCTCGCCCTTATATAGGATGTCAAGACCACAGGTTACACAAGTCTCATACTGACTCTTACAACGTGTCCGACTCTAACTCTATGCTGTCTTGCCTTCCTGAGCAAGACTTCTCCGGGCGTCTTATCTGCCCGGGTCTTCTCTGCCTTCTTTGTCTGGGCCTCACCTTGGCCCATCTTACTGAGCCGCCATACGTTTGGGATTATGTCTCTAGGCCCATCCTTGGTCTAGCTCATGAGCCGCCAATCATGACCCGGCCCCACCTGGACGGGTCTTACCATGGGGTTATATCCCCAACATTAGGCCCCAGGTTGATTTGAGCTTGCTCATTTCAACCTTCCATCTCACTTGGCGGCGAGTCTCGCTTGTTATCACCTAAAAGTAAGATAGAATGACCCGCCTTGACGTCATACCGCATATATCAAAAAAGATTCCCTGACGACTACAACAGATCTTTCCACTATTAAACTGATGGCCCGAAAATCGAGCCATCAATCTCGGTAAATTAACATCCGTTGCCTGGATTCTCGCGCCTGTTTCCACCTTTTGCCTATTAAATAGGACCGCGAAGGGCAGTTTTCATTTCCTTCTCCGCTTGCGCCTCTTCTTCTTCCTCCCGACGACGTCGCTCCAGCGTCGTTCCGCACCGGTGTAGCTTCCACGATGTCGTCATGCCAGGCCGCTGCATCAACCTGATCGGACCAGAACATCACCCACATCCGTCGTGCAATCTCCAGTGAGTTCTTATCCACCCCAAGATATGTAGCTTTCGGTAGGGTTTTCATGGAGTTCCTTCGCCGCTTAGAACACGAGCTCTTCACAATGTCCGATAGTAGGTAGACCAGTGAGCTTGATAATGCCCCCCTTTCTAGTACGATCGTTGGAAGTAGATAATAGCACAACACAGATTCGTAGTTGCTCCCTTTACTGTCTTCAAAACACTGCTAGTTCTTCTGTTCTTTGCTAGGTTAGAATAAACCTGCTTTTTCCTTTGTTTTGTAGATCCATGACTATGTAGATGGTCTGTGAAACCCGTTTTCCACACTTAGTAATATTTGCTCTGCTTCTTTGCAAACTTAACTCGCCGGTGAACTTCTGGCTCTCGCCTAAGCCGCTCTGGCAACTTGTCTTTATAGAACGTAGATTTTTCAGCCGTCCTTAGCTGTCTATCACCTTCTAACTTGACACACATCATTGCCTTGCACAGCTTTAAGTCGCCACCATGCCTCGTGCGCCAATTCGTGTAACTGGGTCAGCTCTGCTGTCAACGAAGAATTTCTGAAGGATTTTGTAGATGCTGGGACTTTACCTGCCAAAGATGTCATCCATTGGCGGGTGCCAGGAAATGAAAAGAAACCCATTCCTATAGAGGGCGAAGTAGTTGTATTCGCGGATCACCTCACACATGGTTTCAACCCACTTGGCTCAAAATTCTTCCGAGACGTCCTTCATTTCTTTAAGCTGCGTCCTTAAGACATTTCCCCAAATTCCGTCTCAAACATGTGCAACTTCCAAGCCCTCTATGAGGTTTACCTACAAGAAGAGTCGTCCGTTGGTCTCTTTTGGGAGTTCTTTTACGCCAACCGCTAGACGGAGGTGAAAGTTGGTCCAAGCTTAGAGCTTGGTGGGATCTCAATTCAGAGAAGACGGGATGTGACCTTTCCGGCTGCTCGGATGCCGAGTCATCCCAAAGATTGGAATAAGACCTGGTTCTACTGCAAATACACTTCTCCAGAGGGAGAGCACCCCTTGCCAGGTTATCGTCCAAGCCAGCTCAAGACAACGACTGAGCTCCCTAACCGGTTGTCTGCTGCTGAGCGGGCAAAGTATGCCCTGGCTCACGCAAAGATTAAAGCCCTTATGGCCAATGGTCTAACGGGGATTGATCTGACCCGCTTCTGGATGTCTTGGAGAGTCATGCCCCTGAGCCGGCGAAGCCGTCTCATGTGCGAGTACATGGGTGAATCTGATGATCCTCTCTGCTTTAACCCTACCACGTTATCAGAGGATAACATTGTGCCTGCCATCAAGAGCCTGGTTCATGAGTCTTCAGGATCTTGTCGCGCCACCGGGCTAACACCTTTATGTGCCTCAAACCCGTCCCTAGATGTAAGGGTGATTCTTGACCTTCTTACTTTCGCGTTTGTCATCCATATGTATACTTTGCAATACTTTGACCTCTGTCGGCTTATACTTTCAGGCCAGTTCCAGCTTCTAGAAAAAGAAGTACGTTCCTCCTCCGAAGAAGTCAAAGGAGAAGGCTTACGGTCGAAAGAAGAAAACCGCACCTCAAGAACAACAGGAATCTGACGACTCAGAGGTAGAACTTGACTCCCTTGGCCGTCTCTTCATGCACCTTATTGACAATAATAATTCACAGGACGAAACGGAGACAAGCGACGCCAACGTTCCTGAGGTAACTTACATTTCATCTGACTCAGAACATCTTGCACCATAGAAGATACGGCGGGTCGTCCGAAAGGTCCCACTTTCTCATCCTCTTGCTTACTTAGACCCCCACTTTCTTTTGGAAAAGAAATAGAAACTCTCCCGACACCAAACCCGTAGCACCGGCTCTAACGATCTCATGGCCGGGTTATCTCACTCTCCGGCTCAACGGAAACGGCCGGATGAGGTATCTATTCAACCTGGCTTTGTCTTATCAACCTTGCCTTTATAATTCGACACTGTCTTATATTGTCTTAACTACTTTTAGGACTCACCCCCTTCATCTGGCGACTCTACCGGAACTGCTCTGCCACCTCTGAAGATCAATCGAGAGTACGTGCCTTTCATGCTTATGTTCAAACTTGTGTTATCTGTAAAGCTTAAACCATGACCTTCTGTGTTTTCCAGGGCTCAAGCAAAACGAAGGAAGACCGGCTGGTCTACCCCTGCTCCCAAGGCTCGAGAGCCGGAGCCTACCAAATCGGATTCTCCTACACCGCACGCTGATCCCTCTGCGGCCTCCAAGGACATGCCTGAAGAAGCTCGTCACTCCGCTGAGCCGGTGGCCAATGATATAATTCCTGAGAGTCCTCCGAGGGCCAACTCTAAGCCGCCGAGCCCTTCACCAGCTGCTGACGATTCGGTTACTCCGGACGTCACCATTACTGGCACCGACTTTCACTCTCCTCAACCTCATGTGTTAACAAAGCACACTGAGGCGACTGAAGCCTCGAAGAAGCTAGAAGTTGAGCTCCCCGCGCTAGAGAAGCTAACAGCCGATGAGCTTCACGCAGGTTATCTGAACCGCTTGTCTACAAGCCGGAACATGGAGCTCAAGCTTGTCAACTTGGTGAAGAAGAAATATGAGGTACTCTTGCTTTCTTTTCCTTATACCCTTACATAGCCCCCAAGAGCCGGTTTAGCACTTGCTAATGGTAAGTCGGGTCTTTGAATCTTGATATAAGTAGAAACACTTAGCCTGTAGCCCTCAATGGTCAGCTTAAGACTTAACGACTGAGCCGATATTTTAGTGCGTAAGTAGTTGTTCAAAGCGCCATCTGTAGCCCCCAAGGGCCGGCTTAATTTGATGAAAGATGAGTCGGAACTTCCACGTAGATAGACCAAAGAGGCATATGTAGCCCCCAAGTGCCGGCTTAACTTGATGAAAGATGAGTCGGAACTTCACTGTAAATAGATTGAAGAGCCAACTGTAGTCCCCAAGTGTCGGCTTTACTTGTCTAAGTTGAGTCAGAACTTCATTGTAGCTTTGGGGAACAAACAGACATTAGCCCCCAAGTGTCGAGCATATTGCTTGCAATCTGCTTGATACTTGCATTATATTGTCTTAATCTTCATCATCTGATAATATACCATCCTAGCGACTTAGCCTTCATTTTGTTTTTGATATGTCACAAGAAGCTTTAAACGAAGCTGGGTCTGAACTGACAGGTTTAAGGAGCAATCTGGCCACTCAGCAAGCCACCCGAAGCGAAGCAGATGAGAAATGTTGGCTCACCGTTGAGGAACTTACAAAAGTTAGAGATGAATTTGTTGCCTTCAAGAAGTCTGTTGAGACGGAGCAAGCCGCCCTGGCGAAACGTGCTGACGACGCGGACCACTGGCTCGTGGTTGTGTCTGACGAGCTTCATGCCTTAAAGCGCCACATTGCAAAGATGTCTGCTGCCATCTTTGGTAAGTACCAAATATTTAACCAATACTTCTTGTGTGAATACCTTTACCGGCGACTTATAACCAAAAATCCATCTTATGCAGGTCAAAGGAGTTGGCAACTTGCTACTGACAGATTGCTACCATTGAAAGTCGTCTATACTTTGACAGAGCAGCTGTATTGCGAAGCTCTCTACACAATCAAGGAGGTGCTCTATAAGGACAACATCCCTCCAACTATGAAGGGAGTCATAGAGTTGTTGTCCACCCTGCCGAAACAAATCCAGGAGCTTAAGAAATCAGCCGCCTGAAAAGGAGCCATCGCAGCCATAAGCCGGGCGTTAGCTTTCGCTCCAGAGTTGACTCCCAAGGACATGATGGATGAATTTCCATCCAAGAAGGATGACGGCTCAGAGTTCACTGAGGCTGACTACGCTCGGTGCATGAAGGCTTCCAGAGTCCTCGCCTCCGTGTTAGCAAAAGAAGTGAACTTGTCAACATACCGGGTGGCTTATGATGCCGAGCAGAAGAGAGTATGTGGCCCAACCTTTGAGGCCAAGGACTTAACGCCTGCACGCCATAAGCACCTCTTTGCTCTTGATCTTGACCCGTCACCCCTCTTTGAAGAGGCAAACTTTGTGGCTTTAACCAACTACAAATGGGACATGGAAAATCTTCAGATCATGGAGGTCGAAGACCCGCTACAGGTTGACCCGCCATCCAACTGACGACCTTGGTAACTCCATGGACAATCCGGCCTTGTGACCCGTCATAGGGCGGTGTAAAAAACTTTGAATCATCTCTTTTGAGCTCCGTGGAGAGCATTGTAATAGGCTTGTTGTAAACTTTGTTTTGCCTGAACTGTGTCATCGAGCACATATGGAATCATCCAGCTTAACGTATTATACCCGCCTTATGCTTTAAATTCATACCAGATGTTGTGGCGACTCTTGGTAATTAACCAACCTGCGAGAATAGCACACTCTTCGCGTTGTTAGGAGGGCAGCTTAGGATAGCACGACCCAAAGTTACTATATCTTTCCTGACTTGTTGTGTTTTTAACTCATGTGCTGGTTCATCTGGGTTGACCCGCCACTTAAAACTCCTTAGCGGTACAGGGTCACTATCGAGATTGGCCTTCAATACCTTTGAGTGGCTCAGGGTCTCTAAGCGAGATTAACTGACAGGAAGTGTGACGTCCCAAAAGAGACTTGGCAGGGCATGAGTACCCTGATAGCCCATAAACTACCTCTCACGTGACATAAATCCATCGTTTTAACCTTAAACAGTGTAGGGTCTTTAAAAGATTAACTGTTTTAAGAGTACGAATGGGCCATATAGCGGAGAGTCAGCAGTAGATGGGAGAGTTTATCCTTGCTTTCCGTAAGCCGGCCCTCACGTGACAAGAGTCGTCATTTTAACATTTAACCAGTATAGGGTCTCTATCGAGATTGGCCCTCAATTTCTTTGAACCGTCTCAGGGTCTCCAGGCGAGATTAACTGGTAAGAGTTCGACGGGTCACCTAGCGGAGCAACATCAGCTTACAGGCAGGTTTAACCCTATTTGGCTTAAGAGCCGATCAAGAGGGTGTGTAAGCTAAACCCGGTGGGTTGGAAGCCCCCAAGTGACCTTTGTTGATGGAATCAACTATTTGGCTTAAGAGTCGACCGATAGGGTGTGATAAGCTAAACCCGGTGGGTTGGAAGCCCCCTGGACGATCATGTTGATGGAGTCAACTATTTGGCTTGAGAGTCAATCAATAGGGTCTGATAAGCTAAACCCAGTGGGCTGGAAGCCCCCTGATTGACCACTTTTGCACAGATTGAGATACGCGAGACGACAGAGGCCCCGGCTTGTAGGGATGCCAAATTTATTAATATATATATGATATGTAAAATGAAGGTGTACAATGTCAAGTCTTGACAACTTAAGTATAATAAGGCCGTAGATGCGCTATGTTCCACGGCCAGCGGGTCTCCTGCCCAGAAGTGTGTGAGTTGTCTCGGACGTCAATGAGGTAGTATGACCCGTTGTTGAGATTTCTGCTGACCATGAAAGGCCCTTCCCATGGAGGAGATAACTTGTGTGCATCTATATGATCTTGAATTAACCTCAGCACTAAGTTGCCTTCTTGAAACGTCCGGCTCTTAACTCTGCGGCTATGATAGTGACGCAGGTCTTGCTGATAAATCGCCGATTGAGCCGCTGCCAGATCACGTTCTTCCTCCAAGGCATCCAATGCATCTTGACACGTCATTTCATTGTCCTCCTCAACGTAAGCCACCACTCGTGGCGAGTTATGACGGATATCACTTGGTAACACAGCTTCTGCACCGTAAACCATGAAGAAAGGTGTATAACCTATGGATCTGTTGGGAGTGGTCCTAATGGTCCATAAGACGGACGACAACTCCTCCACCCAACAACCCGGCGTTCTCTGCAAAGGAACCATGTTCCGGGGTTTGATACCTCTCAAGATTTCTTGGTTAGCACGCTCGGCTTGACCGTTTGACTGTGGATGAGCAACTACAGAAACATCAAGTCTGATGTGTTCACTTTCACAGAACGCTTTCATAGCCCCCTTGGATAGGTTTGTACCATTATTTGTGATGATACTATGAGGGTAACCAAAACGGTAGTTCAGCTTCTTAAGAACCGTCGTAGCCGCGTCACACTTGCCAATCGGCTCAGCTTCTACCCACTTGGTAAATTTGTCAACCGCCACCAAGAGGTGGGTCTTCTTGTCCTTGGATCTCTTGAAAGGCCTGGCCATATCAAGCCCCCAGACCGCAAATGGCCAAGTAATTGGAATCATGCCCAGCTCTTGAGCTGGGAGATGAGCTCGCCGGACAAACTTTTGACATCCATCGCACTTGCGGACCAAGTCTTCCGCATCCTTATGAGCCGTCAGCCAGAAGAAGCCATGTCGAAAGGCCTTGGCCACCAGTGATTTTGAGCCGGCGTGATGACCACAATCACCAGCATGAATTTCATTCAAGATTTCCTTGCCCTCTTCAGGTGAAAGACAACATTGAAACACGCTAGTGACACTGCACTTATGTAAGTCGCCATTGACTATCATCATAGACTTAGACCGCCTCGTGATCTGTCTGGCAAGATTTTCATCATCAGGTAACTTGTCGTGAGTCAAGTAAGCCAAATAAGGCACAGTCTAGTCAGGAATTGCATGCGGAGCCGCCACCAGCTGTCCCTCCATGTCAGGAATAGCCAAGTCTTCCTCTTAAGGTAACTTCACTGACGGGTCATGTAGTACATCTAAGAAAACGTTAGGTGGCACCGACTTACATTGAGAACCCAGCCTTGACAGGGCGTTAGCTGCCTCATTCCTGTGACGATCAATATGATCTACCTGATAACCCTTGAAGTGGCCAGCGATGACATCCACCACCTGACGATAAGCCGCCATCCGTGGGTCCTTGGAATCCCAAGTGCTTGAAACTTGCTGGGCCACAAGATCTGAGTCGCCGAAGCATCTAACTCGTCTCAGGTTCATCTCCTTAGCCACCCGGAGGCCATGAAGCAGAGCTTCGTACTCAGGTGCATTGTTAGTGAAAGGAAACGTCAACCTTAGCACATAACAGAACTTATCACCTTTGGGGGAAGTTAAGACAACCCCTACCCCTGATCCTTCTAGTTGCCTGGATCCATCAAAGTGGATTGTCCAATATGTGTTATCCGGCTTTTCCTCAGACACCTGATACTCAGTCCAGTCGTTGATGAAATCCACCAAGGCTTGTGACTTAACCACCATGCAAGGCACATATTTCAAATTGAGAGGTCCAAGCTCCAATGCCCACTTAGCGATCCTGCCAGTGGCTTCTCTATTTTAAATTATATCTCCCAACGAGGCAGAGCTAACCACTGTAATCTGGTGCCCCGGGAAGTAGTGATTTAGCTTGCGATTGGTCATGAACACCCCATACACCAGCTTCTGCCAATGTGGATATTTCTGCTTGGATTCTGTCAGGACCTCACTGATATAGTAAACCGGCCGCTAAACCGAATATATTCCTTCCCCGACTCCTTACGCTAAACAGCGATTGTAGCACTGACCGCCCTATTATTAGCCGCCACATACAAGAGCAAAGGTTCTTTCTCAGCCGGAGCAGCTAAGACCGATGGCTCGGTGAGCTCCCTCTTGAGTGCCTCAAATGCTTCACCCGCCGCCGTACCCCAGACAAAGTTGTCCGTCTTTTTCATCATTTGATACAAAGGGATAGCCTTCTCACCAAGGCGGCTTATAAATCGGCTTAGCGCAGCAATCCGTCCCGCCAGGCACTGAACATCATTGATGCATGCTGGCTCAGACAGGGAGGTGATAGCCTTGATTTTATCCGGATTAGCCTCAATGCCACGCTCAGATACCAGAAATCCCAAGAGCTTGTCTGCCGGAACGCCAAAGCCACACTTAGCCGGGTTAAGCATCATCTTGTAGACCTGTAAGTTCTCGAAAGTCTCCTTCAGGTCGTCAAGCAGAGTCTCCTTCTTTCTTGACTTGATCACAATATCATCCACATACGCATGAACGTTGCGCCCAATTTGGTTGTGAAGACAGTTCTGTATGCAACGCTGGTAAGTCGCCTGGGCACTCTTGAGCCCGAAAGGCATAGACACGTAGCAGAAAGCCCCAAAAGGCGTGATGAAAGTCGTCTTCTCTTGGTCTTTGACTGCCATCTTGATCTGATGATAACCAGAAAAAGCATCTAGGAAGCATAAACTCTCACAGCCCGTCGTTGCATCAATGATCTGGTCAATACGAGGGAGAGCAAATGGGTCAGCCGGACAGGCTTTGTTAGGATCTGTGTAGTCCACACACACACGCCACGTGCCATTTTTCTTGAGAACTAGCACCAGGTTAGCGAGCCACTCCGGGTGAAAGACCTCGATGATGAAACCCGCCGCCAAAAGCCGGGCTACCTCTTCCCCAATGGAGTTGCGTCTCTCCTTGTTGAACCGTCGTAGAAATTGCTTGACTGGTTTGAATTATGGATCCACATTAAGGTGGTGCTCAGCGAACTCTCTCGGTACATCCGGCATGTCAGAAGGTTTCCATGCGAAGATGTCCCGATTTTCACGGATGAATTCGATGAGTGCACTTTCCTATTTGGGATCTATATTAGCTCTGATAATGAACTGCTGAGATGAGTCGCCCGGATTGAAATCCACCAATTTGGTATCATCCGCCGAAAATTTGAGGGGCGGCTTAACCTCTGTGGTAGGATTTTTCAGTGGAGTCATGTCCTCCGGGTTGATGTTTTCCTTGTAAAACTTGAGCTCCGCCTCGACACAGCTGGATTCTGCATAAGCCGCATCTCCTTCCGCGCACTCAATATCCGTCTCTTGATCACCATGTACCGTAATCGTACCTTTGAGGCCCGGCATCTTGAGCTGCAATTACACATAACAAGGCCTAACCATGAATTTGGCGTAAGCCGGACGTCCAAACAGAGCATTGTACGGAATTTTTATCTTGACCACCTCAAAACACAAGGTCTCCACCCTGTAATTGTATTTGTCACCGAAGGCGACTTCCAAAGAGATCCTTCCCACTGGATAGGCTGACTTGCCAGGCACCACGCCGTGAAAAACTATTGAAGACGGCTTACGATCCTTATCAAGCAACTTCATTCGGCGGAAAGTGTCGTAGTACAAGATATTGATGCTACTGCCACCATCCATAACCACCTTGGTAAACACGTAGCCTCCAACTTGGGGAGAACTACCAACGCCAGCCGTCCCGGGTCATCAACACGCGGCGGGTGATCCTCCCGGCTCCAAGTTATATCATACTCAGACCACTTCAAATATTGCGGTAGAGTCAGCCTGATCGCATTAACCGTCCGCTTGCGCAACTTCTGATCTTGCCTATCAAGGATGGTCATAAAAACATGATACTGACCCGAGCTGAGCTGCTTTGGATTACTCTGATATCCAGACTGGTTATTCGGTTGCTGACTATTACCACCAAAGTGCAGATGATGTCCTCCCTGGTTGTCCTGGCCATGATGGCCAGATCCTGAGCCACCGGACCCAAACCCGGCTCTTGACCCGCCTGGTCCTGAGCCGCCGGGCGGGCCACCATCGTTGTTATGCTGTCGTAAGCTGTAATCCTTGAACTTTTGCATAACGTGGCAATTACCCCACGTGTGACCTGCCGGTCAGACGGCCCGACTATGCTCTGGACAAGGTTTATTGAGCATCTCCTCCAAACTAAAAGGAGTCTTACCTTTATTAAAAGGCTTCTTGAACTTCTCGTTGCCCTTAGCACGATTGTTGCCGGTGCTGGTGTTGGCCACCAGCTTTGACCCGTCGTCCGGGTTCTTCCTCTTGCCTTGGTTACCATTGCGTTCCGCACCCTTGTCATTGCCATTCTTCTTACTCTGGCCAGGCTTCTCTTCATCAGAGCCCGGATCCTTCGTATTATCAGAGTCGGCGTATTTTGTGAGAGCCACCATGAGCTCCCCCATGTCTTGACATGTGCGCTTGAGCTGGCCGAGCTTCTGTTTCAAAGGTGTAAAGTGGCAATTCTTTTCTCAAATCAAGACCGCTTGAGCCACCGTAATCTACTCAGACGAGTGGATGATAGTCGAAACCCATCGGACCTAATGACGAGCCGACTCATTTTCCTGCTATACAAAGTGGTCCAAATCCACAATCGTCATGGGCTGCTTGCACGTCCCTTGGAAGTTTTTGATGAACCTCGCCTTCAACTCAGCCCAGGAATTGATGGTATTGGGTGGCAAACGCTTTAACCACGTGCGAGCCGGCCCTTCTAGCATCATGATGAAATACTTCATGCATACCACGTCGTTGACGTCCAACATCTCCATGACCAGCTCATAACTTTCAATCCAGGCCTCCGGAGGCAGGTCAGCTGTGTAGTTCGGGACCTTGCGAGGGCCCTTGAAATCCTTTGGCAGGCGCTCATTCCACAAAGCCGGCACCAAGCATGGTACTCCCACGGCCCTAGTGGTCACTCCTGGTCCGACTGAGACGGAAGGCGCAGGCTCTTGATGAGCTGCCGCTGCCTGAGCCACCGCCTCCCGTTGTGCTCTCGCCCGATCTATGAGCGCTTGAGCATCCAGAGCTGCTTGATCATCTCGCGGTGGGCCCTGGTGCCGACCATTGCTAGAAACCGCTGGTGACTCATAGTGCCGGCTGAAGTTGCGGCTGGGGATGGGGGTTGAATGCATGCGACTCCGGCTATAAGTATACTTCTCTTGCTGGGCCATTGCCATCTGTAGATATCCAATGGCGTTCCGCACCTCCTCAGCAAAAGGCGCCTCGTCAGGAATAGGGATTGTTCAAGCTGGGTGGCCGCCGCCACCATGTTCTCCGTCGGGTTTGAGTAATGACCCGCCGGCGTTGGAAAAGCCATTGGTGAGGTTTGGTTCCGTCGGGGCGGGTTAAGCTGCTGTCGAGCCGCTGGCCGACTTCTAGGTGCTTCCATTGTCCGACCCGTTCCTGGCGTGTTAAAGAGGTTTCTGGCCTCATATTGTTCTAGCAGGCCGGACTGATGCCTCATCCACCACACCGTGGCCGCCGGTTGTTGTTCCAGCTCAAGGCGGAAAGCATCCGTCTTAAGGCGCTCTGCCTCTGCGTCCATCTGAGCTTTTAACGCATCGATCCTCTGTTGGACCTCCGCCAGCTGATCCTTCAGTCTCGTGATCTCCAGGTTCCGGGCGTCTTGATTGTTAGGCGTGACTTCAATTGCCATCAGGGCTGTGAGCTCGTTCATCAGATCCAGAAGAACTTGAGCCGGGGGCGGGTCAGCCCCCGTGTCTGCTGCCCTGGCGGCCGCACCGCTTGTGCCCGGCTCTGTTCCCGCCATGAACATGGCCGCATGAGTCGGCAACCCATGATCGTCCGGCTCAGACCGCTCCGACTTGAGGTAAAGCTCGTCATAGCCCTCGAGCCCGCCATCGTGAAGTTGGTAGATTGATTCCGCCTCTCCGCTTGAAGATCCATCCTCTGAGCAGATGAGGGTCTCCTGTGACTTAGAAGCCTCGAGATCCATACCTTGAGTGAAGCCAACGAAGACATGCTTCCTGCCCCGGTTAGCACGGGCGGGTTGCATGTGTTGGACGGGTTGCGCGCGCCGAGCCGGATCGACGATGTCGGTGCAGACGTCCGGCTCGGGTGTAGATCCACCGATTTTTCCGATGAAGACGTGGATTCCACCAAAGCGAACCCGGAACCCATACTCCATAGAGTCGGCATCGGAACCCCAGCCAGCGTCATCAATGTAAAGCCAGCCGCGGCGACTTTTGTTCATCCTCCCGATCACGTATCCCTTGATCCCTGGAAGAGAGCCCTTTGAGAACTCAACACCACCGAGCGCCAGCCCCACAATGGGCGCCAACTGTCGAGGTTTTGTCACGGCAGATGTCCGAGGACTTAGATTCGAGGCCATCGCTAAGGTGATGGACTCAAAGGGGTTGTTTGGGATGAAGGGCACGAGTTTTACCCAGGTTCAGCCCCTCGAGAAGAGGTAAAGGCCTACGTCCTGCTTGTGTTGTATTGATTGGAGTATCGATTACAAGGGAGCGTGTTCGCTTGATCTAGCTCTCGATTAGTTGGTTTTCTGTCTAAGTCACCCCAGGTCTCGCCCTTATATAGGATGTCAAGACCACGGGTTACACAAGTCCCATACCGACTCTTACAACGTGTCCGACTCTAACTCTACGCCGTCTGGCCTTCCTGAACAAGCCATCTCCGGGTGGCTTATCCACCCGGGTCTTCTCTACCTTCTTTGTCTGGGCCTCACCTTGGCCCATCTTAGTGAGCCGCCAAACATCTGGGCTTATGTCTCCAAGCCCATCCTTGGTCTAGCCCATGATCCGCCAGTCATGACCCGGCCCCACCTGGGCGGGTCTTACCAAGGGGTTATCTCCCCAACAAATGTCAACAGCCATATCAGGTCAACCAACAATTATACCAAATTAAAAGTATGAAATGCCACATTTCTCACCATATTACAATAGGTTCATCCATACATAGATGTAGTCTCATCGATACAAATGACTCAATACATGAAAACAAAAGGTAAACACTAGCACTACATCAAAACAAGCTACCGTGAACTCAATCAAATCTGCAAAATTGGAAACAAGAAAGTTAGAAAAATAATACTAGAATTAAGAAGTAGAAGAAGATCTAAAATTAGAAGAAGATGAAGAAGATGAAGGGCCTGTTTGGTTCATGAGTAACTTTGCCACAACTAACCTTAGGCAAAGTGTGG
This sequence comes from Hordeum marinum, assembly GCA_022496015.1. NCBI lineage: Eukaryota > Viridiplantae > Streptophyta > Magnoliopsida > Poales > Poaceae > Hordeum > Hordeum marinum. Next base: position 451,385,977 of record CM039678.1, on the reverse strand, counting down.
CTGCCACAAAAAGTGTGGCTAACAAATTGGCCACTAGAAGTGTGGCAAGATTTGGCAAAAAGTTCATTCTACGACACATGGACCATATAACTACAAAAGTGTGGCAAGCCACAAGTGTGGCAATGAACCAAACACATGCCTAAGGGGTTGTGGCATGACTAAGGTTAGGCGTGGCAACCTTAGGTTGGGAACCAAACATCCCCGAAGAAGCATTTTTCTTCTCTCTCTATCTCCTCTTGTTTTTCTTCTTATTATTTCTTATTTGTGTCGTTTTAGAGCTAACCTAGGTAATTATCACATTTTTACCTAACTAAGCATATTGTGTCATTTTGCAAGAAAATAAGCTAAGTCTATGGCATCTATGAGGTTACCAAGTCTATTATGTCATTTTTGAGTTAACTAAGCTTATTATGTCAGTGTGGATGAAACAATGCTAAGTATAGGTCATTTTAGAGCTAACTTAGGTACAATATGTCATTTTGGAGGTAAGTAAACTTACTATGTCATTTTAGAGGAAACAAAGCTAACTTAGGAAAAATATGACATTTTTCTAAGTGCTAAGTTTGTCGTTGTGCTAAGTTTGTCTAAGTCCTACGTTTGTATTTGTTTGAGAAAATGAGCCAAGTAAGTGGCATATTAGGGCTTACCATCCTCGTCATCACGGAGGTGAAGCACCGGGGTTGCTCGGTTTGTGTGATGCGGCTCGAGAGTTATGTTATACCAAAGATCATTTGCGTTAGCATGATGACGCTGAAATGTTAAGACTAGTAACTAATGAACATTGAAATGAAACTCGTCGTTCCAGTGGTGGTAATGACTGGCATCGACGGAGGGGTCTGGCTGGTCTTCTCGCACAAAGTCTGCACATTTGGTTTTCACAAGTCAATCATATTGGTTATTAATGAAAAGAACATGCAGTGCATGATTTGGCTAATATGAAGAAGAAACTTACCACGATGAGCTTGTACATGGCCCGGTTAGATGCATCATTCTGTGCCCTCTCCTCCTCCAACAACTTATCCGTCCTCTCCTCCAGATCCCTCTTCTCCTCCGCCACCTACCGGGTCTGTTACGCCAGAAGTGCCTGCGTTGTCTCTCTCTCTCTTTCTGTAGAGCAGCCTGCAACACAACTCCTCGTTAGCATTGTAATCATCTTTGTTCGCACACACAATGTAATGGAGGAAATCTATCTGAGTCGTTATGACTAACCTCGATGGCGAGCTGGACTGGCCATGGACGAGACGCCATTGTATATGTCCATCTCCAATGTCCATCGAGCCATGGGGCCTCCCATGGCCAGCTATCATCACTAGGTCTAGATCAATAGGATGTTGGCTCGGGTTGAAGTCCTTCCCATTCACCGCCTTCCCCACATCTCTATACCTCACGAGCTTGTTGTGGGAGGAGATATAGGTGAAGTTCTCGGGATTATCGAGGTCAGACTTAGAGAATGCCTTGACCTTCTTGTATGAGGCAGTATGGGCCACGGCATAGAGGTCGTACACCTCTGGCACCTCCGTCTTATTGTGATAAGCCTACAAGAGAGGTACAAAGTATTAATAAAGGGGTCAAGTCTAGCATCAAGAATGAATTGCAGGAATCATGAAGCAAACCACATACCTAGTTTCGCCTGAACTGAAAAAAAATGGCGCTGCCTTAATGGTGTGGCACACCTTCCATTTGGGCACGCCATGCCTTGGCATCGTCGTGGACGAATCGCCATTGGTCAGAGCACCATTCATTCACCAACGCCTCCCAACAATCCATCTCATCCGCACACCATCTCGAGGGCACCTAAGTTAGTAAAGAGAAATTTGAGAGCTACGCCTACGAATCAAAGCAAGGAAACTAAGTACAAGGCCTTAAGAATAGGTAATTACCTTCATGTACTGCTCCTTGTCCAGAACTTTCGATGGGACGACGACTTGGCCTTCTAAATACGCTACGAGGCATAGGTGTCTCGAACAGCCTGTACTCGAGACTCATGCCATAAGTTCTGTAGTAGGCGCATGCACTCGTAATCGATAAGCTTTGCCGCGGCCTCCTCGTATCCCTCCTCACACCTGTAGAAGGTCTGCAAACAAAAGAGACAACACTAATTAGTACAATAACTACCTATTATTGATTTTTAATTTTGTAAAGGTGAAATTACCGAGAACTTCCTGATCACCATGTCGGCCCTCGTGTGGCACAACACACCATCGATCATCTCCTCCGGCGGGGCCGGGGCAGCCAAGTAGTGCTCGCATTTCAATACTACCTCTTCTTGTTGACCCTCGCCGGGCAACGTGACAAACCCCGAGAATTTATGTCATAAAATCACACCAGGGATAGAATTGGGCCTGCGAACATCCTTGGCATGAATCCAACCCCTGTAGTATGACAAAGCTAACACATTAGATATATGAAGAAACATGAAGGCAAAAGATTTAAAAAGAGTAAATGCACTTACTTCAGCGACTCAGGCTTAATCAACCAACTCTGCTCACAGGTCGTCGGCATGGGCGAGAGCCATGAACACCCACGCTGGTAGACGGTGCCCTCAACCACCTCGTCCCCGCTATCAGAAAGTCGATCCCCGCCACCATCAGCATGGCCACTCGACTCATGCTGATGCAGATCCGGCCAGGCATCCCATACCATGGAAGCCTATGGAGTCTCGTATGACAATGCGTCTGGCACAAGATTCTCGCGGGACGAAGCGTCTGGCACAGAAGTCTCGCGGGTCGAAGCGTCTCAGACAGAAGGATCGTTGACCTGAGGCGCGTGGACAGAAGTCCTTGTAGCCTCCACCTGAGACGAGTCCACCATAGCAGTCATGTGCTCGGGTGAATCAGCTGGGGGTGGCAGCGAGGAAGGCGTAGCAGCCTTCGTACCTCTCCCGCGGCCACCACGTGTAGCTTTAGGAGCTCTCTTCTTCCTCCGACCTCCTCTCTCGGTGGGCAACTTCATCGACGGAGAAGTGCCCTCGAGTGACCCAATATTGTCGTACCACGCTCTCCAGAGAGTTTGGGGGTGGAATGGAAATACCCCTCCCACCACGCGTCGACGAAGGAGCCTCGGATCGCTCTCGACCTGCGCCCACCATATTTCAACACCTGCCATGACAAAGAGTAAACGAAATTAGTACAACATAAAAAATTGAATACCGACATGAATAATAATATGTATATATATAATTTGAGTGTATCATCATCATGTATACCTGGCATGAACTAATAATAATATTCATCGTCTATATATGCTCTGGGATCAATAAATGCATCATCACCATCACTATCATCAATAAATGCCTCATCATCACTATCGGGAGCAACATGTGGAAGGCCTCCTTTATGTAATCAGTCAAGCATTGAGAGGTCATCCGCAACAGTAACCTATTCTTCCATCTCTTCTTGTTCTGGCTCAGGGGTGAAGTCGGATTCACTGTCGCTGCCTACCTCAATGTTCTGGGGTGAAGTAGAGAAGTTCTTGAAATGTTTTTTGCAAAGATGTGTTTCTCGGAAGAATTCTCCTTAATACGTGTCCGGGTTAATGTGAGGTTCATAATCATCTTCATTGAGCGGAGGTGGTCTAAAACGTGGCGGCACATCATAAACGACATCCCAACCATTCAGATTTGGATCAGTTTGGTAGGCCCATGGTAGATAGAAAATTTGGGTCGCCTGTTGAGCCATAATATAGACATTGGGAACATCTAAATTAGTGCTTTGTTTGATTTCGACTAACCCTATATGTTCATGAGTCCTTCTAGTCTCCTTCGGCTGGAACCAATAACATTTGAAGGCTATGACATTTGGTCTGTTTTCACCAAAGAATATAAGTTCATAAATTGCTTCAACTCTTCCATAATACTCGATACCTCCTTTGCCGACAGCGGAGACACAACAATTTGTAGACTTTCGGTCAGCCATAGATAACTCTTTGCCAAAAGTATGAAAGTGATACCCGTTGATGTCGTATTTGTCAAATGAACAGACCTCATAGTCAAAACCATTAGCAACTTGTCTCAATTCGGCGTCCATAGACTCTGAATTAGCCTACAAGTTTGATACGAAAGGATTGTTGCATTAGACGCAAACTAGACGAAGAAATCAAATGGTCTAACCGAAATTACCATTTGTTTGACCGAAGAGATGAAACCGGGATAGCCACCTCCATGCTTTGCCAGAAGCTCATACTCTTCGATAGAATCCTTTTGGACCACTGCTCCATCCAAGAATTTAGCAACGTATCGATTGCATCACATATCCGGGAATAAGAGCAGTTCAAAGGAATTAGAAGTTGCTAACAATGTACCGACACCACCAGACAAGCCGCCCACCAACAAGCGCCAAAACAATCCCGAAGCCACCATCGTCGTCTCACAAAAGTAGCGGCCACGGGGTCTCCAAGCCGAAAGAGAGGAGAGGAATGACCTAGGATGAGAAGTACCGCAGCCGGCAGGAGGGACTAACCTCCATCACCGGAGACAGTCGTCGACCGGACGCGGCCGCAGAGCACACCAGTCCCTGTCAGGTCCGTCCGGGCCCAGCCCGTAAAGCCCTCCCGGGGCACACCAGTCCAAAAAGGGTCCGGCCGGGCCGAGATAGGGCCAGTGAAGTCCGCCACCGTGCTGCAACAGGCCGGCCATCGTCGCTGCCGACCCCTGGATCCGCACCATTGCTACTTCTCGAGCATGCGTTGGTTTCCCGTGAAGAGGAACGGTTTGATGCAGCAAAGTAGATAAGTATTTCCCTCAGTTTTTGAGAACCAAGGTATCAATCCAGTAGGAGATACAAGCGAGTCACCAATAGATGTACCTGCAAAAAGAATCAAACTCTTGCACCCAATGCTATAAAGGGGTTGTCAATCCCTTCACGGTTACTTGCAAGGATGAGATCTAATAGAGATAGATATGATAGCATGCTTGAAAGGAAAGTAAAAGTAAAATTAAAAATAAGGCAGCAAGTATTTTTGGTATTTTTGGTTTTAGATCTGAAAGTATAATATGGAAAATAGACCCGGGGGGCATAGGTTTCACTAGATGGCTTCTCCCATGATGGCAAGTATTACGGTGGGTGAACAAATTACTGTCGAGCAACTGATAGAAAAGCGAATAATTATGAAGATATCCAAGGCAATGAGTATGCATATAGGCATCACGTCTGTGACAAGTAGACCGAAACGATTTTTCATCTACTACTATTACTCCACACATTGACTGACTCCTGCCTGCATCTAGAGTATTAAATTCATGAAGAATAGAGTAACGCATTAAGTAAGATGACATGATGTAGAGGGATAAACTCAAGAAATATGATCAAAACCCCATCTTTTTACCCTTGATGGCAACAATACAATACGTGCTTCGCTACCCCTACTTTGTCACTGTGTGAGGACACCGCAAGATTGAACCCAAAACTAAGAACTTCTTCCATTGCAAGAATTACCAATCTAGTTGGCCAAACCAAACCAATAACTCGAAGAGACTTGCAAAGATATGAAATCATGCATATAAGAATTCAGGAAAGACTCAAATAATATTCATGGATAATCTGAACATAAACCCACAATTCATCATATCTCAACAAACACACCGCAAAAGAGTATTACATCGAATAGATCTCCATGAAGATCATGAAGAACATGGTATTGAGAAGAAAAGAGAGAGAAGAAGCCATCTAGCTACTAGCTATGGACCCATAGGTATGTGGTGAACTACTCACGCATCATCAGAGGGGCAATGGAGTTGATGTAGATGCCCTCCGTGATTGAATCCCCCTCCGGCAGATTACCGGAAAAGGCTCCAAGATTGGATCTCTCGGGAACGGAGGCTTCTGGCGGTGGAAAAATGTTTTCGTGTCTCTCTTTGATAATGATGGAATATTTGGGAATTTATAGGCCGAAGATTAGGGTTAGGGGAGCTTCCGTGGGCCCACAAGCCTGGCCGGCACGGCCTACCCCCCTCGTCACGCCTCTAGGGCTTGTGGCCCCACTATGGCTCCTCTGCCTTGGTTCTTAAGTCTCGTAGTTTCCTTTCATTCCGGAAAAAAACCATTCCGAAGGTTTTATTCTGTTTGGACTCCGTTTAATATTCCTTATCTGCGAAACTCAAAAAAAGGAAAAACAGAAACTGGCACTAGGCTCTAGATTAATAGGTTAGTCCCAAAAATAATATAAAATAGCATATTAATTCATATAAAACATCCAAAACAGATAATATAATAGCATGGAATAATAAAAAATTATAGATACGTTGGAGACGTATCAGCATCCCCAAGCTTAATTCCTACTCGTCCTCGAGTAGGTAAATGATAAAAACAGAATGTTTTATGTGGAATGCTACCTAACATATTTATCCATGTAATGTTCTTTATTGTGGCATGAATATTCAGATCCGTTAGATTCAAAACAATAGTCTAATATTGACATAAAAATAGTAATACTTCGAGCACACCAACAAGGTAACCGTGTCCTTTCGAAATAACATGGCCTTAGAAAATTATCCCTACAAAATCATATGGTCTGGCTGTGCTCCATCTTCCCCACACGAAGTATCTAAATCATGCACAACCCCGATGAACAAGTAAAGAAATTGTTTCAAAATTTTGGTGTTCTCAGACCTTTTCAACTCGCACGCAATACATGAGCGTGAGCCATGGATATAGCATTATAGGTGGAATAGAATATTGAGGAGGTGCAAGGGAAAAAGGAGAAGATATTCTCACATCAACTACGTGTATCAACGGGTTATGAAGATGCCCGTCAATAGATATCAATGTGAGTGAGTAGGGATTGCCATGCAACAAATGCACTTAGAGCTATAAGTATATGAAAGCTCAAAAAGAAAACTAAGTGGTCGTGCATAATGAATATCCACTAGTTATATGAAAGTGACAAAATAGGAGACTCTCTAGCATGAAGATCATGGTGCTACTTTGAAGCACAAGTGTGGAAAAAGGTATTGGCAATTGTCCCTTCTCTCTTTCTCTCATTTTTTGGCGGGCTTCTTTGGCCTCTATTATTATTATTTTTTTGGGCTTCGCTGGCCTCTTTTATTTTTTGTAAGTCCGGATACTCATCCCAACTTGTGAGGGATTCATAGCCTCCATCATCCTTCTCTCTCATGGAACAATGCTATATTAATGAAAAATCATCACAATTTATTTACTTATAACTCAAAGAAAGATAAATTACAACTCGATTCCTATGACAAAATATGACTCTATATGCAATATGAAGTGATGATGTAAGTCATAGAAAAAACTACATGGTGGAAGTTGCATGGCAATATATCTCGGAATGGCTATGGAAATGCCATGATAGGTAGGTATGGTGTCTGTTTTGAGGAATATATATATATATATATGGTGGCTTTTTTGAGGAAGGAGGGTTTGGTGTACCGGCAAAAGTTGCGCGGTACTAGAGAGGCTAGCAAAGGTGGAAGGGTGAGAGTGTGTATAATCCATGGACTCAACATTAGTCATAAAGAACTCACATACTTATTGAAAAAGTCTATTAGTTATCAAAAAAAGCATTAGACGCATGCTCCTAGGGGAGAGGTTGGTAGGAGTTAACCATCGCGTGCTCCCGACCCTCACACAAAGGTCGACAATCATTAAACAAATCATGCTCCGGCTTAGTTACATAATGGTTCACCATACGTGCATGCTACGGGAATCACAAGCTTTAACACAAGTATCTCTTCCAATTCACAACTACTCACTAGCATGACTCTCATATTACCATCTCTATTATCTCAAAACTATATGCAAGGAATCAAACTTCTCATAGTTTTCAATGCACTTAATATGAAAGTTTTTGCTATATCCCTCTCGGATGCCCCATTACATTAGGACTAAATTCTTAACCTAAACAAATTACCATGCTGTTTTAAGAAACTATCAAAATAATTTAAGTGGGGAATGAGAGTTCAATAATTTCTATAAAATATAACACCACCATGCTCTAAAAGATACAAGTGAAGCACTAGAGCAACATTGCCTAGCTCAAAAGATATAAGTGAAGCACATAGAGTATTCTAATAAATTCACGATTCAGCGTGTGTCTCTCGAAAGAAGTGTGCACCAAGTATGATCGTGGCAAACTAACAAGCAAAGACTCATATCATACAAGACGCTCCAAGCAAAACACATATCATGTGGTGAATAAAAATATAGCCTCAGGTAAATTTACCGATGGATTGAAGACGAAAGAGGGGATGCCTTCCAGGGCATCCCCAAACTTATGCTTTTTTTATACTTGAATATGACTTGGGGTGCCTTGGGAATCCCCAAGATTAGGCTCTTTCCACTCTTTATTCCATAGCCCATCAAATTTTCACCCAAAACTTGAAAACTTCATAACACAAAACTCAACAGAAAACTCATGAGATCCGTTAGCATAAGAAAAATAAATCACCACCTTAGGTACTGTTGTGAACTTATTATTTAGTTGTATTTGTGTAATACCTACTGTATTATAACTTTTCCATGACTCATACCCCCCGATACGACCCATAGATACATCAAAATAAGCAAACAACAGAGAGAAAACAGAATCTGTTAAAAACAGAACAGTCTGTAGAAATCTGTAAACTTAGAATACTTATGGAACTCTAAAAATTCTGAAAAAATTGAAAAAGCAGGGAAATTTTTATATCAATCTTGTGTAAAAGTTCCAGATCAATTCGACACTCTGAAAAATTTCGAAAATTCCTGGACTGAGCCAAAAAGTTTCTATTTTTCAGCAAGATCAAATCAACAACTACCATAGATCACCCCAAAGGTTTTACTTGGCTCAAACACTAATCAAAACACAAAAACATAATTACTACAGAAGTAATAATGTTCCAAACAGACCAAAACATAAGCAAAAAGCAGAAAGCAAAATAAAATTGGGTTGCCTCCCAACAAGCGCTATTGTTTAACGCCCTTAGCTAGGCAAAACGCAATAGATCTAGGTATTGTCCTCTTTGGTATTGGAAACTTTTGTGAGGACCTTCTCAAATCCAGGAGGTTCTTTACTCTTTCCCCCACTTGTAGGGGGACGATCCATCTTGGTGTCCAAAATGTCCAAACACTTATTGCAAAGGGTAATCAAAGTATTCAGACGATTGAGGTTCCCGTTAATATGTTTGAGGGCTTCATGATATTGTTGTAACTCAACCAAGTGCTTATGTAAGTCACCCAATTTGTCGAGAACTTGAACTCCCTCTTGAGAGAAAGCAAACCCCTTTTTTGGTGGAGGAACCCCCAAACTCCCTTCTAAAACTTCATAGGCTGCATTCGTGTCAAGCTCAATAAAATTTCCTTTTGAGGCAAAATCTAAAAGCTCCCTATCATGCAAAGCTAAACCAATGTAAAAAAATTCTAAGCAAAACTTTTGCATCCCCTTTTAGATTGGAAACGCGATAAGATTCCATTAGCCTATACCAAGCATTCTTCAAATTTTCCCCTTGTTTTTGTTTGAAGTAAAGGACTTCAAAGTCTGGTGACAAGGGGGATTTGGTGATGTTAGACATAGTTCAGGTAATCAAAAGGAAAGCGAAAGAAGAGCGAATAAAAAGGCAAATATTTTTGGTATTTTCTAAAAATCGTTTTAGAAATGAGGGAGAGGAAAACAAGAGGCAAATGGCAAATAAAGTAAATGCAAGAGATGAGTTTGTGATGGGTACTTGTAGGCTTGATGTAGATCTCCCGGTAACCAAACCAAAATTGGCAAGTTGATGAGAGAGTTCTTATCTTGACTTGCTATGTATCTCCCCGGCAACGGCGCCAGAAATCCTTCTTGTTACTTCTCGAGCATGCGTTGGTTTCCCGTGAAGAGGAATGGTTTGATGCAACAAAGTAGATAAGTATTTCCCTCAGTTTTTGAGAACCAAGGTATCAATCCAGTAGGAGATACAAGCGAGTCACCAATAGATGTACCTGCACAACGAATCAAACTCTTGCACCCAACGCTATAAAGGGGTTGTCAATCCCTTCACGGTTACTTGCAAGGATGAGATCTAATAGAAATAGATATAATAGGATGCTTGAAAGGAAAGTAAAACTAAAAGTAAAAATAAGGCAGTAATTATTTTGGTTTTAGATCTAAAAGTATAATATGGAAAATAGACCCGGGGGCCATAGGTTTCACTAGATGGTTTCTCTCATGATTGCAAGTATTACGGTGGGTGAACAAATTACTGTCGAGCAATTGATAGAAAAGAGAATAATTATGAAGATATCCAAGGCAATGATTATGCATATAGGCATCACGTTCGTGACAAGTAGACCGAAACGATTCTGCATCTACTACTATTACTCCACACATCGACCGACTCCTGCCTGCATCTAGAGTATTAAATTCATGAAGAACGGAGTAACGCATTAAGTAAGATGACATGATGTAGAGGGATAAACTCAAGCAATATGATGAAAACCCCATCTTTTTACCCTTGATGGCAACAATACAATACGTGCCTCGCTACCTCTACTTTGTCACTGGGTGAGGACACTACAATATTGAACCCAAAACTAAGCACTTCTCCCATTGCAAGAATTACCAATCTAGTTGGCCAAACCAAGCCAATAACTCGAAGAGACTTGCAAAGATATGAAACCATGCATATAAGAATTCAGGAAAGACTCAAATAATATTCATGGATAATCTGAACATAAACCCACAATTCATCGGATCTCGAAAACACACCGCAAAAGAGTATTACATCGAAGAGATCTCCATGAAGATCATGAAGAACATGGTATTGAGAAGCAAAGAGAGATAAGAAGCCATCTAGCTACTAGCTATGGACCCATAGGTTTGTGGTGAACTACTCACGCATCATCGGAGGGGCAATGGAGTTGATGTAGATGCCCTCCATGATCGAATCCCTCTCCGGCAGATTACCAGAAAAGGATCCAAGATTGGATCTCTCGGGAACGGAGGCTTATGGCAGTGGAAAGTGTTTTTGTGTCTTTATTTGATAAAGATGGAATATTTGGGAATTTATAGGCCGAAGATTAGGGTTAGGGGGCTGCCGTGGGCCCACAAGCCTGCCCGACGCGGCCTACCCCCCTGGTCACGCCCGTAGGGCTTGTGGCCCCACGGTGGCTCCACTGTCTTGGTTCTCAAGTCTCTTAGTTTCCTTTCATTCCAGAAAAAATCATTCTGAAGGTTTTATTCCATTTGGACTCCGTTTAATATTCCTTATCAACGAAACTCAAAAATAAGGAAAAAACAAAAACTGGCACTAGGCTCCAGATTAATAGGTTAGTCCCAAAAATAATATAAAATAGCATATTAATGCATATAAAACATCCAAAACAGATAATATAATAGCATGGAACAATCAAAAATTATAGATACGTTGGCGACGTATCAACCATCCCCTCCGTGTGCAGAACGAGACGCAGGTCAAGCCGGCCCGCCCGAACCTAGATGGGGCCCTACGAACCCAAATCTAGGCCGAGGGGCCCGACCGGCCATCATCGCTGCACGCCGCCATCGCAGCACTGCGCCACCCTGCAGGCCCGCATGCCACGTCGTCGTACCGCCGCCAGCCAGCCGGAGCCGGGCTGTCGCCGCCTGATGAGCCTACACCAAGCCGACAAGGGGAAAGACCAGCCACCGCCGCCGGCGCCACCCGGGCTTCGCCCAGCAGGCCCTACTAGCGGTGGTGACGTGAGAGAGAGAGGGGTGGGAGGGGGCTAGACGGGGAAGGGTAGGGTTGTGCGCCGCCGCCGCAGGGGGCAACGGACGCGCGATGGAGAGGTACGGTGGCTCTAAACTTTTAATGTCGTCACTGATTGCTAAAGCTTTGTCTGAAAACATGAGCTTAATCAAATTTAGAAGGATATTATGAGGGATATTGCTGATATGTGGTACGAACTTAAGGAAATTTGTAGAAAAGTGATTTTGAACGACCAATGGGGCAGATGTACCTAGTTGCTTAGTAAATATGTCCGTTTCTCACTTAGATCCCTGTATATTGCTCTTAAGACAGATCAGGCAGTTTGGCCTCATAGGAAATTGTGGCAAGTTAAGATCCCCTTGAAAGTTAAAGTTTTCTTGTGGTTCATGTTCAGAAATAGTATACTCACTAGAGACAATTTAGCAAAAAGGGACTCGAAGGGTAATGAGAGGAACGGTAGCTTTTGTAATTTTCCTGTGTTGGTGCAATATTTGCCCCCTTGTGTTTTGGAGATTGTTGACAGAAACAGGCATGGACTGACTTGTTTGCTAGTGCACACAGGGATAAATAGTGCATGCAAGCCCAAGGAGAATGCTTTATCCAAAGTGAAGTTTGAGTAACTTCATCGAGGATTATCTGCAAAGTAGTGAAGAATGAGCTATCTTTCGGGAAGAATTGTGAGTGAGAAAATTGTGTCGAAGGAATTGACCTCTTCAAGATTATTGCTAACGAAAAGCAATATTCGTTTGGATCGTCTGAAGAAAAATGGCTTCAGATGAGAGGATTGAAGTTGAAGACGTAGCATTCTTTTCATTGTTCTTCTTTCTTCTATTTGTGTCATAGGACCTTTGTACTATTAAGAGGGGTATAGATTCTTGATGCTTAGGTCCATTGTGATGCTTAGCCAAAATCTATGGAAGACTGGGAGAAATCTCTTTGTGCTCCAAATGATTACTAGTCAGCAAAAGAAGTTGGTCTTTGTTGCTACAGGAGATATATTGCTTTGCTATAGAAGAAATGTTACCGTTGTGCTCAATTTTTGACCGTTGGAAACATGGACTTTGGCCATTGGATAATCTATATGTCCAATTTGGTCATTTCCCATCATGGAAGGCTCCAGCTATAGATAGACACCCCGACCAATGGTGTCCGTTGGCTGCCCGCTTAAGATTTTAAGAAGATTGATTGGGCATCCCCCTCGAGAGATTTGAGTTTCAGATTCACCGAGAGAACCAAGAAACAAAGCTTAGAGAGTGGGTGAGCATCACAGTAGATCTGAGTTGAGAGTTTTTGTACCTATTACTCTTAAGAGCTGCACACTCTTTAGCCGGATAGGTGTTGGCTTCAGTGACAAAGAGTATTTGTCGCCTCCAACTCAGTCTTTGGCAACAAAGGGTGTTGTGGTTTGCTGAGTGACCAAGAATCATTATGGTCACCGACGACTAAGTCTGTCAAAGGTTTGGAGATCGCCGATAAGCATCTACCTCGAGTGAAATCAACTGAAGTTTGATAAGCTTCGAGTTGAAGGAGAATAGAACAAAGAGAGATTTGCTCATGTGTTCAATCACAAGTCCCTCCTGTTGGGGAACTTACATGGGAAACAAAAAAAATTCCTATGCTTCACCAAGATCAATCTAGGAGATGAGCATCTACGAGATGGGAGAGTGGATCTACATACCCTTGTAGATCGCTAAGAGGGAAGCGTTAAGAAACACGGTTGATGTAGTTGAACGTCTTCGCGATCCAAATCACCGAGCGTCCCGCGATCCAATCACGATCCGTCCCGATCTAGCACCGAACGGACGACACCTCCGCGTTCAGCACACGTACGGCTTGACGACGATCTCGGCCTTCTTGATCCAGCAAGAGGGAGCGGAGAGGTAGACGAGTTTCTCCGGCAGCGCGACGGCGTTGCGGCGATGGTAGTGGAATAATTCCAGCAGGGCTTCGCCTAAGCACTGCTGAAACCGATCTAGACGAGAAACTACGGACTAGAGGAGAGGGTAGCACGTGGCTGAAAATCTATGTGCAAAAACCCTAAAACCTCTAGTATATATAGGAGGAGGAGAGGAGGAGGCTTGGCCGCAAGGGCCAGCCCTTTTGGCTTCGGCCGAAGTGGAGGGAGGAGTCCTACTCCTCCACTCCTAGTCGGATTAGGACTCCTTCCTTATATTAGCCTTTTTCCACCTTTTCCACTTTGGATTTCCTTCCCAGCCGCATGGGATCTATGTGGGACTTCGTCCAGCCCACTAAGGGCGGGTATTCATCCTCCCACAGCCCATGTAGCCTCTTGGGTCGAAATACCCCTCCCGATGGTCCCCCGGTACCCTCCCGGCACTCCCGGTAACCTACCGATGAGCCCAGAACTTTTCCTGTGACCAAAACAGGACTTCCTATATATCAATCTTTACCTCCGGACCATTCCGGAGCTCCTCGTGATGTCCAGAATCTCATATGGTACTCTGAACAACCTTCGGTCACCACCACGCATAACTCTATACTACCGAAACGTCACCAAACCTTAAGTGTGCAGACCCTGCGGGTTCGAGAACTATGTAGACATGACCGAGACACCTCTACCATCAATAACCAATAGCGGGACCTGGATGCCCATATTGATTCCGACATATTCTACGAAGATCTTTATCGGTCGAACCTCTATGTCAAGGATTCAGTTAATCCTGTATGATGTTCCCTTTGTTCTTCGGTATCTTACTTGCCCGAGATTCGATCGTCGGTATCTCCATACCTAGTTCAACCTCGTTACCGGAAAGTCTCTTTACTCGTTCCGTAATACAAGATCTCGTGGCTAACACTTAGTCACATTGCTTGCAAGGCTTATTGTGATGTTGTATTACCGAGTGGGCCCTGAGATACCTCTCTGTCACACGAAGTAACAATCCCAGTATTGATCCATGCCAACCCAGCAGACACCCTCGGAGATACCTGTAGAGTACCTTTATAGTCACCCAGTTATGTTGTGACATTTGATACACACAAAGCACTCCTCCGGTGTTAATGATTTGCATGATCTCATGGTCATAGGAACATATACTTGACATGCAAAAAACTGTAGCAATAAACTAACACGATCATATGCTATGTTTATAGTTTGGGTCTTGTCCATCCCATCATTCTCCTAATGATGTGATCCCGTTATCAAATGACATCACATGTCAATGGCTAGGAAACCTTGACCATCTTTGATCAACGAGCTAGTTCACTAGAGGCATACTAGGGACAAATCGTTGTCTATTTATCCACACATGCAATGCGTTTCCAATCAATACAATTATAGCATGGATAATAAACAATTATCATGAACAAGGAAATATAATAATAAACACTTTATTTATTGCCTCTAGGGAATATTTCCAACAGTCTCCCACTTGCACTAGAGTCAATAATCTAGTTCACATCACTATGTGATTTAAATTGTAATAAATCGAACACCCATGCAGTTCTGGTGTTGGTCATGTTTAGCCCTTGGAAGAGGTTTAGTCAATGGGTCTGCAACATTCAGATCCGTGTGTACTTTGCAAATATTTATTTCCTTCTCCTTGATGTAATCGCGGATGGAATTGAAGCGTCGCTTTATGTGTCTGGTCCTCTTGTGAAACCTTGGTTCCTTGGCCAGAGCAATGGCACCAGTGTTGTCACAGAACAGAGTCATTGGATTCAGTGCACTGGGCCCTACTCCAAGATCTGTCATGAATTGCTTCATCCAAACACCTTCCTTCGCTGCCTTTGAGGCTGCGATGTACTCTGTTTTGCATGTAGAATCGGCTACCACGCTTTGCTTGGAACTGCACCAGCTTACCGCTCCCACGTATCTGGTTTGCGACTTAGAGTCAGCTAGATCAGTGTCAAAGCTTGCATCGACGTAACCCTTTACGACGAGCTCTTGATCACCTCCATAAACGAGAAACATTTCCTTAGTCCTTTTCACATACTTAAGGATATTCTTGACCTCGTCCAGTGCTCCATTCCAGGATCACTTTGAAACCTTCCGGCCATACTTATGGCAAGGCTGACATCGGGTCTTGTGCACAGCATTGCATACATGATAGAGCCTATGGCTGAAGCATAGGGGATGACACTCGTCTTCTCTCTATCTTCTACAGTCACTAGGCATTGAGTCTTACTCAACTTCACACCTTGTAACACAGGCAAGAACCCCTTTTTGGACTGATCCATTTTGAACTTCTTCAAAACTTTATCAAGGTATGTGCTTTGTGAGAGTGCTATCAAGCGTCTTGATCTATCTCTATACATCTTAATGCCTAATATGAAAGCAGCTTCTCCTAGGTCCTTCATTGAAAAACTCTTGTTCAAATATTCCTTCACGCTTTCCAGCATTTCTATATTGTTTCCAATCAGCAATATTTCATCCACATATAATACTAGAAACGCTATAGAGCTCCCACTCACTTTCTTGTAAATACAAGCTTCTCCATAAACTTGTATAAACCCAAACGCTTTGATCACCTCATCAAAGCGCTTATTCCAACTCCGAGATGCTTGCACCAGTACATAAATGGATCGCTGGAGTTTGCAAACTTTGTCAGCATTCTATGGATCGACAAAACCTTCTGGTTGCATCATATACAACTCTTCCTCAAGGAAACCATTGAGGAACATTGTTTTGACATCCATCTGCCAAATTTCATAGTCGAAATATGCAACTATTGCTAACATGATTCTGACGGACTTAAGCATCGCTACGGGTGAGAAGGTCTCATCGTAGTCAACTCCTTGAACTTGTGAAAATCCCTTTGCCACAAGTCGAGATTTATAGACGGTGACATTACCGTCCGTGTCCGTCTTCTTCTTAAAGATCCATTTGTTCTGAATGGCCTTTTGCCCTTCAGGTAATACTTATAAATTCCATACTTTGTTTTCATACATGGATCCCATTTCGGATTTCATAGCCTCTAACCATTTCTCGGAATCCGGGCCCATCATCGCTCCTCCATAGCTCGTAGGTTCATCGTTGTCCAACAACATGACCTCCAAGACAGGGTTGCCATACCATTCAGGAGCAGCATGTGCCCTTGTCGACCTACGAGGTTCAATAGTAACTTGATCTAAGGCTTCACGATCATCATAATTAACTTCCTCTTCAACTATCATAGGCTCGACATAAACATCTTTCTGTGTTGTGCTACTCTCTGGTTGAAGTAAAGGTTCAATAACCTCATCAAGCTCTATTTTCCTCCCACTCAATTCTTTCGAGAGAAACTCTTTCTCAAGAAATGTTCCGTTCTTAGCGACAAACACTTTGCCTTCGGATCTGAGATAGAAGGTATACCCAACTATCTCTTTTGGGTGTCCTATGAAGACACATTTCTCCGCTTTGGGTTCCAGCTTTTCAGGCTGAAGCTTTTTGACATAAGCATCACATCCCCACTTTAAGAAATGACAACTTTGGCCTTTTGTCAAACCACAATTCATATGGTGTCGTCTCAACGGATTTCAATGGTGCCCTATTTAAAGTGAATGCACTTGTCTCTAATGCATAACCCCAAAACGATAGTGGCAAATCGGCAAGAGACATCATAGAACGCACCATATCTAATAAGGTTCGATTACAATGTTCGGACACACCATTACACTGTGGTGTTCCGGGCGGTGTCAACTGTGAAACAATTCCACACTGTCTTAAGTGACTGCCGAACTCATAACTCAGATATTCACCTCCTCAATCAGATCGTAGGAATTTAATCTTCTTGTTAGGATGATTCTCAACTTCACTCTGAAATTGCTTGAACTTTTCAAACATTTCAGACTTGTGTTTCATTAAGTAAATATACCCATATCAACTTAAGTCATCAGTGAAGGTGAGAAAATAACGATATCCACCGCGCGCTGCAACATTCATTGGACCGCACACATCGGTATGTATGATTTCCAACAAGTCACTTGCCCGTTCCATTGTTCCAGAGAACAGCATTTTAGTCATCTTGCCTATGAGGCATGGTTCACATGTGTCAAGTGATTCAAAATCAAGTGACTCCAAAAGTCCATCAGCATGGAGCTTCCTCATGCGTTTTACACCAATATGACCCAAACGGTAGTGCCACAAAAAAGAGGTACTATCATTATCAACTCTACATCTTTTGGCATCAATGTTATGAACATGTGTATCATCACTATCAAGATTCAATATGAAAAAACCCATCACATTGGGTGCATGACCATAGAATATATCACTCATATAAATAGAACAACCATTATTCTATGATTTAAATGAGTAATCGTCTCGCAATAAACAATATCCAGATATAATGTTCATGCTTAACGCAGGCACTAAATAACAATTATTTAGGTTCATCACTAATCCCGATGGTAATCGAAGAGAGAGCGTGCCGACGGCGATCACATCAACCTTGGAACCGTTTCCCACGCGCATCGTCACTTCATCCTTTGCCAACCTTAGTCTATTCCATAGTTCCTGTTTTGGGTTGCAAATGTGAGCAACCGAACCGGTATCAAATACCCAGGCACTACAACAAGAGCTAGTAAGGTACACATCAATAACATGTATATCATATATACCTTGTTTGTTGTTGGCCGCCTTCTTGTCAGCCAGGTACTTGGGGCAGTTCCGCTTCCAGTGACCAGTTCCCTTGCAATGAAAGCCCTCAGTTTCTGGCTTGGGTCCAGTCTTGGGTTTCTTTACAGGAGGAGCAACTTCTTTTCCATCCTTCTTGGATTTACCCTTCTTGCCGTTGCCATTTTTCTTGAAACTAGTGGTTTTATTGACCATCAACACTTGATGTTCTTTCTAGATTTCAGACTCAGTGACTTTCAGCATCGCAAATAGCTCGGCGACTGACTTGTTCATCCCTTGCATGTTATAGTTCATCACAAAGCTCTTGTAGCTAGGTGGCAGTGATTGAAGAACTCTATCAGTGATCGCCTCGGGTGGAAGGGGCATCTTCAACTCCGCCAGACGAGTCGAATACCCAAACACTCTGAGTATATGCTCACTGATAGACCCGTTCTCCTCCATTTTGCAAGCATAGAACTTATCGGAGGTCTCATACCTCTCGATCCGGGCATTATTCTTAAAGATAAACTCCAACTCCTGGAACATCTCATACACTCCATGATGTTCAAAACGTCTTTGAAGTCCCGGTTCTAAGCCATACAATATTGCAGACTGGACTATTGAGTAATCTCCAGAACGTGCATCCCAAGCGTTCTTAACGTCTTCGGATGACATGTCTTTGGGTTGGTTACCAAGCGGTGCATCAAGGACGTATGACTTCTGGAAAGCCGTGAGGATAATCCTCAGATTACGAGCCCAGTCCACAAAGTTACTTCCATCATCTTTCAACTTAGCTATCTCTAGGAACGCATTAAAATTCAGGGGTGCTACTGCGCGAGCCATTGATCTACAACATAAATATGCAAAGGTTACTAAGACTATTGTTCAAGATAATGAGTTTAGTTAATCAAATTACTAAAGCTCCCACTCAAATCAACATCCCTCGGGTCATCTGAGTGACACATGATCCAAATTCACCAACTCAAGTCCGATCATCACGTGAGTAGAGGTGGTTTCAATGGTGAACATCATCATGTTGATCATATCTACTATATGACTCATGTTCGACCTTTCGGTCTCTTGTGTTCCAAGGCCATGTATGTACATGCTAGGCTCATCAAGTTTAACCCGAGTGTTCTGCATGTGCAACACTGGCTTGCACCCGTTGTATGTGAACGTTGTTTATCACACCCGATCATCACGTGGTGTCTCGACACGGTGAACTTTCGCAATGGTGCACACTCGGGGAGAACACAATTCATCTTGAAATTTAAGTGAGGGATCACCTTATAATGCTACAGTCATCCTAAGGAAAACAACGTGCATAAAAGGATTAACATCACATGCAAATCATAAGTGACACGATATGGCCATGAACGTGTGCTTTTGATCTCCATCTTGGAAGCACCGGCATGATCTCCATCGTCAACGGCATGACACCATGATCTCCATCATCTTGATCTCCATCAACGTGTCGCCATCAGGGTTGTCGTGCCCACCATGCTTCTACTACTATTGCTACCATTTAGCGATAAAGTAAAGCATTACGTAGCGCTTAATGATTGACACGCAGGTCATATAATAATTAAAGACAACCCTATGGCCCTACCGGTTGCCGTACTCATCGACATGCAAGTCGTGATATTATATACAACACATGATCATCTCATACATCACATATATATCATCATGTAATTGGCCATATCACATCACAACATACCCTGCAAAAACAAGTTAGACGTCCTCTAATTGTTGTTGCATGTTTTACGTGGATGCTACGGGTATCTAGCAAGAACAATTCTCACCTATGCAAAAACCACAACGGTGATACAAAAGTTTCTTTTCAACCTTCTCAAGGACCGCCTTTGTTGAATCCGATCGAACTAAAGTAGGAGAAACAGACACCCGCCAACCATCTTTGTGCAACGAAGTTACACGCCAGTCGATGGAACCGGTCTCTTGTAAGCTTACGAGTAAGGTTGGTACGGGCCGCTTCATCCCACAATACCGCTGAACCAAAACACGACCAAGGGAGGAAGCAATCTAAGAATCAATGCCCACAAACTCTTTGTGTTCTACTCGAGATCTCATCTACACATAGACCTAGCTCATGATGCCACTGTTGGGGAACGTTGCATGGGAAACAAAAAAATTCCTACGCTTCACCAAGATCAATCTAGGAGATGAGCATCTATGAGATGGGAGAGTGGATCTACATACCCTTGTAGATATCTAAGCAGGAAGAATTAAGAAACGCGGTTGATGTAGTCGAGCGTCTCCGCGATCCAAATCGCCAAGCGTCCCGCGATCCAATCACGATCCGTCCCGATCTAGCACCGAACGGACAGCACCTCCGCGTTCAGCACACGTACGGCTTGATGACGATCTCCGCCTTCTTGATCCAGAAAGACGGAGCGGAGAGGTAGACGAGTTCTTTGGCAGCGCGACGGCATTGCAGCAATGGTGCTGGAGTAATTCCAGCAGGGCTTCGCCTAAGCACTGTTGAAACCGATCTAGAGGAGAAACTACGGACTAGAGGAGAGGGTAGCACGTGGCTGAAAATCTATGTGCAAAAACCCTAAAACCTCTAGTATATATAGGAGGAGGAGAGGAGGAGGCTTGGCCACAAGGGCCAGCCCTTTTGGCTTCGGCCGAAGTGGAGGGAGGAGTCCTACTCCTCCACTCCTAGTCGGGTTAGAACTCCTTCCTTATATTAGCCTTTTTCCACCTTTTCCACTTTAGATTTCCTTCCCAGCCGCATGGGCCCTATGTGGGACTTCGGCCAGCCCACTAAGGGCTGTTATTCATCCTCCCACAACCCATGTAGCCTCTTGGGTCGAAATACCCCTCCCGATGGTCCCCCGGTACCCTCCCGGCACTCCCGGTACACTATCGATGAGCCCGGAACTTTTCCGGTGACCAAAACAGTATTTCCTATATATCAATCATTACCTCCGGATCATTCCGGAGCTCCTCGTGATGTCCGGGATCTCATCCGGGACTCCGAACAACTTTCGGTCACCACCTCATAACTCTATACTACCGAAACGTCACCAAACCTTAAGTGTGCAGACCCTGCGAGTTCGAAAACTATGTACACATGACCGACACCTCTACGGTCAATAATCAATAGCGGGACCTGGATGCCCATATTGATTCGTACATATTCTACGAAGATCTTTATCAGTCGAACCTCTATGTCATGGATTCAGTTAATCCCGTATGATGTTCCCTTTGTTCTTCGGTATGTTACTTGCCCAAGATTCGATCGTCGGTATCTCCATACCTAGTTCAACCTCGTTACCGGCAAGTCTCTTTACTCGTTCCGTAATACAAGATCCCGTGGCTAACACTTAGTCACATTGCTTGCAAGGCTTATTGTGATGTTGTATTACCGAGTGGGCCCTGAGATACCTCTACGTCACATGAAGTAACAAATCCCAGTATTGATCCATGCCAACCCAGCAGATACACTCAGAGATAACTGTAGAGTACCTTTATAGTCACCCAGTTATGTTGCGACGTTTCATACACACAAAGCACTCCTCCGGTGTCAATGAATTGCATGATCTCATGGTCATAGGAACATATACTTGACATGCAGAAAACTGTAGCAATAAACTGACACGATCATATGCTACATTTATAGTTTGGGTCTTGTCCATCCCATCATTCTCCTAATGATATGATCGCGTTATCAAATGACATCACATGTCAATGGCTAGGAAACCTTGACCATCTTTGATCAACGAGCTAGTTCACTAGAGGCATACTAGGGACAAATCGTTGTCTATTTATCCACACATGCAATGCGTTTCCAATCAATACAATTATAGCATGGATAATAAAAAAATATCATGAACTAGGAAATATAATAATAATCACTTTATTTATTGCCTCTAGGGCATATTTCCAACACCTCCAACCAGACGTAGCTCCCTGTAGAAGAGTGAACTGTTCTACCAAATCAACTGTCGCCATCAAGCACCACTGGTCCACTTTTTTAACTCTTCCTACATTTGTGATTTGCGATAGTTTTCCTGGTCATGTATCTTTACTTTCCATCTGTTATCGTGCCTACTTTTGTCTCGTAATTCCTGTCGAGATTCCCTTCGGTCATTTCCTTCTATATTTCCTCGAGCTAGGAATTGCGCCTCTCGTCGTTACTAATTGCTATGTCATGATAGTTTTTGTTTTGTATATTTGTGTACTATCGTTTATGTGAATGCCATTAGCTACTACGTGAAGGATATTGTCAATCGGTTCCTCAAGAACTTTGCTCGGTACCCCATTTAAGTATTCTTGCGCTGGTGATAAGCTTAAGTATCTCTTCAGTGATCTACTCGCTCTTTCATCTTTGTTGTTGTATTAAGGGTTACTCAAAGTTTTGAAAGAAACTTTGAATCTCCCATTCAACCTCCCCCCCCTTTGGTCGATTTGCTCATCGGTCCGTACAACTGGAATCAGAGCAAAGTTCTCCTTGTCTCTGCTTATTAACGTCAAACAATCTTGGAGTTTGAGTAACTTTCAATTTGCACGATGGATATAACCATTCGACATAGTGCGGTTGTGGGTGCTTCCGGGTTGGTAAAGCTAGCATCCACCAAATCCTTGTTGACTGCATTAGTGTAGCTTCCACCATCGATGATCAACTTGCAATTGGTGTTGTTGAACTTGCACTGAGTCTGAAAAATATTCTAGTGCTGCCCCTTATCCTCAGTGCGATCCTGTTGCACTCGTTGCACCATCAATGACGGGTATGATTCAGAAGCCTCAAAACACGCAGCCACCTTTTCAACAGCTTCAAAACTCGCAGTCACCTTTTTAGCATCTTCAGATTTTTCATTAGAAGGGGAGCCTTGACGTATTGGTAAAGATGTTGCCTTGTGACCATGAGGTCATGGGTTCACGTCCTGGAAACATCATCTTGCAGAAATGTAGGGAAAGGTTGCGTACAATAGACTAAAAGTGGTCAGTCCCTTCCCCGGACCCTTCGCAAGCGGGAGCTACATGCACCGGGCTTCCCTTTATTTAAGTGTCAGAAATTGCCTCGTCATCACTAGCGGATGAATATTCATATCTTGTGAGCAACACTCTTTTCTCATTTGGACATTCACGCCTCATGTGCCACATTCCTTCACACTTGAAACACTCTATGTCACTAGTATGTGTGGTCGATTGCACACTAGAATCAGACAGTCCTGATTTTGAAGCATCATTTTGCATGGAACCATAGGAGCGATGTGACGTCGATGTCATAGAGCTAGGACCGACATCCTCACTCTTATATTATAGGCGTCACCATGTGTTTAAAGTGGTAACATGAACTACACTGACTTGGCATCACTTGATTTGTTGTTTCGCAAGTGCAGCTTGGTGCACAAGATTTTGTATGTTGTAGTAGACCACCATCTCTACACGATCCCACACCTCAATCTTAAGCCCATTAAAGAAAGACATGGTCGCCTTCGGATCCTCTGTTGTCCCTGTACGTATCATAAGCAGTTCCATCTCCTTGTAATATTCATCAACATTCATATTACCTTGAGAGAGCCGCAGCAACTTGTTATACATATCTCTTTTATAGTGCCCAGGAACAAAACGTCGCCTCATAAATTCTTTCATACCTTTCCAAGTTGTCGGACCATGTCTTGAACGACAAATTTGATTCCACCAAATTAAGGTGAACTCAATTCCAACAGGTTAATCTTTCTTCTCTTTGCTATACTATAATGATGGGCATCAAAAATTTGATCAACGCATCTCCGACTTCAAATAGCCTTCTGGTTTGCACTTGTCGAAGGAATTGAAACTTTTATGCGCCCAATTACATCATCCAAAGGCACACGCGTAGCTTGACCTACACGGTCATGTGCTCCGCCACGAGCTGCCATTTTCAGGACGAGGCTCAAAGTGTTGTGGTTGTGGCGCGTACCTCGCCTAAAGATCAATGTCATCGTCAAGGCAACCTCGTCGTCCTTGTTGACCGAGTTCGACATCTTGATCAACACAATACCGTGAACAATCTTAGCTTTGAATACCACCTGATAAAGACTCGACCGGATGACGAGTCGTTCATCGGCCTGACCTTTCATGGTACTAATAGCAAAAACAAAAGGTTTTGATCAAGCAAAGATGCAAGACCGTAAGATCAAAAACTTGCGTCGAGTCAATTGGATCGACTCCATGCGGAGCAGCAACAAAATCCCCATGGATCAGCAACGAAGATATTTGATGTCCCCCAAGCCCCGACATGGGACATTTTCTGTAGTTTTGTTTAACTCACGATAAGAAGTAAATCTACCCTTACATGACTAGAACGACCGACACATAAAGGAGCGCATAAGCTCGTTACAAACCGACTAGATTCGGCGATTCTTTTACGTGATCCTAACTAATATTCGTATTTGTAGTCAATTGACCCAACTAGTACTAGGCAAATATTATTAGGACTCTTTCTCTTATACCAACTAAGAGCATTTCTAGCAGATCCCGCAAACCGGTAGTTATTTTGCCGGATGGCCCGGTTTGCTGGACAGAGGTGGTTTTCCATGCCTGAATACATACCCCAAATTCGGCCATCCTGGGATTTTGTTTGTGGGATCCCGAATCCGCGAGCCTATTTCCTTCATATCTACCGGATCTTGTCTGATTTTTTCGACTTCCCTTTCCTTTGCGCGAACGCATTTCCGATGGCTTCCGTTCCCGCCTCCGACCTTGCCGTCCGGCCTCGCGGCGTCGGAATAGAGTTGTGGTAGCATTGATTGCAGAGAAGCTTGGTTAACATTGTCTGGGATGGTTTGGGCATATCCAGCGTAGACCTCCAAAAACTTCATTGCATAGCGGACGGCTAAAGCATGTTGATAATGTCAAAAGAGGTCGGGAGTGGCCGAACTTGACATGGGAGGAGTCCGTAAAGAGAGATATGAAGGACTAGAGTATCACCAAAGAACTAGCCATGGACAGGGGTGCGTGGAAGTTTGCTATTCATGTGCAAGAACCATGAGTTGGTCGCGAGATCTGATGGGTTTCACCTCTAGTATACCCCAACTTCTTTGGGACTAAAGGCTTTATTGTTGCTACTGTTGTAGTTGTTGTTAATGTTATTGTTGTTACCGCGAGCACTCAGACGCGGAACAGATCCTGTAAACGCGTTCCGCAAAACATTTGCAGGAAGAGTTTCCGGGATCTGTTTCGCCGGAGCGTTCACGGTATGGTAAAAAGTTTTGAGGGCGTCCTTATACGAATTTTACGGGCCGACCGGTTATGGGATCTGCTAGAGATGCTCTAAATCACCAATTAACTAATTAATTATCCTACAACGTTAATCACCTTCCAACTAACCTGGACTTAGCTTGTACTAGTGCAACCTTCGGACTCTAGTACTACCACGCTAGTAAAACTTGACGTTTCTTCTGCCATCAGATCAAAGCTTCTTCGGTGGAGTCCTACAATTCAGTTTAATTTCATCTTGCGGTGGAGGCATCTCGAGCAACATAGAACCAATACGTATAGCACACATAAAAAAGCTCCTAAAATGTCAGCTTCTTTCCTCTTTGTTACTGCCACGATCAGCTTCTCATGCACCGGTGTAACTTGCATATTCCTTGGGCGAGTAACAATTGTCTTAGCACAGATGGTCAGATCAAAACTGACCGCTAGTCTGTCGTGTGTGTCTTCTTAGGATACAGTGATGAGCATAAGGGCTATTGTTGGTGGGATGTCATCGGTTGTCAGATGCGCATTTCTTCGGATGTGATTGTTGATGAGTCTCGTCCTTTCTACCCTCGCCCATCTGCCTCTACCTTTTCAGTGGAGGATATCTCTTTCCTCATTTTTCCAGATGCACCTTATCACTTGTGTTGAGCCCTTGCCTACTCATCCCCTTACTCTTGCTTCTCGAACGGTAGCAAATCCGTCGCCGCCATCTCCTATGGTTTCTTCACCTCGCTTATCACATGATTCTACACCTTCATCCCCGGTGGCTTCCCCATCTCCATCATCTGGGTCTTTTCCGATGAGTCCTCGGATTCTTCCCTCTTCTCTTCACTATTATACTCGGTGTCGCGTGTTGTGGAGGATACTACTAACGAGCCATCTACTTCTCATGTTCCATCTTCCTTGACCCAGCCTACTTATGGCTTACATCATCACCCACTTTCACCTTGAGACCGCTATGTTTTTTAGCGTTGGTGCTTCTGTTCTTCAGCCGACTTGTTATCGTGATGCTATTGTTCATCCCAAATAGCGGCTTCTGGCGCTGGATGAGATTGCTGCACCAGCAAGTGGGATCTTGTTTCTCTTCCTCCCCGTGTTTGTCCTACCACTTGTAAGTGGGTCTACAAGGTTAAGAATCGCTCCAATAGTTCTCTTGAGCACCATAAAGCTCGTCTTGTGGCTCGTGGCTTTCAATAGGAGCATGGTCATGATTACGATGAGACTTTTGCTCATGTGCCCCATATAACCATTGTTCACACACTTCCTATCGTGGCATATGCTCGCCATTGGTCTGTATCTCAGCTTGAAGTTAAGAATAGCTTTCTTAATAGTGAGTTGCGCAAGGAGGTTTAAATGCAGCCACCACCTGGATATTCTGCTCCTGAGGGCATGGTATGTCGTCTTCTTCACTCTCTCTGTGGCCTTAAGCAAGCCCCTTGTGCCTGGTTTGAGTGTTTCACATGTATGATGACCGTCACTGGTCTTGCGGTTAGCGCTCATGATCTTGTGTTGTTTGTTCACCTTCTTCCTGGTGGCTGGACTCTTATTTTTCTATATGTTGATGACATGATCATCATTAAGACGACACTGAGTACATTGCATTTGTCAAGACTCGTCTTAGAGGAGTAGTTTCTTATATCTGATCTTGGCCCTCTTGATGTTGCCACTAGAGCAACTTTGGTCACGGCACGAACTGGAAAATGACTCGGTGACAAAGTGTTGCCCATATAGAGGAAGAAACATGGAAAAGGCATTCTCGGGTTGCTTCATACACTAGATCTACTAATGTAGATTTTGATCATGAAGTTCTTACCAAACTAGTTGTGCTAAAAGAGGTGAAACCTGATAGGAATGATACAAATTGGCGTTGACATGATTCCATCCTATCTTATGCAACATAGTATACTGGTACTAGTTTAGCTAGTGTTCATTTTTATTGCTTGTCACATAGTCTAGTACCTAGTGTTCATTTCTATTGCTTGTCACATAGTCAAATCGAGTACTACTAACTGAGTTTTGGATCTAGTGATCAACGTTGCTGGATATTTAATAAGTAGTTAAAGTGTTCATTTGTTTAAATAGGAGAGATAGAGTCCACAATAGTTTTTGGTTAGCTTGAATTGGTTTGGTCAGGTTTTGTGTCGCCTATAAAAGGGGCTAGCTATGGCCAATGTAAGGGAGATCAGTTCTCCGAGATAGAGAAAACACCTTCGGTCAGGAGGCACCAAAGATGAATTATTACGTTCCTTCGAAAGAGGAATTATTACTACTGCATTCATGATGGGTTAGTTCTCGATGCAAGTCTCTTCCTCCAACTTATCGTCTCTAATAAGATTTGAAGGTTTCTTCTTCCTAATTATCTTACGACCATCGCTACTTTCATTCGTCGTCCTTCGTCAAGTACCGTGAAAGTTCAGGTCGTCAACTCGCGCAATTTAGGGTCTCACTATTTTGTGCCTTATCACCTATTCGCTATTTTCTCGGTATTGGGGTTTCCTGTAGCTCTGATGGCTTCTTTATTTCCCAAGAGAAGTATATCCAAGATCTTTTTGCTCGTGACGCTCTTACTGATAAGCGCATTGCTGAGACTCCCATGAAGCTCACTGTTCACCTTTGTGCTTCTCAAGGTGATCCCAGGTCTGGTCCGTGGCGTTATCATCATCTTGTTGGGAATCTTGTCTACCTAGCCTTCACTCATCCGGATATCTTCTATCTCGTCCATATTTTCAGTACATCTGTTTATGCTCCCATTAGGCATTCTTTCCTACCGAACAAGAACTAATGGGGGAGCGAACGAACTTCCGATCGGCTCCTCCCCCTTCCCCTACCGAGGCGCTCCCATGTGTGCCCCTGGGAGGCAACCCTAGCGCCACCCCCCGGTCCCTCTTTCTGGTTCCCCCTCCCTCAACGCCTCCGGGGGCGCCGCCGGCCGAAGGCCGCGTGGTGTAGGCGGCGGCGAGGTGTTTTTTTCCTGCGCTCGATCGGCTGGCATCGCAAGGCGCCTCCCCCTGCCCAGCGGCATCGGGTCCTGGCCAGGCCCTACTCCGGCGCTCCTCCCTTGCGTCATCGAGGCCCTCCGGCGCTGCTTCCTCCTCTCCCTTCCCCCAGCGCCGCTCATGGGGTAGGTGGTTTCGGGATGTGCTGGCGGCGAATCTGGGCATCCCTGCCTAGATCTGGGAATGTGCTGGCCAGCAGTGGCGGGGGTGGCCAGTGACCCTGTGTAGGTGGTGGTGACATGGCAGTTATCCACGCTGCTCCGGTGTGGAGTGGCGGGGCTCCTGGTGGATCTGATCAGACCGTGGAGGCGCAGGTGATGTGGTGGTGGCAGGTTGACTGCGGCGGCGGTCGAATTGTTCTAGCGTCGGCTCGTCTGTAGGCTGCCTGTGTTGGCATTCGACCCCTCTCCTCGGTGCCCGTTTACTTCTCTCGGATGGCTTGCACCTCAGCCCATCTGTCCGGGGAAGAAATGCGATTGGGCCTGGTGAACATGGGCCTAGGCCTTCGAATGTGTCATTCTAATCAACAACACGAATACTCCAGGTATATGAATGACGAGTAAAAAGGCAAACCATCTAACAAAAATGTGAAGGAGATAGAGATTTTTTTTTGCCAATTTTGAGACTTGTGATTTTATGTTCGAGGGCCGAGCTTTGAATCAGGAAGCACGTAACCTTGTAAAACTTTCTGTTTTGCTCCTCAGAGTCACCACTTGTCCCCCTTTGTTTCCCTTTGAATTTTACTTCCATTTAATAGTGTAGGGACCCCTCAAAAAATCTCTAGAAAGGAAAACAAATTCACAATATAATGACATTTTTAGCAACAAATACTGATTAGTTTTCCACCTACGAATGAACAGTATGGAGGTGAAATAATTAACATTTTTTGGTTCTAAAAAAATTAACAATTTTATGACACAAAAAAAATTTTAACATGTTGTTCATCCCAGTGCATGCACACCTGAGAGCGAAAAATCCAAGGTTTACTGCTCCACCACCACCCTTCCCCCCCCCACACACACATGCGCGCGTGCGTCTCTCTCTCTTTCTCTGTGTGTGTGTGACATAACGAAGTGAGCAGGAAAAAGGAGGAAATGGAGCAAAATTTGCTTTGATCTAAAAATACATAAAATTTACAACCCACTCGGACCTCCTATCAAGACCAAGAATGATGTCTTTGGTAGCATAATGGCATTCCAGCTATACTTTTTGATTTGGTCTGGCTTTTGGATTGACTATGCTTATCGAAATCCATATGGTTTTTCTATTCCTATGAACCAAATACCGTAGTAAAAAACTCCACTTCTTTGCATGTGTATTACTATCATCATACAACATAAGAATATATATGATATTTTGCATGTTGTTGCGGCAATGGATATTTATAAATCTATGCATAATATAAATCCAATCCTTGAGGTTTTAAAGTATGTGAGGATTATTTACATAAAACATAAAATAAAAAATCTTAACAAGCAATATAGGCTGTGGCCATGGTTTAAAAATCTGCACCGGACCACCAATCGATCCTGAACCGAAGGCCTTGTGGGTTCAACCACTGGTCCGATTTTTTAAACTATGCATATGACAATTAAATATGATAGTATTTTTTTGAAACTTAAATACGATAGAATTTGAAATCATTTACGGTACACGAATGAATGTTTCGTAGTAGAAAAATGCTCTCATGTCCAGATCTGATGGATGTTAGTGGATCAATATAGCAAAAATAATGGTTATTATAATAATTTTGATGATATAAATACTGCCATGCGCACTAAAATAGATAACTGATGGGGGTTTTGGTAGCTGTTTAATGGTTTCTAGCGTATATATCTGCCAACGACTGTGTTGCAAGTAGCAGTCTAGCACAACGACATGTCACCCATATGCGTCAATGCGTGTAGTGTGTCACTGCCTCACTAGTCGCCGGTCACTACGCCGGGCAGATCGGTAAAATCGTGCGTGCCGTCCCTGACGCTGCACAGTGCAGTCCAAGAGTGCGTGCGAGCTAGGCTCAGGGCAGCGACACTACCAGAATCAGGTTCGTTGCCGACGGCCTAAACTATGTCGACGGCCCCCGTCGGCATACGTCACCCTACGCCGACCACCAGGGCCTCACCGTCGGCGTACTAAACACCGTCGACGTAGATCACCACGTCGGCGTATAAAAGCCGTCGACGTAGATTCACCTACGCCTAAGGTGGTCGTCGGCGTAGACACCCCGTCGGCGTATCAGCGGGCCCGGCCACTCGATGAGTAACGCCCGTTTGACGTCGTCAAAGATATGCCGACGGCCCTAACGGACACCGTCGACATAGCCTCGATGGTCCACGTCATCGATCCGCGGTAGGTGCCACGTCATCGATCCGAGGTAGGTGCGGATCCGGGGCGTAGCTACGCCGACGGTATAACCGTCGGCATAGGTATATTTTTTTATTTTAGCTACGCCGAAGGTGTAACCGTCGGCATAGGTTTATTTTTTTTATTTTAGCTACGCCGACCATGTAACCGTCGGCATAGGTGTATTTTTTTTAGCAACGCACCATCGGCATAGGTACATTTTTTTAAAATCTTTCCCCTGTGTTAAAATTTAATTTAATTAGGAAGTCTATAGTCCATTTCATGTTATATATAGTCTACACACTGGTTTTTCAATCCATCGTCTATCTATTTAGCTGTGTATAGGCGCTAAAAAAATCGTGTTATATATAGTCTGCACATAATCTTGACGGACGGCGTTGCTGCTTGCACCTGAAGGGGGAAACGTTGGCGTCGGGTCGACATGAAGGGAATCTTACGGTGGGTTGGGCCCGGACCTTATTCTAAGATGTTGCTATGGGCTGACCTATCACAGCCAGGTGAAAATACCCCTCGGTCAAACCCCGTCCGGTGAAAGTCAAAGAGGTAGATCCGTACGGTCAACATTGCGAGGGTTCGACGGAACGGGGTACTTGGGGGATTGGCAGTGCCACCAGGTCTTGCGCTGGGCCCTCTTACACGCATGGAAGTGTGGTGGCAAGTGCAAGCACCCCGCATGCGTCTCCGGAGTGTGTCCCTCCTCAGGTATGTCGTTGTCGCCGTCACACGGAGTGTGGAAGCGGCCACGCTGGTGAGACACAAAGGAAATCTTGCGGCGGGCAAGGCCCGAACCTTGCCCTGGGCCCTCTTACGTTGGGAAACTGTGGCATCGGGTCGATACCGAGGGAATCTTGCAAAGGCTTGGGCTCGGACCTTGTGCTAAGATGTTGCTATGGGCTGGCCTATCACAGCGAGGTGAAAATGTCCCTCGGTCAAACCCCGTCCGGTGAAAGTCAAAGGGGTAGATCCGTTCGGTCAACAGTGTCAAAGTTCGACGGAACGGGGTACTTGGGGGATTGGCAGTGCCACCAGGTCTTGCGATGTGCCCTCTTACACGCATGGAAGTGTGGTGGCAAGTGCAAGCACCCCGCATGCGTCTCCGGAGTGTGTCCCTCCTCAGGTATGTCGTTGTCGTCGTCACACGGAGTGTGGAAGCGGCCACGCTGGTGAGACACAAAGGAAATCTTGCGGCGGGCAAGACCCGAACCTTGCCCTGGGCCCTCTTACGTTGGGAAACTGTGGCATCGGGTCGATACCGAGGGAATCTTGCGGAGGCTTGGGCCCGGACCTTGCGCTAAGATGTTGCTATGGGCTGGCCTATCACAGCGAGGTGAAAATGTCCCTTGGTCAAACCCCGTCCGATGAAAGTCAAAGGGGTAGATCCGTTCGGTCAACAATGTCAGGGTTAGACGGAACGGGGGACCTGGAGGGCGGCTATGCCGCTAGGTCTTGCCTTGGGCCCTCTTACGTTCGGAAACTGTGGCATCGAGTCGATAACGAGGAAATCTTGTGGTGGGTTGGGCCCGGACCTTGATCCGAAGTAAACCTATGGGCTGGCCTATCACAGCCAGGTGGAAATGACCCTCGGTCAAACCGTGTCCTGTGAAAGTCAAAGGGGTAGATCCGTCCGGTCAACAGTGTTAGGGTTAGACGGGATGGGGGACCTGGAGGGGGGCTATGCCGCCAGGTCTTGCCCTAAACCCTCTTACGTTCGTAAATTGTGGCATCGGGTCGATACCGAGTGAATCTTGTGGTGGGTTGCGCCCGAACCTTGTGCTACAAGATGTTGCTATGGGCTGGCCTATCACAGCCAGGTGAAAATGTCCCTCATTCAAACCCAGTCCGATGAAAGTCAAAGGGGTAGATCCGTCCGGTCAACAGTGTCAGGGTTAGACGGGACGGGGACCTGGAGGGAAGCTATGCCCCCAGGTCTTGCCCTGGGCCCTCTTACGTTTGGAAACTGTGGCATCGAGTCGATACCGAGGGAATCTTGTGGTGGGTTGGGCCCAGACCTTGTGCTATAAGATGTTGCTATCAACTGGCCTATCACAGCCAGGTGATAATGTCCCTTGGTCAAACCCTGTCCTGTGAAAGTCAAAGGGGTAGATCCGTCCGGTTAACAGTGTCAGGGTTAGACGGGACGGGAGGCCTGGAAGGGCGCTATGCCGCTAGGTCTTGCCCTGGGCCCTCTTACGTTCGGAAACTGTGGCATCGAGTCGATACCGAGCGAATCTTGTGGTGGGTTGGGCCCGGACCTTGTGCTATAAGATGTTGCTATGGGCTGGCCTATCACAGCCAGGTGATAATGTCCCTCGGTCAAACCCTGTCCTGTGAAAGTCAAAGGGGTAGATCCGTCCGGTCAACAGTGTTAGGGTTCGACGGGACAGGGGACCTGGAGGGGGGCTATGCCGCCAGGTCTTGCCTCGGGCCCTCTTACGTTCGTAAACTGTGGCATCAGGTCGATACCGAGGGAATCTTGTGGTGGGTTGGGCCCGGACCTTGATCCGAAGTAAACCTATGGGCTGGCCTATCACAGCGAGGTGGAAATGACCCTCGGTCAAACCCTGTCCGCTGAAAGTCAAAGGGGTAGATCCGTCCGGTCAACAGTGTTAGGGTTAGACGGGACGGGCGACCTAGAGGGGGGCTATGCCGCTAGGTCTTGCCCTGGGCCCTCTTACGTTCGGCAATTGTGGCATCGGGTCGATACCAAGGGAATCTTGTGGTGCGTTGGGCCCGAACCTTGTGCTATAAGATGTTGCTATGGGCTGGCCTGTCATAGCCTGGTGAAAATGTCCCTCGGTCAAACCCCATCCGATGAAAGTCAAAGGGGTAGATCCGTCCGGTCAACAGTGTCAGGGTTAGACGGGACGGGTGACCTGGAGGGGGGCTATGCCGCCAGGTCTTGCCCTGGGCCCTCTTATGTTCGGAAACTATGGCATCGGGTCGATACCGAGGAAATCTTGTGGTGGGTTGGGCCCGGACCTTGATCCGAAGTAAACCTATGGGCTGGCCTATCACAGCCAGGTGGAAATGACCCTCGGTCAAACCCCGTCTGGTGAAAGTCAAAGGGGTAGATCCGCCCGGTCAACAGGATCAGGGTTAGATGGGACGGGGGACCTGGAGGGGGGCTATGCCGCTAGGTCTTGCCCTGGGCCCTCTTACGTTCAGAAACTATGGAATTGGGTCGATACCGAGGGAATCTTGTGGTGGGTTGGGCCCATACCTTGTGCTATAAGATGTTGCTATGGGATGGCCTATCACAGCCAGGTGAAAATGTCCCTCGATCAAACCCCGTCCGTTGAAAGCCAAAGGGGTAGATCCGTCCAGTCAACAGTGTCAGGATTAGACGGGACGGGGGACCTAGAGGGGAGCTATGTTGCCAGGTCTTGCCCTGGGCCCTCTTACGTTCGGAAACTGTGGCATCGGGTCGATACCGAGGGAATCTTGTGGTGGGTTGGGCCCGGACCTTGATCCGAAGTAAACCTATGGGCTGGCCTATCACAGCGAGGTGAAAATGTCCCTCGGTCAAACCCCATCCGGTGAAAGTCAAAGGGGTAGATCCGTCCGGTCAACTGTGTCAGGGTTAGACGGGACGGGGGACCTGGCGGTTGGCAATGCCGCCAGGTCTTGCCCTGGGCCCTCTTACGTTGGAAAACTATGGCATCGGGTCGACACCGAGGGAATCTTGCGGTGGGTTGGTCCCGGAACTTGTGCTAGGATGTTGTTATGGGTTGGCCTATCACAGCGAGGTGAAAATGTCCCTCGGTCAAACCCCGTCCGGTGAAAGTCAAAGGGGTAGATTCGTCTGGTCAACAGTGTCAGGGTTAGACGGGACGGGGGACGTGGAGGGGGGCTATGCCGCCACGTCTTGCCCTGGGCCCTCTTACGTTCGGAAATTGTGGCATCGGGTCGACACCGAGGGAATTTTGCGATGGATTGGACCCGGACCTTGTGCTAAGATGTTGCTATGGGTGGCTTATCATAGCGAGGTGAAAATGTCCCTCGTTCAAACCCCGTCCGGTGAAAGTCAAAGGGGTAGATCCGTTCGGTCAACAGTGTCAGGGTTAGACGGGACGAGGGACCTGGAAGGGGGCTATGCATAATATAAATCCAATCCTTGAGGTTTTAAAGTATGTGACGATTATTTACATAAAACATAAAATAAAAAATCTTAACTAGCAATATAGGTTGTTGCCATGGTTTAAAAATCTGCAGAGGACCACCAATCGATCCTGAACCGAAGGCCTTGTGGGTTCAACCACTGGTCCGATTTTTTAAACTATGCATATGACAATTAAATATGATAGTATTTTTTTGAAACTTAAATAAGATAGGATTTGAAATCATTTACGGTACACGAATGAATGTTTCGTAGGAGAAAAATGCTCTCATGTCCAGATCTGATGGATGTTAGTGGATCAATATAGCAAAAATAATGGTTATTATAATAATTTTGACGATATAAATACTGCCATGCGCACTAAAATAGATAACTGATGGGGGTTTTGGTAGCTGTTTAATGGTTTCTAGCGTATATATCTGCCAACGACTGTGTTGCAAGTAGCAGTATAGCACAACGACATGTCACCCATATGCGTCAATGCGTGTAGTGTGTCACTGCCTCACTAGTCGCCGGTCACTACGCCGGGCAAATAAGTAAAATCGTGCGTGCCGTCCCTGATGCTGCACAGTGCTGTTCAAGAGTGCGTGGGAGCTAGGCTCACAGCAGTGACACTACCAGAATCAGGGTCGTTGTCGACGGCCTAAACTATGCCGACGGCCCCGTCAGCATACGTCACCCTACGCCGACCACCAGGACCTCACCGTCGGCGTAGATCATCCTTTGCCAACGGTCACCGTCGAGGTATAAAAGCCGTCGACGTAGATTCACCTACGCCTACGGTGGTCGTCGGCGTATCAGCGGGCCCGGCCGCTCGATGAGTAACGCCTGTTTAACGCCGTCAAAGATATGCCGACGGCCCTGACAGACACCGTCGGCATAGCTTCGATGGTCCACGTCATCGATCCGCGGTTGGTGCCACGTCATCGATCCGAGGGAGGTGCGGATCCGGGGCGTAGCTACGCCGACGGTATAACCGTCGGCATAGGTATATTTTTTTTAGCTACGCCGACGATGTAACCGTCGGCATAGGTTTATTTATTTTTTTAGCTACGCCAACGGTGTAACCGTCGGCATAGGTGTATTTTTTTTTACCTACGCCGACGGTGTAACCGTCGGCATAGGTACATTTTTTTAAAATCTATCCCCTGTATTAAAATTTAATTTAATTAGGAAGTCTATAGCCCATGTCCATGTTATATATATTATACACACTGTTTTTTCAATGCATCGTCTATTTAGCTGTGTATAGACACTAAAATAATCATGTTATATATAGTCCGCACATAGTCTTGACGGACGGCGTTGCCGCTTGCACCTGAAGGGGGAAATGTTGGCGTCGGGTCGACACGAAGGGAATCTTGCGGTGGGTTGGGCCCGGACCTTATTCTAAGATGTTGCTATGGGCTGACCTATCACAGCTAGGTGAAAATACCTCTCGGTCAAACCCCGTCCGGTGAAAATCAGAGAGGTAGATCCGTCCGGTCAACATTCCGAGGGTTCGACGGAACAGGGTACTTGGGGGATTGGCAGTGCCACAAGGTCTTGCGCTGGGCCCTCTTACACGCATGGAAGTGTGGTGGCAAGTGCAAGCACCCCGTATGCGTCTCCGAAGTGTGTCCCTCCTCAGGTATGTCGTTGTTGCCGTCACACGGAGTGTGGAAACGGCCACGCTGGTGAGACACAAAGGGAATCTTGCGGCGGGCAAGGCCCGAACCTTGCCCTGGGCCCTCTTACGTTGGGAAACTTTGGCATCGGGTCGATACCGAGGGAATCTTGCGGTGGCTTGGGCCCAGACCTTGTGCTAAGATGTTGCTATGGGTTGGCCTATCACAGCAAGGTGAAAATGTCCCTCGGTCAAACCCCGTCCGATGAAAGTTAAAGTGGTAGATCTGTTCGGTCAACAGTGTCAGGGTAAGACTGAACGGGGGACCAGGAGAGGGGCTATGCCGCCAGGTCTTGCCTTGGGCCCTCTTACATTCAGAAACTATGACATCGAGTCGATACAGAGGGAATCTTGTGATGGGTTGGGCCCGGACCTTGATCCGAAGTAAACCTATGGGCTGGCCTATCACAGCCAGGTGGAAATGACCCTCGGTCAAACCCCGTCCAGTGAAAGTCAAAGGGGTAGATCCGTCTGGTCAACAATGTCACGGTTAGAGGGGACGGGGGACCT
Source organism: Hordeum marinum (assembly GCA_022496015.1). Taxonomy (NCBI): domain Eukaryota; kingdom Viridiplantae; phylum Streptophyta; class Magnoliopsida; order Poales; family Poaceae; genus Hordeum; species Hordeum marinum. The sequence goes on along the minus strand of CM039678.1, from coordinate 451,348,894 downwards.
GGAGGGGGGCTATGCCGCCAGGTCTTGCCCTGGGCCCTCTTACGTTCGAAAACTGTGGCATCGGGTCAATACCGAGGGGATCTTGTGGTGGGTTGGGCCCGAACCTTGTGCTATAAGATGTTGCTATGGGTTGGCCTATCACAGCCAGGTGAAAATGTCCCTCGTTCAAACCCCGTTCGATGAAAGTCAAAGGGGTAGATCCGTCTAGTCAACAGTGTCAGGCTTAGACGGGACAGGGGACCTGGAGGGGGGCTATGCCCCCAGGTCTTGCCATGGGCCCTCTTACGTTCGAAAACTGTGGCATCGAGTCGATACCGAGGGAATCTTGTGGTGGGTTGGGCCCGGACCTTGTGCTATAAGATGTTGCTATGGGCTGGCCTATCAAAGCCAGGTGATAATGTCCCTCGATCAAACCCTGTCCTGTGAAAGTCAAAGGGGTAGATCCGTCTGGTCAACAGTGTCAGGGTTAGACGGGACGGGCGACCTGGAGGGGGGCTATGCCGCTAGGTCTTGCCCTGGGCCCTCTTACGTTCGGAAACTGTGGCATCGGGTCGATACCAAGGGAATCTTGTGGTGCGTTGGGCCCGGAACTTGTGCTATAAGATGTTGCTATGGGCTGGCCTATCACAGCCAGGTGAAAATGTCCCTCGTTCAAACCCCATCCGGTGAAAGTCAAAGGGGTAGATCCGTTCGGTCAACAGTGTCAGGGTTAGACGGGTCATTGTTGTATTTGCTTGTTGGATCCACCAGGTCATTGTTGGAAATATGCCCTAGAGGCAATAATAAATTAGTTATTATCATATTTCCTTGTTCATGATAATTGTTTATTATCCATGCTATAATTGTATTGATCGGAGACTTAGATGCATGTGTGGATACATAGACAAAACCATGTCCCTAGTATGCCTCTAATAGACTAGCTCGTTGATCAAAGATGGTTAAGGTTTCCTAGCCATTGACATGAGATGTCATTTGATAACGGGATCACATCATTAGGAGAATGATGGGATGGACAAGACCCAAACTACAAATGTAGCATATGATCCTGTCAGTTTATTGCTACTGTTTTCTGCATGTCAAGTATGTGTTCCTATGACCATGAGATCATGCAACTCACGAACATCGGAGGAGTACCTTGTGTGTATCAAACGTTGCAACGTAACTGCGTGACTATAAAGGTACTCTACAGGTATCTCCGAGGGTGTCTGTTGAGTTGGCATGGATCAAGACTGGGATTTCTTACTCCGTGTGACGGAGAGGTATCTCAGGGCCCACTTGGTAATACAACATCACAACAAGCCTTGCAAGCAATGTGACAAAGTGTTAGTCGCGGGATCTTGTGTTACGGAACGAGTAAAGAGAATTGCCGGTAACGAGGTAGAACTAGGTATGGAGATACCGACGATCGAATCTCGGGCAAGTAACATACCGAAGAACAAAGGGAACATCATACGGGACTAATTGAATCCTTGACATAGAGGTTCGACCGATAAAGATCTTCGTAGAATATGTAGGAACCAATGTTGACATCCAGGTCCCGCCGTTGGTTATTGACCGTAGAGGTGTCTCGGTCATGTCTACATAGTTCTCGAACCCGCAGGGTCTGCACACTTAAGGTTCGGTGACGTTTCGGTAGTATAGAGTTATGTATGGTGGTGACCGAAGTTTGTTCTGAGTCCCGGATGAGATCCTAGACGTCACGAGGAGCTCCGGAATGGTCCGTAGGTAAAGATTCATATATAGGAAGTCCTATTTTGGTCGCCGGAAAAGTTTCGGGCTCATCGGTAGTGTACCGAGAGTGCCGGTAGTGTACCGGGAGACCATCGGGAGGGGTATTTCGACCCAAGAGGCTACATAGGCTGTGGGAGAGTAAATACCAGCCCTTAGTGGGCTGGTGGAAATCCCACACAAGGCCCATGAGGCTGGTAAGAAAAGCCCAAAGAAAAAAGGTGGAAAAAGGCAAAAAATAGGGTGAATCCTAGTCCTACTAGGATTGGAGGTGGATTCCACCTCTCCCACTTGATTTGGCTGACCCAATTGCTGGTCCTTTGAGGGCCAAGCCTCCTCCTCTCTTACTCTTATATATACTAGAGTTTTTAGGGTTTTTGGCACCAGATTTCAGCCATGTGCAAACCCTAATCTCTAGCGCATGGTTTCTCCTCTAGATCGGTTTTCTGCGGTGCTTAGGCGAAGCCCTGCCGGAATTGCTCCACCACCATCGCCGGAGCACCGTCAGGCTGCCGGAGAACTCTTCTTCCTCTCCACTCCTTCTTGCTGGATCAAGATGATGGAGATCGTCATCAAGCTGTACGTGTGCTGAACGCGGGGGTGCCGTCCGTTCGGCGCTAGATCGGAAGGATCGTGATCAAGTTTGTGGGACGGATCGTGATCAAGTTCGTCGGACGGATCGTGATCGGATCGCGGGACGGATCGTGATTGGATCGCGGGACGAGTCGTGATTGGATCGCGGGATGCATGGCGATTTGGATCGCGAAGACGTTCGACTACACCAACCGCGTTTCTTAACGCTTCCCGCTTAGCGATCTACAAGGGTACGTAGATCCACTCTCCCTCTCGTAGATGCTCATCACCATGGATATATCTTCGTGTGCGTAGGAAAAAATTTGTTTCCCATGCAACGTTCCCCAACAGTGGTATCAGAGCTAGGTTTATGTGTAGATGAGATCTCGAGTAGAACACAAAAGGTTTGTGGGCGTTGATGCTTAGATTGCTTCCTCCCTTGGTCGGATTTTGGTTCAGCGGTATTGTGAGATGAAGCGGCCCAGACCAACATTACTCGTACACTTACGAGAGACCGGTTTCCTCAACCGCAACTTGTTGCATAGATGGCTTGCGGGTGCTAATTTCTCTCACTTTAGTTGGATCATATTCGACAAAGGCGGTCCTTGAGAAGGTTGAAAAGCAAATTATGTATCACCATTGTGGTTTATGCGTAGGTGAGAATCGTTCTTGCTAGAAACCCACAGCAGCCACGTAAAACATGCAACAACAATTAGAGGACGTCTAACTTGTTTTTGCAGGGTATGTTGTGATATGATATGGCCGATTACATGATGTGATATATGTGATGTATGAGATGATCTTGTGATGTATAGATTTTCACGACTTGCATGTCGATGAGTACGGCAACCAGCAGGAGCCATAGGGTTGTTTTTAATTATTGTATGACCTGCGTGTCAATCATTAAGCGCTATGTAATGCTTTACTTTATCGCTACGGTAGCAATAGTAGTAGAAGCATGTTGGGCGTGACAACTCCGATGGCGACACGTTGATGGAGATCAAGATGATGGAGATCATGGTGTCATGCCGAATCATGCCGGTGCTTTCATGATGGAGATCAAAAGCACAAGTTCATGGCCATATCATGTCACTTATGATTTGCATGTGATGTTAATCATTTTATGCACCTTGTTTTGCTTAGGACGGCGGTAGCATTATAAGGTGATCCCTCACTTAATTTCAAGATAAATTGTGTTCTCCCCGAGTGTGCACCGTTACGAAAGTTCGTCGTGTCGAGACACCACATGATGATCGGGTGTGATAGACTCTACGTTCACATACAACGGGTGCAAGCCAGTGTTGCACGCGCAGAACACTCGGGTTAAACTTGACGAGCCTAGCATGTACAAACATGGCCTCAGAACACAAGAGACCGAAAGGTCGAACATGAGTCATATAATAGATATGATCAACATGATGATGTTCACCATTGCAGCCACCTCAACTCACGTGATGATCGGACTTGAGTTGGTGAATTTGGATCATGTATCACTCGGATGACCGGAGGGATGTCAATTTGAGTGGGAGTTCTTAAGTAATATGATTAATTGAACTCATTATCATGAGCATAGTTAGTAGTGTCTTTGCAAAATTATGTTGTACATTACTAGCTCACGCTGTAGCTCCCTCGAAATTTTTATATGTTCCTAGAGAAATAGAGTTGAAAGATGATGGTAGCAATATTGCGGACTGGCTCCGTGATCTAAGGATTGTCCTCATTGCTGCATAGAAGGTTTATGTCCTTAATGCACCGCTCGGTGCGCCAACCCCTCTAGCGTCGTTTGTAGATGTTGTGAACATCTGACAGGCACGTTGTGATGACTACTTGATAGTTTAGTGCGTCATGCATTACGGCTTAGAATTGAGGCTCCGAAATGTTTTGAACGTCACGGAACATATGAGATGTTCTAAGAGCTGAATTAGGATCTCAGGCTTGTGCCCGTGTTGCGAGATATGAGATCTCCAACAAGATTCTTTGCCTGCAAGATGAAGGAGAATAGCTCAATTGTTGAGCATGTCCTCAGATTGTCTGGGTGCTACAATCGCTTGAATCGAGTGGGAGTTGACCTTCCGGATAATATAGTGATTGATATAGTTCTCCAAATCACTGTCACTAAGCTACTAGAACTTGGTGATGAACTATAAAATGCCAGGGATAGACATAATGATCCCTGAGCTGTTCGCGGTGTTTGACACCATGAAGGTAGAAATCAAGAAGGAGCGTCAAGTGTTGATGGTTAGTCAAACCACTAGTTTCGAGAAGGGCAAGAGCAAGGAGGGAAACTTCATGGATAGCAAGTCAGTTGCTGCTCCAGTGAAGCAACCCAAAGTTGAACTCAAACCCGAGACTAAGTGCTTCGATTATGAGGAGAGCGGTCGCTGAAGCGGAACAACCCTAGATACTTGGTAGATAAGAAGGCTGGCAACGTCAACAGAAGTATATTTGATATACGTGTTACTGATGTGTACCTTGCTAGTACTCCTAGTAGCACCTGGGTATTGGACACCGACTCGGTTGCTAAATGTTAGTAACTCGAAATAAAAGCTACGGAATAAACGGAGAACTAGCTAAGGGTGAGGTGACAATGTGTATTGGAAGTGTTTCCAAGGTTGATGTGATTGACATCGCACACTCTCTCTACCTTCGGGATTAGTAACAAACCTAAATAAGTGTTATTTGTTGTTTTGCGTTGAGCATGAACGTGATTAGATCGTGTTTATTGCAACACGGTTATTCATTTAAGTTAGAGAATAATGGTTATTCTATTTACATGAATAATACCTTCAATGGTCATGCACCCAGTGAGAATGGTTTGTTGAATCTTGATCGTAGTAATACACATGTTCATAACATTGATGCCAAAAGATGCAAAGTTAATAATGATAGTACCACATACTTGTGACACTGCCGCTAAATGTCATATTGGTATAAAATGCATGAAGAAACTCCATGCTGATGGATCTTTGGACTCTTTCGATTTCGAATCGGTTAAGACATGCGAACCATGCCTCTTGGTCAAAGATGACTAAGGACCCCGTTTTCTGGTTTGACGGAGCGGGCAAGTGATTTATTGGAAATGATACATGTTGATGTATGCAATCCAATGAGTCTTGTAGCGTGCGGTGGATATCGTTATTTTCTTACCTTCACTGATGATTTGGGTAGATATAGTGTATGTTTACTTAATGATACACAAGTCTGAATCGTTTGAAAAGTTCAAGCAAATTCAGAGTGAAGTTTAAGATCATCGTGACAAGAAGATAAAAATATCTGCGATATGATCGGGGAGGTGAATATCTGAGTTACGAGTTTGGCATACAACTTTAGACAATGTGAAAGTTGTTTCACAACACACGCCACCTGGAACACCATAGTGTGATGGTATGTCTGAACGTCATAGTCATGCTCTATTGGATATGGTGCATGTTATGATGTCTCTTATCGTTTTGCTACTATAATTTTGGGGTTGTGCATTAGAGACAACTACATTCACTTTAAATTGGGCACCATCTAAATCCGTTTAGATGACACCGTGTGAATTATAGTTTGATAGAAACCTAAGCTGTCATTTCTTGATGTTTGGGGCTGCGACGCTTGTGTGGAAAATGTTTTCACCTAATGAGCTCGAACCCAAAGCGGACAAATGCATCTTCGTAGAATACCCTAAGAATAGTTGGGTGAACCTTCTATCTCAGATCCAAGCATAAAGTGTTTGTTGCTGAAACGGGTCATTTCCCGAGAAAAGGTTTCTCTCGAAAGAATTGAGTGGGAGGAAGATAGAACTTGATGAGGTTGTTGAACCTTTGTTTCAACCAGAGAGTAGCGCAGCGCAGAAAGTTGTTTCTGTGAAGCCTACGTTAGTTGAAGAGGAAGTCAATGATGATTATCATGAAGCTTCGGATCAAGTTACTATCGAACCTCATAGGTCGACAAGGACGTGTACTGCTCCTGAGCGGTACGACAACCCTGTCTTAGAGGTCATGTTGTTGGACAATGATGAACCTACGAACTATGGAGAAGCGATGATGGGCCCGGATTCCGACAAATGGTTAGAGGCCATGAAATCCGAGAAAGGATCCATATATGAAAACCAAGTATAGACTTTGGTAGACTTACTCATTGGACGGCAGGTCATTGAGTACAAATGGATCTTTAAAATGAAGACAGACGCTGATGGTGAATGTCACAATTTATAAAGCTTGACTTGTCGCAAAGAAGTTTCCGGCAAGTTCAAGGAGTTGACTGCGATGAGACTTTCTCACTCGTAGCGATGCTAAAGTCTGTTAGAATTATGTTAGCAGTTGCTGCATTTTTCAATTATGAAATCTGGCAGATGGATGGCAAAACATCGTTTCCTTTCTTGAGGAAAGGTTGTATGTGATACAACCAGAAGGTTTTGTCAGTCCTAAGGATGCTAAAAGGTGTGCAAGCTTCAGTGATCCTTCTATGAACTGAAGCAAGCATCTCGGAGTTGGAATATACACTTTGATGAGGTGATCAAAGTTTTTGAAATTTATACAAAGTTTACGAGAAACTTGTATTTACAATAAAGTGAGTGGAGCATTATAGAATTTCTGATAAGTATATGTGGATGACATATTGTTGATCAGAAATAACGTAGAATTTCTGGAAAGCATAAACGGTTGTTTGAAAATTGTTTTTCAAAGGAAGACCTGGATAAAGCTACCTAATTTTTGAGCATCAAGATCTATAGAGATAGATCAAGATACTTGATGAGACTTTCAATGAGTACATACCTTGATAAGATTTTGAAAGAGTTCAAAATGGATCAGTCAGAGAAAGAGATCTTGCCTGATTTGTAAGGTATAAAGTTGAGTAAGACTCAATGCTCAGTGACTGCAGAAGATAGAGAAAAGATGAGTGTCATCCCCTATGGTTCAGCCATAGGCTCTACCATGTATGCAATGTTGTGCACAAGACCCGATGTCAGCCTTGCCATAAGTATGGTCGGAAGGTTTCAAAGTAATCCTGGAATGGAGCACTGGACAGCGGTCAAGATTATCCTTAGTAACTAAAAGACTAAGGAGATGTTTCTAGATTATGGAGGTGATAAAGAGTTCGTCGTAAAGAGTTATGTCGATCCAAGCTTTAACACCAATCCGGATGACTCTCGATAGCAATCCGGATACGTATAGTGGAGCAGCCATTTGGAATAGGTCCAAGTGGAGTGTGGTAGCAGTATTTACAGTTTAACATAAAGATTTGCAAAGTACACACGGATCTGAATGTCGCAGAACCGTTGACTATAAGACCTTTCTCACATGCAAAGCATGATCGAGCCCCAGAACTCATTGGGTGTTAGATTCGTAACAATGCAAATCACATGGTGATGTGAACTAGATTATTGACTCTAGTGCAAGTGGGAGACTGTTGGAAATATGCCCTAGAGGCAATAATAAATTAGTTATTATCACATTTCCTTTTTCATGATAATCGTTTATTATCCATGCTATAATTGTATTGATCGGAGACTTAGATGCATGTGTGGATACATAGACAAAACCTTGTCCCTAGTATGCCTCTAATAGACTAGCCCGTTGATCAAAGATGGTTAAGGTTTCCTAGCCATTGACATGAGATGTCATTTGATAACGGGATCACATCATTAGGAGAATGATGGGATGGACAAGACCCAAACTACAAACGTAGCATATGATCGTGTCAGTTTATTGCTACTGTTTTCTGCATGTCAAGTATGTGTTCCTATGACCATGAGATCATGCAACTCACGAACATCGGAGGAGTGCCTTGTGTGTATCAAACGTCGCAACGTAACTGGGTGACTATAAAGGTGCTCTACAGGTATCTCCGAGGGTGTCTGTTGAGTTGGCATGGATCAAGACTGGGATTTGTTACTCCGTGTGACGGAGAGGTATCTCAGGGCCCACTTGGTAATACAACATCACAACAAGCCTTGCAAGCAATGTGACAAAGTGTTAGTCACGGGATCTTGTGTTACGGAACGAGTAAAGAGACTTGCCGGTAACGAGGTAGAACTAGGTATGGAGATACCGACGATCGAATCTCGGGCAAGTAACATACCGAAGAACAAAGGGAACATCATACGGGATTAACTGAATCCTTGACATAGAGGTTCGACCGATAAAGATCTTCGTAGAATATGTAGGAACCAATGTGGACATCCAGGTCCCGCCATTGGTTATTGACCATAGAGGTGTCTCGGTTATGTCTACATAGTTCTCGAACCCGCAGGGTCTGCACACTTAAGGTTTTGTGACGTTTCGGTAGTATAGAGTTATGTATGGTGGTGACCGAAGTTTGTTCGGAGTCCCGGATGAGATCCTAGACGTCACAAGGAGCTCCGTAATGGTCCGGAAGTAAAGATTCATATATAGGAAGTCCTATTTTGGTCGCCGGAAAAGTTTCGAGCTCATCGGTAGTGTACCGGGAGTGCCGGTAGTGTACCGGGAGACCATCGGGAGGGGTATTTCGACCCAAGAGGCTACATGGGCTGTGGGAGAGTAAATACCAGCCCTTAGTGGGCTGGTGGAAATCCCACACAAGGCCCATGAGGCTGGGAAGAAAAGCCCAAAGATAAAAAGGTGGAAAAAGGCAAAAAAAAATAGGGTGAATCCTAGTCCTACTAGGATTGGAGGTGGATTCCACCTCTCCCACTTGATTTGGCCGACCCAATTGCTAGTCCTTTGAGGGACAAGCCTCCTCCTCTCTTCCTCTATATACTAGAGGTTTTAGGGTTTTTTGGCACCAGATTTCAGCCACGTGCAAACCCTAATCTCTAGCGCATAGTTTCTCCTCTAGATCGGTTTTCTACAGTGCTTAGGCGAAGCTCTGCCGGAATTGCTCCACCACCATCGCCGGAGCGCCGTCAGGCTGCCGGAGAACTCTTCTTCCTCTCCACTCCTTCTTGCTGGATCAAGACGGTGGAGATCGTCATCAAGCTGTACGTGTGCTGAACGCGGAGGTGTCGTTCGTTTGGCGCTAGATCGGAAGGATCATGATCAAGTTCGTGGGACGGATCGTGATTGGATCGCGGGACGGATCGTGATTGGATCGCGGGACGGATCGTGATTGGATCGCGGGACGCACGGCGATTTCGATCACGAAGACGTTCGACTACACCAACCGTGTTTCTTAACGCTTCTCGCTTAGCGATCTACAAGGGTACGTAGATCCACTCTCCCTCTCGTAGATGCTCATCACCATGGATAGATCTTCGTGTGCGTAGGAAAAATTTTGTTTCCCATGCAACGTTCCCCAACAGTCTTGCCCTGGGCCCTCTTATGTTCGGAAACTGTGGCATCGGGTCGATACCGAGGGAATCTTGTGGTGGGTTGGGCCCGGACCTTGATCCGAAGTAAACCTATGGGCTGGCCTATCACAGCTAGGTGGAAATGACCCTCGGTCAAACCCCGTCTGGTAAAAGTCAAAGGGGTAGATCCGCCCGGTCAACAGGATCACGGTTAGACAGGACGAGGGGCCTAGAGGGGGGCTATGCCGCTAGGTCTTTCCCTGGGCCCTCTTACGTTCAGAAACTGTGGCATCGGGTCGATACCGAGGAAATACTGTGGTGGGTTGGGCCTGGACCTTGTGCTATAAGATGTTGCTATGGGCTGGCCTATCACAGCGAGGTGAAAATGTCCCTCGGTCAACCCCCGTCCGGTGAAAGCCAAAGGGGTAGATCCGTCCAGTCAACAGTGTCAGGGTTAGACGGGACGGGGGACCTGGAGGGGGGCTATGCCGCTAGGTCTTGCCCTGGGCCCTCTTACGTTCGGAAACTGTGGCATCGGGTCGATACCGAGGGAATCTTGTGGTGGGTTGGGCCCGAACCTTGATCCGAAGTAAACCTATGGGCTGGCCTATCACAACGAGGTGAAAATGTCCCTCGGTCAAACCCCATCTGGTGAAAGTCAAAGGGTAGATCCGTCCGGCCAACAGTGTGAGGGTTAGATGGGACGGGGGACGTGGGGGTTGGCAATGCCGCCAGGTCTTGCCCTGGGCCCTCTTACGTTGGGAAACTATGGCATCGGGTCGACACCAAGGGAATCTTGCGATGGGTTGGGCTCGGAACTTGTGCTAGGATGTTGCTATGGGTTGGCCTATCACAACGAGGTGAAAATGTCCCTCTGTCAAACCCCGTCCGGTGAAAGTCAATGGGGTAGATCCGTCCGGTCAATAGTGTCAGGGTTAGACGGGACGGGGGACCTAGAGGTGGGCTATGCCGCCAGGTCTTGCCCTGGGCCCTCTTACGTTCGGAAATTGTGGCATCGGGTCGACACCGAGGGAATCTTGCGATGGGTTGGGCCCGGACCTTGTGCTATGATGTTGCTATGGGATGGCCTATCACAACGAGGTGAAAGTGTCCCTCGTTCAAACCCCGTACGGTGAAAGTCAAAGGGGTAGATCCGTTCGGTCAACAGTGTCAGGGTTAGACGGCACGAGGGACTTGGAGGGGGGCTATGCCGCCAGGTCCCTCCCTGGGCCCTCTTACGTTCAGAAATTGTGGCATTGGGTCGACACCGAGGGAATCTTGCGATGGGTTGGGCCCGGACCTTGTGCTAAGATGTTGCTATGGGTTGGCCTATCACAGCGAGGTGAAAATGTCCCTCGTACAAACCCTGTCCAGTGAAAGTCAAAGGGGTAGATCCGTTCGGTCAACGGTGTCAGGGTTAGACGGGACGAGGGACCTAGGAGTAGCAATGCCGCCAGGTCTTGCCCTCGGCCCTCTTACACATCTGGAAATGTGTTGGGGGTGCAAACACCTGGCACTCGTCTCCCGAAGTGTGACCCTCTTCACGGAAGCCACTGCCGCCGGCACTTGTAGGGGGATAACGGTGGTGTCGGGTCGACATGGAGGGAATCTTGCGATGGGTTGGGCCCGGAGGGAATCTAGTGGCGGGTTTGGTCGAGACCGTGTTCTTGGTTGTTCCAATGGGTTGTATTATCCCAACCAGGTGGAAGAGTCGACTGGTTAAAGCTCGTGCGGCGAAAGTTAAAGGCCTAGATGGTCGGGTCAACGGGGCTAGGGTTTAGTCTGGTCAGCGGCGTCCGGGAGGGTACCTATGCCATCGAAACATCGCACCAGGTATTCGGAGGGTAGGAAGGGTAGTGGATATTTTAATAATTGCTAGGACATTTACAAAATGAACTAAAGCTAATGTCAATTAAAAACTGAAAAAAATAGATATGCCGACGGCTTAGCCGTCGGCATAGGTGCCACGTGGCTAATAAACCTATGCCGACGGCTAAGCCGTCGGCATATCTTCGCCTTATCCAGTCGGGGGTGGCTCCCCTTCACTCATTCTCAGAGCCCACCCCCGACTCCACCCGCGCTGCCACTGCCACCACCCTCGTGTCGCCGCCACCCAGCTCGCGTCGCCCCCCCTCCCCCGCCAGCCACGCACCGCCGCCCCGGCCTCCCTTGCGTCGCTGCCGCCCCGGTCCACTCGCGCCGCCGCCGCGCCGATCCACCCGCGCCGCCGCCTCCCTGGTCTCACCCGTGCCGCTGCCTCCCCGATCTTCCTCATTCCCGCCCCCTTCTCTTCCCCCTCGGTCGTCGCCCGCTGCTCCGCCTTCGGCCGCTGTCGCCCTCCACCCCGACCCTAACCTCCTCTCAGCCGTCGGATGCCGTCGCAAGCCGCCCCGACCCCAGCCTCATCTCCCCCTCGGCCGCCGCCGCACCCCACCCCGACCCCGACCTCTTCTCTGCGCATGGTCGTCGCCACACTCCGCCCCGTCTTCGCCCCGGGCCGCCGTCGCACTCTGCCCTGACCCCGGCCTGTTAGTCCAGCCCGACCCCAACTCCTCCTCGGTGAGCTTCCCCACCCCCTGACGCTCCTCTGATCCGCCGTCGCCGGTGATGCTCTGCCGCTGCAGCTGCCGCAGCTCTGCTGGTGCTGCTATTTGCTGCTGCTGCTATTGTGTTGTTGCTGCTCGTCGCCGCTACGTTGTTGCTGCTAAAGTAATTTTGTAGGTTTGTTATTTTTAGATGGATAGTTTTTTAGGTTTGTAATTTTTAGAACAATGGATAGATGGATAGTTTTGTAGGTTTGTAATTTTAGAACAATGGATAGATGGATAGTTTCGGGGGTTTTGTTTTGTAGTTTTTTTTGTTGATATGAGATGTGATATGCTATAGGAGATGTTATATGCTATATGTGATCGGCTAAATGTTGAGAATGTTTTTTGGATGGATGGATGGATGTTATATGAGATGTGATACGCTCACATTAATTTTTGTGTGGATGCTATATGAGATGCGATATGATCACATTAATTTTTTCATGGATGCTATATGAGATCTGATATGATCACATTAATTTTTTTCATCGATGCTATATGAGATGTGATACCATCACGATGGATGGATGGATGGATGCTATCTTAGTCTTCACCTAGCATTTGTTATCTTGTGAATTATTTTCAAGTCATTATCATTTTGTCATCAAAGATTGCTATACGAGATGTGATGACCTATTTTTTCACTTGTTGGAATTTACAGGCTTTGTGGTGTTGCATCTTCATGGAGTGATCGTCGACGTCGGAGTTGTTGGTCCCCGATCACCCTCTGCCATTCGACTACTTCCTGTACGACCGAGGGTAAGCTACGAATCCACCTTCACCTTCTATGCTTTTTTAATCATGTCACTAGATTTTATTTTCACGTCAAGTCGCGTTACCTAGGTGTCTTCCGTCCGAAAGGGTTGCATCGATAAATATGCATTCAATTGCATATTTATCACCGCAACTCTTTTGGATTGTCGAGCGTTTTCCACGGACAGCCCGATGATGTGTAGATTGGGTACGTTCTCCATGTCCTACCCCGTTCCGAGACAGGATTTTGGCAGCGCCTCCCCGTTGTTCTTCGGAGCACATTCTCTCGGCTATTTGCCGAGACGTGTATCTGGAGAACAACGGAGAGGTGCTACCGAAATTTTGTCTCGGAACGGGGTAGAGCATGGAGAACGTACTCAATCTACACATCCTCAGGTGGGATTTGTGTTGGAAATATGCCCTAGAGGCAATAATAAAATGGTTATTATTGTATTTCCTTGTTCATGATAATTGTCTATTGTTCATGCTATAATTGTGTTAACCGGAAACCATAATACATGTGTGAATACATAGACCACAACATGTCCCTAGTGAGCCTCTAGTTGACTAGCTCGTTGATCAATAGATGGTCACGGTTTCATGGCCATGGACATTGGATGTCGTTGATAACGGGATCACATCATTAGGAGAATGATGTGATGGACAAGACCCAATCCTAAGCATAGCACTAGATCGTGTAGTTCATTTGCTAAAGCTTTTCAATGTCAAGTATCGTTTCCTTAGACCATGAGATTGTGCAACTCCCGGATACCGTAGGAATGCTTTGGGTGTGCCAAACGTCACAACGTAACTGGGTGGCTATAAAGGTGCACTACGGGTATCTCCGAAAGTATCTGTTGGGTTGGCACGAATCGAGACTGGGATTTGTCACTCCGTGTGACGGAGAGGTATCTCTGGGCCCACTCGGTAAGACATCATCATAATGAGCTCAATGTGACTAAGGAGTTAGCCATGGGATGATGTATTACGGAACGAGTAAAGAGACTTGCCAGTAACGAGATTGAACAAGGTATAGGGATACCGACGATCGAATCTCGGGCAAGTACCATACCGATAGACAAAGGGAATTGTATACGGGATTAATTGAATCCCCGACATCGTGGTTCATCCGATGAGATCATCGTGGAGTACGTGGGAGCCAACATGGGTATCCAGATCCCGCTGTTGGTTATTGGCCGGAGAAGTGTCTCGGTCATGTCTACGTGTCTCCCGAACCCGTAGGGTCTACACACTTAAGGTTCGATGACGCTAGGGTTATAGGGAAATGGTATACGTGATTACCGAAGGTTGTTCGGAGTCTCGGATGAGATCCCGGACGTCACGAGGAGCTCCGGAATGGTCCGGAGGTAAAGATTGATATATAGGAAGTCCAGTTTTGGTCACCGGAAAGTTTTCGGGCTCATCGGTAGTGTACCGGGAGTGCCGGGAGGGTGCCGGAGGACCCCCGAGAGGGGTGTGACGACCAAAGGACCTCATGGGCCCTTAGAGGAGGTGTGCCAGCCCATATTGGGTCGGCCAAGACCATCTATGTGGGCCCATGTGGCTGGAGATAAGGAGATAAGGCAAAAGGGATTTAAAAGGAGGAGATCCACCTCCCTTGTGGGAGGTGGACTCTCCCTTTAATTCGGCCAGCCATCTCCTCTTTGGAGTAGAGGCCAAGCCAGCCCTCCACGTCCCTCCTCCTATATATACTTGAGGTTTTGGATGTTTTGAGACAAGATTTGATCTCTCTCTCTCTCACGGCGAAGCCCTACCTCTCTTCTTCCTCCTCCGCAACGCTTAGGCGAAGCCCTGTCGGAATACCTTGCTACTCCATCACCACCACGCCGTCGTGCTGCTGTTGGAGCCCTTCCCCAACCTCTCCTTCCTCCTTGCTGGATCAAGGTGTTGGAGACGTCACCGGGCTGCACGTGTGTTGAACGCGGAGGTGCCGTCCGTTCGGCACTTGATCGGATCTATCGCGATCTGAATCGCTGCGAGTACGACTCCATCAACCGCGTTCTTGTAACGCTTCCGCTTAGCGATCTTCAAAGGTATGAAGATCCACTCTCCCCTTGCTCGTTGCTGGTTTCTCCATAGATGGATCTTGGTGAACGCGTCGGAAATTTTTGATTTACTACTACGTCTCCCAACAGTGGCATCATGAGCTAGGTCTATGCGTAGAATCTATGCACGAGTAGAACACAAAGCAGTTGTGGGCGTCGATTTTGTTAATATGCTTGCCGTTACTAGTCTTATCTTGATTCGACGGTATTGTGGGATGAAGCGGCCCGGACCAACCTTACACGTACGCTTACGTGAGACCGGTTCCACCGCCTGTCATGCACTAGTTGCATAAGGTGGCTAGCGGGTGTCTGTCTCTCCCACCTTAGTCGGATTGGATTCGATGAAAAGGGTCCTTATGAAGGGTAAATAGCAATTGGCATATCACGTTGTGGTTTTGACGTAGGTAAGAAACGTTCTTGCTAGAAACCTATAGCAACCACGTAAAAACTTGCAACTACAAATTAGAGGACGTCTAACTTGTTTTTGCAGCATATGCCGTGTGATGTGATATGGCCAAAAGGATGTGATGTGATGCATTGTGATGTATGAGATTTATCATGTTCTTGTAATAGGGTTCACGACTTGCACGTCGATGACTATGACAACCGGAAGGAGCCATAGGAGTTGTCTTATACTATTGTATGACCTGCGTGTCAATCATAAACGCCATGTAATTACTTTACTTTATTGCTAAACGTTAGCTGTAGTAGTAGAAGTAATATTTGGCGAGACAACTTCATGAAGACACAATGATGGAGATCATGATGATGGAGATCATGGTGTCGTGCCGGTGACAGTGATGATCATGGTGCCCCGAAGATGGAGATCAAAGGAGCAAGATGATATTGGCCATATCATGTCACTATATTGATTGCATGTGATGTTTATCATGTTTACATCTTATTTGCATAGAACGACGGTAGTAAATAAGATGATCTCTCAATAAAATTTCAAGAAAGGTGTTCACCCTAACTATGCACCGTTGCTAAGGATCGTCGTTCCGAAGCACCACGTGATGATCGGGTGTGATAGGTTCTAACGTTCACATACAACGGGTGTAAGCCAGATTTACACATGCGAAACACTTAGGTTGACTTGACGAGCCTAGCATGTACAGACATGGCCTCGGAACACGGAGGACCGAAAGGTCGAACATGAGTCGTATAGAAGATACGATCAACATAAAGATGTTCACCATGCATGACTAGTCCGTCTCACGTGATGATCGGACACGGGCTAGTTGACATGGATCATGTATCACTTGGAAGACTAGAGAGATGTCTATCTAAGTGGGAGTTCATTAATAATTTGATTAAATGAACTTAATTATCATGAACTTAGTCTAAAAATGTCCTTGCAAATTATGTCATAGATAGCTCACGCTGTAGCTCCCCAGTTTTATTGATACAATCCTAGAGAAAAGTAAGTTGAAAGTTGATGGTAGCAATAATGCGGACTGGGTCCGTGATCTGAGGATTGTCCTCATTGTTGCACAGAAAGCTTATGTTTTTTTATGTACCGCTAACTGCATCACTCCCTCAAGCGTTGTCTGTAGATGTTGTGAACATATGACAGGCACTTTTTGGTGACTACGTGATAGTTCAATGCGTCATGCATTACGGCTTAGAATTGAGGCTCCAAAACGTTTTAAACGTCACGGAACATATGAGATGTTCTAGGAGCTGAGATTGTGATCTCAGGCTCGTGCCTATGTTGAGAGGTATGAGACCTCCAACAAGATTCTTTGTCTGCAAGATAAAGGAGAATAGCTTAATCGGTGAGCGTGTGCTACAATCACTTGAATCAAGTGGGAGTTAATCTTCCAGATGAGATAGTGATTAATGCAGTTCTCCAAGTCACTGCCACCAAGCTACTAGAGCTTCGTGATGAACTATAACATGCCAGGGATGGATAAGATGATCCCTGAGTTGTTCGTGATGTTTGACACCACGAAGGTAGAAATCAAGAAGGAGCATCAAGTGTTGATGGTTAAGTGAAACCACTAGTTTCAAAAGGGTCAAGGGCAAGAACGGAAAACTTCAGGAATGGCAAGCCAGTTGTTGCTCTAGTGAAGAAACCCAAGGTTGAGCCCGAACCCGAGACTAAGTGCTTCTGTTATGAGGAGAATGTTCGCTGAAGCGGAAAACCCCTAGATGCTTGGTAGATAAGAAGGCTGGTAATGTCAATGGAAGTATATTTGATATACGTGTTAGTGATGTGTACCTTGCTGTACTCCTAGTAGCACCTGGGTATTGGATACCGGTTCGGTTGCTAAGTGTTAGCAACTCGAAATAAAAGCTACGGAGTAAATGGAGACTAGCTAGGTGAAAGGTGACGATGTGTGTTGGAAGTATTTCCAAGATTGATGTGATCACCATCACACGCTCTCTCTACCTTCAGGATTTGTGATAAACCTAAATAAATGTTATTTGGTGTTTGCGTTGAGCATGAACGTGATTAGATCATGATTAGTGCGATACGGTTATTCATATAAGTTAGAGAATAATGGTTATTCTGTTTACATGGATAATGCCTTCAATGGTCATGCACCCACTCGAAATGGTTTATCGAATCATGATCGTAGTAGTACACATATTCATAACATTGGTACCAAAAGATACAAAGTTAATAATGATAGTACCACATGCTTGTGGCACTGCCACGTAATGTCATATTGGTATAAATCGCATGAAGAAACTCCATGATGATGGATTTTTTTTTGACTCACTCGATTTCGAATCGGTTGAGACATGCGAGCCATGCCTCTTGGGCAAGATGACTGAGACCCCGTCATCCAATATGATGGAGCGGGCAAGTGGCTTATTGGAATTAATACATGTTGATGTATATGGTCCAATGAGTGTTAAAACACACAGTGGATATCGTTGTTTTTCTTTACCTTCACTGATGATTTGAGTAAATATGGGGATATTTACTTAATGAAACACGAATCTGAAATGTTTGAAAGGTTCAAGGAGTTTCAGAGTGAAGTTAAAGATCATCGTGACAAGAAGATAAATGTCTATGATACGATCATGGAGGTGAATATCTAAGTTACGAGTTTGGTATGCAATTTTAGACAATGTGGAAATTGTTTCACAGCTCATGCCTCCTGGAACACCATAGTGTGATGGTGTGTTCGAACATCGTAGTCGTGCTCTATTGGATATAGTGAGTACTATGATGTCTCTTATCATTTTGCCACTATCGTTATGGGGTTATGCATTAAAGACAAATCCATTCACTTTAATAGGGCACCATCTAAGTCTGTTGAGATGACACCGTGAGAATTATGGTTTGACAGAAGCCTAAGCTGTCATTTCTTAATGTTTGGGGCTGCGACGCTTATGTGAAAATGGGTTTTTCACCTAGCGAGCTCGAACTCAAAGCAGACAAATGCATCTTCATAGAATACCCTAATGAGACATTGGGTATACCTTCTATCTCAGATCCAAGCGCAAAAGGTGTTTGTTGCTAAGAACGGGTCCTTTCTTGAGAAAGAGTTTCTCTCGAAAGAATTGAGTGGGAGGAAGATAGAACTTGATAAGGTTGTTGAACCTTTGTTTCAACCAGAGAATAGCGCAACACAGAAAGATGTTTCTGTAGAGCCTACTCAGTTGAAAAAGGAAGTTAATGATGATGATCATGAAGCTTCGGATCAAGTCACTATCGAACCTCGTAGGTCGACAAGGACGCGTACTGCTCCTGAGTAGTACGACAACCCTGTCTTGGAAATCATGTTGTTGGACAACGATGAACCTACGAACTATGGAGAAGCGATGGTGGGCCCGGATTCCAACAAATGGCTAGGAGCCATGAAATCCGAGAAAGGATCCATGTATGAAAACCAAGTATGGACTTTGGTAGCCTTGCCTGTTGAATGGCGGGTCATTGAGTACAAATGGACCTTTGAGATAAACATAGACGCTAATGGTGAATTGTCACCGTTTATAAAGCTCGACTTGTCGCAGAGAAGTTTCCGCCAAGTTCAAGGAGTTGACTGCAATGAGATTGTCTCATCTGTAGCGATGCTAAAAGTCTATTAAAATTTTGTTAGCAGTTGCTGCATTTTTCGATTAAGAAATCTGGCAGATGGATGACAAAACAAGGTTTCCGTAATGGTTTCTGTGAGGAAGAGTTGTATGTGATACAACCAGAAGGTTTTGTCAATCCTAAGGATGCTAATAATATGCAAACTCCAGCGATCCTTCTATGGACTGGAGCAAGAATCTCGGAGTTGGAATATATGCTTTGATGAGGTGATCAAAGTGTTTAAGTTTATACAAAGTTTATGAGAAACTTGTATTTGCAAGAAAGTGAGTGGGAGCACTATGGAATTTCTTATAAGAATATGTAGTTGACATATTATTGATCGGAAATGATGTAGAATTTCTGGAAGAGCATGAAGGGTTGTTTGAAAAGTTTTTTTTTTCAAAGGAAGACCCAGATAAAGCTACTATTTTATTGAGCATCAAGATCTATAGGGATAGATCTATTCGCTTGATAAGTTTTTTCGACGAAGACATACCTTGACAAGTTTTTGAAGGAGTTCAAAATAGATGGGTCAAAGAAGGAGTTCTTGACTGTATTGTAAGGTGTGAAATTGAGTAAGACTCAATACCCGACCACGGCAGAAGATAAAGAAGAGATGAGTGTCATCTCCTATGCTTTAGCCATAGGCTCTATATAGTATGCCATGCTGTGTACCGCACCTGTGTGTGCCTTGCCGTGAGTCTGTCAAGGGGTACAAGAGTAATCCAAGAGTGGATCACTGGACAGCGGTCAAAGTTAGCCTTAGTAACTTGAGAACTAAGGAGATATTTCTCGATTATGGAGGTGATAAAGAGTTCATCGTAAAGTGTTACGATGATGCAAGCTTTAAAACCAATCTGGATGACTCTTAGTAGAAATCCAGCTACGTATAGTGGAGCAGCCATTTGGAATAGCTCCAAGTGGATCATGGGAGTAGTATCTACAAATATGACATGGAAAGTTTGCAAGGTACACACGGATCTAAATGTCGCAGACCCGTTGACTAAAAACCTCTTTCACGAGCAGAACATGAACAAACCCCAGAACTTATTGGGTGTTAATCACATGATGATATGATCATATGGTGATGTAAGTGTTAATCACATGGTGATGTGAACTAGATTATTGACTCTAGTGCAAGTGGGAGACTGTTGGAAATATGCCCTAGAGGCAATAATAAAATGGTTATTATTGTATTTCCTTGTTCATGATAATTGTCTATTGTTCATGCTATAATTGTGTTAACCGGAAACCATAATACATGTGTGAATACATAGACCACAACATGTCCCTAGTGAGCCTCTAGTTGACTAGCTCGTTGATCAATAGATGGTCACGGTTTCATGGCCATGGACATTGGATGTCGTTGATAACGGGATCACATCATTAGGAGAATGATGTGATGGACAAGACCCAATCCTAAGCATAGCACTAGATCGTGTAGTTCATTTGCTAAAGCTTTTCAATGTCAAGTATCGTTTCCTTAGACCATGAGATTGTGCAACTCCCGGATACCGTAGGAATGCTTTGGGTGTGCCAAACGTCACAACGTAACTGGGTGGCTATAAAGGTGCACTACGGGTATCTCCGAAAGTATCTGTTGGGTTGGCACGAATCGAGACTGGGATTTGTCACTCCGTGTGACGGAGAGGTATCTCTGGGCCCACTCGGTAAGACATCATCATAATGAGCTCAATGTGACTAAGGAGTTAGCCACGGGATGATGTATTACGGAACGAGTAAAGAGACTTGCCAGTAACGAGATTGAACAAGGTATAGGGATACCGACGATCGAATCTCGGGCAAGTACCATACCGATAGACAAAGGGAATTGTATACGGGATTAATTGAATCCCCGACATCGTGGTTCATCCGATGAGATCATCGTGGAGTACGTGGGAGCCAACATGGGTATCCAGATCCCGCTGTTGGTTATTGGCCGGAGAAGTGTCTCGGTCATGTCTACGTGTCTCCCGAACCCGTAGGGTCTACACACTTAAGGTTCGATGACGCTAGGGTTATAGGGAAATGGTATACGTGATTACCGAAGGTTGTTCGGAGTCTCGGATGAGATCCCGGACGTCACGAGGAGCTCCGGAATGGTCCGGAGGTAAAGATTGATATATAGGAAGTCCAGTTTTGGTCACCGGAAAGTTTTCGGGCTCATCGGTAGTGTACCGGGAGTGCCGGGAGGGTGCCGGAGGACCCCCGAGAGGGGTGTGACGACCAAAGGACCTCATGGGCCCTTAGAGGAGGTGTGCCAGCCCATATTGGGTCGGCCAAGACCATCTATGTGGGCCCATGTGGCTGGAGATAAGGAGATAAGGCAAAAGGGATTTAAAAGGAGGAGATCCACCTCCCTTGTGGGAGGTGGACTCTCCCTTTAATTCGGCCGGCCATCTCCTCTTTGGAGTAGAGGCCAAGCCAGCCCTCCACGTCCCTCCTCCTATATATACTTGAGGTTTTGGATGTTTTGAGACAAGATTTGATCTCTCTCTCTCACGGCGAAGCCCTACCTCTCTTCTTCCTCCTCCGTAGCGCTTAGGCGAAGCCCTGTCGGAATACCTTGCTACTCCACCACCACCACGCCGTCGTGCTGCTGTTGGAGCCCTTCCCCAACCTCTCCTTCCTCCTTGCTGGATCAAGGTGTTGGAGACGTCACCGGGCTGCACGTGTGTTGAACGCGGAGGTGCCGTCCGTTCGGCACTTGATCGGATCTACCGCGATCTGAATCGCTGCGAGTACGACTCCATCAACCGCGTTCTTGTAACGCTTCCGCTTAGCGATCTTCAAAGGTATGAAGATCCACTCTCCCCTTGCTCGTTGCTGGTTTCTCCATAGATGGATCTTGGTGAACGCGTCGGAAATTTTTTGATTTACTACTACGTCTCCCAACAATTTGGACCCTCTTTACCTATTAGAAATGTAGGTGGATTCAGTGTCGTCAACGCGGTAGAAAATAAATATTTGATGTGATTAATTCAAATCAAATCTTAATTTTGTTGTGTGGCTCCCAATAAAGCAGACGATGGCAGATAATCAGTAGATGTATAGTGGTTTTACTCGTGGCCTCCGTGGGAATCGAGTAACATCAGTGGATTGGCAAAACCGATGTGTTTTTGAGGAAGACATTCTGTGGTCCAATGAGAATGATCCCACATTGCCCGTGTGCGAGATGTGGCAGACGTCACTCTAAAGGCAAGGACGAAATGACCTGGCACCTTCGCACGCACGGATATATGAAAAACTTTGACATGCCGATAAACTTTGCCGAGCGGGACCGTGGTAGGGAGGAGGTGATGTGTCAACGCATCGGTGGTTATGTGGACGACGGGGTCAGAGACATGCTAGATGATGTCATTGCTACAAAGACGACACGTGCGACACCTTCAGACAATGAACTAGAAGAGTCGGAGGAGCCGGAGGTGTAACCATCGGCGTAGACCCTGACTTCGGTGCACCAAAATCTGCCACGTGACAGATCTACGCCGACGGTTACACCGTCGGCATAGGTCCTGGCCTATGCCGACGGTGTAACCGTCGGCGTAGACCCTGACACGTGGCAGTTTCTGGTTGATGGTCGAACTCCGCCGTCGCCGTCAGCCGCCGTCACGTGAGAAAGGACGCCGACGGCCCATCTATGCCGACGGTCGTACGGCCGGAGGTCGGCATAGGGGGACAGGCCGTCGGCGTAGGAACCGATTCCGTTAGTGCGAGATCGCGTTTGGATCCTCCGTGTAACTGCTCTCCCGCAATCACGCGGGTGCTCATCTCAAGCGTCCCAAGAGCCGAGTCCGTAGGCGGCAGGCAGTTGCTCATCCGAACCAATCGATCTCAAGGACACAACCTGTTAGTTAAACCGACCTGAGGCATGAAACATTCATGCATGGTCATTTGCATAACGAAAGCATGAATAACTCGTTTGTTGGGCCTATAAATTGAGCTGTTATCCCGCCTCAGTCCAGAGATAAGCTTCGTCGATGTAGTTATACAGAAAATGGCATGTTCTATGTTCCGTCATCGATCTACGAGTTAAGATATTAGAGGACAACTGACATGTTACACCCCCCTCGCATATGGCCTCCACGGTTCTAGAAATGTTGTTGAGAAGTCCATTCGTACAACCTAGAACATGTGACTCATTTGTTTGGTTAGTATTGTCATGGATGTGCCTCCATCATGGCGATGGTCGGTCGAAGAGTTCACAACCAGGTTGTTCGTGGCATCGATATTCAAGTCGTTGTCATTGGTGAAGTATGATACAGTGCAGTAGCAGAACTTGGTACCACCCAGTTCATAAACCAGTTATTAGAACAAATAACGCCGGGCATGCCTTCCAGAGCTCTCTGATGGTCCTGAAGAGAATAGTCACCTTCTCCGACCTGAATGTGTGCATTGACTCCGAGACCTCCGGTGACTTCTCTGATGCTGAAGCGTGTGACAAGGTCTTCGGTTGACAAAGATTGCCAAGGTGACAAAACTGAGCGTATCATCAAGAAGGGCAAATGCATCTCGGACTTACACTCGCCATGCATGTAGGAACTTTAAAATTTTGATGTGCTTTGAAGTCCTATTATCAATCTAAACTAGATAATCAACCATCGCAAATGATTGTTAGTCACGAGGCACATACAACGTTCGCCCGAGTAGCCTCGACCCTCTATGTACCTAATGAATACATGACACTGTTTTCTTGAATTTTTTACGAGTTCTATATTTCCTCTACACTATAAGATAATCATAGTCGTGGAGTAAATAAATCGGTCTATATACCCTCACAAAAAAAACGATCTATAAGATTAGTGATGATGCAATTTCACACGACAACCATGAACGTGCACCTAACATTGCAGTCACACACGATCAGATGGTCGAGGTGGAAATGATCTAATCAAGATGATGGCATCGATCATTTATATAGCCTGAGCTCTTGGTGCAGTTCCATCGTGATATGCCACTTGCTTGTTGTGCGTTAAATGGGAAACGCTCTACACCAGACGTCTGATAATATCCTCCCATCGGACTGGTTAAAAGCCGTACATCTCATAATCAATCCCACGACCAAAAGACTCCACTAACTGCCATTTCAATCGCCCGTAATTCATGCAAGGAGATGCCATGTTCATGCTGAATCTACCATATGCCCGGCCCACCTCTCTATCCTCCTGCTCACATCACGGCACCGTCGCAAAGTGCTGGCCATTCTGGCAGCGACGGCAACACGCGCGGCCGGCTACATGTAATGGAATTAATTGCACAGAAGTATTATAACTTGGGCAAAACATACGAATTGATATCATGATTGCTAAAAAAATTTCATGTCAGTATCAACTCTGGACGAGGTTTTTATAAATAAGGCTAAAACGCGTATAAATATGTATTGACGGTGTATCTGACAGACGGGACCCGCCCGTCGGGTGCTGACGTGGCTGGTTTTTTGCAAAAAAAACCTTGCTTATAAGTAATCACATAAATGCCCTTTATTTCGCAGGACTCTTTTGAAAGTTTCCATCTAATTGACCATTTAAATAAAGCAAATAAAAATAAATGGTTGGCGGGATTCGAACACGAAACCTCCCGTTCGCAAGCTCTGCGCCCAAGCCGCCACGCAGTGGCTTGCGTTATTGAGGGAGCGGCATGTCTCTTTTAGACATAACACATGCTGGGCTAACTGGTTGGGCCAAGCGAGGTCTAACACAATCAGTTTTCAGTTTGTACAGAATAGTGAAAACTACAGTGCCTAAATAAGACATTCTACTCATCAGCTATTTGCATACCAAAGGAAAACATTTCAATTTCAGCAAGTTTTCAAGCAGAATAAAGCATCGGGATTATCTTTGCCACCATTTTGTTGCTGTTTGGATTGGTCAATAATACACAAGATTTTGGCTACTGTCAATAATTACCAGTGACAACAATAATTCAATAGTCTTCTCAAATTTTTGCAGTATGTAGACTCTATTTAGAAATTCAGAGATAATGAAAAGATCAAGCTGAGATTAATAGCAGATCAAACTGAATAGTGGAGTACTGTCAAACCGTACTGCTCACTGAAAACAGTGGAGTATTCAGTCAAATTTTTGTATCCTGATGCTTTCTAAAAGCAAAGAAGATGCTCAATTTTTTTGTAACCTGTAGATGCATGTTATGATTAGGTTAATCGTAACAACAGTTTAGCTTCCCGATTTGCGTCCTTCCATTTTCTGTTGCAGATTGTTTAAACTAGTGCAGAGACTGTACTCTCAAGTTTGTTGTTCCTGCACTCAACAGTTATGCACAGTGATAAGGAATCCTATGTCAATCTCAGGTGTCAATCGAGTATGGACTATCTGAGATGATGAATGATTATCTTTGCAGGTTCTCCAGCAGCCACAACAATTATCTTCAGACTCCCGGCAACAAATTGAATAGCAGCAGTAGCAGAGGCGGGCGTGGCAGACTCACCAGCAGCAGTAGCAGCAGAGGCGGGGCTGGGGAAAAGGCAGACGCAGCATTAGAGGTCCACCGCGTCGGCGTTGCCCACCACCATTAGCAGCATCAAAGGCCGGACTGGCCGGAATTGTCCACGGCGCCGGCGGCCGAAGCGGACGAAGTCGGAGGCGCAGGTGGGCGGCCGTGGGCGGCGAAGGCGGGCGACACAAGTGGGTGACCGCGGGCGGCTAGATTCAACGGGGCCAGCGGCGCAACTCGAGGCGGGCGCCGGCGCAAGTTGCATTCATGACGGGCGACACAGGTGGGAAGCCGCGGCGCACGTCCAGGCAGGCGGCGGCACTGGAATTGGTCGAGCGCTGGGCGAAGGCGCTGGTGTTGGCCGCGACCCAGGTCCAGGCGGGTGGTGGCGCAGGTGGGAAGCCGACGATGGCTGTGAGGCGCGGGCGACGGGGAGGAGGAAGGAAGGAGATGGAGCTATTCGTGATGGGTTTAATACTCTGAGGGGTTTTTTGCAAAAAAAAGCAAATACACTGTCCTTTGGACAAGTTTTTGGTAAGGGGGTTTTCTGCAAAAAACAGCCATGTCAGCACCTGACGGGCGGGCCCCGTCTGTCAGATACACCGACAACACGTATTTATACGCGTTTTAGCCTTATTTGCAAAAACCTCGTTCACAGTTGGTACTCACATGAAAATATTAGCAATCATGGTACTTCTGTGCAATTAACTCCACATAATGTTACGGTGCCCCTAGTCAACAGAAGGAAGCACAACTACCAGTGGAAGGAAGCATGATCCTGGTCTGAGTGCGTTCATGATGTAACGTCGATCGTACATCAGGCTTCAACTGCAAAAACTTTGAGGTCTGTATTAGGTACACATTAATAACAAGTATATCAAATACTCAGGAGCTACTACGAGCGCTGGTTAGGTACACATCAATAACAAGCATATCACATATACCTTTAATGTTGCCGTCCTTCTTATCCGCTAAGTACTTGGGGCAGTTCCGCTTCCAGTGACCGGTACCCTTGCAGTAAAAGCACTCAGTCTCAGACTTGGGTCCATGCTTGTTTTTTTTCTTTCCGGCAACTTGCTTACCGGGCGCGGCAACAGCTTTGCCGTCCTTCTTGAAGTTCTTCTTACCCTTGCCTTTCTTGAAACTAGTGGTCTTATTCATCATCAACACTTGATGCTCCTTTTTGATCTCGACCTCCGCTGATTTCAGCATCGAGTACAACTCAGGAATGGACTTTTCCATTCCTTGCATGTTGTAGTTTATCACAAAGCTCTTGTAGCTAGGTGGAAGCGACTGGAGGATTCTGTGAATGATCGAGTCATCCGGGAGATTAACTCCCAGCTGAGTCAAGCGGTTGTGTAGCCCAGACATCTTGAGGATGTGCTCACTGACAGAACTATTCTCCTCCATCTTACAGCTGAAGAACTTGTCGGAGACATCATATCTCTCGACCCGGGCATGAGCTTGGAAAACCAGTTTCAGCTCTTGGAACATCTAATATGCTCTGTGTTTGCTCAAAACGCTTTTGTAGCCCCGGTTCTAAACTGTAAAGCATGCCGCACTGAACAAGGGAGTAATCATCACAGCGTGTCTGCCAAGCGTTCATAACGTCTTGTTCCGTTGGGAGAATGGGTGCGTCACCTAGTGGTGCATCAAGGACATACAATTTCTTAGAAGCTATGAGGATGATCCTCAAGCCACGGACCCAGTCCGCATAGTTGCTTCCATTATCTTTCAGCTTGGTTTTCTCTAGGAACGCGTTGAAATTGAGGGTGACATTCGCGTTGGCCATTGGATCTACAATATAGATTGTAAAGATAATTTTAGACTAAGTTCATGATAATTAAGTTCACATAATCAAATTATTTAATGAACTCCCACTTAGATAGACATCTCTCTAGTCATCCAAGTGACACATGATCCATGTCAACAAGCCCGTGTCCGATCATCACGTGAGACGAACTAGTCATCCATGGTGAACATCTCCATGTTGATCGTATCTTCCATACGACTCATGTTCGACCTTTCGGTCTTCCGTGTTCCGAGGCCATGTCTGTACATGCTAGGCTCGTGAAGTCAACCTAAGTGTTTCGCGTGTGTAAATCTGGCTTACACCCGTTGTATGCGAACGTTAGAACCTATCACACCCGATCATCACGTGGTGCTTCGGAACAACGATCCTTAGCAACGGTGCACAGTTAGGGTGAACACTTTTCTTGAAATTTTAGTGAGAGGTCATCTTATTTACTACCGTCGCTCTAGGCAAATAAGATGTAAACATGTTAAACATCACATGCAATCAATATAGTGACATGATATGGCCATTATCATCTTGCTCCTTTGATCTCCATCTTCGGGGCACCATGATCATCACTGTCACCGGCACGACACCATGATCTCCATCATTGTGTCTTCATGAAGTTGTCTCGCCAACTATTACTTCTACTACTATGGCTAACGTTTAGCAATAAACTAAAGTAATTACATGGCGTTTATGATTGACACACAGGTCATACAATAAATAAGACAACTCCTATGGCTCCTACCAGTTGTCATACTCATCGACATGCAAGTCTCCGATCTGGAAGGGTAATACACATATAGGTAGGTATGGTGGACTCATCTGGAATAACTTTGGTTTACGGATTTTTGATGCACAAGCAGAATTCCCACTTAGTGCAGGTGAAGGCTAGTAAATAGGTTGAGAAGCGGCCAACTAGAGAGCGAATACGATCATAAACATGCATTACGAATAATAAACATTGAATGCTATCATGAGTGGGGAGATATTGCATCTTCATACCTTTGAAGATCGCTAAGCGGAAACATTACAAGAATGCGGTTGGTGGAGTCGTACTCGCAGCGATTCAGATCGCGATGGATTCCGATCTAAGCGCCGAACAACGGCGCCTTCGCGTTCAACACACGTGCAGCCAGGTGACGTCTCCTACGCCTTGATCCATCAAGGAGGAAGGAGAGGTTGGGGAAGAGCTCCAAGAGCAGCACGACGGCGTGGTGGTGGTGGAGTAGCAAGGTATTTCGGCAAGGCTTCGCCTAAGCGCTGCGGAGGATGAGGAAGAGAGTTAGGGCTTTGCCGTGAGAGAGAGAGAGTTCAGATCTGTTCCCAAGAGGCCAAACCCTTGGGTATATATAGGAGGAGGGAGAGGGAGGGATGCCTTGGCCCCTCCTCCAATGAGGAGGGCTTCGGCCGAAGTGGGGGGAGATTCCACCTCCCACAAGGGAGGTGGATCTCCTCCTTTTAAACCCTTTTCAGCCCTATCTCTTATCTCCATCCACATGGGCCTTTCTAGAAGGTCTTGGCCAGCCCACAAAGGGCTGGAACACCTCCTCTAAGGGCCCAAGAAGTCCTTTGGTCGTCACACCCCTCCCGGGGGTCCTCTGGCACCCTCCCGGCACTCCCGGTACACTACCGATGAGCCCGAAAACTTTCCGGTGACCAAAACTCGACTTCCTATATATCAATCTTTACCTATGGACCATTCCGGAGCTCCTCGTGACGTCCGGGATCTCATCCAGGACTCCGAACAACTTTTGGTAATCACGTATACCATTTCCCTATAACCCTAGCGTCATCGAACCTTAAGTGTGTAGACCCTACGGGTTCGGGAGACACGTGGACATGACTGAGACACTTCTCTGGCCAATAACCAACAGCGGGATCTGGATACCCATGTTGGCTCCCACATGCTCCACGATGATCTCATCAGATGAACCACGATGTCGGGGATTCAATCAATCCCGTATACAATTCCCTTTGTCTATCGGTATGATACTTGCCCGAGATTCGATCGTCGGTATCTCTATACCTTGTTCAATCTCGTTGCCGGCAAGTCTCTTTACTCGTTCCGTAATACATCATCCCGTGGCTAACTCCTTAGTCACATTGAGCTCATTATGATGATGTCTTACCGAGTGGGCCCAGAGATACCTCTCCGTCACACGGAGTGACAAATCCCAATCTCGATTCGTGCCAACCCAACAGACACTTTCGGAGATACCCGTAGTGCACCTTTACAGCCACCCAGTTACGTTGTAATGTTTGGCACACCCAAAGCATTCCTATGGTATCCGGGAGTTGCACAATCTCATGGTCTAAGGAAACGATACTTGACATTGAAAAGCTTTAGCAAACGAACTACACGATCTAGTGCTATGCTTAGGATTGGGTCTTGTCCATCACATCATTCTCCTAATGATGTGATCCCGTTATCAACGACATCCAATGTCCATGGTCATGAAACCGTGATCATCTATTGATCAACGATCTAGTCAACTAGAGGCTCACTAGGGACATGTTGTGGTCTATGTAGTCACACATGTATTATGGTTTACGGTTAACACAATTATAGCATGAACAATAGACAATTATCATGAACAAGGAAATACAATAAGAACCATTTTATTATTGCCTCTAGGGCATATTTCCAACAGTGGTGTCTCAACACGACGAACTTTTGCAACGGTGCACACTCGGGGAGAACACAATTTATCTTGAAATTAAGTGAGGGATCACCTTATAATGCTACCGTCGTCCTAAGAAAAACAAGGTGCATAAAAGGATTAACATCACATGCAAATCATAAGTGACATGATATGGCCATGAACTTGTGCTTTTGATATCCATCATGAAAGCACCGGCATGATCTCCATCGTCACCGGCACGACACCATGATCTCCATCATCTTGATCTCCATCAACATGTCGTCATCGGGGTTTGTCATGCCCAACATGCTTCTACTACTATTGCTACCGTGGTGATAAAGTAAAGCATTACATAGCGCTTAATGATTGACACGCATGTCATACAATAATTAAAGACAACCCTATGGCTCCTGCCGGTTGCCGTACTCACTGACATGCAAGTCATGATAATCTATACATCACATGATCATCTCATACATCACATATATCACATCATGTAATTGGCCATATCATATCACAACATACCCTGCAAAAACAAGTTAGACGTCCTCTAATTGTTGTTGCATATTTTACGTGGCTGCTACGGGTATCTAGCAAGAACAATTCTCATCTACGCAAAACCCACAACGGTGATACACTAGTTGCTTTTCAACCTTCTCAAGGACCGCCTTTGTCGAATCCGATCCAACTAAAGTGAGAGAAACTGTCACCCGCAAGCCATCTATGCAACAAGTTGCGGTTGAGGGAACCGGTCTCTCGTAAGCGTACGAGTAATGTTGGTCCGGGCCGCTTCATCTCACAATACCGCTGAACCAAAATCCAACCAAGAGAGGAAGCAATCTAAGCATCAACGCCCACAAACCTTTTGTGTTCTACTCGAGATCTCATCTACACATAGACCTAGCTCATGATGCCACTGTTGGGGAACGTTGCATGGGAAACAAAAAATTTCCTACGCACACGCAAGATCTATCCATGGTGATGAGCATCTACGAGAGGGAGAGTGGATCTACATACCCTTGTAGATCGCTAAGCGGGAAGCGTTAAGAAACGCGGTTGGTGTAGTCGAACGTCTTCGCGATCCAAATCGCCGAGCGTCCCGCGATCTCATCACGATCCGTCCCGCGATCCAATCACGATCCGTCCTGCGAACTCATCACGATCCGTACTGCGATCTCATCATGAGCCGTCCCGCGAACTCATCACGATCCGTCCCGTGATCTCATCACGATCCAGCCCGCGATCTCGTCACGGTCCTTCCGATCTAGCACTGAACGGACGGCACCTCCGTGTTCAGCACACGTACAGCTTGATGATGATCTCCGCCTTCTTGATCCAGCAAGAGGGAGCGGAGAGGTAGAAGAGTTCTCCGGCAGCGTGACGGCGCTGCGGCGATGGTGATGGAGCTATTCCGGCAGGGCTTCGCCTAAGCACTACAGAAAACCGATCTAGAGGAGAAACTATGCACTAGAGGAACGGGTAGCACGTGGCTGAAAATTCTGTGCCAAAACCCTAAAATCCTCCAGTATATATAGGAGGAGAGGAGGAGGAGTCTTGGATGCCAAAAATCCAGCCCTTGGGTCGACCAAAGTGGGGAGGAGAGGAGGACTCCTCCTCCAATCCTAGTAGGACTAGGATTCCTCCTTTTTTTGGCCTTTTTCCACCTTTTTCCCTTTGGGCTTTTTCTCCCAGACGCATGGGCCTTGTCTGGGACTTCCACCAGCCCACAAAAGTCTGGTATTTACTCTCCCACAGCCCATGAAGCCTCTTGGGTCGAAATACCCCTCCCGGTGGTCTCCCGGTACACTACCGGCACTCCCGGTACACTACCGATGAGCCCGAAACTTTTCCGGCGACCAAAATAGGACTTCCTATATATGAATATTTACCTCCGGACCATTCCGGAGCTCCTCGTGACGTACGGGATCTCATCCGGGACTCCGAACAACCTTCGGTCACCACCATACATAACTCTATACTATCGAAATGTCACCAAACCTTAAGTGTGCAGACCTTGCGGGTTCGAGAACTATGTAGACATGACCGAGACACCTCTACGGTCAATAACCAATAGCGGGACCTGGATTCCCATATTGGTTCCTACATATTCTACGAAGATCTTTATCGGTCGAACCTCTATGTCAAGGATTCAGTTAATCCCGTATGATGTTCCCTTTGTTCTTTGGTATGTTACTTGCCCAAGACTCGATAGTTGGTATCTCCATACCTAGTTCAACTTCGTTACCGGCAAGTCTCTTTACTCGTTCCGTAATACAAGATCCCGTGACTAACACTTTGTCACATTGCTTGCAAGGCTTATTGTGATGTTGTATTATCGAGTGGGCCCTGAGATACCTCTTCGTCACACGGAGTAACAAATCCCAGTCTTGATCCATGCCAACTCAACAGACACCCTTGGAGATACCTGTAGAGCACCTTTATAGCCACCCAGTTACGTTGTGACGTTTGATACACACAAGGCACTCCTCTGATGTCTGTGAGTTGCATGATCTCATGGTCATAGGAACATATACTTGACATGCAGAAAACAGTAGCAATAAACTGACACGATCATATGCTACGTTTGTAGTTTGGGTCTTGTCCATCACATCATTCTCCTAATGATGTGATCCCGTTATCAAATGACATCTCATGTCCATGGCTAGGAAACCTTAACCATCTTTTGATCAATGAGCTAGTCTACTAGAGGCATACTAGGGACATGGTGTTGTCTATGTATCCACACACGTATCTGAGTTTCCGATCAACACAATTATAGCATGGATAATAAACGATTATCATGAACAAGGAAATATGATAATAACTAATTTATTATTGCCTCTAGGGCATATTTCCAATAGTCTCCCACTTGCACTAGAGTCAATAATCTAGTTCACATCACTATGTGATTCGCATTGTTATGAATCTAACACCCAATGAGTTCTGGGGCTTGATCATGCTTTGCATGTGAGAGAGGTCTTATAGTCAATGGGTCTACGACATTCAGATCCGTGTGTACTTTGCAAATCTCTATGTAAAACCGTAAACACTGCTACCACACTCCACTTGGTACTATTCCAAATGGCTGCTCCACTATACATATCCAGATTGCTACTACGAGTCATCCGGATTGGTGTTAAATCTTGCATCGACGTAACTCTTTACGACGAACTCTTTATCACCTCCATAATCGAGAAACATCTCCTTAGTCTTTGAGTTACTAAGGATAATCTTGACCGATGTCCAGTGATCCACTCCTGGGTCACTCTTGTACCCCTTGGCGGACTCATGGTAAGGCACACACAGGTGCGGTACACAGCATGGCATACTATACAGAGCCTATGGCTAAGGCATAGGGGACAACGTTCGCCCTTTCTCTTTCTTCTGCTGTGGTCGAGCTTTGAGTCTCACTCAACTTCACACCTTACAAATCAGGTGAGAACTCTTTCTCTAACTGATCCATTTTGAACTCTTTCAAAATCTTGTCAAGGTATGTACTCATTGAAAGTCTCATCAAGCATCTTGATCTATCTCTATAGATCTTGATGCTTAACAATTAGGTAGCTTTATCCAGGTCTTCCTTTGAAAAACACTTTTCAAACAACCATTTATGCTTTCCAGAAATTCTACATTATTTCCGATCAACAATATGTCATCCACATATACTTATCAGAAATTCTATAGTGCTCCCACTCACTTTATTGTAAATACAAGTTTCTCGTAAACTTTGTATAAATTTCAAAAACTTTGATCACCTCATCAAAGTGTATATTCCAACTCTGAGATGCTTGCTTCAGTCCATAGAAAGATCACTAAAGCTTGCTCAGCTTTTAGCATCCTTAGGACTGACAAAACTTTCTGGTTGTATCACATACAACCTTTCCTCAATTAAACCGTTAAGGAAACGATGTTTTGACATCCATCTGCCAGATTTCATAATTGAAAAATGCATCAACTGCTAACATAATTCCAACAGACTTTAGCATCGCTACGAGTGAGAAAGTCTCATCCCAGTCAACTCCTTGAACTTGTCACAAACTTCTTTGCAACAAGTCAAGATTTACAAATGGTGAAATTTACCATCAACGTCTGTCTTCATTTTAAAGATCCATTTGTACTCAACGACCTGCCGTCCAACGAGCAAGTCTACCAAAGTCTACACTTGGGTTTCATACATGGATCCTTTTCTCGGATTTCATGGCCTCTAACCATTTGTCGGAATCCGGGCCCATCATCGCTTCTCCATAGCTCGTAGGTTCATCGTTGTCCAACAATATGACCTCCAAGACAGGGTTGTCATACCGCTCAGGAGAAGTACACATCCTTGTCGACCTACGAAGTTCGATAGTAACTTGATCCTGAAGCTTCATGATCATCATCATTAACTTCCTCTTCAACTAACGTAGGCTTCACAGGAACATCTTCCTGTGCTACGCTACTCTCTGGTTGAATAAAGGTTTAACAACCTCATCAAGTTCTATCTTTCTCCCACTCAATTCTTTCGAGAGAAACTCTTTCTCGAGAAAGGACCCATTTTTAGCAACAAACACTTTGCACTTGGATCTGAGATAGAAGGTATACCCAACTGTTCATAGGGTATTCTATGAAGGTGCATTTGTCCGCTTTGGGTTCGAGCTTATTAGGTGAAAACATTTTTTCCACACAAGCGTCGCAGCCCCAAACATCAAGAAATGACAGCTTAGGTTTCTATCAAACCATAATTCACACGGTGTCATCTCAACGGATTTAGATGGTGCCCTATTTAAAGTGAATGTAGTTGTCTCTAATGCATAACCCCAAAACTATAGTAGCAAATCGATAAGAGACATCATAGCAAGCACCATATCCAATAGAGCACGACTATGACGTTCGGACACACCATCACACTATGGTGTTCCAGGTGGCGTGAGTTGTGAAACGACTTTCACATTGTCCAAAGTTGTATGCCAAACTCGTAACTCGGATATTCACCTCCACGATCATATCGTAGACATCTTTATCTTCTTGTCACGATGATCTTAAACTTCACTCTGAATCTGCTTGAACCTTTCAAACGATTCAAACTTGTGTTTCATTAAGTAAATATCCACTATATCTACTCAAATCATCAGTGAAGGTAAGAAAATAACGACATCCACCGCACGTTACAAGACTCATTGGATTGCATACATCAACATGTATCATTTCCAATAAACCACTTGCCCGCTCCATCAATCCGGAAAACGGGGTCCTTAGTCATCTTGCCCAAAAGGCATGGTTCGCATGTCTCAACCGATTCGAAATCGAATAAGTCCAAAGATCCATCAGCATGGAGTTTCTTCATGCGCTTTATACCAATATGACATTTAGCGGCAGTGCCACAAGTATGTGGTACTATCATTATTAACTTTGTATCTTTTGGTATCAAAAACATGTGTATTACTACGATCAAAATTCAACAAACCATTCTCACTGGGTGCATGACCATTGAAGGTATTATTCATGTAAACAGAATAACCATTATTCTCTAATTTATATGAATAATCATGTTGCAATAAACACGATCTAATCACGTTCATGCTCAATGCAAAACACCAAATAACATTTATTTAGGTTCGTCACTAATCCTGAAGGTAGAGAGAGCGTGCGATGTTGATCACATCAACCTTGGAAGCATTTCCAACACACATCATCACCTCACCCTTAGTTAGTTCTCTGTTTATTCCGTAGCTTTTACTTCGAGTTACTAACATTTAGCAACTGAACCGGTATTCAATACCCAGGTGCTACTAGGAGTACTAGAAAGGTACACACCAATCACACGTATATCAAATATACTTCTGTCGACGTTGCCAATCTTCTTATCTACCAAGTATCTAGGGTTGTTCCGCTTCAGCGACCGCTCTCCTCATAATCGAAGCACTTAGTCTCGGGTTTGGATTCAACTCTGGGTTGCTTCAGGAGAGCAGCAACTGACTTGCCATCCATGAATGTTTCCTCCTTGCCCTTGCCCTTCTCGAAACTAGTGGTTTTACTAACCATCAACACTTGATGCTCCTTCTTGATTTCTACCTTCGCGGTGTCAAACATCGCGAACAGCTCAGGGATCATTATTTCTATCCCTGGCATTTTATAGTTCATCACCAAGTTCTAGTAGCTTAGTGACAGTGACTTGGAGAACTATATCAATCACTATCTTATTTGGAAGATCAACTCCCACTTGATTCAAGCGATTGTAGCACCCAGACAATCTGAGCATATGCTCAACGATTGAGCTATTCTCTTTCATCTTGCAGGCAAAGAATCTTGTTGGAGATCTCATATCTCGCAACACGGGCACGAGCCTGAGATCCTAATTTTAGTTCTTAGAAACATCTCATATGTTCCGTGATGTTCAAAACGTTTTAGAGCCTCAATTCTAAGCCGTAATGCATGACGCACTAAACTATCAAGTAGTCATCAAAACGTGCCTGTCAGATGTTCACAACATCTACAGACGACGCTAGAGGGGTTGGCGCACCGAGCGGTGCATTAAGGACATAAGCCTTCTGTGTAGCAATGAGGACAATCCTCAGATCACGGACCCAGTCCGCAATATTGCTGCCATTATCTTTCAACTCTATTTCTCTAGGAACATATAAAAATACAAGGCAGCTACAGCGTGAGCTAGTAATCTACAACATAATTTGCAAAGACACTTTGACTATGTTCATTATAATGAGTTAAATTAATCATATTACCTAAGAACTCCCACTCAAATTGACATCCCTCAGGTCATATGAGTGACACATGATCCAAATTCACCAACTCAAGTCCGATCATCACGTGAGTTGAGGTGGCTTCAATGGTGAACATCATTATGTTGATCATATCTACTATATGACTCATGTTCGACCTTTCGGTCTCTTGTGTTCCGAGGCCATGTCTGTACATGCTAGGCTCGTCAAGTTCAACCGGAGTGTTCTGCATGTGCAACACTGGCTTGCACCCGTTGTATGTGAACGTAGAGTCTATCACACCCGATCATCACGTGGTTGTTGGGAGACGTAGTAGTAAATCCAAAAAATTGCTACGATCACCAAGATCTATCCATGGAGAAACCAGCAATGAGTGGGGATAGATTGCATCTTCATACCTTTGAAGATCGCTAAGCGGAAGCGTTACAAGAACGCGGTTGGTGGAGTCGTACTCGTAGCGATTCGGATCGCGGTGGATTCCGATCTAAGCGTCGAACAACGGCGCCTTCGCGTTCAACACACGTGCAGCCGGGTGACGTCTCCTACGCCTTGATCCAGCAAGGAGGAAGGATAGGTTGGGGAAGAGCTCCAAGAGCAGCACGACGGCGTGGTGGTGGTGGAGTAGCAAGGTATTCCGGCAAGGCTTCGCCTAAGCGCTGCGGAGGAGGAGGAAGAGAGGTAGGGCTTTGCCGTGAGAGAGAGAGAGTTCAGATCTGTTCTCAAGAGGCCAAACCCTTGGGTATATATAGGAGGAGGGAGAGGGAGGGCTGCCTTGGCCCCTCCTCCAAAGAGGAGGGCTTCGGCCGAAGTGGGGGGAGAGTCCACCTCCCACAAGGGAGGTGGATCTCCTCCTTTTAAACCCTTTTCAGCCCTATCTCTTATCTCCAGCCACATGGGCCTTTCTAGAAGGTATTGGCCAGCCCACAAAGGGCTGGCACACCTCCTCTAAGGGCCCACGAAGTCCTTTGGTCGTCACACCCCTCCCGGGGGTCCTCTGGCACCCTCCCGGCACTCCCGGTACACTACAGATGAGCCCGAAAACTTTCCGGTGACCAAAACTGGACTTCCTATATATCAACCTTTACCTCTGGACCACTCCGGAGCTCCTCGTGATGTCCGGGATCTCATCCAGGACTCCGAACAACTTTCGGTAATCACGTATACCATTTCCCTATAACCCTAGCGTCATCGAACCTTAAGTGTGCAGACCCTACGTGTTCGGGAGACACGTGGACATGACCGAGACACTTCTCTGGCCAATAACCAACAGCGGGATCTGGATACCCATGTTGGCTCCCACATGCTCCACGATGATCTCATCGAATGAACCACGATGTCGAGGATTCAATCAATCCCGTATACAATTCCCTTTGTCTATCGGTATGATACTTGCCCGAGATTCGATCGTCGGTATCTCTATACCTTGTTCAATCTCGTTGCCAGCAAGTCTCTTTACTCGTTCCGTAATACATCATCCCGTGGCTAACTCCTTAGTCACTTTGATGATGTCTTACCGAGTGGGCCTAGAGATACCTCTCCGTCACACGGAGTGATAAATCCCAGTCTTGATTCGTGCCAACCCAACAGACACTTTCGGAGATACCCGTAGTGCACCTTTACAGCCACCCAGTTACGTTGTGACGTTTGTCACAGCCAAAGCATTCCTACGGTATCCGGGAGTTGCACAATCTCATGGTCTAAGGAAACGATACTTGACATTGAAAAGCTTTAGCAAACGAACTACACGATCTGGTGCTATGCTTAGGATTGGGTCTTGTCCATCACATCATTCTCCTAATGATGTGATCCCGTTATCAACGGCATCCAATGTCCATGGTCATGAAACCGTGATCATCTATTGATCAACGAGCTAGTCAACTAGAGGCTCACTAGGGACATGTTGTGGTCTATGTATTCACACATGTATTATGGTTTACGGTTAACACAATTATAGCATGAACAATAGACAATTATCATGAACAAGGAAATACAATAATAACCATTTTATTATTGCCTCTAGGGCATATTTCCAACAGTGGTGTCTCAACATGACGAACTTTCGCAACGGTGCACACTCGGGGAGAACACAATTTATCTTGAAATTAAGTGAGGGATCACCTTATAATGCTACCGTCGTCCTAAGAAAAACAAGGTGCATAAAAGGATTAACATCACATGCAAATCATAAGTGACATGATATGGCCATGAACTTGTGCTTTTGATCTCCATCATGAAAGCACCGGCATGATCTCCATCGTCACCGGCACGACACCATGATCTCCATCAACGTGTCGCCATCGAGGTTTGTCGCGCCCAACATGCTTCTACTACTATCGCTACCGTAGCGATAAAGTAAAGCATTACATAGCGCTTAATGATTGACACGCGGGTCATACAATAATTGAAGACAACCCTATGGCTCCTGCCGGTTGCCATACTCAACGACATGCAAGCCGTGATAATCTATACATCACATGATCATCTCATACATCACATATATCACATCATGTAATTGTCCATATCATATCACAACATACCCTGCAAAAACAAGTTAGACGTCCTCTAATTGTTGTTGCATGTTTTACGTGGCTGCTACGGATATCTAGCAAGAACAATTCTCATCTACGCAAAAACCACAACGGTGATACACTAGTTGCTTTTCAACCTTATCAAGGACCACCTTTGTCGAATCCGATCCAACTAAAGTGAGAGAAACTGTCACCCGCAAGCCATCTATGCAACAAGTTGCGGTTGAGGGAACCGGTCTCTCGTAAGCGTGCGAGTAATGTTGGTCCGGGCCGTTTCATCTCACAATTCTGTTGAACCAAAATCCAACCAAGAGAGGAAGCAATCTAAGCATCAACGCCCACAAACCTTTTGTGTTCTACTCGAGATCTCATATACACATAGACCTAGCTCATGATGCCACTGTTGGGGAACGTTGCATGGGAAACAAAAAATTTCCTACGCACACGCAAGATCTATCCATGGTGATGAGCATCTACGAGAGGGAGAGTGGATCTACATACCCTTGTAGATCGCTAAGCGGGAAGCGTTAAGAAACGTGGTTGGTGTAGTCGAACGTCTTCGCGATCCAAATCGCCGAGCGTCCCGCGATCTCATCACGATCCGTCCCGCGATCCAATCACGATCCGTCCTGCGAACTCATCATGATCCGTCCCGTGATCTCATCATGATCCGTCCCGGAAACTCATCACGATCTGTCCCGCGATCTCATCATGATCCGTCCTGCGATCTCGTCACGGTCCTTCCGATCTAGCGCCTAACGGACGGCACCTCCGCGTTCAGCACACGTACAGCTTGATGACGATCTCCGCCTTCTTGATCCAGCAAGAGGGAGCGGAGAGGTAGAAGAGTTCTCCAGTAGCATGGCGGCGTTGCGGCGATGGTGGTGGAGCTATTCCAGCAGGGCTTCGCCTAAGCACTACAGAAAACCGATCTAGAGGAGAAACTATGCACTAGAGGAACGGGTAGCACGTGGCTGAAAATTCTGTGCCAAAACCCTAAAATCCTCTAGTATATATAGGAGGAGAGGAGGAGGAGTCTTGGCTGCCAAAAAGCCATCCCTTGGGTCGACCAAAGTGGGGAGGAGAGGAGGACTCCTCCTCCAATCCTAGTAGGACTAGGATTCCTCCTTTTTTTGGCCTTTTTCCACCTTTTTCCCTTTGGGCTTTTTCTCCCAGACACATGGGACTTGTGTGGGACTTCCACCAGCCCACAAAAGTCTGGTATTTACTCTCCCACAGCCCATGAAACCTCTTGGGTCGAAATACCCCTCCCGGTGGTCTCCCGGTACACTACCGGCACTCCCGGTACACTACCGATGAGCCCGAAACTTTTCCGACGACCAAAATAGGACTTCCTATATATGAATATTTACCTACGGACCATTCCGGAGCTCCTCGTGACGTACGGGATCTCATCCGGGACTCCGAACAACCTTTGGTCACCACCATACATAACTCTATACTACCGAACGTCACCAAATCTTAAGTGTGCAGACCCTGTGGGTTCGAGAACTATGTAGACATGACCGAGACACCTCTACATCAATAACCAATAGCAGAACCTGGATGCCCATATTGGTTCCTACATATTCTACGAAGATCTTTATCGGTCGAACCTCTATGTCAAGGATTCAGTTAATCCCGTATGATGTTCCCTTTGTTCTTTGGTATGTTACTTGCCCGAGATTCGATCGTCGTTATCTCCATACCTAGTTCAACCTCGTTACCGACAAGTCTCTTTACTCGTTCCGTAATACAAGATCCCGTGACTAACACTTAGTCACATTGCTTGCAAGGCTTATTGTGATGTTGTATTACCGAGTGGGCCCTGACATACCTCTTCGTCACACGGAGGAACAAATCCCAGTCTTGATCCATGCCAACTCAACAGACACCCTCGGAGATACCTATAGAGCACCTTTATAGCCACCCAGTTATGTTGCGACGTTTGATACACACAAGGCACTCCTCCGGTGTCTGTGAGTTGCATGATCTCATGGTCATAGGAACATATACTTGACATGCAGAAAACAGTAGCAATAAACTGACACGATCATATGCTACGTTTGTAGTTTGGGTCTTGTCCATCACATCATTCTCCTAATGATGTGATCCCGTTATCAAATGACATCTCATGTCCATGGCTAGGAAACCTTAACCATCTTTTGATCAATGAGCTAGTCTACTAGAGGCATACTAGGGACATGGTGTTGTCTATGTATCCACACATGTATCTGAGTTTCCGATCAACACAATTATAGTATGGATAATAAACGATTATCATGAACAAGGAAATATGATAATAACTAATTTATTATTGCCTCTAGGGCATATTTCCAACACTGGTCTTCCAGATCGGACGATGGTGGTACTGCGATGTCGCTTCTCTCCTGGGAGCATCGTCTGTGGAGCAACGCTGGATGACAGAGGCAGGAGGCGGAGAGGCGTCGCCTTGCACGGATCTTTGGTGGAGCTGTCAAGTCATGCCTAACCGACAGGTGCTACGCTGAGTCATGCCTAGTTGGCAGGTGCTACGCGCGGCAGTTCTTCCAGAATCTTCGCGTCTAGACGGATGAGCGCAGGGTGGTGGCACCGTTGGGCGTCGTGGTGGCATCGACAGATGTTCGATCTGGCAAGGATGATGCGGATCTCTCTCTTGAAGGTTGGTTAATGGGTCGATGATGATGGCGGCTTCTAAAGCGTGTGCATGTGGTGTCTGCTTTAGGTTTGCTGCACCGGCTGTTGGTCCCGATACGTTATGTGGATGGATTGGCAACAACACCGGTTATAGATATGTGGAGTGAGAGCACTCCACATTATCGAGTTTGTAGGTGTGAGTGGTGGCTTCGGGTGAATTGATGTATGTTTTTGTCAGACATTTGTGGAATAATTAATAAAGATGACTGCATGCATCAATTGATGCAGAGGTCGGGGTTTAACCTCCTTTTCCAAAAAAAATCCATGGCATACATGGCGTCCTCGTTGAAGCATTTTGATCCCTCGAAACACAGCACAAACACCATTAGAAGCTTGCCCGCAATTTGAAGGAAGCACAATCCTCGACTAGCGGTACATCAATAGTGCAGTGTCTATCCGTTGATGTGCTCCTTGTTGACGCCATTCTGATCCCCTGGCCTGAACACGATCTGACTGAAGCACACCCATCGTCGGAAGGAAGCATGACCACCATTGGAATGACAATGCATCCATCCGAGCAATAGGAGGACAACAGCCATGACTAACTCTACATTTAGACATTAGAAGCAAAATATATTCAATAACAAAGCAAACTAGCATAACATTGGAAAACGATGTGCTACCGTACTAGTTAATTTGTTTCCATAAAAGCAAAATTAGTTTCCAAAAAAATAGTGATCACAGTTGGTTATCGAAAGCGCTAAAATCACGGTACATTAATTTGTTTCTGTTTTCTGTTTTGGAAACTCCATAGTGGGATAGGCTGCATGCAACGGTGTTTTCATCCACCATCAATAGTGCTTGTATCTGACGGCCACAAGGTGGTCCGATGGGATGCCGGGGATCAGTAGTCTGATCCCTAGCGGTTCCGTGTTAAATCTAACTAACTTTTGTCACATAATAGTTCCCATGAATGGCCATTTGCATTATTGCATAATGAAGGCGTGAAATAACATGCTAGTTGGACTCCAGCCTATAAGTTGCAGTAGTATCTTTGCAAGCCATCAGTTGAAAGGAGTCATACCGGTTTGGTGATGTTTATGTAGCCATGCAAAAAAACAGAAAGAAGCCTATGCAAAGTACTTACGAATTAGGATATTAGAGAATAACCGGGTGAAGTTTGATTGTGCAGTTGACTCTTCGATCTTCTGAAATTTCGGCTATGAATTGGGTAGGTTTAGGCCTTCTTTGGTTTGGAGGAATTTCATAGGAATTCTATATGGTAGGATTCTTATAGGAATTTTTTTTATAGCCCTTGGTTCACAGAAATGCATTTCTATTCCTACGGGAAATTTTTCTATGATGTGACCCAAATAACATCTCTTTATTTCCTAATCCTATTCATAAGATTTGAGATGCATGTCATCTTATTTTCTATAAGTTTCTCATTTCTATAATAATCCTATTCTATGAACTAAAAAGGAGGCCTTAGATTCAACTCGAAAGGTGCATAGGTGAGCCGTGGATCGCTCTGGCAACCATTGGCGTCATAATGGTGAATAGGAGGACAAGGATGTGTGCGTCGTCATTATTACTAGCTGATTGCGAACTTTCCTGCAAAAAATAACGTATACTCCCTCCGTTTCTAAATATATGACTTTTTAAAAATTTCACTATAAACTACATAATGTTGAACACAATGTAGACTATGTCATCATCAGGTATATACAATGATCCATTGGCCACACTGCGTCATCAGGCCTCTATGAACCACATGATTGATCTTCTGATTTATTATCCCTGAAAACTCCCCTTACTTAATTGATTAGAGCAAGACTCCGCCTCAATGCAATCGTTCCTTCTGTTGCCTCTTAAATATTTTCTATCATCGACCGTGCCAGTTAAACCAACTTTAAGCATATGTTCATGGGCAATGGTGTAGCCAGGTTATAGCCATGCCTCGGCCAACCTCGTTGCAACAGTAATGCACACTAGCAAATAATGTTGTTTTTCAGTAAACAAAGCACCAGGCTACCATGGCCGTAGTAGCCTGGGGCCTACCTACACCCCTGTTC
The DNA here is from genome assembly GCA_022496015.1 of Hordeum marinum. Lineage (NCBI taxonomy): Eukaryota > Viridiplantae > Streptophyta > Magnoliopsida > Poales > Poaceae > Hordeum > Hordeum marinum. The sequence continues at coordinate 451,305,049 of CM039678.1, read as the reverse complement.
ATGGGCATAATAAAAATGTGAATAACTCATTTATTGGGCCTATGTTTGAGCTAGTATCCAGCATCAGTCCAAAGATAAGATTTGGTCCAAGTAGTCATGTGGAAATGACATATTAATTTTATTTATGATATGTTACACCAGGCCCACATGTCACTGTCCACAAAGCTAGAAATGTTGTCGATCAGTCCACCTTATACACCACTGAACCCTACGACTAACTGGTCTTCCCATTGGTTCATGTGAGTGATGTGCTCGACCAAAGTGGGAAAGCACCCATAGGCACATCGATACTGGCGTAGTCGTGGCAGCTGACAAGTCGATGTTTCGTTTGCTTAGAAATTAATTGGATCAAGTATTTTTTTTAATGATAAGTTGGATAAGTTCATTTCTCGAGGTCAAGGCAGTGACTAGGGGGCGGACTGGTAGGGGCCAAGGCTCCCCATGATTTAATATGTGTTTATGTTTGATTGCCCCTACGCATTTTTTTTTCTTCTGAAAAGAAGATTAAAACCCCACCTATGCATTACTTGATGCATACAAGCATCTTTATTAATTATTCAATAAAAATGTGACAAAAACATACATCAAGTCATCTGAAGCCATCACTCACACATACGAACCCGATAGTGTGGAGTGCTCTTACTCCCCATATCTAAACCGTATTGCCGCCGATCCATCCACGTAACGTATCGAAACCTACAACCGATGCAGCAAACCTAAAGCGTACATCACATGCAGATGTTTTAGAAGCCGTCATCAACATCTAACCGCTGACCCATCTTCAGAAAAGAGATCCATATCATCCCTGTCATTTCGGTCATCCATCGACGTCACCACGGCGCCTAACGACACCACCTCCCTGCGAGCAAATTGCTGAGCATGTCGCGGTCACGGCTGGTACACCGCGGCACCATGCCGCCAAGTACCACCAACTGACACAACTTGAAGTCTTTGAAAGATCTATCATACATAGCACCTGCTGAACAGGTATGACACAGCGTAGCACCCGTCGGCCAGACATGACTTGATATCTCCATCAAAGCTTCGTGCAAGGCGAAGCCGCTCCACCTCCTGCCTCTGTCTTCTAGCGATGCTCCACAAACGATGCTCCTAAGAAAGAAACGACACCGCAGTACCGTCATCGTCCGATCTGAAAGACTAGATCCTAGGGATTTCCCTTGGAGCCACACGAGTGGGTCCACGGTAGTTACACAATGATGCCTTCATCAAGGTAATGACGCAAAACATCACCATCGCCCATCGTCAGCTCGGTTTTCACCGGCAACTATGTCTCCCTCACTCACAGCCAGGACTAGATGATGATCTCGAGATCCGACCATCCAACCTCAGGACAACCACCTCCGACGGAGGAGATGAGCACCACAGCCAAGCCCAGGGTCGCCGCCCCAGGCGTCCGTGTGATGCAGATCAAGACCAGGAGCGCCAACGCGATCCGAAGCCGAACCGGAGGTTGAGCGGCTGTAACATTGCCGTCGCCGCCACCTGCCGCTGTGGTTACAGACCCGCTGCCACACTCGAGTCGTAGTTGTCTGCCATCACCGTCGAAGAGATCAAGATCGAAACCGCCGCAACAATCTTGAGCAGCTGACACGTGAGAATAAGGTCGCCGCTGCCGATCTGCTCGGGCTTTGCCCTGGTGTCGTCGCCGGCGGCGACGAAGAGGAGAGTGGTGGAGGGACCGAAGGAGGAAGGCAGGGACGCCCTAGTGTGGCGCGACGGCGCCGCACGGGAGCGGGCGGCGACGCTAGATGACTAAGTCTCCCAATTGCCCTTACACATCGTATCAATTGTGTTGTCTTGCTTTACCAAAGAAGAAATAAGGAACCAAAATATAGAAGTTAAAACAACTATTTCCTCACAAGGGCCTGAAACACCTCTGGGTACAAAAAAACTGTGAAGTTTGGTTTCTAATTAACTCACATGGAAAACTAAATAGTAAAACCATGCGTAAATACTACTACCCTCGTCCATGCTTATTATTCCCCTCGTATTTTGGACCAAATTATGACCACAGTTTTGACTAGCAAAATTTAAGTTTACATGACACAAAAGATATACTACTGACTTCGTATTTGAAAAAGGTTTCCAGTAACTTAAATTTTGTTACGTGTAAATTATATTTTGTTAGTCATCTTCATGGTCAAAGTTTGACCCAAAATATGGGAGTGGTTTATAAACAAGGGCAATGGAAGTACAACATGGACTTGTGTCATTGTATATGCATGGAGACAGATCTAGTTTCCTCATGTGGCGATTTGATCAATTGTTATTCATGAATTCCTTTGCTTCATGGTAGTAAACGAAAAACTCAAGGTGGCCCTAGCATGATGTTATGTTTCCAAGCACGTAAGATCGTTAGAGCATCTACAGCCGGACCCTTTATACCCGTCTAAAACGTCCAGGCAGGCCACCCGGTCACTGGCCGATCATAAAAACGAGACCCAACCAGACCCATCAAAAGGGCCTCAAACATTCGGTTTGACCGGCACCCCTCATATCTAGACCAAATATGGGGCGGACATGGAGGAGCCTGGCCATGCCTGCCATGTCGGACCAGACATCCTGACCCCATCGCAAATTGCACCAAATCCATCCCGTAGAATTGCCAGATCCATTTGTTATTTTCCTCTTTTCTTCCTCCTAGTGACGTCCGTCTCCCAGCTTCGCCGTCGCGCGTGCTTCGCCGCCTAGTAGCCTCTGCCCCCCTCCCGCCTCCGTCAGAGGGATCATCTCTCCCGACATTGTCGCGGAGGACGGCGGCGGCGGCCCGGAAGACATCGTGATACGTCCGGCAACTCTCTGGATCTGCCTTGCATTGGATGTGTTCGACACAATGTCTGATCGAATTGGTCAAATTTTTTGGCGAAACGATGGATTCTGATGCTTCGTCCGGCGAGGAGTGTGGACCAACAGAGCTTGACCAACTGGTTGAAGATGGGTTATTCGATTCATCGGATTCGGACGAAAAAGTGGACATGATCATGCTCATGAGCATGCAAGAGGAAATGGACTGGGAAGTGGAGCATATTCTCAATTTCAAGGGCTCAATCAAAGGGAGAAGAGTCATCAATCGGGATAGGGTATCCGGAGCAAAGCTACTACAGAAGGATTACTTTGTTCCGAACCCAACTTTCCCGATGATCCATGGTTTCGTCGTTGTTTTCGCATGTGAAAACCATGTTTTTGCGCATTGTGGAGGGATTGGAGGCACACGATGACTACAGGGTTTAAAATATCGGATATCGGGTTCATATCGGTTTGGCCTCGACATATCGAATGTCGGGTATCAGGTGATATATCGGACGATATGTAGATATATCGGAGGCAACATATTTGAATTTTTCTTGTTATTCTAACTCAAAACATGTGTTTTTAGTAAAAATAAATGTATGATGTCCTAGTGTCTTAACTTGTTAATTAAGATACTATTAAGAAATATTCACAAAATCATTACTATAAAATTGAAAACAATAAGTTATATGTGCATATGTATAAAATTTCATGTGTGAGTTCGATAATATGATGAAGTTATAAATGCATTATCTTATTGGCACTACTTTTTTATACAAAATTTTGATCATCTACGCATCGATCTATATCACTGGACATATCGGGTCAGATATCGGTCGATATTTTGGCTCATATCGGATGATATGTGTGAAAATGATATTTACAAAATGATATGTTATGTTATATTGGTAGAGCCACCAAAATGATATATCGATCATATCGGCCTAGATTTCAAAGCTTGTGACTACTTCAAACTCACAAGGGATTGTTGTGGTCAACTCTCTTTCTCTGCCAAGCAGAAGTGCACGACTGTTCTGAGGATGCTTGCTTGGTGCTACGACAGATGCCGTTGGTGAGATGGTCAGGATGGGGGAGAGCACATGCCTGAAGACTACTGTCAAGTTTGCCCATGCTTTGGTCGAGGTGTTTGGAGCAGAGTATCTGAGAGAACCAAATGCATAGGACACGAAGAAGTTGTTGGATATTGAAGAGGCCATATGGTTTCCAGGAATGCTCGCATCAATCAATTGCATGCATTGTCAATGGAAGAACTGCCCCAAAGGTTTGCGAGGAATGTATCGAGGTCACACAGGAGATGCCACCAACATACTGGAAGCGGTGGCATCACATGACTTATGGATTTGGCATGCTTTCTTTGGAATGCCAGGTTCTCATAACGACATCAACATGCTTCAACGGTCTCCGGTGTTCAAGAGGCTTTGCAACGGGGAATCACCTCCGTGCAACTACATCGTCAACGACCGAAACTATAACATGGGATACTATTTTGCCGGTTACATATATCCTCAGTGGGCTGTATTTGTGAAGACCATATCCAAACCACATGGCAACAAACAAAAGCACTTCGCAAAAATGTAGGAAGCAACTAAGAAGGATGTGAAGAGGGCATTCGGAGTGCTGCAAGTGCGTTGGGGAATTGTTCGTGGGGATGCAATGATGTGAGAATCGGAAACTTTGTGGCAGCTGATGACATGTTGTGTTATTTTACACAATATCATCGTCGAGGATGAGGATGATGTTGTAGCTCAAACTAACGATTTTGAAGCACCTGGAGAACAGGTTGAAATCCCTGAAGATCAAGATGCAGTTCAGCTTATGAACTTTCTGCAGATGCATCAGAAACTCCGAGATCATCACGTGCATGCGCAACTACTCAATGATCTGTGGAGCATATGTGGACCCACAATGAAAATCAAAGATCGGATGATTGATTGTGCACTTCAAATAATTTTGATGTAAACACTACTTATGTTCGGTACCAACATTTGTTTTACGTGCGACATTTAGTTTCTGTGATCGACGTGCATGGTTTTGCATGAATTTGAGAGTTAGGATATGAGATATGTGGATGCACAAAACGAAATATGAAAGGCCATTCAGATGCGTTCGCGGGCGTGCCCGGACATGTCCGGACACATATAGGAGGGGCGGATTTGCCCAGTCCGGCTGTAGATGCTCTTAGAGCCTACAAAACATTTACGGGTGACCTATTGTTTTTGTGAAACAGAACGGGTGACCTATTAACTCCTAAGAATGGATTCATGCATCGATTGATGCAGAGGCCGGAGGCTTTGTTCCTCCTTTTTAAAAAAAATAACTCCTAAGAAGCGAGTTGTCATGTTCAATCTAGAAATTTTGAAATGAATGAACGATCCAAAACAATTTGGAAATGTTCCAAATTTCTCTTCCTGATATCATTTAGATGCATGTGTCTCCTCCAAGTTGTGAGAACATGCATATCAATTTTGAATGCTCAACAAAGGAAAATGTAATTGAGAGTTGATTGGATCGATCATTCCTATAGCCTGAGCTCTTTGGTGCAGTTCCATCCCGTATGCTGCTTGCTTGCACATGGGTTAAGCCAACTATATTCATGCCAATGTCCATGCACGGCCATTTGCATAATGAAAGCGTGAATAACATGTTACTTGGGTCTATAAATTGAGATATCTAGGCATGCATCGATGGGGAGGACATGTTTGACGATACATTATGTTCATGTAGTGCTACCAAATGGAAACAAGTATCATATGTATATGTACGACAGTACAATGTCACTTGTGCTACAGAAATTAACAATGTTCACTCTAACGTCATCGATGTGACCGAAAGAGCATCAAGACGAGCGTTAACATCAGCAACAAGTTCGAGCTTCTCAGTACTGTAGGTTTTTCCATTTGGACACTATAAACATATCTTAGTCTATTGAGCCCTGCAATTGTACTCTGACTGGGTTTTTTTTTATACATAAAGCGGGATGAAAGCCTTTTTCACGGAGGGCTTTTCTTCATTTTCTTTCTAAAAAAGAAAAGATGCATCACACCCTAGTTTTGGTTGAAAGTGACAAACAGTCAGTGGCACTGGACTTCGATCAGAGATAGGTGGTGGGGGTCACACTACTAACTGAAAATATGATTGAACGACCAATCATTTGCAGAGCGGACGAACAGAGCCGATAATTCATGTAACAACCCAAATCAACCAAAGCTTATTTAGTTATTTAGACTAGCACTCGCACGGTCGCACCAGCAGTACCCAGATGAAGAAGAAAAAAACTTCCCTAGATCCAGGTACCATAACCCAATGGCACAGGCATCATTCGCAAACTGTAGTTACATTCGGATTCAATGAGATCGTCTGCACAATCAGCCAGACGAATTGCTGATGGAAATTGTAAATAAAATTGCCGAACAGTACGTACGGTCCAGTTGCTTAATCTAAGGACTTCAGAAATGTACTTCGTTTGTTTTTTGAGAACCTGGAGTCCATTTGTGGAGACTGGAGTAAATGTTGCTCTATCAACTTCCACAGAAACGCAGTACAGAAGTTTCAGTCCTCTAGTAAATTCCAAAATCTCCTCAAAGCGATGGATATTTACATGAATAAAAGGATGACGACAAGTTGATAACACTCATCTGACAGAACCGGGGTGCAATGCTGTCCAGTGTTGGAGCCAGCAAGCTTTCATTTTTGACTCTAACGTGCAGTTTAGCTTGACTGTAATGTCAAGCTGATTGGACCATCAAACCAAATTGGTTTGCATGATTGCACTTAGCTCACAGCTTTATCCTAGCAAGTTCAGTAAGCAAAAAATTATGTCCAACGATCCATGACAAGCAGAAGTCGGATCAGGCAAAATATTAAAGTTTGCTTATCCAAAAATAAGTCAATACCCAAAGAAAAAGCATATGCGAAATCGGATTCAGGGTAGAGAAAAAAAAAGGACAAGTGTCAAGACCCCTGATCGATCAGACATGGATTTGAGGTGGATCAAGAACAAGAAAATGGGGGAAAGTATGAAATCACAAAGAACGGTGAGGAACTTGTGTATATGGTGTATGTAAAGTTATACTACTATATTGATAATGATCAATATTTGGCTGAATAGTTGATCAATACATCTCGTCTAGTTACTATAGCCTGAGGGGTTACAGAAAGTAACTTTAACTTGAAAATAAAAGAAATAATAAGGATGAAAATGAATAAACGTTGACAGCCGTAGATCTTCTGCCTGTGGGTTTCCTTCTTATCACTACAACTCCTCCTCTAGCAAGTACCTGACAACAAGCCCTGAATATTTACCGCCTACCAGCTTCCCACTTGCATCCTGGAAGGGCAGCAAACTTGTTCCAATCTGGACCTTCCTTCCGCTGAAACTGCTCCTCCAGTGCTTGATGACATCTAGACAGGAAAAATGTTTGAAGTGATACAGGAAGACCATTCCGTGGCAGTGACCTCAGCCGGGGGCACCGATCAATGGAGAGAAGCTGGAGCGAATAAAAACCATCCATATCAGGAAGCCACAATAAATCAGAACAATCAGTAATCGTCAACTTCACAAGCGAAACAAGGTCACACAACTGTCGCAGAGATGATAGCCCATCACAAGATCTCACAACCATCTCCTTCAGGGTTGTCTGGTGGCCTGCTTTAGACAGTCGCATAACTTGAGGGCACCGGGACAAATGTAGTTTCTGAAGACATGGCATGTCCTCCAAGTACGGTACATATTCCAGATCATAACATTGGTCTATCTTCATCTCTTCAAGGGACAACAGTGCTTCTGATCCCTCAAAAGATGATATCCAATCACATTTATAAATGTACAACTGTTTCAGCATCCTCGATAGGGGCAAGCTTACTGGTAGACCCGGCATCTCAACAGTGTCACATTCTCTCAAGTGTAGTGTACCAAGTGACGGGAGATTCTTCAATAACTTGGAGAAAGAGGATGGTTGCAGGTAGCACCGTTTTAACTCGAGGAATCTAAGTGATGAAGGAAGTACGGTGGCCCCATTCTCACTCCACAATGTAGTAATTACAGAGGGGGTATTTTCCCGGTTGATGCCATATATTTGCAACTGTTTGAGTGATTTCAGATTGCCAAACACTGTGGTGGACGTGTCTACTGAACGGTTCACATAGATGTCCATATCTTCTATACACTCTAGATGATGAGCATGCAAGACGTGTAAGGAGCTTGATACCAGCCTACAAAACGATCTTGATAAATCAAGACTATCCATGTGAGCCTTAACTTGGATTCTTTCTTGGTCAAGAACAGCTATATGTCTGAGTGTACGAGGATGGGTAGGATATGATCTGAGCCGTGGACAGCCAGCAACAGAGAAATGTCTGAGATTCTGTAACACTTTATCATTGTCCACAAGACACCACTCCAGTTTAGGTAGGCGTTCCAGAAGCAATCTTTCCAAAGAAGCGAATCCAGCATGACCAAAGAACTCCTGACCGAGTGCTTTTAGTTCTTCCATTCGCCGCACTTCAAGAGTTCTGAGTAAGGGGAGATCCCCTAAAGGTGGAAGGACCTCCCATCTATTACAATCTCGTAGACAGATCAATTTCAATCTTCTCAGCCAATCAGACTCTAGCCAAGAAGGAGACTTGACACCTGGGTACCCACTGATAGTTAGCTCATCAAGATTGCGGTGCGGCTTTAATACATCAAGCACCTCAAAGCCCTTGTCCATATCATGGGCACCATCACATGATCCCCATTCTAGCTCCAACTTAGAGATGTGCTCCTTCAAGTCTAGATGAGACTTTGCAGCCTCCTCCCTGTTTTTTACATTCTCCAGAAACTTAACAGAAAGCTCTCCCCTAATCTTGTTTAGATCCTTCAGCTGTACCAAACTTTGCTCCTTCTTATTGACAAGGAATTCTCCAGAACCCTCGACACAGGGAAGCTGAAACACACCTGATAACATGAGAGTGTAAGCCTTCTCTACATCAACATGCACCAAGTTAATGAGCCTGCTAATGCTTTCAGGAAGCCTGAAATGACCTACAGTAGTGTTCACTTCCCTCTTCAAATATTTCAGCTGTTTCCTCTTGTTTGAGCTAGATATCCTCGCAGAGTAACATGAATGATACAACACAAACAAGGATTGCAGATGATTGAGTCTGGAGATTGTTGTAGGCAGTTGGTAATAAGTGCGTCGAATGGCTAGATAACGCAGGTGCATCAGATCATTGACAGCTTCAGGAAAGCTTCCAAAGCAGCACCCACTTACATCAAGTACCCGCACACTCTTGAGTTTATTGAGTATATCATGACTTAAACAGACTTTGGAGCAGAACCAAGAATCATTCAGAATCATAAATGTACGCAATCTCCGGAGACCATCATAGTTCACAAGATCTCCCAGTTGTTCAGCAGACACAGACAAATGCCTAATGTAATGAGGAAACTCCCCAATGCTGCCATGGTCAACCCTGAAGCATTCCCCATTGGAAACATGAAGTGCGAGGTCATTCAATGAATCATGCATAACGTAATATGTTTGATCTCCACAACGGAGCACTTGGAAAAATGATCGAGCTAACAGATCATTGAAATAGCCCCTTCCAATATCTTCCAAACTTCTACTGTTATTTCCTTCCAGATGAACAAGGCCCTGAGCTATCCACATCCAGATCAATCTCTTTGAATCAATACAGTAACCCTTTGAGAATAAACTACAATATGCAAAACACTGCTGTAGGTGTTCCGGCAAACTTTCATAACTCAAGTGTAAGATAGTCAAAATATCATTTGGATTGAGGACATCATTTTGAAGAACATCCTCCCACTCTGCATCACTGTATTTTCCATTTAAATGTCCACCAACAACCTTTAGAGCTAGAGGTGAGCCTTTAAGTTTTTGAACAATTTGGTAGCCTAACTGCTTCAACTCTGGATAACCTTCTGGCTTCCTGCTGCCAAATGCACATCGCCTGAATAGTGACCAACTATCATCCCTTCCCAGACCTTCTAAAATGAACAAGCTTCTAGAGTCCAGCATTTTTGCAACCAATTCTGTTCGGGTTGTCACTAGAATCTTGCTTCCCGTCATACTTCCTGGCCTTGTAAACATTTCCTTAATAGGAGCTATTATTTCCATCCACCTTTCTTTGTTGATGTGTTCTCCATATTTCTCATCATACCACACATCATCCAACACTAAGAGAAACCTCTTGCGATGAAGTCTCCATCTAAGTTCTTCCTGGAGCTTACTAAAATTAAAATTGGCCAATTCAGCATTCTCACCACAAGTTGTGTATGCTATGATCTCTTTGGTAATTCTAGTTTTGTCAAAGTTATTGGAAACACTAACCCACATTCTCACGTCAAAAGAATCCACGATGCGGTCATCATTATAGATCAGCTGGGCCAGAGTAGTTTTGCCAATGCCCCCAACACCAACAATAGTGTGCACCTCTGTCCTAAACTTCTGATTAATACTCAGCAAAGATTTATCGGATATATACAGCAGCTGACCCACGAGCTCATCTATCTCCTTTTCTCTCCCAAAAATCGCATCTTCATGCAAAAGGGATCCAGTAGTTCTTGCTGGGACACACTCTAGAGACTGAATGGGGTTAAAGCCCTCCAATGCCATCACCCGGACAAACATTTCTGCAGAAGCTCTGACCCTTTCCAAGCTTTTGAGGACCTTCCGCAAATTGGACCTGAACTTGTCAATGTTGACCAGACGCTTACCAACAGAAAGAGAAGAGGAGCCTATGCGTCTGAGCAGGCCTTTTTGCTCAACCTTTTCCTTTAAAAGCATATGATCAAACTCATCCAAGACATCTTCTGCGTCAGAGACTGCATCTTTCATCTGCTGCAATAACAACATCTGATTTATGTCCACTACATGTTGCCTTTCAGCTGCTCCAACTACGAGGAGTATATCCATTAAAGTGGCCTCCAAATTCTTGAGATCAGATAATATCCCAGATTTCCAATTGTACTGGCTTGACATATATGACTGCACCAAAGAAACCATCCTTCTAATAATAGGAGAAACAACCCATCCTACAGCACTGACTGCTGATACTGCTGCCATGTAATCAAGGAATATTCCTGTACAACATAACGGTTAAATGTTTGTAGTATGAGGTGGATAACCAGTCGCAACATACAAATAAATATCACACAACTACTGAATAATCAGAAACTTGCTTGGAACGGAGGATCAAGTAAGCTGTAGACCATACATATAAAATCAACTGGTGATCTTTCATAGTCACACTTGATGTGTCTGTCATACTTAATAAGTGTATTCATATTGTGAATACACTTTTGATAAAGTCTCCATCAAGTCTTGCATATCCATCTAAGACTACCTTGTCCAAGCCCATTAAACTAGATGGCTTGTTGCAATGTTATCACCGAACTGGAGAAATACCATAAACAAAACAGACGATTTCGGGATCAGATCTCCAAATCAGATCACATCTACACCTATTTACAAAGGTCTGGAAATCTCGAAGTACTAAAATACAAAGAGAGCGTGAATCAGATCGATGATTTAGGCATGACAAAAAAAAAACACTAGGACAACGAACGTTGACTCCAGATCTCCAAGATAAGCAGGCCAAACGCAGCATACAGTAGCTACTGAAATGTGTATGACAGTACCTGCTAGTCTTGATAGGTCGGAAGGATCACAAGTCCTATCAAGAGAAACTCTTGATTTAGCGAATCAAATGTGTGTGGAGGACAAGGGGGGCGGGTAGGGCAGGACGAGCAGAGCTGAGGAAATGGGGGGAAAGTTTGGGACATGGGAGACGGGAGTAGGACTACCTAACTGTAACCGGAGTAGTTGGCTTCCAGCTTCCACACGAAAAAAAAACAGCGGCCACCAGGCCACCACCCCACTCATAGGCCGCATCACGCGTGCGGCGCTAGGCGACGACGGTGGTGCCACTGCCATGGTTGGTGGCACATGGTGGACGAGGCGCGGCTTGACCCCGCACGGCGGGCCGGCGCCGGAACAGGCCGATGGCCAGGGAATGTCTGCTCGGTCCCTCGCGCCATCGCATGTGGATACAGAAGAGCGTCTCGCCTCGCCGCCGGTCAAGGCGGGCGTTGGGTTGTGTTCGGCTGTTCGCCGGCGGCGGGTGGCACGCATCCGCAGGCCCAGCCTGGCTCGATGCTTTTTATCCATTTGTGTCGGCCGCCCTCGGCGTCCGTCCGGTTTACATTTAGGTCGACAACGCTTTCAACCATATTTATCGGCATGGTGGGCTGGCCATTCTTTTTAATAAATATGCATACATTTTGCATTATTTAACAAAAAAATATAAATAAAATAGCATAGTTTTATAACCAAATGAAGCTTAGTTTTACAAGCCGGCTAATAATTAAATTGTCTTAAATACATGTGAAAAACAAGATATACCTATTGGTTGCCAATATGAGCCCTACATATACTTAATCAAATTATTTTGTAGTTGCACGTAAGTTTTCCAATCACGCATTTCATGATGAAATTGGATGAACTGTTCGAATGTTGTCGTTCCTCCATGCTCAGGCACAATATTCTCATCCTAAAACAGAAATCCTTGATCGTAGATATGTTCCGGACGATCATCTTCTACGATTATATTGTGCATAATCACACAAGTTGTCATCATCTCTCATAGCTTCTTGGTGCTTCAAGTCCTAGCAGGATATCGAACGATGCCCCCATCGAGATTGCAAAACACCAAAGGCACGCTTGATGACCTTCCTAGCACTCTCTTGCTCTTGGGTAAATCTTTTCCTCTTCTCTCTGACAGGGTTGGAAATTGTCTTCACAATAGTGGTCCACTGAGGATAGATACCGTCACCTAGGTAGTATCCTTTGTTGTAGTTGTGGCCGTTGATGGCAACATTCACCGCCAGGCTGTTGCCTTCGACAAGCCTTGCAAACACGGGCGAGCGTTGAAGCACGTTGATATCATTGTGTGATCCGACCATGCCGACAAAGAGTGTCAGATCCAGAGATCTTGTGAGGCCACGGCCTCAAGTATGACAGTACAAGCTCTGACATGGCCCTTATACTGCCCTTGCCAAGCAGAAGGGCAGTTCTTTCACTCCCAGTGCGTTCGGTCTATGCTGCCAAGCATCCCTGGGAAGCCCCTGCTGGCATTCATCGCTAACAAGCGGCTTGTACCTTCAGGAGTCGGCTCTCTCAAGTACTCGGGGCCAAACACATCAATCACTACCTTGCAGAACATGTACATGAACTCTATAAATGTAGACTCGCTCATACGAACGTACTCATCAATGAGATCACTGGGCACTCCGTATGCAAGCATCGGATGGCTGCAGTGCATTTCTAATAAGATGAGAAGTCAATCTTTCCAAGGGCGTCCTTATTGCACTCAAAATAGTTATCGTATCCGACCACCCCCTCTCGAATACGGTTGAAAACATGTCTAACCATACAGAAACGCTGTCAGAATTTCTGAGCTTTGAACAGTGAGTTGGTAGTGTCAAAGTAGTCCTTCCAAAGAAAGAAATGGCCGCTCTCTCAGTTGCGATTAAACGCCGGAATGTGTCCCGGGATCGAGCCACAGAACAACGGCCGCTGGCTATTAAGGTGATGATGGACCAAAACAGCAGCCAAAATCTCCTCTTCATCATCGGACGAGGAATCGTCGGAGTCGCAAAGGAAATTATGGGGAAAAAACTCGCCGGCAGAATCCATTTTGTACCTTGGCAAACTGTCGAACATGTTGCGAGCGTCGTCGAAGGAGTTGGCTGGTGAAGAGACATGCACCTCCCTTGGACCAGGTAGCTAGCCTGCAAACGTTCGACGAGCGGGCCGGCGTCAGGACGAAGGAGACGACGGGGGCGACGTTTGTTGGGTGTGGGGGAGAGGGGGCAAGACAGTGCCACCGGCTGCTGACATGGCACCGACAAATGGGCGGCGGCGACGACGCGATGGAGGCTGGCGAGGGATTGCCGCCAATCTAGGGTGGGAGAGGATGGGGAATGTGCCACTGACTGGCGGGACAGGGGGTGCTTGCAGGCGCGGCGCACGTCCGTCTCGTGTCTACACCGATGCAAATCAAGCTCAAAAATGGGTCGGGAATGGGTCGGCAGGCGGACGAAAAGTGGACGCGCATCCGTTTGGGTCCACGCGTCGGGCCGACTTTTCTGAGCAACTCCAACACGCCGACCCAAACGGATGTGTACTTTGTCCGCTTTTGACCCGTTTTGGGTCAGCCAAGTGGACGAGCGCGTCCGCTTTCTCATTTGGGTCGGCTGGTGCGTTCAACGGGAGTGAGACCCAAATTGCGTCTGTTCAACCGGTGGCCAAAAAAATAAAAAAGATAAACACGTGGCCACAAGCATACGTAAATAAAATCATAATTAAACATACGTGGCCGGCTCAACCGCTGGCCAAAGTCCACTTAAAACATAATAAAAACATTAATAAAAATGAGAAAAAAAGTTCGTGCCCACTCGCTTCCTTAGCCGTCCACCTTGCCCTTGCCCTTGCACTTGCCGTCTTCATCGCCCCCGCTGAGGTCGACGAAGGTGGGGGCCGTCTCAGCCCACGGGAATGCCACCTGATAGGCTTCCAAGGCAACCTCCTCCGGCGTCTGCTGCGGCGGCGGCATTGTGGCAAGCCGGGCGCGCTCCTCCTCTTCCTCCTCGAGGTGTAGCGATGCCTCCTCCTTTTCCCACCGCATGTGTTGCAGGCCATCCGCCTCCTCCTCCGCGAGCCAATGTTGCCGTCATTCCTCGAGGTGGGCCGCCTCCTCCTCTAGTGTGGCATTGTAGTAGACGGCCGGCGCACTCACCCACTCGCGGACCACGCCCACCCACTCATACTTCTCCTTTGAAAAAGTGGGTGGAGGCAGCGACCGCTTCCGAGAGGGCTCGATGGTGGGCGGCGGCGGCGGCGATGAAACCTCCGGAACAAACAGCGGGGTGTGGACGGAGTCCCCCATAGACGACAAGGCGATGGGGCGGTCCAGGATGTCCCACTAGGCCTCCTTCTCGATCCTGATATCCTCCCACGCGTGTTGCATGGCTAGCTCGAGGGCGGCTTGGTACGCCGCATCTTCGTCTTGCTCCTCCGGCGGAACCTCGGAAGGTGGAGGAGGGACGGCGTGGTCGACGTGGACTCCTCGTCGGCGCTCCTCCTCGTGTTCTAGCACGAACCAACGCTCCCTGTTGGGGGAGTCTGGCGCGTAGGCATGCATGGCCCGCTCCTCTGGCGTGAGGAGCTCCCGGCGCCGGCGAACCCCCTCTGCGTGCGCCTGCGCGGATCGGGGCATGATCGGAATGGGGATCTGTTGCGGATCCAAATGCCAACCATGGGGCAGGTTGACGTCTGGATACTGCAACGGCCGGCGGTACTGCCAGTGCCATCGCCCCTGGTGGACTGGTACGTACAGCCAGTCCCGCGCTGGTGGGAAGTCTCTCCTAGCAGGCGGCGGCGGTGGCGGCGAGCGCCCGCGGGAAGAGCTTGCGTCGGCGCTCCCCCTGCCCTTCCCATTGAAAACCCCCATGGCTGGCTGGCTAGGATTTTCTGATCGCCTGCGAGGGAGCAGGCGTGGCCAGATGTGGACGGAAGCGAGGAAGTGCATGAGGCGGGCCCCGCCGCCCGTTTGGATTAAAAGGACGATGCCCTACCGCTGCGAGGTGGGCCTGAAGTTGGTGGTCGCGTTTAATACGACCCGCGTCTGGCAGTTGCGCGGTCGACATGTGGACCCGAGGCGGACGCGATGAGGACACGGGGCGCGTTCGGTTCATGTCTGCGTGGACGCATTTCAGGCCCATTTTTGGACCGGGAATGGGTCCACGCGGACGCGAAGCGGATGTCTTTTGGGTTTGGTTTACCGTGTTGGGCCCCCGTTTTTGTTCGCGCCAACCCATACGGATGCAGGCGAACGATTTGGGTCGCTGCGTTGGAGTTTCTCTAAGACACCCGACCATACGATCGGCATACTCCGGTGGAAGCCCACACATCATGTGTGGATAAACATTAAAACTGGTCATATGTCCGGGTGCAACTACTTCGTGTCACACATTGAATCAACAATAATTATTTACCCTATCCGCATGGATGGCACGAAGCAAATTTCGTCCTGGTATTTTTTGATGGCAATTTTAGTTACGGTGGAATGCCAACTTTAGTTGTAAAGCATGACACTGGATGACAAGTTTCGGTTTTTTTAGGGTTTCAATTTTTTTTTCTCGGATGAAAATTTTAATTGTAAAGACATTAGGATGGTGTTACTTCGTGTCACACGTGTGGCACTTATCATTTGGGTTAACTATAATTGTCATGTCTAAATAACGGTAGCTAACACGTTTGATCAAATCATAATTGCCATGTATGGTCAACCATAGTTGCCATGTGCAATTAACTAGTTATCGCAATTGGTCAAACCATAGTTATCATGTATGATCAACGATAGCTGCCATGTACGGTCAACCATAGTTGCTATGTGTGATTAACTAGTTGCCACATATGCACAATTATAGTTGTCATATGTCACCGTGCGAGTGTCGTGTGGGCGAACAACAGTTCACCAACATAGCGACGAGAGCAGCCGTACGCTAATCGATTGGATGGTGCCCGTGTGGGCGACGAGCAGTTCACTCACACGACGATGGGTGCTTACGTGGCTTTGTACCTAGACGACAATTGTTGTAAGATTCGTGCAAATCAAAACAAATGGGGATGACTACGTTTGGGCAAAGTTGATAAATCTCACACGTGTGAGCATTATCATTTAGGAAAATCAAAGCCTGCAAATTATCCATCAGGCCAGGCAAAAGATGGGATTTGAAATCCAAATGATTTGTTTGATTGATTGGGCTGCATCTGATGCTCACAAAAGCGCAGAATTTTTGTTTTTGAAAACAAAGTACAAACACATATGCTCATATATACGCGCATACATTCATGTCTATGAACACATATACAAACCCTATCCTTATGAGTACCTTCAAAATACCTAGACGGGATATCATTTTAAGATTGACAAAGTCACCACATGCGTCTCGTAGTTGACGGGAACATCTCCTCCCACTGAATGCACACTGCCGAAAATCATGAAATAAATCCAGAAATAATGCGGGCACCAGGATTTAAATCCTGATGGGTCGAGGATACCACTGTCATCCTAACCATCCAACAACGTGTTGGTTCGTGCAAAGCACGGAACTTAAAGCAGCCATGAGCCTGCATGCGAGGGAACGATCCAATCAGTCGTTGTTTGCGAGCCAGGCCCACTCAAGCCATGCGTAGCCAACGCGTGCATGCATTGTGAAGCGGGAGACAACAAGATGTCTTATAACTTCTCACGCTCTCTCCGGTCATCTTCGATGACAGTTCACACACACTTGCTCTCTCTCCTTAACGCACAACACATTTGGTGTCTTCGATGGTAGAGTCACGGGGCGTCCCCCCCCCAACCCCCAACATCGTTGGTAACAACCCCATTCAGGACATGTGGATCGCCAACCTCGGTCCTTCCGGCATGGACCTCATGGCGGTTCTTTGGGTCGGCCCAAAAGGGCGGCCAGGGCGGGGCAGGGGTGGAGAGCACGATGCGCGGTGACTTGTTTCCCACGGTGCACCATGCTCAGAAGCAAAATATATGCCACCTTCAAAAATAATATTCGGGAAATAATAAAATGTTCGTGATTTCAAAAAAAATTGCATAATAAAAAATTCAAGGTTTTGATGAAATATCGACAAATTAGAAAACATTTTGCAGATTTAAAAACTATTCATGAAAGATTTCAATAATGATCACGAATTTCAAAAATTATTTTCAAAAGTTTCAAAAAACTTCATTGATTCAAAAATGTTGGATGATTCAAAAAATATTCATGTATTTTAAAAACTGTTCTTTGAAACATAAAAATGTTAATGAATCTTAATTTCTTCACCAAATTTTAAAAATTGCTCACTGATGCAAGAAATGTTCATCATTCCCCAAAACTATTGAAAATTTAAAAAATTCACAATTTCAAAAAATGTTCAAGTTTTGTAAAAAAATCATGACTGAAAATAGGGTAGTCTTGTATTAAAACATATTCATTATTTAATAAAATGTTTGCGATTTAAAAATTATACATGATTTCCAAAATTTCCACGAAATTCGATGATATTTTAAAAAAGGAAATAAAAAAATAAAAGTAAGAATATTCAAAATGAAACTAAAAATAAAAAATTCGCATGAAAAATCCAAAAATTAGGGAAATGAAATAATAAGAAAAAGAAAGAAAATATAAAAATAAAGTAAAAATACAAAAAATAAAGAAATTGTCAGGAAAGGTTCTAGAACACTCCTAAAACCGGAAAGGATGTTGATGAACCAAGTGTACTTGATGAAGATCTGATCCGTACACACTAGGTTACTACGTGGCGAACTACGCGCGAAGTAGGACCTGCCCCTCGCTTATAACCATCGCAGTTTTGTTCTCCCTTGAACTTTTCTAGTGTGCTGTATTTTTTTTTCTGGTTTTCATTCTTTTTTGTTTTATTATTTCATTTTTTTCCTTCAGGGGTTTCTTTGTTTTTTTTGTTTCTCTTTTGTTTTCTCACCGCGTTTCTTCTTTTTACTCTTGGCTATTACTGGGCCTTTTTTCTTCTTTTTTTCACCGTTTTCTCTTGGTTTTCTATTGTTCCTTTTTACCTTCTATTGTTTTTTCCTTTTCATTTCTATTTTATTTATTTTACTTCAGTTATATTTGTTCTTTATTATTTTTCATACATATTCTTTGTTATTATTTCTTTTACTATTTTACCATTTTCATTGTTTTGCATTGGTCTCCATTCCATTTTTTTCAAAAATAAAGTTAGAAATGTCTAAATTTACACATTGACAATTTTAGTATGTGCCAAAAATACACCTTTTAATTTTACAAATACATGATAAACATGTTTCTAAAATATTATTTTTGATTTCTATTATTTTTGTACATAGTGTACTTTTTTAGTATACATCTCAAGCATTTTTCCGGTACAGGTTTAACAGTTTCCATATACATGGATAACATTTTTTTGTAATACTCCCTCCGTCTCAAAATAAGTGTCTTTAGCTTAGTACAACTTTAAACTAGAGGTAGTACAAATTTAAGACAGTTATTTTGGGACGAAGGGAGTAGATATTTTGATGTTTAGTTGTTTTTATACGCATCATGCATTTTTATAATATATACAAACCATTTTTTTATACACGTCGAACATTTTTTTAATAAATGATGCACATTTTTCATATCATGATTAACATTTTTTTCTAAACATATGTGCTGATATATATTGTTTTCCTACACATTTTACATTATTAGTATACATCTAAAACACTATTTATACAAAATTGAAAATTTTCATAGATATGATTAACATTCTTCACAAATATGTGTTCTAATAGTTACATTTTTTTATACATGTGAAACATTTTTATACACGTTTAACATTTTTGTGTGTGTGTTTGAACTTTGCTTTTGATCTACACAAACATTTCTTTTGTACATCTTGTATAATTTTACTTTCAAATTCTGTGTACATGTTTTTGAAACGTGTGACCATTTTTTATATGTTACATCATATTCTTATTTTGGTAAGTTAGGCTAACAAAACTTTACACAGCGTAAATAATTTTCATTTCTTGATTTTATTTAAATGAAGTAAATTAAGTTTTGGATATAAGTATTTAAAATATATTCTAAAATAAAAAAATAAAAAAATAAAAAAATGAAAGAATAAAGAAACGTTAAAAAAGAACTAACATGTAAGTTGGGCGGGACATTATTTGGGGCTGGGAATATTGGGCCGGCCCGCTGGTGCATCCTTGACGTCTCGTTGTAAGCGAGACATAGTCGGGCCGTCCTCAAGCAAATGCACAAGCAAGCTTCCTGGGAAGATGGCACATCTCGAACGTCAGTTTTCTTTAGCAAGCACTTGTGAGCTCTCTTTTTTTGTACAAGGGTGAAAGAGCCTCTTGCAACCTTCTTTTCAAGCGTTTTCAAAAAAAAAAAAATCTTTTCAAGCGTCCAAGCTCTTCCTTTGAAGTCAAGGTCCACCAGTCCGCAAACGTCAAGGGCGCCTCGACCCCTATGAAAATGAGAATGAAACCTAAGATACATCACACCATCCATTTAAGCAGTAATAAGGTCAACACATAAATCTACTACATATAGAACTTCATCAAAATATGCATGCACGACGCGATGTGGCGCCACGCGCAACATTGCTAGTGCAATCTAAAGTGGTCCATGGTCCCAGGATTTAGGTATGGGGGGCCAAGTCAAGTAGACAAAAATATACCCAAGAAATAATCATATAGAACAAGGTTCTGCTTCGGCCACTTAAAAACATCATTGTATTTGTATTAGTTTAAATTATGGGCAGCATTTTTCTATTCATAGCTTCTGAATTGCAATCTCGAATTAGCATACTATATAATTTTGACATCAAAAAAATTGCATCGAACATAGGAACTAGTAGAAAATAATTGGCATCATGATCGTGATAATTTCTATGACATGTACAGAATATCAAGTCTTCGTAGAATCATAGTGTCACAAATCATACAACCAAAACAATAAAAAAATTGATGTATCAATTGATTCAATTCAACACTGATACAAGACGACTATTGAGAGAGATAGTAGATAGTGTGATCTGTTAAACCTTGCTTGTTTTGTTGGTTGGAGCCGGAAGAATTGACGGGTGCAGCTGGTTGCATCGCGCCGTCGCTGAATATACGTGAATCAGATCGAGAGCCGTAGCGGTGGGCGGGAAGAGAAAGGCGAGCCGGCGGCAAGGGCGTGGAAACTGGAACGGAGACGACTAATTTTCTGCAACTAATCACGCCTAGTACGGAGGTAAGTATGTTTAATCCCCCAGACTATTAGATTTGGGACAGATCCCCCTAACCTTCTTTTTGGTGTAATTAACCCCCTAACCTATTTGAACCGGGTGCTTATTCCCTCTGATACTGGTTTTTTCACTCGGTAACGTTGACGTGGCACGGTTCGCCAACTCCGTTAGATCACGTCGGATTGTGGCGTGGAGAGTAGTTACGAGAAAGTCAAATCGTGCGTATCCCGAGATTTATGTGTATCATCTGACTTGATCCGTTTATTTGTTGTGATACGACCTCGGCTCTGTGGCGTTGATAGATGGCTATGGCATGGCGGCGGCGGTGATCGGACGAGTGTCAGGAAAATTGCTCGCCACACCGAGGTCAGTTCCCTCATCGCATCGCAACCGGCCGCTTGCGACAGTGATGATCGTGTTGTACTCCTACTAATTTGTACACGGTGATGCCCAACACCTGAGATAATCTCATCCTGTAAAAGCCGAAACACATCCTCATATACTAGTTATTTGAGATCTGTACTCTCCCGTGCATGCGCATGTACAGCTTATGCTGGTGGATGGCTACTGTACTTCGAGATTGTAAGTTATAGCTAGATTCAGTTATCTTTTGTGTTCATTTTTTTTGCTGATCGTCTGTTACTTCAGGCCTTCAGAGTGGCACGAGGATAACAGGATGCAATACTTTGAGGCAGATATAGTACTTAAATAAAATACTAAGATTTAGTAGTCTGTATCGGATTTCGTACATAGAATAAAATACCAATATTTAGTCATTTATTTATTGCTGCATGATATGTGTTGATGCAGGATACCGTTTTCTTGGTCGATTATCACAATGGATCCGGCTGAGATGCTTGCGGTGAAATTTCATTACCTCGGTGAATTTGTTAACGAGGGCCGGAATTTGCAGTATGTGGGGGGAAGGACGGCCATGCCACATGTTGATCGTGACAAGATTAGTTTGCCAGAGATCAAGGGGCACTTAGCTGATCATGTGTCAGTGAAGGAAAATTGAAGGTTACATTGGCTTTATGCAGGACTACCACTGTATGCAGGTTTAGGCCTTTTGGTAAATGATGTTTCATGTATGAGGATGTCAACATACATAAAAGATGGTATGGTTGTGGACATATATGTTGAAAATGCTATGGCAGAGGCCCCTGATAAAAGTGATCATGTTGCTGCTTGTCATGAGGAGGTTGTTGTGTTGGCAAGCCAATATTCTCAAGCGCCAAAGAAGTTGACTCCCAAAAGAAAACCGAAAGTGGCAGATCCAGTGCCTACGAAGAAAAACAAGATAGAAAATCCATTGGTGCTTCAAAGCATCAAAATAATGAATGGCAGAGGGAAGCAAATTGCGAGAGAATGTGTTCCAGAATTTGTACCTCTTGAGGTGACCAAAGTTAAACTACACAGTGGACACGAGGGCAGACAACAACAAGATAGAAGGACTGAACCTAATGAGCAAGATAGTGACAGTTTAGATGATGAGTACCAGCCAAATGAAGAAGACAGTGAAGTAGAAAAATCTGAAGCTGAAGAAATGAGGAAATATGCAGACCAATTCAAGAGGGAGATGAAGGCAAAGAAACTCGGGGTCGTAGCTGAAAAAGAGGCCGACTTTGTGATCCCAGAAGAAGCAAACATATTAGATGATGATGGAAACACTTCAGAGGAAGATGGTATGATGAGGTGAGTGATGGTGAAGGTGGCACATCGTTTGTGAAGAGGAAGAGTATATGGCCAAGGTTTAACAGCAGTTTAGAGGAGCCTAAATTCTCTCTAGGGATGACATTAGTAGCAGAAGTGATTTCAAAGATGCTTGCAAGAGATATGGACTTGTCTCATTTCGGCATATTGCCTTTGATAAAGACGAAGCAACAAAAATAAGGGCAAAATGCACATGGCCAACCTGCAAATGGAGTTGCTATGCATCAAAGTCCAGTAGAAGTAGTTGGTTTCAAATTGTGACGCTGAATGACGAGCACCATTGTGTGCCTAGGAGAAACAATAAGTTGGTCACTTCTAGAGTGATAGCTCAGAAGTATGGTAATCTAATGAAGGCTAACCCATGCTGGCAGATAAGTAGCATCAAGCAAACAGTCCTTGAAGAAATGATGGCGGATGTGTCTGAAGCAAAGTGTAAGAGGGCTAGGAAGCTTGTGTTTCAGCAATTGTTTGACAAAACGTTGGGAGAGTACTCTAAAGTATTTGATTACCAAAAGGAGTTGTTGAGAAGCAATCCCGGGAGCACAGTTGCAGTCAAGCTTGATCCAGATCCAGAGATACCAGATGACAGGCATGTGCTCCAGAGGTTCTATGTGTGTTTTGATGCATGTAAGAGAGGATTTGCTACAGGGTGTAGGAAGGTGATTGGTTTAGATGGTTGTTTCTTCAAAGGAGCATACAAAGGAGAGCTAATATGTGCAATAGGGAAAGATGCAAACAATGGAATGTACCCAGTGGCATGGGCCGTGGTAGAGAAAGAGTGTAACAGCTCCTGGTTTTGGTTTCTTGGACTTCTAATTAGAGATCTAAACATCAATGACCAAGGAGAAGGAGGTCTGTTCATTTCAGACCAGCAAAAGGTATGAGTTCAACGTCATCAATTTTGTTCCCTAAAAAAAGTCGATGCACTAATTTCGTTTACTTTGCAGGGCTTGATCAATGTCGTTTCTGACTTATGCTCAATGCTGAGCATAGAAATTGTGCGAGGCATATGTATGCCAATTGGAAGAAGAGGCACACCGATCATGATTGGAAGAAGATGTGGTGGAGGTGTGCTAAAGCTCCATGCAAAACACTCTTTAACTACCACAGAGTCAAGTTGGCACAAAAAACAGTGGAAGGTGCTCAAGATATGATGAGGACAAGCCCAACACACTAGAGTAGAGCTTTCTTCAAACTTGGTTCCAATTGTGATTCTATGGACAACAACACTTGTGAGTCCTTTAACAATGCTATTATATCCAGTAGGTATCTTCCTATCATATCCATGCTCGAGTCTATTAGATGCAAGATAATGGTCAGAATACAAGAAAACAGATCTAAGGCAAAAAAATGGGTTGGCGCCATATGTCCAAACATTTTTAAGAAACTGAAAATGAACATAAGGTTGTCTTCACTATGTCAAGTTATGTGGAATGGTAGAGAGGGTTATGAGGTGAAAGAGCATGAGAGAATTGGCAACATGAGATTTACTGTCAATCTGGAGGCAAGAACATGCTCTTGTAGATATTGGCAATTGTCGGGCATGCCTTGCTGCCATGCCATATCTGCCATCTACTGTGCTGGACAAGAGGTGGAAAACTTCATTGCCGATTGCTACTCTATAATTCACTATAAAAAGACATATGAGTGTTGTCTAGAGCCTGTTGAGGGGGAAGAGAGTTGGGAGCCAGCAAATCATCCTAGGCCTGAAGCTCCTGCTTACATCAAGCCATTGGGTAGGCCTGCGACAGAGAGAAGGAGGGAAGAAGGAGAGGCTCCCAAGGCTCCTAAGGGAAACAGGCTGACCAAGAAGGGGATTATTATGAAATGTGGATGTTGTGGCAGCACAAAACACAACAAGAGGACTTGTAAAAATAATCCCAACTCATGAAAATATATGCAAGTGCAATATGCTAAGCAAGCTTCCAAACAAAGTGCAGCAGCTGCAGCCACATCCAAGGTGACAATTCAATTTAGTTCATTTAGCTTATAATAGTTCACATTTAGTTCAGCTTTTTCATCAACATATACATTTTTGTCGTATTTTGCGGAACAGGTGGTACAATTAAAAGGGCAAGGGAAGAACACCAACAGTCAGCCATCAACGTCTCAAAGTTTGCAACAAAGCATTGTAAGGCAACCGTATGTGCCATCTCACTGTGTCATAAGAATTGGAGGAGCAAAGGAGAAGACTCCAAAGGAGAAGCAGGTTGCAAAGAAATGAATTGATGATAAGTTTATTTTGCTACAAGCTGGGCATGTCAGCTATACGTTTATTTTCATGTGTATGAACGGTTGGAAGTTGTTCACATACTAGAATTACTATCTGAATTTTGGCTGAACTGAAGTTGGACAAAATATTATCTCTACAAATGATATGTTTGTTATCGTTGCAAACTTGAAGTACGTAATATGTATGCATATATAAGTGATGTTAAGGTGCTTAGTACCTCGTCTATATATTTTATGTTCTTGAATGCACCATCATGTTGTTATCATGTACGATATCAGCCATATATTTTGTGATAATTGAATGCAACTTTTCTGTATTTCTACTTTTTGTTGTTGTAAACATGGCTGCTGATAAGCTCTGCTCTCTGAGATTTTTAAAGGTAAAATCTATGGCTCGTAATTGCCCTACTGTCTGTCCCTGTACATCTTCATCTTCCATCCACTCCTTCATTCCCTTGGCATGCACCAGATAGGATGGCACCAACTTGCTGCCGCCGGAGCACTCGAAGCATGGAAGGAACACCATGCTACAACCTAAAGCACCAGTCAGAACACCACGCCCTCCCGGCCGCGCGTGGACAGGTCTTTCAGCAGCTTGCGCATCCTCGTCCAGCTGCTGCAGCTCCTCCGCGGACAATCGTCGTGCCAACCATAGGAGAGACCAAGGAAGGCGTTGAGCTCGTCCCGAAATCTACCATCCATGGAGATGCCCCATACCTGAAAGGCGACGACGTGAAAATGCAGGGCGGCAAGCACATCGATGCCAGAGTCGTGCTCTGCGATGCACATTAGGGAATTGGGGAAACAAGATTAATACACGGGTGAGTAGGCAACGAGGACTAATCCAACGTGGCCTATCAAAAACGGCGAACTGTGCCAGATCAGCGGAAGCAAATGAAAAACCAGGGTTAGAGGGAATAAGCATCCGGTTCAATTAGTTTAGGGGGTTAAGTATACCAAAAAGAAGATTAGGGGGGAATTTGTCCCAAATGTGAAAGGTCAGGGGATTAAACATACTTACCTCCTTAGTACGCTACTAGTTACGGTGGATAAAGCGGGCTAGAGCCAATGTCCAATCGGCCGCTGCAGTGAGCTTTTTCACATGGGCCTTTTCTCCTTTCCCATATTGACGTTCAGTGAGATATAACCTGATATGGGGCCGAATACCGAAATCACTAATTAGCGATTACACCTTTCAACGATTATTTTCATCTTTTCGGGTTGCGACAAGCGGCACACTTCTTTTTTTCGTAGATCCATATTTTTAAAACGTTTTATCTCCTAAACCGTGCGTCCAAATCTCGAACCGTTTTCATCGTCGGTTTTCTCACGTCGAGATCTTCAAAATGATCCCACATTGATAGGTTTTGATGAATTTTTTTTTCACGAAAAAACGTGCCTCATGCGATAGGAAAAAAAACAAAAAACACGTTTTTTCCTTTCAGAGAGGCACGGTTGTGAAGGCAAAACCGTGCCTCTCATGAAAAAAGAGTAGAAAACACATTTTTTTTCCTTTCGGGAGAGGCACGGCCGTGCCTCTCGCGATACCAAACCATGCCTCTCGCGGAAGCAAAACCGTGTCTCTCGCGAAAAAAAAGAACAGAAAACGCGTTTTCCCGCTTTTTGAGAGGCATGGTCGTGCCTCTCACGAAGGCAAAACCGTGCCAGAAGCAAAACCGTGCCTCTCGCAAAAAAAACAGAAAACACATTTTTTTCTCTTTCCGAGAGGCACGGCCGTGCCTCTCGCGAAGGCAAAACCGTGCCTTTCGCGGAAGCAAAACCTTACCTCTCGTAGGAAAACAGAAAATATGCCTTTTTTCCTTTTCAAGAGGCACAGCCGTGCCTCTCGCGAAGGCAAAACCGTGTCTCTCGCGGAAGCAAAACCATGCCTCTCGTAAAAAAACAGAAAACATGTTTTTTCGCGTAAAAAAAACTAAAAACGCGTTTTTTCACGCAAAAAATAAATTTTGATTTTTTCCCGTCCAAAAGCTATAAAAGACCGGTGAAAAACCGGAACACAAAAAAAACCCCAAAACACTCTAAAATAGCGAAAACATGTGCGAAAAAATAAAAACAAAAACTAAATTCGAAAGAAACGTTCAGAGCGCGACACGTAGCGACGAGTGGAAACGCGTCAAATGGCGATGCGTGAGAACGATCGTTGAAACGCTTGTGTGGGAGTGCTCGCTGAGTAGTTGCTCCCGCCAAATACCTGTGCATGTATGTTTGTATAGCTAGTTGTATCCTAGTTGCACGAGGTTCGCTCGATCGTTGGGAGGGGCCCGGCCCCTGCTCGCCCCCGGTTTCCGCCACTGGCTATAGTAATGTGTAAAGCTATGCTCAGACTAGCGATACTTATTTCTAAAGAGAGAGACGGGTCTCAGGAGGCCCTGCAATTTATTTAGAAGAAATAGCCAGCCAACTAGCAACAAGACCCCAAGTCAGGGACGTCTCCTATGCTAACCGCCTCCTCTCCAGTTAGGCCTTCTTTGCCTCCTGCCTGCACTGTCGTCGATTCGCCACGTCTCCGATAGCCTTAGGATCAGCGGCGGAGGCAGGAAAAATCAATTAGAAGGACCAAAGGTGTGTTAGTATCGATAGGAGGGGCCAAGTATTAGTAATCTTCATAAAACTTTTTGAAATCTGATGCAAAATACAAGTATTATAAACTTGTCATGGGGAGCCATGGCTCCTGCAGCCTCCTAGCTCCGCCACTGCTTAGGACCATGGGGCATGGTGGATCCTGTCCTTGTCGGTGGAAGGGCTTCATATTTACCTGTGTCTTCGAGATTTGTTAGGATTTCTATCCTGTTTAAGAAGACTAGAGGCGGTGACTTTCTAAAGATGGAATAAGGTTTTTTTCTAGTCATCGTTTCGATGGTGCGTCTAGGATCATTGGTGGACGTGTGGAGGCGTGTCCCCGACGGATCTGTTCTTGGCGGATTTGTTCGGATCTGTTCGTCGTTCGTCTACGTTCGTGTGTTTTCAAGTTGGATCCTTCCGATTTACGCTACTATTCATCGACGGCGGTTGTTGTTCTGATGCGTTGGACCTATGGGGCCTTAGCACGACGACTTTCCGACTGTCTACTGCAACAAGTTTTGCCCGACTCCGATGAGGAAGGGGCAATGACAACGATGTGTCTTCAGCTCGCTTCAATGCTTGTAGTCGTCGCTAGGTGATCTACGGATCTAAATGTAATTTTCATTATTTCTGTTATTTGTTGTACTCCCATGATTGAAGATGATTATATTGGATGCTTTCTCACAAAAAATAACTAGCAACAAGACCAAAAATAAATAGAAATTTGCAAACAGGTCCCTGACTTTTGCAGAAAGGATCCCAACATGTTGATGGAAATCGCAACCGGATTCCTAGAATCTCCGGCACGAACACAACGAGATTGCGTCTGGATCTTTTGGGCAACTGCTGGCTCGCAGTTGCAGTCACGCGTTGCTCATCTGATGCCGACCTACATCAAATCCGTACGTATCATGTATGCATCAGGCAGTAGCACGAGGAACATAAATCAGTTCACCTGAAGGACGCACAACCGAGGTGCTTGCTTCATGTTAAAACTGATTTTAGGCATGCGATCTTCATGCTTGGTCATTTGTATAACGAAAACGTGAATGACTCATTTTCGGGGCCCTATAAATTAAGTCGTTGTCCAGCCTCAGTCCAGATATAAGCTTCCTCTCTATGTAGTTAAATAGATTATTTTTTGCGGGAAATAGTCAAATAGAAAATGAGTACTTTACTTTTATGTGTTTCATCTATGTGTTAGGATATTAGAGGAGAACTGATATGTTACACTCGGCCGGCCACTTGTACATCTTACCCTATGACTACTCCGTTGAGTTAATGTTGTCAGGGGTGTTTCTCGATCAGCAGTGAAGCCGACCAGCAAGTCGAGAAAGAGGTGGCTCATGGCATCAACGCTAAGGGAACCGTCTTCGCTGAAGAATGCACAACTAACATAGATCTAACCATGACACTATCTAACTTAGGCCGAACATCAGTACACGACGGAGCCGACCAAGCCTGCCACGAAGAGCAGCCTTGGGGGCCAAGCCTCTCCCACCAACATCCATCGCCGCCTTGCGAGAAGAGCGCCCTCACCGTCACCGGCCGCCACACGGGCTTAGCCCGATGGCATCCTCCTCCGATGATGACAAGAGGGGGAGGGACGTGGAGAGTGTCGGCTACTGCCAAGTGGTGCGGCGGGTGGCTTCCACCCGTGTCGCGAGAGAGGCGGCATGGGGGACGGGTGAAACAAACAAATATCGAAATATTTGAATATGACGGTTTATATTGAACGGACTTTAGGCATGTAATCTCCATGCACGGTCATTTGCACAATGACAACGTGAATAGTTCATTTGTTGGGTCCTATAAATAGAGCTGGTGTCCAGCCTCGGTCCGGAGATAAGGTTGGTCCATGTAGTCATATAGGAAATGGCATGTTTTATATGTGGTATCTATGGGTATTAGAAGACAGCTGATATGTAACACCAAATCCACTTGTACCACTTTGAGCATATTACTACTCCATCTGGTTACAGTTGTGATGTGTTTCTCCGTCACCGCTAAGGCCAGCAAACGAGCAAACAATCATATACCTCGCGGTGTCTGCATTGAAATCATTATTGCCAGTGATGTATGATGCGAGACAGGTTACCGTTGTGATGGCATGGGTGTGTCTCCGTCACCGCTAAGGGCAGCGAACGAACCAATAGTTGCAAGGGCTGAGAGCATCACCCCATTGGTTCATTATTCTCTTTTCTAGTATCTGCTCTACAATGTTTACTATACTTCATAATTGCTTTGACACGATGGTAATTCAAAGATAAATAAATCCAACAACATTCTAATTTCCGTTTGCAAATGACATAGTTCAAATTAAAAATAAAAATTCAAACACGCCAATCATCAAACAACGTATGAAAACGATCGCAAATTCTAGCGCGTTGTTCATGGTATTATTGAATAACCTAATGCATAGTTATGACGCCACTATGATCATGCCTTGGAGCTGCCCTAACTGGCTAACCTTCTTGACCACAATTGCGAGATCTGATGCCGCTCATGCTAAGCAGATCTACTTCAAAGACTCGGTCCATGCATACGTGGTGGGCAGTAGTAGCATGAAGAGGGGGGGGGGGGGGTCGGTGTCAAAACCGACGGATCTCGGGTAGGGGGTCCTGAGCTGTGAGACTAGAATCGATGGTAACAGGAGACGAAGGGGACGATGTTTACCTAGGTTCGGGACCTCCTATGGAGGTAATACCCTACGTCCTGCTTGATTGTATTGATGATATGTATGTTACAGAGTTGATCTACCTCGAGATCGAATAGCTAAACCCTAGATGAGTTGTCCTCTGTCCACAACCTAAAACCCTCCGTATTATATAGACGGCGAGGGTACCTAGGGTTTACACATGGTCGGTTACACGTCGAAGGGATAAACATGCCTATTCACTACTCCAAACGTGGAGGACATACCATGATTCCTGAAGCTTCCTTCCTGGAGACAAGGCCTTCGATCGATCCAATGCTCGGCAAGCAGCCCATACAATCCGGCCCATAAGAAACAGGTCGGCCTCCCGAGGACCCCTTAAACCAGGACTCCCTCAGTAGCCCCTGAACTTGCCTCCAACGCCAAGGGTCTTCGCTTCATCTGCTTCGTATAATCAGAGTCTTTGGCTTGCGAGGCGAGTTCTTCTCCCCAATCAGTGACCGATCAGGTTTAGTTCAGCCTCCAATGGCATGTAGCTTTTCTCTATTTGTGAATCGTCCGAACACAATGAATAGCTTAGCTTCGAAGGCCAAGCGTCAAGGAGCAAACATAATTCCCTAACAACCTTTATAAAGAAAGGTCATGACCCAAAACGACCGTCGGACCAGTTGTAAAAACTCGAACCGTGGTTCGAGGCCGTTCTCATTAGCACGATCCATCAATGCACAGATCTTGCTCCGTTTCTCACGGGATATGTTTAATCACGCACGCATAACGGCACACACATCTTGGTAAGCGGAGTGATACGCGGTGCAACAGAGGGAGGTTAACTAGCGACCCTCCGCATAAGAAGGGAAAAAACCCCAAGGCACAATCACGGCTTCCATTCGCATCCTCTGCTTCCCCAATCTCTTGAGCTTCCAAAGCCCGGATCTAGTTTTTCCACTCCTTCCTCCTCCAAGCTCGATCATGGTTGGCTCCAATGGCAAGTGGGAGGCTTCCACGGTCACCGACCAGGACATCCGGGACCTCAAGGACGCCGGCTACCTCCCCGCCAATATCTACCACCGTGCGCCAGAGAAGGGCCAGGTGGTCCCCACTCCCAAGCCGGGTGAGAGGGTGGTCTTCATCCCTCACTTCATCCGGGGACTAAGCTTCCCTCTCCACCCTTTCGTCAAGGGGCTCATGTTCTTCTATGGCCTCGACTTCCACGACCTCCCGCCGAACTCCTTCATGCACACATCGGCCTTCATCATCATCTGCGAGGCCTTCTTGCAAGTCAAGCCACACTTTGGACTATGGATCAAGATATTCAATATCAAGCCGAAGTGTGTCACAGGCGAACACACAGACTGCAGCGGGGCTATCATCAGCAAACTCCCCCGCGTCGGATGGCCGTCCGACACCTTCATCGACACCATCAAGATCTGGCAAAAAGAGTGGTTTTACATCACCGAGCCAAGGGGGGAAGGCCGAGCTGCTCCTGCCAAATTCGGATCCGGTCCTCCTAGCAGATTGACTTCGTGGCTCCGAAAGGGCCTCGACTGGGGGTCGAATAAGGAGGTGGACGACCTATAGAAGCGCATCGCCTCTATGACCAGAGGCGATATTGGGCTGGCCAACGTGGTCCAGATTATGCTTCGGCAACGCATCCTCCCCTGCCAACGCCGAGGCTCTCCCATGTGGACTTATCGGCTTACGATGAGCCTACTATTATTTAGCTCTTCCGAACTACTTGGGAGAAGCTGTGGAAGGCGCTATTCAAGGCGCATGAGAACTGGCCAGTCGAGGAGGAGGATCGGGGTCTACATGCTGATAAACCTCCTTCTGAGGTATAATATAATTTCGTTTGATCGACTTTGTTTTCCGAAAGAAAACCTAAGATCTTTCCGATCACCTCTGCAGAAATGGCCGAGCAAGGCCACGAGCATCAACTGCCTGACGCCTCAGCCCGAGGACGTCAGGTCTAGGCTGTTGTCGGAGATGCTCGTCGTGGCGCCTTACAAGGTGCCAGAGAAGAAGGAGAAGAAGAAGAATCCAGGCCGAGGAGGCCTGTGTATAAGGGACCAGCCGGACGTTGTGTCCGGGGAAAGCCATGCCTCCTCCAATCAGGAGGAAGAGCATGATGACGAGGGGGAAGGCGATTCCCCCTCACAACAAAGAGGGCGGCATCATCAGACGTAACAGAGGAGGTACCTCCTCCTTCCCCGAAGAAAGCACGTCGGACACAGGTAATTCTATCCAACGACAGTTCGAACTTGGATACCGAGTCCTACGACTTTGAGAAGGTTCCACAAAGGAACCTAAGGGTCAAGCCCCTAGCTCGAAGGTAAGAGTCCAAAGACTTCCTGAGCTGCTAATGCTAAGTTTTTGGATGTTAAAATTGTGTGAGCGCCCATTGATTTGCAGCCCACCACCCGTCCTCCCCATCGACCAAGTTTTGGACGGGGAGACCCCGCCCGCTGAGCTAGCGGAGAGTAGGATCGCGTCTCACCCCACCCCTCCGGGAGCCGCAAAAGATGCCGCGGAGGTATCATCCCAGCAGGCTCCTATGGAGCGAACACCTATGGTGGGGGAGACGACGTCATGTTCGAGGCTAACGCCTCGGCCATAGAAGACCGGGGGGAAGATCCCCTCCCGGATACCAAGGAGACCAGACGAGGGGAAGTCCAGCCCCCTCCAAGGCTGTCTCCGGAGCGCACAACGCCTCCGGAGGTACCGGTTCAATCCCCGGTTGGAGATCAGATTAACCGATCACCACTGGCGCCACCGACCAATGGGTGGCCGATGATGGGGGAAGCTCTATCAAACGCCTCCATCTCCGAGGAGCACCACACTCTTATGGGTGTGGTTCTACAAAGCATTCAGTCCGTTGACAGTGGACTGAAGGAGGCTTTCAAAGGTCTCTTGACGGGCTTCCAGGTGAGCCACGTGATATTTTGTGTGCGAAATATTAATTTTTTCTGCTATCGTTATATACATGGAAACCCTCGAGCCCTAGGTGAGTTTAGAAAAAACTCACCTGGGGGTCAATCATAGATCATTATCCGAATTATGTATAGGACGATGATGACCCACAGGTATAGGGGATCTATCATAGTCCTTTCGATAAGTAAGAGTGTCGAACCCAATGTGGAGTAGAAGGAAATGACAAGCGGTTTTCAGCAAGGTATTCTCTGCAAGCACTGAAGTTATCGGTAACAGATAGTTGTATGATAAGATAATTTGTAACGAGTAACAAGTAACAAGTGTAGCAAAGGTGCAGCAAGGTAGCCCAATCCTTTTTGTAGCAAAGAACAGGCCTGGACAAACTCTTATATAAAGCAAAGCGCTCTCGAGGACACATGGGAATTACTAGCGAGCTAGTTTTCATCATGCTCATTTGATTCACGTTCGTTACTTTGATAATTTGATATGTGGGTGGACCAGTGCTTGGGTGCTTCCCTTACTTGGACGAACCTCCCACTTATGATTAACCACTCTCACAAGCATCCACAACTATGAAAGAAGAATTAATATAAATCTAACCATAGCATGAAACATGTGGATCCAAATCAGCCCCTTGCGAAGCAACGCATAAACTAGGGCTTAAGCTTCTGTCACTCTAGCAACCCATCATCTACTTATTACTTCTCAATGCCTTCCCCTAGGCCCAAATAATGGTGAAGTGTTATGTAGTCAACGTTCACATAACACCACTAGAGGAGAGACAACATACATCTTATCAAAATATCGAACGAATACCAAATTCACATGATTACTTATAGCAAGACTTATCCCATGTCCTTATGAACAAACGTAACTACTCACAAAGCATGTTCATGTTCATAATTAGAGGAGTATTAATTATGATAGAGGATCTGAACATATGATCTTCCACCAAGTAAACCAACCAGCATCAACTACAAGGAGTAATCAACACTACTAGCAACCCACAGGTACCAATCTGAGGTTTGAGACAAAGATCGGATACAAGATATGAACTAGGGTTTGGAGAGGAGATGGTGCTGGTGAAGATGTTGATGGAGACTGACCCCCTCTCGATGAGAGGATCGTTGGTGATGACGATGGCTTCAATTTCCCCCTCCAGGAGGGAAGTTTCCCCGGCAGAATAGCTCCACCGGAGCTCTAGATTGGTTCTGCCCAAGTTCCACCTCGAGACGGCGGCGCTTCGTCCCAAAAGCTCTCTTATGATTTTCTTCCAGGTCAAAACCCTTCATATAGCAGAAGATGGGTGCCAGAGACCTGCCAGGGGGCCCACAAGCCACCTAGGCACGACTAGGGGGGGGGAGGGGTAGGCTACGCCTGGCAGGCTTGTGACCTCCTAGTGGGCCCCCTCTGGTATTTTTTTCGCCCAATATTTTTTATATATTCCAAAATAATTCTCCGTAACTTTTCAGGACTTTTGGAGTTGTTTAGAATATGTCTCTCAGATTTGCTCCTTTTCCAGTCTAGAATTCCAGCTGTTGGCATTCTCCCTCTTCATGTAAACCTTGTAAAATAGGAGAGAAAAGGCATAAGTATTGTACCATAACATGTAATAACAGCCCATAATGCAATAATATCGATATAAAAGCATGATGCAAAATGGACGTATCAACTCCCCCAAGCTTAGATCTCGCTTGTCCTCAAGCGAAAGTCGAGACCGATAAATATGTCCACAAGTTTAAAGATAGAGGTGTCGATAAAATGAAATATGGACATGAGGGCATCATGATCATCTTGAGAACAGTAATACTTATTGATATATAATTTCTTATACTAGAGTAACAATTCATTCATAGGATAAAGTATGAACCAAGAACTCTATTGACGACCAACAAACTATGCTCTCAGTCATTGAAGCAATTTACAATTTATCATAACATCGGAAAGAGTCAATATAAGAGCTTGTAAAGCAAATCCACATACTCAATCATCTTTTAGTCTTTCATAATTGCTAACACTCACGCGATACTCATGAGGTCGAAGCTTCAATTGAACACAGAGAAAGATAGGGGCTTATAGTTTCGCCTCCCAACTATTCACCTCAAGGGTGACGTCAACAATAATAACTCATGATCACCCACATACGAGTGGATATATGTGTTTAGATCATTCCCCAACACATAATGCTTGCCAAGCGAAAAAGGCAAAATATAGGAAGTGGTGAAGATCACCATGACTCTCGCATAAAGGTAAGTACTTAAGAAGTAAAAGTAACATATAGGCCCTTCGCAGAGGGAAGCAGAGGTTGTCATGCGCTTTTGTTTTTGGATGTGCAAACCTTAATGCAAAGGAACACCGCGTCGTATTGCCCTTTGTGATAGCAAACTTTATTATGCAGTCCATCGCTTTTATTTCTTTACCGTCACAAGTTCATACAACGCTTGTTTTCCCTTACAATAAAAGATCATACATATTTAGGAGCAATTCTTATTGCTTTTTGCGCCGATGACAAATTACTTGAAGGATCTTACTCAATCCATAGGTAGGTATGGTGGACTCTCATGGCAAAACTGGTTTGAGGGTGTTTGGATGCACAAGTAGTATCTCTACTTGGTGTGGAAGTTTTGGCTAGTATGAGGTGGAAGCAAGCACTACATCTTGGAGGATCTATAACCATATAACTTCTATTCGGAAATAAGCAAACATAACCCATTATGTTGTCTTCCTTGTCCAACATCAAATTCTTAACATATAATATTTTAATGAGTGCTCACAATCATAAAAGATGTCCAAGATAATATATTTATATGTGAACCTCTCTTTCTTTATTACTTCCTATTAATTGCACCATTGACCAATCGCTAGGTTTGCCAACTCCCAACAAATTTCAATCGACATACTTCTTATATGTGAAGTCATCACTCCCCATAAGATCATCATATATACTCTTTGCTTTTATTCTATTCTTCTTTTATTTCTTATTTGTTTTTCTCAAGATGATAGCAAGCAAGCAAATCCCTCACACCAAAACTACTTTTTATTATATAACTCTCGGACTCGCTTACACAAGAGGAGCATAAAGCAAAACTCAAAGCTAGATCATACTAAAACTTTATTCTACTATATCAAGATAAAACCAAAAGGATCGAACTAAGAAAAACAAGAAAAAGGAAAAGGTGTGATGGTGATACAATACCGGCGCACCTCCCACAAGCTTAGCACAAGCCAAGGGGAGTGCCCATACCCATGTGTTTAGATGTCCTTCTTTAGAGGTGATGGTGATGGAGTTGTTGATGGGGTTGGAAGCTTGTCCTCCGTCTTCCAAGGCATAGGCTCACCATCGTAAAAAGATGAATGAGTCTCCGGAATCCTCAAATCTGCAGCCAAACTCATTCTCTTAAATATGTATTCATACTCACAGTTTTGATTTTGCAGATCATAGATCGGGGCTTGGAGATGCTCGATTTTCTCCTAAAGCTTGAAGATGTGCTCCCCGATGTCCTTGGTGTACAGCTTGTGTTTATGGGTAAACTCCGAGATCATCATATGATTGGCTTTGGGTCCACGTTCCACCATCCCTTGGCACATGAAGACTTGCTGCTCCATTGCTTCGAGCCTCATTTCCACGCTTACGGTCTTCTTTGGCCCTTCAACATCACGGATGTGCAGCACTGATATGACTCCAACGTATCTATAATTTAGGAAGTATTCATGCCATGTTTACAACAATTCTATATGATTTTGGTATGATTTTATTAGAACTAACCCGAACTGACGCTGTTTTCAGCTGAACTGACATGCTGTCGTTTTTTGTGTAGAAATAAAAGTTCTCGGAATGGGCTGAAAATTTAGAAAGATTTTTTTGGACCAAAAGGTACCCCTGAAGCATTAGAGTTGGGCCAGAAGAGCCACGAGGAGGTCACAAGCCTGCCAGGCGTGGCCACCTCCCTAGCCGCGCCTGGGTGGCTTGTCACCGCCTCGTGGCCCCCCTTAATGTGAGACCGACGCCAAAAATTCCTATAAATACCCAAACCTCCGAAAAGAAACCTAGATCGAGAGTTCCACCATCGCAAGCCTCCAAGGCCATGAAAAACCAATCGAGAGCCTGTTTCGGCACCCTGCCGGAGGGGAAACCATCATCAGAGGCCATCTTCATCGTCTAGGCGCTCTCCATGATGAGGAGGGAGTAGTTCACCCTCGGGGTTGAGGGTATATACCAGTAGCTGTGTTTGATCTCTCTCTCTATCTCATATTCTTGAGATGGAACGATCTTGATGTACCTCAAGCTTTATTGATATAGATGAATCATATGGAGTTTCCCCCTCTCTATCTTCTTGTGATGAATTGAGTTTTCCCTTTGAAGTTTTCTTATCGAGTTGAGTCTTTAAGTATTTGAGAACACTTGATGTATGTCTTGCGATGGGATATCCGTGGTGACAATGGGATGTTCTATTGATCCACTTGATGTATGTTCCACGACCTTAGGAATCTATGCATAGGGGTTGGCACATGTTTTCGTCTTGAATCTCTGGTAGAAACTTTGGGGCACTCTTTGAAGTTCTTTGTGTTGGATTGAACATGATGAATATGAAATTGTGTGATGCATATCGTATAATCAAGCCCATGGGTACTCATGGTGACATCGGAGTATCTAGGTGACATTAGGGTTTTGGTTGATGTGTGTCTTAAGGTGTTATTTTAGTACGAACTCTAGGGCTGTTCGTGACACTTATAGGGATAGCTCATAATATTGACTGGAAAAGATAACTTTGAGGTGCTTTTGTACCCTACAATAATTTCTTCGTTAGTTCTCCACTATTTGTGACTTTGGAGTGAACTCTTTGTCGCACGAGAG
Source organism: Hordeum marinum (assembly GCA_022496015.1). NCBI lineage: Eukaryota > Viridiplantae > Streptophyta > Magnoliopsida > Poales > Poaceae > Hordeum > Hordeum marinum. Next base: position 451,267,401 of record CM039678.1, on the reverse strand, counting down.
GTATTTACATATGATTCAACTATGTTAGTATTGTTGAGAGAAATTGCAGTAGTGAAAGCATGAACCCTAGGCCTTGTTTTCAAGCATTGCAATATTGTTTGTGCTCACTTTTGTTACTTGTTGCCTTGCTGTTTTTATATTTTCAGATTACAAAAACCTATATCGACCATCCATATTACACTTGTATCACCATCTCTTCGCCGAACTAGTGCACCTATACAATTTACAATTGTATTGGGTGTGTTGGGGACACAAGAGACTCTTTGTTATTTGGTTGCAGGGTTGTTTGAGAGAGACCATCTTCATCCTACATCTCCCACGGATTGATAAACCTTAGGTCATCGACATGAGGGAAAATTTCTATTGTCCTACAAAACTCTGCGTGTAGAGGCCCAACACGAGTCTACAAGAAGAAGGTTGCGTAGTAGATATCGAGCTCTTTTCCGGCGCCGTTGCCGGTGAGGTGAGTGCTTGAAAGTATATCTTTAGATCTTGCAATAGAATCTTTTAGTTTCTTGTTTTTCACTAGTTTGGTTTTATAAAAGAAAACTACAAAAAAAACGGAATTGAGTTTCCCTCATATGCTTCATATTTTTAATGTGTTTCATGAAAGTGATGGAAAGGAAAATTGTGCTCAAGTGTTAGAAGTAGAAGTGATTAAAATGTTTGGCACTAAATCTTTGAATGATGATCATGATAGTGATATTGTTAGTATTAATTCTCTGAATATCCATGATGCCAATGATATGCAAAGCCACAAGCTTGGGGATGCTATGTTTGATGAAGATGATATGTTTAGTCCCCCAAGTTTTGATGAGAAAATTTATTATGATGAAAGCATGCATCCTATTTATGATGATTATTGTGATGACATGTATGATATAAATAATAATGATAACCATGAGACTTGTCATGATGATTTTAATTTTCAATTGGATTATGCTTCACATGATAGTTATTTTGTCGAGTTTACTCCCACTATTAGTCATGAGAATAAATTTTCTTGTGTGGAGAGTAGTAAAATTTCTATGCTTGTAGATCATGAAAATAATTCTTTATGTGCTGGTTATATTGTGTAATTCCTTCATGATGCTACTGAAAATCATTATGAGGGAGGAACATATGCTTTTAGGAATTGCAATAATATCAAGTTTCCTCTCTATGTGTTCAAGGTTTTGAAGTTATGATTGTTTTGCCTTCCTATGCTAGTTGATTCTTGCTCCCATAAATTTTTTGATCAAAAAATCCCTATGCATAGGAAGTGGGTTAGACTTAAATGTGCTTGTCATGAGATTCATGATGCTCTTTTGCATATTTCAATTATTATTCCTATATGAGCATCATTGAAATACCAGGCCTAGCTAAAAGGCATTAAAGAAAAGCGCTTGTTGGGAGACAACCCAACACTTTACCTTATATTTTATGTGTTCAAAAGATTAATCTACTTTAGTAATCATGTTTTATCTCTTTTATTTCAATAAAGTGCCAAGTAAAGCCTTTGGGATAGCGAGGATACTTGCTTGTTTGATTTTGTGCAAAACAGAAAGTTTTTGCGTCCAGTATATGAATTGTCTGATTTTACTGGAGCGTCAAAAAATTCTGAAATTTTTACACAAATTCCTATGAAAATTTTGTGATATGTCCTAATGTTTCAGAATTTTTAGAGTCATGGAAGTTTGGTGATCATTCATATCTTTACAGACTGTTCTGTTTTTGATAGATTCTGTTTTGCATACATAGTTTGCTTGTTTCAAGTGTTCCTATAGCTTATATTGAGTAATATAAATTGTGGTAATGATGGAATACATTAGGTATCATGTGGTAATAATTATGAATCTTGTCTTGACAGTACCTAAGTGAATGATCTATCTTTATTACACTAACCCTTCTCACAAAGTTCCGTTAAGTTTTGTGTGATTGATGTTTTCAAGTTTGGGGGGAGACACCAATATGAGGAGAATAAGGAGTGACAAGAACCTAAGATTGGGGATGTACAAGGCACCCCAAGGTAATATCCAAGGAATATTCAAGCGCCTAAGCTTGGGGATGCCCCGGAAGGCATCCCCTCTTTGGTCTTCAACACTATCGGTATATCTCACTTGGAGCTATATTTTTATTCGTCACATAATATGAGTTTTGCTTGGAGCATCATTTTTTTTGTTGTTATATTTTAGGTGTTATTTATAATCTTGTTTTTCAATAAAAAATTTCAAGAATTGCCTTAGGATGCTTGCATTGCTTGTTTTGATATGTGCTGGGTAAAAACAGAAACTTCTGCTGTAGTGTTTGAATTTTCATATTTTATTGAAATGTGTAAAGTTTCTAAAAATTTTACACAGTATTTTCAGATACATTTTATAGCATGTCCTAAAGTTTCATAATTGTTTGAGTTACATAAGTACACTGTTTTCATAAATTTCTAAAGACTGTTCTGTTTAGACAGATTGCTGTCATAGTTTTGTTATCTACTTATCCTATAGTTTCCATAGCCTATATTGGTAGATATAAATTGTGGAAATGATAGTATACAGTACCTAATGTTTGAAAATTATTGTGAAACATGTCTTGGCAGTACATGAAGTGTTGATTTGTTCTTATGTGTACGAACCTATCTCACGAGTTCTTTTTGAGTTTTATGTGGATGAAGTTTTTGAGAATAGGTGAAACCGGAATATGAGGGGATTGAACAAGATACAAAAGCTCAAGCTTGGGGATGACCAACGCACCCGCTGTAAATATTTCAAGAAGTCTGAAGCATCTAAGCTTGGGGATGCTACGCATCCCACCTCTCTTCGTCAACTATTGGTTAGCCTATGTTAGCCTAAATTTTTATTCGTTCACATGATGTGTGCTATTCTTGGAGCGATATTTTTGTTTTGCTTGTTCTTTAAATAAAATACTCAGATTTTAAAATCTTTATTGAGAGAGAGAGAGAGAGAGTCCTCACATAGCTACTTAATTGTTTGACTACTCATTGATCTTCACTTATATGTTTTGGAGTAATTTTGCCATTTACTCTCGTGCTTCACTTATATCCTATGAGTAAATGGTTGAATGAATTGAATATCATAAGTCTGAAATTATATATGTTTTATATGCTTATCCCATGGGGAGTAATTACTTGACATATAAGAAGTATAGGTGGTAAAATTTATTGAAAGTTAGCAAACACCGCATTGGTCACTTGAAAAATTTATGAAAGAATGTTGAAGGAAGAGAGATTTTACATATAAATATACTATCCTGGACATCTTCTATGATTGTGAATACCCATTAATTAATTTCAAACTTGAGAAAATTAGTTGAAGTTGGACAAGGAAGACAACGTAATGAGTTATGCTTGGGTATATTTGTATAGAAGTTACATTGTTATGGATCCTCCAACATGTGGTGCTTGCTTCCAGCTCATACTAGCCAAAAATTCCGCACCAAGTAGAAATACTACTTTTGCATCCAGACACACTTAAACCCAAAGTTGTTCCATATGAGTCCACCATACCTACCTATATGCCGTATTTACCTGCCATTCCAAATAAATTTTCATGTGCCAAACTCTAAACCTTCAAATAATATCCGGTTTTGTATGCTCGAATCGCTCGTATAGTGACTAGGGGCTGTCAGTATCTTCCATGCTAGGTGGCTTATTCTCACGATATGTGTTGATTCACTATCATTCATGAGAAAGTGGCTGGTATTCGGGATGCCCAGTTCCATGCTCAAAAATCAAATCAAAACATAATAAAACAAAACTCCCCCAGGATTGTTGTTTGTATGGACAGTACCCATGGATTTGGCTCGCCGTGGAGTGTGATTGATTGGTGGAGGGGGAGTAAAAACTTTACCATTCTGTTTGGGAACCGCCTATAATGTATCTAGCATGGAAGATATCGAGGTCTCTCGGTTGTTATGTTGGCAATGAAAGCATACCGCTCAAAATTATTATCCATCTCTGTTTTAAAAGCTCGAGCTCTGGCACCTCTACAAATTAATGCTTCCCTCTGTGAAGGGCCTATCTTTTACTTTATAGTACTTACCTTTATACTAGAGTCATGGTGATATTCACCACTCCCTATTTTTTGTCTTTTTGTCTTGGCAAGCATCATGTGATGGGAAAGATCCAAGCATATCTGGCCATTCAAATATATTTGATCATGAATTATTAATGTTGACAATTATCTATATGATAAATAAGCTAGGAGGCGAAACTTTAAGCCCCTATAACTTTCTCTCTGTTCGACGGACGCCATTTGCTCTAAAAATATGCTGTGAGTGTTAGCAATCATGGAAGACTATATGATAATTGAGTATGCGGAATTTGCTAAATCAAAGCTCTTACATAGACCCTTCCTGAAAATAAGATGAATTGCAATTGTTTTGTGATTGAAAGCATAGTTTGTTAGTTTTCAAGAAACTTTATGGTCTCTAATTTAACATTTGAATAGCTTGTTACTTGATTATGAGAAGTTTTATGAGATGAGCTATTGTTTATGATATATAATGATGCTAGAAAAAAGTGATTGGAACTATCATTGATCGAACTTGTGCACTTGCTAGCATTCACACTTCATAAATTATTTGTTTTATCATTTACCCACTCGAGGACGAGCAGGAATTAAGCTTGGAGATGCTGATACATCTCCAACATATCTATAATTTATGAAGTATTCATGCCATGTTTACAATAATTCTTTCTGATTTTGGTATGATTTTATTAGAACTAACCCGGAGTGATGTTGTTTTCAGCAGAACTACCATGGTGTCGTTTTTGTGCAAAAATAAAAGTTCTCGGAATGGGCTAAACATTTAGTATGATTTTTTTGGACCAAAAGAGACCCCTGAAGCATTGGAGTTGGGCCATAAGAGCCACGAGGAGGTCACAAGCCTGCCAGGGGCGGCCACCCACCCTGTCCGCGCTTGGGTGGCTTGTCACCGCCTCGTGCCCCCCTTGACGTGAGACTGACGCCAAAAATTCCTATAAATTCCTAAATCTCTGAAAAGAAACCTAGATCGTGAGTTCCGCCGCCGTAAGCCTCCAGAGCCACGAAAAACCAATCGGGAGCCCGTTCCGGCACCCTACCGGAGGGCGAAACCATCACCGAAGGCCATCTAGATCATCCCGACGCTCTCCATGACGAGGAGGGAGTAGTTCACCCTGGGGGCTGAGGGTATGTACCAGTAGCTATGTGTTTGATCTCTCTCTCTCTCGTGTTCTTGAGATGGCACGATCTTGATGTACCGTGAGCTTTATTGATATAGATGAATCATATGGAGTTTTCCACTCTCTCTCTTCTTGTGATGAATTGAGTTTTCCCTTTGAAGTTTTCTTATCGGATTGAGTCTTTAAGGATTTGAGAACACTTGATGTATGTATTGTGGTGGGATATCCGTGGTGACAATGGGATGTTCTATTGATCCACTTGATGTATGTTTTGGTGATCAACTTGTGGGTTCCGTGACCTTGGGAATCTATGCATAGGGGTTGGCACATGTTTTCATCTTGAATCTCTGGTAGAAACTTTGGGGCACTCTTTGAAGTTCTTTGTGTTGGATTGAACATGATGAATATGAAATTGTGTGATGCATATTGTATAATCAAGACCATGGGTACTCATGGTGACATCGGAGTATCTAGGTGACATTAGGTTTTTGTGTGTCTTAAGGTGTTATTTTAGTATGAACTCTAGGGATGTTCGTGAAACTTATAGGGATATCTCATAAGATTGATCGGAAAAATTAACTTTGAGGTGGTTTCGTACCCTACAATAATTTCTTCGTTAGTTCTCTCCTATTTGTGACTTTGGAGTGAACTCTTTGTCGCACGAGAGGTATTTACATATGATTCAACTATGATAGTATTGTTGAGAGAAATTGCACTAGTGAAACTATGAACCCTAGGCCTTGTTTTCAAGCATTGCAATACTGTTTGTGATCACTTTTGTTACTTGTTACCTTGCTGTTTTTATATTTTCAGATTCCAAAAACTTATATCTACATCCATATTACACATGTATCACCATCTCTTCACCGAACTAGTGCACCTATACAATTTACCATTGTATTGGGTGTGTTGGGGACACAAGAGACTCCTTATTATTTGGTTGCAAGGTTGTTTGAGAGAGACCATCTTCATCCTACACCTGCCATTGATTGATAAACCTTAGGTCATCCACTGGAGGGAAATTGCTACTATCCTACAAAACTCTGCGCTTGGAGACCCAACACGAGTCTACAAGAAGAAGGCCGTGTAGTAGACATTAAGCACCCCCTCGCATATCTCAATGGTTTGAGGGTGTCACAACACCTCCGCAAGATAGGGATTGATGACCTTCTCGAAGAACTTGTCCTTTGGAGCACTTGGGGACATCATTACAATCTAAATATGTCCGAGGAACAACAACAAAAGAGAACAGAGGACTTTTTTCGTGGTATGGTGGTCAAAACCTTCGGGAGATTATATAATGAATTTTTACGGGCCCTAAGGAGTGTACCACAAGAAAAAGGATTTCGGATGGCGCACGGTGTGGCCACAAGCCACAGGGGCGCAACCAGGGGGTAGGCCGTGACCCGCAGGCCTGTCACCTCCTCGTGCACTTCCCGAACTACTTTAATTTTTCCTAATTTATTAAATATTCCAAAACTGAGAAAAATTTCTATTGGGGAAGTTTTGGAGTTGATTTGCTTACCATACCACATACCCATTCCTTTTCGGAGTCTTAAACGTTCCGGTAGGTCTCCATAATGTACTCCTCGGGAGTTATGGTATTGATAATATCGGTTTCAACATTTATGGGAGTACCTGAGATATAATGTTTGATTCTTCGCCCATTTACCACCTTTGGATTTGTGCCTTCGACGTTGTTGATCTTGACCGCACCGGAACGATATACTTCCTGGACAATGTAAGGCCCTTCCCATTTAGAGAGAAGTTTTCCTCCAAAATATCTTAAACGAGAATTGTATAGTAAGACATGGTCACCTACATTGAATTCACGCTTTTGTATCCTTTTATCATGCCATCTCTTAACTTTTTATTTAAACAACTTGGCATTCTCATAGGCTTGGGTTCTCCATTCATCAAGTCAGCTAATGTCAAATAATATCTTCTCACCAGCAAGTTTGAAATCATAGTTGAGCTCTTTGATTGCCCAATAAGCTTTATGCTCTAGTTCTAGAGGTAAGTGACATGCTTTACCATAAACCATTTTATACGGAGACATACCCATAGTGTTCTTGTGAGCAGTTCTATAAGCCCATAATGCATTGTCAAATTTCTTAGACCAATTCTTCCTAGATCTATTAACCGTCTTTTGCAAGATCAATTTAATTTCTCTATTTCTTAATTCTACTTGACCACTTGACTGAGGATGATAAGGAGATGCGATTTTATGATTAACATCATACTTAGCAAGCAATTTATGGAAAGCACCATGAATAAAATCTGAACCACCATCAATCATTAAATATCCGGGGACTCCAAATCTAGGGAAAATAACTTCTTTAAGCATCTTAATAGAGGTGTTATGATCAACACTACTAGTTGGAATAGCTTCAACCCACTTAGTAACATAATCAACAACAACTAAAATATGAGTATACCCGTTGGACGTTGGAAAAGGTCCAATATAATCAAAACCCCAAACATCAAATGGTTCAATAACAAGAGAGTAATTCATAGGCATTTCCTAACGTGTACTAATATTGCCAATTCTTTGACATTCATCACATGACAAGACAAACTTACGAGCATCCTTGAAGAGAGTAGGATAATAAAAACCATATTGTAATACCTTATGTGCAGTTCTATCTCCAGCGTGGTGTCCTCGGTAGGCCTCGGAATGACACTTGCGTAGGAACTGTTCCTATTCATGCTCAGGTACACAACATCTAATAACACTATCTACTCCTTCTTTATAAAGGTGTGGGTCATCCCAGAAATAATGTCTTAAATCATAGAATAACTTTTTCTTTTGTTGGTATGTGAAACTAGGCAGTATAAATTTAGCGACAATGTAATTAGCATAATCAGCATACCAAGGAGCATTACGAGAAGTATTTATGACAGCTAATTGTTCATCAGGAAAGCTATCATCAATAGGTAGTGGGTCATCAAGGACATTCTCTAACCTAGACAAGTTATCTGCTACGGGGTTATCAGCACCCTTTCTATCAAGAATATGCAAATCAAATTCTTGTAGCAGAAGAACCCACCTGATAAGTCTAGGTTTATCATCTTTATTTTCCACAAGATATTTAATAGTAGCATGATCAGTGTGAACAATTACTTTAGAATCAACAATATAGGGTCTAAACTTATCACAAGCAAACACAACTGCTAAAAATTCCTTTTCAGTGGAAGCATAGTTTCTTTGAGCACTGTCTAGAGTTTTGCTAGCATAATGAATAGCATTTAATTTCTTATCAACTCTTTGTCGTAGAACAGCACCAATGGCATAATCACTAGCATCACACATGATTTCAAAGGGCAGGTTCCAATCAGGTGGTTGACCAACAGGTGCACAAATCAAGGCATTCTTAAGAATTCCAAAAGCTTATACAGAATCATCATCAAAAACGAAAGAAACATGTTTTTTCAAGAGATTAGTGAGCGGCCTAGAAATCTTATAGAAGTCTTTAATAAATCTCCTATAGAAACCAGCATGATCAAGGAAACTTCTTATACCTCTGATATCCGTATGACACGACATTTTCTCAATAGCATCAACATAATACCTCTGATTAGTTAGCTTTGTCAACTTCAATACCTCTTTCGGAAATTTTATGTCCCAAGACAATGCCTTCATTCACCATAAAGTGGCACTTCTCCCAATTCAAGACAAGATTAGTTTCTTCACATCTCTGCAAAACTAGATCAAGGTTGCTCAAACAATCATCAAAAGAAGTTCCGTAAATGGAAAAATCATCCATGAAAACCTCAACAACCCTTTTACAAAAATCAGAGAATATAGCAGTCATGCATCTTTGAAAGGTAGCAGGTGCATTGCATAAACCAAAAGGAATACGTCAATCAGCAAAGGTACCAAAAGGGCAGGTAAAGGTGGTCTTCTCTTGGTCCTCTTTTGACACATGTATTTGAGAGAAACCAGAATAACCATCTAGAAAGCAGAAATGTGTGTGTTTTGATCAATAAAAGGTAGAGGGTAATGATCTTTTCTAGTAGCTTTATTCAATTTCCTAAAGTCAATTACCATTCTATATCCTATGACAATTCTCTGTGGGATCAATTCATTTTTATCATTAGGAACTATGGTAATACCTCCTTTCTTAGGGACACAATGAACATGACAAACCCACCTACTATTAGCAATAGGGTAAATGATACATGCCTCCAGAAGCTTTAATATTTCATTTCTTACCACTTCCTTCATTTTAGGATTCAACTGTCGTTCGTGATCAACAACTGGTTTAGCACCAGGCTCCATTTTAATTTTGTAATGACATAGAGTGGGACTAATGCCCTGAAGATCATCAAGAGTATATACAATAGCAGCACGGTGCTTCCTTAGAGTTTTCAATAGTCTCTGTTCTTCATGCTCTGAAAGGTTAGCACTAATAATAACAGGTTATATCTTCTTTTCATCAAGATAAGCATATTTCAGAGTATCCCGTAATTGTTTAAGCTCAAACACGGGATCACCCTTGGGTGGAGGAGGATCCCCACGTATTTCAACAGGCAAGATGTATTTCAGAATAGGATGCTGATCAAATAAAATATTATCTATTTCATTCCTTTCATTCATATGCATATCATTTTCATGGTCTAGCAAATATTGCTCTAAAGGATCAGTAGGAGGCACATCAATAGAAGCAAGACCAATAATTTCATCCTTACTAGGCAATTCTTTATCATGGGGTTGTCTACGAAATTTAGAGAAATTGAACTCATGAGATGTATCCCCAAAACTTACGGTAACCATTTCCTACTCACAGTCTATCCTGGCATTAACGGTATTCAAGAAGGGTCTACCAAATATAATGGGACAAAAATCATCTTGGGGGGAGCCAAGAACAAGAAAATCAGTAGGATATTTTGTTTTCCCACACAAGACTTCAACATCTCCAATAATCCTAACTAGTGATATAGTATCTCTATTAGCAAGCTTAATTGTAACATCAATTTCCTCTAACTCAGTTGGTGCAGTATCATTCATAATCTCTTTATATAAGGAAATGGGAATTGTACTCACACTAGTACCCATATCACACAAGCCATGATAACAGTGATCTCCTATTTTAACAGAAACAACAGGCGTGCCAACAATGGGTCTATATTTATCTTTAGCATCAGGTTTAGCAATTCTAGCGGCTTCATCACAAAATTGAATAACATGCCCACCAATATTATCAACCAAGAGATCCTTAACCATAGCAATACTAGGATCGATTTTAATTTTCTTAAGGGGTGTAGGTGTTCTAGAACAACTCTTATGAACCACAGTTGAAGCTTTAGCATGTTCCTTTATTCTAACAGGGAAAGGTGGTTTCTTAATATAAGCAGCCGGAATAATAGGATCAACATTATAAGTAATAGTTTTCTCTTCAACTTTAATAGGTTCAACTACTTTCACTTCAATGGGAGGAGGATATTTAAACCACTTCTCCTTAGGGAGATCAACATGAGTAGCAAAAGATGCACAAAAACAAGCTACTATCTCAGAGTCAAGTCCATATTTAGTGCTAAATTCATGAAAAGCATCGGTGTCTATGAAGGATTTAACACAATCAAACTTAAGATTCATACCTGACTCCTTACCTTCGTTGAGTTCCCAATCTTCAGAGTTGCATTTAATTCTTTCCAATAAATCCCATTTGAAGTCAATATCTTTCTTCATATAGGAAACATCACAAGAAGTATCGAGCATGGATTGATCATTACGGGAAAGCCGAGCATAAAAATTCTGAATAATAATTTCTCTCGAGAGATCATGATTGGGGCTGGAATATAACATTGACTTAAGCCTCCCCCAAGCTTGAGCGATTCTTTCTCCTTCATGAGGCCAAAAATTATAAATATAATTCCGATCACGATGAACTAGATGCATAGGATAGACCATCCGATGAAATTCCATTTTCAATCGTTTGTAGCTCCATGATCCAATATCATCACATAGCCTATACCATGTCAATGCCTCTCCTTCAAAGATAAAGGAAGGACCTTCTTCTTGATGTGATCCTCGGGCAGACCTGCAAGCTTAAATAATCCACAAACTTCATCCACGTAGATTAGGTGCAAATCAGGATGTAGTGTCCCATCTCCTACATAAGGATTAGCGAGCAGTTTCTCTATCATACCCGAATGAATTTCATAATACATATTTTCAATAGGTTTAGTAGGTTGAGGGAAAACTCTTTGTGTTTCCGATCGAGGTGAATATACCCCATACAAGCCCCTCAAAGGATTACTTTCCTTAGTAGTAAGTGATAGTAAATTTCAGCACACTATATAATTTTTTCCTTACCAGATTCCACTTACCAAAGGCGCCTCACTCCCTGACAATGGCGCCATAAAAGAGTCTTGATGAGCCACAAGTATAGGGGATCTATCATAGTCCTTTCGACAAGTAAGAGTGTCGAATCCAACGAGGAGCAGACGGAAATGACAAGCGGTTTCCAGTAAGGTATTCTCTGCAAGCACTGAAATTGCCGGTAACAGATAGTTTTGTGATAAGATAATTTGTAACGAGTAATAAGTAACAAGTGTAGCAAAGGTGCAGGATGGTAGCCCAATCCTTTTTGTAGAAAAGGAAAGGCCTATACAAACTCTTATATAAAGCAAAGCGCTCCCGAGGACACATGGGAATTTCTGTCAATCTAGTTTTCATCATGCTCATTTGATTCATGTTCGTTACTTTGATATTTTGATATGTGGGTGGACCGGTGATTGGGTGATACCCTTACTTTGGAAAACCTCCCACTTATGATTAAACCCTATATCAAGCATCCGCAACTACGAAAGAAGAGTTAAGATAAATCTAACCATAGCAAGAAACGTATGGATCCAAATCAGCCCCTTACGAAGCAACGCATAAACTAGGGTTTAAGCTCCTGTCACTCTAGCAACCCATCATCTACTTATTACTTCTCAATGCCTTCCCCTAGGCCCAAATAATGGTGAAGTGTTATGTAGTCAACGTTCACATAACCCCACTAGAGGAGAGACAACATACATCTCATCAAAATATCGAACGAATACCAAATTCACATGATTACTTATAACAAGACTTATCCCATGTCCTTAGGAACAAACGTAACTACTCACAAAGTATGGTCATGTTCATAATCAGAGGAGTTTTAATTATCATAAAGGATCCGAACATATGATCTTCCACCAAGTAAACCAAGTAGCATCAACTACAAGGAGTAATCAACACTACTAGCAACCCACAGGTACCAATCTGGGGTTTGAGGCAAAGATCGGATACAAGAAATGAACTAGGGTTTGCAGAGGAGATGGTGCTGGTGAAGATGTTGATGGAGATTGCCCCCTCTCGATGAGAGGATCGTTGGTGATGACGATGGCTTCGATTTCCCCCTTCGGGAGGGAAGTTTCCCCGGCAGAACAACCCTGCCGGAGCTCTAGATTGGTTTTGTCCAAGTTCCGCCTCGAGACGGCGGCGCTTCGTCCCAAAAGATCTCTTTTGATTTTTTCCAGGTCAAAACCCTCCATATAGCAGAATATGGGCATTGGGGGCCTGTCACGTGGGTCACAAGCCTGCTAGGCGTGACCAGGGGGGTGGCCGCGCCTGGCAGGCTTGCCACCTCCTGGTGGCCCCCCTCTGGCATTTGTTTCGCCCAATATTTTTTATAGATTCCAAAATAATTCTCCGTAAATTTTTAGGACTTTTGGAGTTGTGCAGAATAGGTATCTCATATTTTCTCCTTTTCCAGTCAGAATTCCAGCTGTCGGCATTCTCCGTCTTCATGTAAACCTTGTAAAATAAGAGAGAAAAGGCATAAGTATTGTACCATAACATGTAATAACAGCCCATAATGCAATAAATATCAATATCAAAGCATGATGCAAAATGGATGTATCGGCAAGTTTGAAATCATAATTTAGCTCTTTGATTGCCCAATAAGCTTTATGCTCTAGTTCTAGAGGTAAGTGATATGCTTTACCATAAAACCATTTTATACGGAGACATACCCATAGGGTTTTTGTAAGCAGTTCTATAAGCCCATAACGCATCGTCAAGTTTGTCATCAAGAACATTTTCTAACCTAGACAAGTTATCCGGTATGGGGTTATTAGCACCCTTTCTATCAATAATATGAAAATCGAATTCTTGTAGCAGAAGAACCCATCTAATAAGTCTAGGTTTGGCGTCTTTCTTTTCCATAAGATATTTAATAGCAACTTGATCAGTGTGAACAGTTACTTTGGAGCTCTGTTTTCGAGTCAAACGACTAGTCGCGACTAGTCGATGACTAGTCGATGAGTCGCTACTGCAGGGTCAACTCGACCTCTCGACTCAACTCATGCCATGAGTTGAGCGACTCGCACGACTAGTCTTGACTAGTCACGACTAGTTGCACGTTCTGAGTCGATCGAATCATTTAATTTGGCCCAGTAGTTTTTTCACCTGTTTACATGTATGGCCCAACCGTTTTTTCATCTATTTACATGTATGGGACAATCCATCTCCCTGAAAACCTAATCTATCATCCCCCACCCCCTCCCATCGATCAAACACCCTTCTCCAGCCGCCACCCCTCCTCCCCTTCTCTGTTCTACAGCTTCTGCTCCTCCCCTTCTCTGTTCCCCTCCTCTGGTGTGCTCCTCCCTTCCTCCCCTGGTACAGTTATTCTCCTCCCCTCCCCTGGTTACTGCTGCTGCTATTGTGCTCCTCCCCTCCTCCCCTAGTTGGCTGGTTGATGTGGCTGCTGGTGTGCTCCTCCTTTGCTGCTGCTGCTGCTGTCTTCCCTGGCTGCTACTGCTGCTGCTGGTAAGTACTATCTCCCTTGGCTATTGCTGTTGTTGTTCACTTGGGCTCCTCCCCTAGCTACTGCTGCTGCTACTTAGGGTGTGATTTGGTGAAAAAATAACTTATTAGAGTCTCTTCTATGTTTTGTCACAGATTCATAGCAAGCACCATGTCCTCCCAACCAGAGATATCCCAGGTAGTTCGTTTAGCTCAAGCTGCTGAAGAAGCCGCCGATCACTATGATTCGTTCAAAGATCCTAAGAGGAGGCTAGCAAAGAGCAAGGACCCAACATGGAAATATGCATTCTGGCCCGATCTTAACAAAAGGTTGCTGCTGCAATGTAATTTGTGTGGCAAGCATATTACCTCTGGACCTTGTAGGATGAAGAAGCACCTTGCTGGAGGGTATACAATTGTGAGCATGTGCACACAAAAAACCCTGAAATTCGAAAGGAGATGCACGACTACTTGAGGTTTCACTCACATGGTTTCAAAAATCTTGATGGAGATGAAGGTGAAGAAGGTGGTGAAGAAGGTGCTGGACAAGAGAGGGCTGAAGCAAGTTCAAAAGCTTCCAATTCCAATTCCAACACCAATGCCTTCAAGAAAAGGAAATCATAGGGGACTACTAATGAGCCGATGACGGTGGCGAAGAATCAAGGAAGTCCATTGCAGATCAGATTCGGAAGACACCGGAAGAGGTGGTTGCCGAGAGACATATATCAAAGGGCACTCAAAAGACCATGAAGGATTACAACAAGACAAAGGAGAAAAAAGATGTTGTAGATGATCATGTAGCTGACTTTTTGTATGAGAATTGCCTTCCGCTCAATATTATCAATTCAAGGAGTTGGGAGATTCTATTGGAATCTGTAGGGCAGTATGGTTCTGATTATATATCTCCTACTTATCATCAAGTGAGGGAACCATTGCTTGATAGGGCAAAAATCAAGACCGACAACTTGAGAGGGAAGCATGAAGTTGCATGGAAAGAATATGGTTGCTCACTCATGTCTGATGGCTGGACGGACATGATCGGGCGGCACTTGATCAACTTCCTCATCAATAGTCCAGAAGGTACCTTCTTCTTAGGGACAACCAATGTTTCTTCTGAAACAGTTGATGCAAATCTGGTGGAAAAGTTGTTGAGCGAACAAATTGATGCAATTGGCCCTGATTTGGTAGTCCAACTTGTTAGCGATAATGGATCTAACTACAAGGCAGCCGGCAAACTTCTAATGGAGAAGTATCCTACAATGTATTGGACACCTTGTGCTGCCCACTGTTTGGATCTTATGCTAGAGAACGTCGGGAAGATCAAAGAGTTCAGCCGTTGCATTGCTAAAGCAAAGAGAACAACCAGCTTTATTTATTCCCATGGAAGGGTTCTTGATTTAATGAGAAGCTTGAATGGTAAGCAAGAAATTGTGAGGCCTAGAGCAACTCGTTTTGCTACGTCATTCCTTACTTTGGCCAACATGTGGAAGCAAAGGCAAATATTGAAAACTCTCTTTGTTAGCCCACAATGGTATGCAAAAAAAATTAAAGGAAAGTGAAGGAGGGAAGGCAGCTGAAGCAACTGTGATCTCCGTGGCATTTTGGCAATCAGTGGAGAGTTGCATGAGAGCTCCACAACCACTTCTTAGAGCTTTGAAGATCGCTGATGGTGATGAGACTCCGGCTATGGAAGAAATGTGGGCAGCCATGGATGTTGCAAAGACACACATAAAAGATGCTTTGGCACATAAGCCAAACGTACTTGGTCAAGTGGTAGCTATTGTTGATAAGAGGTGGGATAATCAGATGGAAGAAAAGCTACATGGGGCTGCATTGTTCTTGAACCCAAATAAATTCTTTGCCATTAAGGAGTCCAACAAAAGACAAGCTAGCCGTCTCTGTTCAATGTTCAATGATGTGCTATGGAAGATGGTGCCCGATGGTACCCTACAAACAACTATAAGTAGGGAAGCTAATGACTATGAGTTGATGGAAGGTGAATGTTTCTCGAAGCCATTGTCAATTAAAGACCGTGACAAAAAGAGCCCTTGTAAGTATAAATTTTATTGCAGCTTGTGTCTTCTTGTTTCTTCTCAGTTAATCCACTAGTTGGTGGTTATTTTGGCTTTCTCTAATATGTTGGACTTGCTGATTTTGTAGTACTTTGGTGGCCTTGCTTTTGACCTCCAAACTCTTGCAAAGCGAATCATTAGTCTATGTTGTTCAGCAACCGGCCGCGAGCGCAATTGGAGTGTATTTGCTCATGTAAGTACTAACTACTAACTACTAAGTAGCCATTAGTTGGCTGGTTTGATGGGCCAATTTCAGCAGCTTCTCACATATTTGTGTGCTTGAAGATCCACACCAAAGGGAGAAACCGACTAGAGTACAAGAGATTGAACAAGCTATCATATGCCTCGTACAACCGGAAAATGGAAGATAGGTTTCAAAATCTGCGTGAGCAAGGCTCAAAATCAATAAAATCTAATCCACTTATCCTAGAAGAATTTCAATGGGATAATGAATGGGTTGATATCAATGCTAAAATGGTCCATGAAGATCAAGCTCAAGTCATGGACGGTGAAACACCACTACTTTGGTCTCAAGTTGATGAAGCTATGGGTGCATCAACTTCTCTAGCAGGTCACAACTATCCTAGGAGAGCTCATGGTGATCCTGGAGAGCCTATTGCACGACCCATAGGCCCTTATATCACCTACACTCAGAACCATGCAAGAACAAGGCTGGTGGTGCATGATGAAGAGTTGAGGGCTGAATTAGAAGCAACAGAATATGATCAAGGCATGGAGAGCAATGATGAAGACGATGGTCATTCACCAAATGATGAAGACACCGATTTCCAGATTGATGACATGGATCTTGAGGCTTGATTTCTTGAAGATGTGTTGTTCTTGTTTCTATCCCATTCATGCTTTGGTGTAACTTATTTACTTGCATTTGGATCTGGTTGTTGCATGTAACTTAATACTGGACCTATAGTGTTTTAATTTCATCATTGAACTTCTGTATTTGCTATCCTATTTGTGCTATGTTGATGTTTATTCATTGGACTGGACCTGGAATATTGAGAGTGGAACTTCATTCTTATGCAAATCTGATTGGTTTTGATGTCTTGTGTAGGCTGCTGGTTCGTGGAGAAGAGGATGGCCCTGGACATTCTATGGAAATGACCAGGTTCGTATTACATTGTATGGTAATTTTATTATACCTACTACCTACTGCTTAAGTCATGTCGACTCTCGAGATGTCGACTCATCGACCATGAGTCTGGACTAGTCTAGACTAGTCTAGAGTCGCCCCCCCAAGCGACCCGTCGACTCATCGACTCAAAAACGTTACTTTGGAGTTAACAATATAAGGTCTGAACTTATCACAAGCAAACACAACTGCTAAAAATTCCTTTTCAGTGGTAGCATAGTTTCTTTGAGTGTTGTCTAGAGTTTTACTAGCATAATGGATAACATTTAATTTCTTATCAACTGTTTGTCCTAGAACAACACCAACGGCATAATCACTAGCATCACACCTAATTTCAAAGGGCGGGTTCCAATCAGGTGGTTGAACAACAGGTGCAGAAATCAAGGCATTCTTAAGAATTTCAAATGCTTCTACGCAATCATCATAAAAACGAATGGAACATCTTTTTGCAAAATATTAGTGAGAGGCCTACAAATCTTAGAGAAGTCTTTAATAGACCTCCTATAGAAACCAGCATGCCTAAGTAAAATTCTTATACCTCTGATATCCGTAGGACACGACATTTTTTCAATAGCATCAACTTTAGCTTTCCATATATTGAACTTGCATGACATTTTTTCAATAGCATCAACTTTAGTTCTGTTAGGGTTTGATCTCTAGTATCCACTATGTTTTGAGATTGATGTTGCTATGACTTTGCTATGCTTAATGCTTGTCACTAGGGCCCGAGTGCCATGATTTCAGATCTAAACGTATTATGTTTTCATGAATATACGTGTGTTCTTGATCCTATCTTGCAAGTTGTAGACACCTATTACGAGTTATGATCCGCATCCCCCAAGGTGACAATAACTGGGATTCTTTCCGGCGATTACCGTAGTTGATAAAGTCTTTGGTGGAAAAACCTCTCCGGAACGGTTTCTTCTGGTTGATAGCTCACAAGGATGCAGGGGAATTGGTCACCAAGTGTGATGGATGTTAGAAATTTGGACGACATGCTCATGTGCTGGCTCAAGAATTATGGATGATTCCAATAACCTGTCCATTTGCGATCTGGGGGCTTGATATGGTTGGACCTTTCAAGAGATCTAAAGATAAGAAGACACACCTTTTGGTGCGGTTGATAAGTTTACCAAGTGGGTCGAGGCAGAGCCGGTTAGTGATAACCCACAAGTATAAGGGATCGCAATAGTTTTAGAGGGTAGAGTATTCAACCCAAATTTATTGATCCGACACAAGGGGAGCCAAAGAATATTCTCGAGTATTAGCAGCTGAGTTGTCAATTCAATCACACCTGAAAGACTTAATATCTGCAACAAAGTATTTAGTAGCAAAGTAATATGGTAGTAACGGTAACGGTGGCAAAGTGATTGTAGCATATTTGTAGCGATTGTAACAGTAGCAACGGAAAAGTAACTGAACAAAGATCAATATATGGAAAGCTCGTACGCAATAGATCAGTGATGGATAATTATGTCGGATGGCATTCATCATGCAATAGTTATAACATAGGGTGACACAGAACTAGCTCCAATTCATCAATGTAATGTAGGCATGTATTCCATATGTAGTCATACGTGCTTATGGAAAGAACTTGCATGACATCTTTTGTCCTACCCTCCCGTGGCAGCGGGGTCCTATTGTAAACTAAGGGATATTAAGGCCTCCTTTTAATAGAGAACCGGACCAAAGCATTAGCACTTAGTGAATACATGAACTCTTGAAACTACGGTAATCACCAGAAAGAATCCCAGTTATTGTCACCCTGGGGGATGCGGATCATAACTCGTAATAGGTGTCTACAACTTGCAAGATAGGATCAAGGACACACATATATTCATGAAAACATAATAGGTTCAGATCTGAAATCATGGCACTCAGGCCCTAGTGACAAGCATTAAGCATAGCAAAGTCATAGCAACATCAATCTCAGAACATAGTGGATACTAGGGATCAAACACTAACAAAACTAACTCGATTACATGATAAATCTCATCCAACTCATCACTGTCCAACAAGCCTATGATTGTATTACTCGCGAGCGGCAGAGAGCATCATGGAATTGGTGATGAAGGATGGTTGGTGATGACGATGGCGTCAATTTCCCCTCTCCGGAGCCCAAAACGGACTCCAGATCTGGTCCCTCGAGAAAGAACAGGAGGTGGCGGCGGCTCCGTATCGTGAAATGTGATGAGCTCTTCTCCCTGATTTTTTTTCTCTGCGAATAGGGTTATATGGAGCTGGAGAGGAGGTCGGAGGAGCAACGAGGGCCCCACAAGCCTGCTAGGTTTCCCCTCTCCGGATCCCAAAAGGTTTTCAATATCTTCCATGCTAGACACATTATAGGCGGTTCCCAAACAGAATGATAAAGTTTTTACTCCCCCTCCACCAATTAGTCACACTCCATGGCGGGTCGAATCCATGGATACCGTCCATACAAACACAGTTTTGGGAGAGTTTTGTTTAATTATACTTTGCTTTTTTATTTCGAGCATGGAAATGGGCATCCCGATTACCAGCCACTTTCTCGTGAATGATAGTGAATCAACACATATCGTGAGAATAACCCACCTAGCATGGAAGATACTGATGGCCCCCAGTCGCCACATGAGCAATTTGGGCATACAAAACATAATGTTTATTTGAAGGTTTAGATTTTGGCACATACAAATTTACTTGGAACGGCAGGTAAATACCACATATAGGTAGGTATGGTGGACTCATATGAAACAACTTTTGGTTTGAGGGATGGGATGCACAAGCAGTATTCCCTCTTAGTACAAGTGAAGGCTAGCAAAAGACTGGGAGCAACCAACTAGAGAGCAACACAATCATCAACATGCTTTGAGATTAACCAACATTGAATGCAAGCATGAGTAGGATATAAATCACTATGAACATAAATATCGTGGAGGCTATGTTGATTTTGTTTCAACTACATGCATGAACATGTGCCTAGTCGAGCCACTTGAATCGTTCAGAGGAGGATACCATCCCGTCATACTACATCACAACCATTTTAATATGCATGTTGGCACCCAAAACAAACTATTATCCACTCTTAGATAATTAAGCATGGCATGAATATCTATAATCTCTAATTGTCATTGCAAATATGTTTCACCCATGATGAACTGAATCTGAAATGATGAGCTAATCCTATTTACAAAAGCAAGATAGGTTGAGTTCATACCAACTTTTCTCCATCTCGATCTTTTCATCAAATATCGTCATTATTGCCTTTCACTTGCACAACCGAAAGGTGTGGATAATAATAAGAGTGCACGTGTATTGGACTAAGCTGGAATCTGCAAACAATAACTCAAAGGAGAAGACAAGGTAATATGGGCTCTCTAATAGCTGAACAATAATGCATATGAGAGCCACTCAACATTTTCATCGTGGTCTTCTCCTTACGACCCAAAGAAAGAAAAATCAAAACAAGAACGAGAAAACTATTTACATGGGAAAGCTCCCAACAAGTAAAAGAAGAATGAAAAATCTTTTTGGGTTTTCTTTTTAGTGCCACAACTAAGCCACTGGAAATAAAGCTAGAGCTATTTTTTTTCTATTTTTCTTAAGGTTAAATAAAGACACAAGAAGAAAGCAAAACAAGGAAATAAACTACCATGGATGGTACAGTGAGAGAGTATGAACACTGACTACTGAGATGAGTGTGTGAACATGAATGTAAAGTCGGTGAGAAATACGTACTCCCCCAAGCTTAGGCTTTTGGCCTAAGTTGGTCTATGGCCATGGCTAGAAAGAGCTCCCTCCAGGATACTCAGGAGCGTCCTCATAATTCCAATGGTTGGCGAACTCCCGAGGCTCCCACTGAAATACTAGCTCCTGGTACAGATCAAGGGCTGGTGCCGGCTCTGGACCCAGGGGCTGCGTCAGACCCCAATATCTGTAGATGTCTCTGAGCATAATGGTGTACCTTCCTGAGCGAATATCGAATAAAGAAGAAGCAGGCAGAGTAATAATTTCACAAGTACCCTGGCTAAAAACTAAGTTGTAAAGCAGCCTCCTATCATCATTTTTCTTCATAACATCATGAACTACCATACGGTCATAATTTTAAAACTTCGCGGGTAGTAGCTTCTCATCTTTCTCATGAATCCTAATGGGTATCTCAAATTTTTAGGCTAAACGAGATGCATAGATACCTCCAAATATGGCCCCCATTGAACGGTTGGTGTTCAACTGTTGGGCCACCATAGTGCCCAGACTAAAGGTTCTATCAGCAAATAAAGCATGGCGCAAAATGGCTAGGTCAGGGGCACTAAGACTTCCACTCTCCCAACGACCAACTAAACATCTCCCCGCAAATAATGAATAATAGCGCAACACAGGAAAATGTAAACTAACCGCTCTTGCCTTTCTCACACCTCTCTCCTCCCCTACAGTGACCGTGGCAATAAAATCTCCCATGTCTCGGGCACGAGGTTCCCTGATGCTTCCCTCATAGGGTATTTTGCAAACCTTGCAAAAATCATAAAGGTTCATTTTATTAGGCACATCATATAAGTGAAATTCTACTGTAGGAGGGTACTTCCTAGAATGAAAGAGAAAATTTTGCACAAAGGTATTCGTAAGCAAGAGGTACTGGTCACACTTATCATTGAGGAAGTCGGTGATGCCTGCATTCTCGGACAAATAATAGAAATCTTCATAAATTCCGTCCGCCCTCAAGAATGTGTCACACGGTCATTCACATGGTCGAACTTCTGCGACACGAGGAAGATTATACTTGGGATTCTCCCTCATTTCATTTTTATCTTCCCTAGAGCTTCGGCTTGAAGAGCCTCTTAATAATCTCCTCAACATTTCTGAAAAATTCTGAAATTTCTAGTGACTCAAAATAAAGGTGCACAAAACTCAACAAAATTCATTGCAACAACAGCCTCAAGTGCCTAGAGGCTATATCATGCATCAAAACTACTTGGGACCATACAAATTTGACATGCAAGCTCAAGAACAAGGTCACCATAGCAGCAAAAAATTGCAATATATAAATCACTAGAACAAAAACTAATTGGACCATTGGAGGAGTCACATGCCGAGGAACAATCTCCCAAAACAGTTTTGTGAATGAAGCTTTGAGCAAGGAGATCGAAAATGGCAGCAAAATGAGCTAGAACACGGGTTTGAGCAATGGTGGGATTTTTTCTGGAGGAAGATGAAGTGGATGGGTGCTGGAAGAAGTGCAGGGGGGCCACGTGGGACCCACAAGCCTGCTAGGCATAACCAGGGGGGTGGCCGTGCCTTGTGGGCTTGTGGCCCACTGGTGCATTCCCCTGCAGTGTGCTCAGTGCCAGAAATTTTTAAATATTCCAGAAAAAATCATACTCCATTTTCAGGTCATTTGAAAAACTTTTATTTTCAGGTCACTTTTTTTATTGCATGGGAAACTGAGAAAACAGAAAAATAATAGCATTTTTACTTAATTTAAACTAGCTAACATAAAGTAAAAGTTGGGTACAGAAGGTTGTGCTTTCTAAATTCATCCATCTCATGCTCATCAAAAGGAATCCATCAATAAGGTTGATCAAGTCTTATTAACAAACTTCTTTCGAATAACATGAAACCAAAGAATTTTTGAATAACACTAAGTTACCTCAATGGGGATATGCATGTCCCCAACAATAGGTATATCATATTTCTTTGTTGACAGTAGGAAGAGGAAATTCAAAGTCTCTAATAACAATCGTTGGATTTTTTCAATAGAGTTGATATTATGAACTTGAGGTTGTTTCTTTGGAAAGTGTACCATATGCTCATTACCATTAATATGAAAAGTGAAATTGCTCTTGTTGCATTCAATAACAGGCAATGCAGTATTCAAAAATGGTCTACCAAGGATGATCCCTTTATGGTTTGGTGGGGAAGGAGGCTCGCACAAAGAGCAGATCAGATGGCCAGCGTGCGGGAATTTACCCAGGTTCGGGCCGCAAAGATGCGTAAAACCCTACTCCTACTTGGTTGTATTGGTTGGATTCTAGCTCACGTTCTGGGAGCGCTACAGTACATAGCTTCTACTCATGCAGAACGGGCTAGAGGAGCTCCCAAAGTCTAGGAGTCCGAAAAAGGTCGAAAAAAGTCCTCTACCGTAACGCCCTGGGCCTCCTTTTATACTCTCGAAGGGGTCACCAACAGTGGCGTACATTACGTAAATGGGGTGTACAATGCTATAGTGTTATCATACCTAACACTGACGGTGCGAGACAAACACATTTAATGCTCCGTCAGGCATCCCTGATCGTCTGCGGGACGGGACGGGAGCCCGTCCCATCGGCACCGCTTAGCCTCTCCATCGCCGATGTCTCAACTCATGCCCAGGCGAGGCGACATCTGGCCTCTGCGCTGGAGGGGGCTTGTCGGGGCTTCGCCTTTGTGCTGGCAGGATGGCGGGGTCTTGCCGGGTGCACTTCTTGCCGGGGCTCCATAGGCCATCCCGGCAAGATCTTGCCAGGGTCCCAGCCTTCGGTCTTCGGTCTGTCGACTTGAATGCCTTCTCGATGTTGTTATGTTTTGTCCTTAATTGCTCCCTGGTAGGCCTTGCCGCTGGTATGGCTACGACTATCCATGCACAAGTACGGGGTACTAAAAAGCCCATACATAAGTACACCGACAGGAGCCCCCGGGCCTGGGCCATACATGGTGCGAGGCATTGTTGGGCTAGGCCCAAACAATGCATGGGCACGCGTGGCACGAATTAACTGTTGTAATCATTCCATCTACCGTGTCCGCCCCACGACGTCCATTGGATGCAGGACATGAGGGACGTGCGCAGCGCGACCTTTATAGCAGCACGTCTGCGAAGCGTTTCTAAATTATTCTAGTAAAGAGGTTGCCCCGCGCCTTCCCCATAAAAAAGGAAATCGCAAAGGCACTCCTAATTTACCTCTTGTCTTTTCCAATCTAGGAACCGCCGTCGTCTTCCTCCTTGAGCCCGAAACATAGCTCCTCCCATTCATCCACGCCTCCATGCCCTCTCCATCCTCAGCTTCCACCTCCATAGCCACTATGTCGCCCAAGGCCAGCAAGGGAAAGGATGTGGAAACCGCCGTCTTGGAGAGCAAGCTGGTGAGGATGCGGAAGGAGCATGTCGTCTTTCTGCCGTCACTTGGCACGGACGCTCTGAAGGAGAGATATCGGGACATGTGGGTGACGGAGATGACAGCGCATCCCGCCACCTATGTGAGTCCAGGTTCTTCCAAGGGCGCCCCAGATAAATATCACTTCTTTGCCGACTATTTTTACTGTGGGCTCTACCCCCTTTCTTTCAATGACATCATGCTCACCTATGCTTCCAGCTCTTAGATTTTACGCCGAATGACGTGACCTGCATGTCAGTTTTCGCTCACGTTTGCGAAAACTTTGACGGAGTAATCCCTAGCACTACCCTTTTCCGCAATTACTTCATTCCCCGCATCCAACAAGGCGAAGCCCTTTCTGGTTCCGTCGCTTGGATTCCACGGCCAGGAGCCAAGGAGGTTTACCCACACGAGGCCTACCACGAGAGGTGGGATGAGTGGCGAGGCAGGTGGTGCTGGATTCGAGAGGAGAACCTTCAGCCTTTGTGCTTGCCATGGCAAACCAAGGTGGTGCGCGGTAACGACTGGAGTGCCCTCGACCTCGAGGATGGAAAGCTCACAGTTGTGACCACCAGGATTCACCATCTTAGGGCTCCCGGTCTCACAATAGATATGATAGGCGTCGATTTCCTTCACCGGCGCATCGCCCCTATGCATAATAAGGGGAGGCTAGCTTGGGAATTCCGGAACGCGGCAGACATCATGAGACTGCGCCCTGGGCTGAACCACAATCTGACAGTTATGCAGCACACAGCTCTCTGGCAGAAGCTGTTTAGGAGTGTCGTGCTATGTGAGCTGCCGGCAAGCATAATCTCCCTGTGCAACAACTCTGCTCTAGGTTCAATCATCTCCATGATGCCGGTGTTCGACTCTCACAGCCTTGATGCATCCTGGATTGAGCCATTTGAAGAGCAAGCGCAACAATTTGTTTGATGACTTGACGGAGAGGGCCATCCGCAAGGAAGAGGGCCACGTCCGTGACACCACTGAGGAAGAACTGGCATACATCGCCAGCAGGGCGGAGGAGGCAAATCTTGCCATAGAGGCCGGCAGCGCCGGCTTCTTGAGAGAGGAAACCAAGGGAGGGGAAACGCTGCTGGATGAGAATCTCGCCGGGTAGGGCGAGACTACTAAGGAGCAGGGCGGCACATCTGTCGGGGGTCGTCGTGCCAAAAACACAACCGAGGAGGAACTGCTCGAGGAGGCCCCAACTCTTGAGACAAGGAGGAGGCGCGTCCTCTGGAGCATCGCTTCTAGGATTCTGGTCCACCAAGCTTCTTCGGGTAGCGCAGCCCCCGACAAGGGGGCGGCTGGCAAGGTCACGGAGCGGAGGGAAGCTCATTGGCAACCTGCGCCTGCCGCGGACAAACGACCCAAGAGCACCCCTCCACCTCCCTCCACGGGCACCATGGCGGAAGTCGCCTTCGACCTCTTTGTCCTTAGCTCGGGAGAAGAAGATGAGGAGTAAATATCTTGTTATATCTTTTGCCTTTCGAATTTTTGTTTTTTCTTGACTCATTCGCTTCTGCTTTGGCTTGTCTCCACAGGGATGCAGAAACACTAGCGCAAAGGGTAGCAAAGAGAGCGAAGACCTCGATGGGTGAGGAGCTGCCGGCAAGCACCTCAGGTGCGCCAGATACGATCACCGTCAACCCAGAGGCCAGCCTGCGATGCAGTCCTCGACTCAGCCCCCGGCGCAGGCCCCAGCGTGAGCCCATTACTCACTTCCCGCTGGCAAGTGCATGTGTGTGCATATTTGCTGCTGACATCACCGGACATGCAGGAGAAGAGCAGCGACAAGGAGAACCATCAGAGGCCGTCCCTGATATGCCGCCTCCATCATCTGCGCTGCCCAGAGATGGATCCCCGACAAGGACTTCCTCTAGTGCACTTTATCGCGACGAGGGAGAGCCGGCAAGCACGGGCACCGGCAGGTCTTCACCGACAACCGATGTTGGTGTAGGTACTCGTTATTATGTTCTTCTTTTTGTCTTCTTGAACTTCCACCTCAACCTTATTTGGTTTGTTTTCTTGGCCTTCAGACATTCCCTCGATGGAGATCATGGATGTTGACGCTGTCATCGAGGAGACCGCCAGGGATGCTGCCACCGACGCTGATAGGATCGCTGCTGAGGAGGCCGTCAAGAGTGCCGCCGCCGAAGTTGCTAGTGCTGAGGCCGCCAAGGCTGCACGGGAAGAGGCCGTCAAGAGGTCTGCCGAGGAGGCCGGTGAGGAGGCTAGTGACCGTACTGACAGCATTCCTGCTGCAGGAGTGCTAGGCGCTATGCTGGCCATGGAGTCCCCAGTTGCTGGGGAGGCGGCCATCGAGGACCAGCCGCCCACATCCGAAGCCCCTTCATCGAGCAGGTACCTCAGGGTTGGCGATAATTTCTTTGTCAGCGTCCCTAGAATGGCAAACATTGGGGTGCCATCTGATGGGGAAGTTTTTGACGAGGGGATCATTACTGCTGCTGGGCTCGAGATTGTTGATGAACCAAGTGCCAGCAGGAGCAAATCCCAAGAAGAGAAACTCCTCCAAACCATGGGCGACAGCTTCCGAAAGCTTCAAGCGCTTCATCGCACCCTAAAGGAGAAACTGGACTCCAGGGCAGCAGTTATGGAAGCGACCGAGGCCAACTTTCAGGAGCGCGTCAAAGAAACATAGGCCTGGTTCGCCCAAGCTTCCTAGGAGCTGAAGTCTGGTCAAGAGCAACTGAGCCAAGGCTAGAGCAAACTCTTCTTGCAGCAATCCGACGTCGAGAAGGCGCAAGAGGAGGCCAAGCAACGAGCTGCTGCAGAGGACGCTCGCTTGACGGAGCGCCATATTGGGCTTGACACCCATGAGGAAGATCTTGTCACTCGTGAGAAGGCGCTTGCCGACAAGCTTCACAGCAAGGAAGTGGAGATCGAAGGGCTTGTCGCTCGGCGGACCCGAGAGCTGGAGCAGAAACACAAAGAGACGCTTGAGGCTCTAACTGCGGATCATGCTGGCAACCTGAAGGAGGCCGTCGATGCTGCCGAAGCTGTAGAGGCCGCCAAGAACTTGCTGGAGGAGAGGGTGAAGGAGCTGGAAGCAGATCTTGAGGATCACGGCAAGAAGATCTCGTCATTCAAGTCATTCAAGCCAGTGAATCCATTGATGATCTGAAAATGAAGCTGGCTACGCCGACCGAGACTCTTGAGACCGCCTGGATCCACGAGAAAGCTCTGGTCAAGGATCTCCGAGATGAGAAGGAGCTGGTCAAGAGTGCCGCTACCATCCACAACGACTATGTACAGGGAGTACAAGTCTGGACTGAGAAGCTCGCCGACGTCGTGGAGAAGCTTGCCGCACAACTGTTCGCCATGGGCCTGGAAGATTTCAGGTACTATTCTGATGACAGAATGTCCATGAGCACCAAACTGACCATGTTCTTCGACCGCATGCTTGAAGCCCTAGAGCAGCTTCACTCTGACCGAACATCCTGTCTGGCCAGCGAATCACGCAAACTCTGCCAGGCCGTCCTCCGCAAGGTGCTCATCAAAGTGGCACACAAGAACCCTGGCATCAAACTCTCCAACATCCTCGACCGCTTGCCGAGGGATGTAGATGTCAAGACGCTTGAGGAACTTGTCGCGCCCATCTTCGACAGAGTAAGCCAAGTCAAGCTGGTTGAAGGCGATCGCCGGGATTAGCTGCCTTACATCTTGCTGCCATCCATGCCAAGAACAATTTGTCTTATGTTAGAATCGTGGCAAGATTGATGTAATACAACTTGCTATGCTTTGAACAAATGTTATGTTATTCTCCTTGTTTAATTTCTTTCTGTATGCATTCACCCTACGCTTGATTGGAGACTTGCCAACATGCACACCCTTGCTGCGAGCGCTAGGTGCGGGACTTTAGCAGCCTGCTGGCAGGGGCGCTGTCGACAAGAGACCCTAGTGTTTTCAGTGCAGCCACTTAGAGTGTTGAGCAGACTCGAAACAGAATAAGGGCGCAACCAATCGCAACAAGGTTCCTTCGCGTGCAGGTTTTCCATACAAGAGTCGAAATCGTCCATGGAAAATAACTTCACAAGAGTTCACTTAGGGTTTTGCAACTTAGCTTTTCGTTGCCGTGCTACTTCCGGCAAGATGTTTTCCTTGAACGTCACCCGTTGGTATCCATACCAGCGTTCCCCCCGGCAAAGCTACAAGCGAGGTAACCTTCTGTCTTTTTGAGAAAAAGAAAGAAGAGAAAATAGGGATATAGAACCTTGGCGGCCCGTTAGCTCTTGCTGGGAGTAAGCACAATACAACATCTTAGACAAGCATGTATATAAGTAAACATGAGAATCAACAAGATTTGTAGAACACTTAGCTTTATTCAACTATGCACAGGGTCTGCACCTAGCTTTGTACAAAGGATTACATGCTTTGGCGGCAAGACTCCATACAAAAGGTGGTTGCCGAGAGTCCCGACAACCACGCCTCATGGGTAGAACTTACAATGATGTTCGATATTCCAGGATTTGCTCACTCGGATGCCAACTTCGGTCTCTAGGCGTACCGCGCCAGGCCTGGTGACTCGCACTACCCGATAAGGGCCTTCCCACTTCGGCGTCAACTTTTTTCAATTCTTGACGGACTGAACTCGCCGAAGAACAAGGTCGCCTTCCTCAACACTTCGGGCATGAACCTTGCGGCAATGATAGCGACGCAAAGCTTGTTGGTAGCGCGTAGCTCGCACAGCAGCCTGAAGACGATCTTCCTCAAGGAGTGTGTCATCTTGCCGCAACTGCTCTTGCTCAAGCTCGTCATAAGCGAGCACTTGAGGTGACCCGTATGTGAGTTCCGTGGGGAGAACTTCTTCCACCCCATATACTAGGGAGAAGGGTGTTTGGCTGGTAGCTCGATTTGGAGTCGTTCTGATTGACCAAAGAACCACCGGCAACTCACCAATCCAGTGCCTTCCGCACTTGCGCAACTTGTCAAAATTTCTTCCCTCGAGGTCTCGCAGCACTTCAGCATTAGACCTTTTTGCCTGGCCGTTGCTCCTTGGGTGGGCAACAGAAGCAAAACAGATCTTGCTGCCAAGGTCTTGGACATACTGCATGAAGGTGCGGCTCGTGAACTATGTGCCGTTGTCAGTGATGATCCTGTTAGGAATACCAAAGCGGCAGACTAGTCCTTTGAAGAACTTGACAGCTGACTATGATGTCACCTTTCTCACTGCTTCCACTTCTAGACACTTTGTGAACTTGTCGATTGCAACGTACAAGTACTCAAAGCCCCCGGTAGCACGGGGAAAGGGGCCCAAGATGTCGAGCCCCCAGACCGAAAATGACCAGGAGAGAGGGATTGTTTGAAGAGCTTGAGTTGGTTGATGCATTTTCTTCGAATGAAACTGGCATGCTTCACACTTGGTTACTAGCGTAGTTGCATCCTGTAGGGCAGTGGTCCAAAAGAAACCTTGTCGGAATGCCTTACCGACAAGCGCTCTTGATCCTATGTGGAGCCACATATGCCTCCATGTATCTCTGCCAACAACTCCAGTCCATCGTCCTGAGAAATGCACTTGAGTTTCACACTGTTCGGCCTCTTTCTGCATAGGACGTTGTCCACGAACTGGTACATATTAGACCATCGGGCTACTTTCTCACCTTCTTCTTGTTCCTCAGGGAGTTATCCTGTTTGATGGAAATGGACGATGTGTTGTGCCCATGCTGGAGCTTGGGGCTTGACGACAAGGACTAAAGGCATATTCTCTACTGGGGAAGTATTTGTCTCAACGACAAGGGCTCGAGGTCCTACCGGAGCCTGTTGCCCCCTTGCAAGCGTAGCGGGAGTGTGTGCTTCTACGTCAAGGGCCTGAGGCTCTGCCGGAGCGTGACGCTCACCGGCAAGCCTGTCGTTGTCCCCGGCAACTTCCTCGCCGGCGGCTTCTGGGAGCTCTGCCGGGAAATACTTGCCGGAACTCAACTTTCTTCTTTTCTCTTGTCCAGTTAATGGTGTCACGGATGGTTGAGTCAGTCGGAGCACAAAAGTTCCAGGTTCCACAGGCAACTTAAGGGCAGCACACTTTGACACGCCATCAGCAAAGCTGTTCTCTACACACAGAACGTGCTCCATTTGCAGACCGTCAAAATGTTATTCCAACTTTCTCACTTCATCTACATAAGCTTCCATCAATGGACTCTGATAATCCTTGTTCACCTTCCTGACAACAAGCTAAGAATCACCCCTGTCAATAAGTTTCTTAATCTCAAGGTCTATCGCGATCCTGAGTCTAGCAAGCAGCCCTTCGTATTCTACAGTATTGTTTGTCGACCTCTCCCAGGGAAAGTGCATCTGAACCACATATTTGAAGTGCTCTCCGGTGGGTGCAACAAGCAGCACTCCGGCACCGGTGCCTTGCAGCGAGAAAGCCCCATCAAAATACACGATCCACTCTTGGTTCGTTTCCTTGCCGGGGAGAGTTGGCTCTAGAACTTCCTCATCTGGCGTTGGGGTCCATTCCGCAATGAACTCCGCCAAGGCTCTGCTCTGGATGGTCGAAGTGCTTTCAAACTTGAGACCAAAGCTTGACAGTTCCAATGCCCACTCCACAATCCTGCCGGTAGCATCAGGATTCCGCAAAATCTGTTGTAGCGGGAAGCGAGTGATAATGGTGATCTCATGTGCCTGGAAGTAATGGCGCAGCTTCCTCGAGGCCATAAGGAGGCCGAAGAGAAACTTCTGCACGCCAGAATATGTTGACCTAGCCCCCTGCAAAAGGGAGTTGACAAAATAGACTGGGCGTTGCACCATCTTATTCTTCTGAATTGTCTCATTCGACTGCACAGATCCTGCTTTGTCGACACCAGACTCTACGAGGGAAAATTCTGGCTTGTCGCTTGGCGGTCCTGCCGCTGTCGTTGCTTCTTCATCAACTTATGTTTCAGCCACTAACACAGCACTCACCACTTGATTTTTTACTACTAGATATAGCAGCAACGACTCTTGTGGTTTTGATGTGACTAGGACTGGCGGAGAGGAGAGGTACTTCCGCTTCCGGAGTCCATTTCTTGGACCCGCCTTCTGCAAGATTTTGAAAAAGGACAGGGCATGCTCAGCAGATTTTGAAATGAACCTACTCAGAGGGGCAACACAGCTGGCGAGACGACGCACATCCTTGACACGTCCTGGCGCTTCAATTTGCTCAATTGCTTTGATCTTGTCGGGATTCGCTTCAATTCCACGTTGAGATGCAAAGAACCCGAGAAGCTTGTCGACTGGGACACCAAACACACACTCACGGTTGAGCTTCAAGTTAATCTTTGCAGATTTGCAAATGTTTCTTCTAGGTGTGATATGAGCGTAGCCTTGTCCTTTGTTTTGACCACTATGTCATCCATATAAGCCTCCATATTTCTATGTAGCTAGGGCTCAAAACTAATTTGAACCGCTCTCGCAAATGTAGAACCAACACTTTCCAACCCGAAAGGCATACACAAAAAGCAATATGTACGACATGGGGTGATAAATGCGGTCTTCTCTTCGTCTTCCTTGGCCATGAAAATTTGATGATAACCTGAATAGACGTCAAGGAAAGACAACAAGTCGCAGCCGGCGGTGGAGTCCACAATCTGGTCGATGCGCGGCAAGGGAAAAGGATCTTTGGGGCAAGCTTTATTAACATCTGTGATGTCAATACATAGCCTCCATTTCCCATTCGCCTTGCACACTACAACTAGATTGGCCAACCATGTTGGATGAAGTACTCCTCTGATCAAGCCAGCCGCTTCTAATTTCTTGATTTCTTTGGCAATAAACTATTGCCACTCCAAAGCCTGCTTCCCGACCTTCTGCTTGACGGGCCACTCGTGTGGACATATGACAAGGTGGCACTCAATCACCTTCCTGGGAACACCGGGGATATCAGATGGTTTCCATCCAAACACATTGACATTCGCCCGCAGGAAGGCAAGCGCATTTTCCTATTTGTCGTCAAGGGTGGAACTTATGGTGAAAGTTCCTCCTGTACCATCCTCCTTGGCGGGCACCTTTTTGTCTCTAGTGGAGCTGCCTTGGACTTCTTGCTCTTGTCAGTGGAACTCTCTGGCACATCGTCAATGGGAGCGTAGCACTCCGAGGAGGTGCGCTTGCCAGAATGTGCGCTAGAGGTCTTGTCGGTCTTCTTCTGCTCTTGCCAGTGGAACTCTCTGGCACATCGTCAATGGGAGAGCAACACTCTGAGGAGGTGTGCTTGCAGGAATGTGCGCCAGAGGTCTTGCCAGGCTTCTTCCTCCCGGGAGTTTCAGTGGCAGGAGGAAGTGCCTTGGCGGCAGATGCTGCAACTACCCTCGATAGAGTTGATTAGCGCAGATAAGCGCGTCCTTCTTGTCGGACTTGACATTGATGATGCCCATCGTCCCGGGCATCTTCAATACATTGTAGGCGTAGTGCGATGCCATCATGAACTTGGCCAACGCTGGACGGCCAAGGATCCCATTGTAGGGCAACAAAATCTTGGCGACATCGAAAACAACCTTCTCCGTCCTGAAGTTCAGATCACTGCCAATGTTACCGGAAGCGTGACCTTTCCCTTGGGCTGGCTCCTTCCCAGATTGACCTCCTAAAACGAGCCCATTTCCTCGAGGTCTCCATCAGGAATTTGCAATTTCTTGATCACCTCGACCGAGATCAAGTTCAAGCCGTCCCCCCCCCTCGTTAACTAACTTTTTGTCACCTTGAGGTTGTGAATCGTTGGTGAGACCATTAGCGGCAAACACCCTACCGCAGTTACGCGATCAGGGTGATCATCAACGTCGAAAATGATAGGTGTGTTGGACAATTTCAAAGGCTTCCGGACGCCGATAGATGGCTCAGTCGCATTAACCTCACGCACCCACTGTTTAAGTTGGCGGTGGGAAGAATGCAACGAGGCACCTCTGTCGACGCACATAGCGTCTGTAGCTCTCTGGAATTCTTGCTCGCCGGACTCGTCGTCCTCTTCAACGTCATCATCACCCCCTTCTTGCTTGTCACGGCCGCGAGCGGGCCGGTACTTCTGTGGCTTGTCCTTGCCGCGACGACCTCCTTGGCCACCGCGCTTCTTGATGGATCCCTCCGCACCATCCTGCCCCTTCTCCTTGTCTTGCCTCTTGTACTCAGCTTTTTTCTTCTCGGCAAGCTGCTCAACTTGCTAGTAGTCTTGGAGATCGTGGCCTTTGGTGTGATGGATCTTGCAATACTGCTTGACGTAGCCTTCCGGCTTGTCGGTAGCCGCCAACGCCTGACAGGAAACGCACCCAGCAAGATCCTTGCCGGGGTCATCAGCCTTGGCCTTCTTGACGGTGCCGGGGTTGTCGGATCCCTTGACGGCAAGCACGGCCTTGCCCTTGCGCTTCTTGTTACGCTGCCGACCCTTCTTTGTCAGGGCGGCGGTGTCCTCATCCTCAGAGTCGACCCCTGCGCCAGCGTCTTCGCCGGGGAGCCTCCTCCCTTCTTCAGCTCGAGCACATTTATCTGCCAGAGAATAAAGCTCGGCAACATAACTGACCTTGTTCATCGCCAACTCTTCCTGCATCATGTGGTTGTGCATGTTCTGATGGAACACGTTGATAACAGCGGCAGGATGAACATCTGGTATATTGTGGTGTATGCAGCCGAACCTCTAGATTTACTTTCGCAAAATCTCGCCCTCCTTCTGGGGGATGAGATGTAAATCACTTTCCTGGCCAGGAGCTTGATGACCTCTAGTGAAGGCACCAATAAACTCATGGCACAGATCTGCCTAGGAGGAAATGGATCCTTGTGGCAAGTGCATCAACCACGACCTGATGTTGGGCTTAAGCACCAACGGGAAGTACTTGGTGAGTATCTTGTTGTCGCGAGCCCTGACAGCCTGCACCGCAATGGTGTAGATGCTCAAGAACTCTGATGGGTGAGTCTTGCCGTTGTATTTCTCTAGGATTTCTGGCTTGAACGTGCAGGAATTGGGCCGCTGGACTTGCCGTAGCTCACGGGTAAACGCTAGGAAACCCACCTCGTAAGGTAGGCTGACAGGATACCCTGGCACAGGCCTGTCTACAGTGGGTCATGCGCGCTTATCAGATTGATGGCGCACTTCCTGCCGCCGCTCGATTGTAGTTCGAGCGTCTTCTTTGCTTCATTCCCGAAGAACTTGACGCTGATCGCGACGAGTCCGTGGATCGGATGAGGACATCGAGTAACCGTCGTAAGCGTCGATCCATCGAGTCGGTGACCAACGTGGTTGCTGTGGAGGAGAGTGCACTGTGGTCGCACCGCCTCTGGCCTTGGCAGGAGCTGGCTCAATGGAGCGAAACTTGTCAGCGTGGCTGAGGAGGCTCTAAATGGTGGCTTTCCATTCGTCGAGCTTCTCCGCAGCAGGAGGGAAGTTCAGGAGTAGATGTGCTCACGCCATTGCTTCTTCCGACGTGGTCGGGAGCGAACGGCGCGAAGAACGTGAGGTGCTCTAACTCCGAACCGTGTTAGAAGGAGCTCCATCGTAGTCCCGCAACTGCATGCCACTCCCACTAGCATGGAAGTGTGCATGTTGGTCCCACGCATCTTGGGGGCAATGTGCAGGAGCTTTTCCATGGGGACGTTGGGAACTACCGACCTCGCGGCACTGCTCTTTGCGCGCGTCCTGGGAAGGTCATGGCGTATGCGCCAGCGTGGGTGCCTTGGAAGGTGCCCTTCCATCCCCAGAGTTCACCGTACCGCCCGCAGGAGGTACAACTCTGTTTTGAGACCCAGTAGCGCGGTGATTTCCGCCGCCGCCATGAGCATCTTCGCGGCGAGCGTTACCGCTTGCTTGTCCTTGATCATCGGAGCGCCGCGTGGGCGCAGGATCCCCTGATAGTCCCCAAGTGCAAGGAATCATCGTAGCAATTTCCAAAGGTGGAAGTGATAAGTATGGAGTGTCGAACCCACAAGGAGCTAAAGGTGAGATCAATATTCTTTCAAATTTAAGGCTTTGAGACAGGCACTTAAGAAATGGCAGACTGGACTCTCAAGAATCAAACATCTGATTGGAAATTGCAGTCATGTGATTTTGTCCCTAGACAATCTGCAAGAGATCAGACCACTCTTTAGGCCTGAAGCTAATTTCAGAGTGATTGTTAAGTTACATTTGGAACACCTACTTCATTTGCAGTTTCTTTACTAGAAAAGGAGAGCCACCATTCAGTCTGTCAAAGTAGGGGAGGAGAACACTAGGGTTTTTTCATGCTATGGCCACAGAGAGATACAGGAGAAATTCTATTTCCTTCTTGAAGCTTGAAGATGGAAATACGATTTCTGATCATGCACAAATTGCCGGATGCTTCTGGTCAACTTATAAAGCCAGGATGGGTCAGTCACATGGAATCAATCTTGTTTTTGATCTTCAATCACTGTTACACAAGGTAGATGGGTTGGATGATCTGACACTGCCTTTCACTAACGTGGAAATGGACAGGACCGTCAAGGAAATGCCCATTGACAAAGCACCAGGCCCTGACGGTTTCAAATTTTTTTAAATGCTGGCATATCATCTGTGAGGACTTTTATACTCTTGCCACAAAATTCCATGCTGGACACGCTAGGCTTGAAAATATGAATTCTTCTTACATCACCTTGGTACCCAAGAAGGGCTCCCCTGAGCAGGTTGGGAATTTCAGGCCCATTTCTTTAACTGGTATGGGGTTGAAGTTTCTCTCCAAGATGACGGCCAACAGGCTCCAGCTGCACATTATGAAGTGCATTCATAAGAACCAATATGGCTTCATTAAATCAAGGACAATTCAAGACTGTATTGGTTGCACTTTGGAATACCTGCACCAGTGCCACCAATCCAGAAGACCAATTGTTATTATCAAGCTTGATTTTGAAAAAGCCTTTGACTCCATTGAACATGAATTCATCTTTCAGGTACTCAGGAAAAAAGGATTCAATAATAAATGGATTCTTTGGGTCCAACAGTTCCTTTCCTCTCGATCATCCTCAGTGTTGCTCAATGGAGTTTCTGGAAGAAAATTTCAATGTAAAAAGGGTGCCAGACAGGGAGATCCTATGTCTCCCCTTCTCTTTGCTATTGCAGCAGATTTCCTTCAAACATTGGTTAATGATTTGCTGCTGGCTGGAAAAATCAAGCTGCCAATCCCTTGCCATGATACAGACTTTCCCATTGTTCAGTATGCTGATGACACCCTTATTATTATGCCCGCTGAGGAGTCTCAATTGATGGAATTAAAAGGAATGCTTCTCATGTTCTCTCAGTCCACTGGGCTCCATATCAATTACCATAAATCTGCTATGTTGCCAGTTAATGTATCTCAGGATGACCTGCAGAGGCTAGCTGGCTCTATGGGTTGCAAAGTTGGTACTTTGCCCTTTACATACCTAGGTCTACCTGTTGGCATCACTAGGCCAAAGATTGCAGATTTGATGCCATTGGTGGACAATATGGAAAGGAGAGTCTCTGCCAGCTCCTCCTTCTTGGATCAGGGGGGAAGACTTCAATATCTAAACTCTGCTCTATCCTCAGTACCTATATTTTATCTATGCAGTTTGGATATCCCCCCAGGAATAATGAAGCAGTTGGAGAGATTACAAAGGCAGTATCTTTGGAGAAGAAATGGTCAGGACCAAGCTCCTGCACTTGCTACCTGGAATTTGGTTTGCAGACCTAGAAAGAAAGGAGGCCTTGGTATTTTGAATCTATCAGTTTAGAATGATGCTTTACTCCTTAAACATGCTGATAAGTTTTTTAACAAGACTGATGTGCCTTGGGTCAATCTGATCTGGAATACATACTACCATGGCAGAATTCCTCAAGGAACATCTTTGTGTGGTTCTTTTTGGTGGCAGGATATTTGTAAGAGGACGGACAATTGCAGAGCTGTCACCTCTATCAGACTAAATAAGGGAGACACATTCCTCTTTTGGTGTGATTCCTGGATGGTTGGAGGTTCAAATACACCCCTAGCACACAGATTCCAAAGGTTGTTTTCCTTTGCCATTGATACCTTCTCCACAGCTGAAGAAGTCTTTACTACCTCTGATGCCAATGAAATGACTGGGTTGTTCCATCTGCCGCTCTCTAAAAGAGCTTTCCAGGAACTGAAGACCCTTTAGGGCCTCCTACAGCAATTGCCAAGGGACCAATCCATGAATGATATTTGGTTGTGGGTAGCTGATGGTAAGGGATACTCAGCCAAGAAATTCTATTTGCATGCCCACCAGCCCATTGTTTCAAACCCCCTTCTCAATTGGATCTGGAAAAGTTGCTGCACCATGAAAATCAAGGTGTTTGCATGGATGCTTGTTATGGACAGACTGAATACTCAAGATATGCTTCAACGCAGACACTGGAAAGTATCAGAATCCAATTTTTGCGTTCTCTGTCATGCCAGAGTTAAAGAGTACCGGGACCATCTCTTCTTCAACTGCTTGTTTAGCACTAGGGTTTGGAATTACCTACAAATACAATGGCAGGGTGCATCCATGGGGGAAATTGTAATTGCAGCCAAAAGAGTTTTTAATCAACCATTCTTCACTGAAGTTGTCTTCATTGCCTGCTGGAACATCTGGATCATCAGAAATGATAGGGTTTTCAGGAATGAACGACCCACCTTCAGGAGATGGAAGGCAGCTTTTGTTACTGATATATCCTTGTTAGCTCATAGAATTAAGGCTAGCTATAGGGATGACCTACTAAAGTGGGTTTCCTTTTTACCTCCTTGAGATTAGGTTAGTCTTCCTAATGCTCTAACTCTGTAACTTTAGAGATTAGATTCTGCCTTGTAATCTATTATATGCAATAAAAGAAAAGGCTGTGGGGTGCTCTTCCCTATAGTAGTTGGTCAAAAAAATATTCTCTCAAGTCCTATCTGCCACCGATATGACTCTATGTACACCGAACGTTTGCTTCCAACTAAAAACGAGAAATAAAACTACGTTGTGGGTATGAAGAGGATAGCTTTGCATGATATCAGAGAACTAAAATCTAAATATAGGTGATGTTATCATAATATTACAATAAATTACAAATAGCGAGTGTGGAATAATGATGAGTCGGTGTGCGGAATTATCCTAGGCAATTGTTAACAAGATCGGAAATCATTATTGCAAGTTTATATGAGGGAGAGGCATAAGCTAACATACTTTATCTACTTGGATCATATGCACTTATGATTGGAACTCTAGCAAGCATTCGCAACTACTAAAGATCATTAAGGTAAAACCCAACCATAGCATTAAAGCATCAAGTCCCCTTTATCCCATACACAACAACCCCCTTACTTGGGTTTATGCTTTTTTCACTCAAGCAACCCACT
This sequence comes from Hordeum marinum, assembly GCA_022496015.1. Classification (NCBI taxonomy): domain Eukaryota; kingdom Viridiplantae; phylum Streptophyta; class Magnoliopsida; order Poales; family Poaceae; genus Hordeum; species Hordeum marinum. Next base: position 451,228,854 of record CM039678.1, on the reverse strand, counting down.
ATAAGCGAATCATGAACGTATTGCAATACCCTATAGCGGGAATCCTTCACATGTGCGCGTCATGGAAGACACCATAGGACAGCACCAAAATAAACATACAACTCAAACCAATATAGATCATCAATCAACCCAAAGGACAAAAGAAATATACTCAAAACATCATAGGATGGCAACACATGATTGGATCATAATATTTGGCATAAAGCACCATGTTCAAGTAGGGGCTTACAACGGGGTGCAGAAGAGTGCACTGCTAAAAGGAGATGAGGATGGTGATGAAGAAGGTGATGTTGATGAAGACAATCACTGCGGCGATGGTTCCCCCTCTGGCACTCTGGCACCACCACGAGAGAAGGGGAGATGGTCTCCCCCTTGTGCTTCCTCCTCCCTGGCCTCCCCTCTCTATGGGGAGAGGTTCTCCCTCTGGTCCTTGGCCTCCATGTTGTTCATGTCCCCTCCAGGACGATGAAGATGGCCTCTGGCAATGGTGACCCCCTCCAGCAGGGTGCCGGACAGGGCCAAGATTGCTTTTTCGTGGCTCTCGAGGTGTGCAGCGGCGGAACTCCCGATCTAGGTTTCTTTCTGGGGGTTTTGGTATTTATAGGAATTTTTGGCATCGGTCTCATGTCAAGGGGATGCTCGAGGAGTCCACAAGCTAGGAGCACCCTCCCGGGGGTAGGGCGCGCCCCTGGCTTGTGGCCTCCTCAGTCACTTCCTGTCCCATCTCCGGTGCTTTGGGGGTCTCTTTTGGTCCAAAAAAAATCACCATAAATTTTCAGCCCATTCCGAGAACTTTTATTTCTACACAAAAACGACACCATGGTAGTTCTGCTGAAAACAACGTCAGTCCGGGTTAGTTCTAATAAAATCATACCAAAATCATATAGAATTATTGTAAAGATGGCATGAATACTTCATAAATTATAGATACGTTGGAGAGGTATCATCCCCGCTCCCTCCGCCCACGCCCACTCTGTTGCCCTCCTAGGCGGCTACGGGCGCGATAGATATGGAGGGTTCCACCGCCGTGAAACCTTTCTTCTTGGGAGCCATGGCAATGACAATTATGATGAAGGAACTGACGCGCTAGTCACAATATCAGGTTCACGTGACCTCTTCCCCTACCTAGCGTGCCAAAGATGTCAAGGAAACAACACCTATGGAATCAGAGAGATCCCTTTATGGTTCGACAGGGAAGGAGGCTCGCACAAAGAGTAGATCAGATGGCCAGCACGCGGGAATTTACCCAGGTTCGGGCTGCAAAGATGCATAAAACCCTACTCCTGCTTGGTTGTATTGGATGGATTCTAGCTCAGGTTCTGGGAGCGTTACAGTACACAGCTACTACTCATGCATAACGGGCTAGAGGAGCTCCCAAAGTCTAGGAGTCCGAAAAGGTCAAAAAAAAGTCCTCTACCGTAACGCCCTGGGCTTCCTTTTATACTCTTGAAGGGGTCACCAACAGTGGCATACAGTACGTACACAGGGTGTACAGTGCTACAATGTTATCATACCTAACACTGACGGTGTGAGACAAACGCATTTAGTGCTCCGTCGGGCGTCCCTAAACGTCTGCGGGCCGGGACGGGAGCCTGATAACCCACAAGTACAGGGGATCACAACAGTTTTTGAGGGTAGAGTATTCAACCCAAATTTATTGATTCGACACAAGGGGAGCCAAAGAATATTCTCGAGTATTAGCAGCTGAGTTGTCAATTCAACCACACCTGAAAGACTTAATATCTGCAGCAAAGTATTCAGTAGCAAAGTAATATGGTAGTAACGGTAACGGTGGCAAAGTGATAGTAGTAGATTTGTAGTGATTGTAACAGTAGCAACGAAAAAGTAACTGAACGAAGATCAATATATGGAAAGCTCGTACGCAATAGATCAAGTGATGGATAATTATGTCGGATGACATTCATCATGCAATAGTTATAACATAGGGTGACACAGAACTAGCTCCAATTCATCAATGTAATGTAGGCATGTATTCCATATATAGTCATATGTGCTTATGGAAAAGAACTTGCATGACATCTTTTGTCCTACCCTCCCGTGGCAGCGGGGTACTATTGGAAACTAAGGGATATTAAGGCCTCCTTTTAATAGAGAACTGGACCAAAGCATTAGCACTTTGTGAATACATGAACTCCTCAAGATACGGTAATCATCGGAAAGAATCCCAGTTATTGTCACCCTAGGGGATGCGGATCATAACTTGTAATAGGTGTATACAACTTGTAAGATAGGATCAAGAACACACATATATTCATGAAAACATAATAGGTTCAGATCAGAAATCATGGCACTTGGGCCCTAGTGACAAGCATTAAGCATAGCAAAGTCATAGCAACATCAATCTCAGAACATAGTGGATACTAGGGATCAAACCCTAACCAAACTAACTCGATTACATGATAAATATCATCCAACCCATCACCGTCCAGCAAGCCTACGATGAGATTACTCACGAACGGTGGGGAGCATCATGGAAATGGTGATGAATCATGGTTGGTGATGACGAAGGCGTCCATTTCCCCTCTCCGGTGCCCAAAACGGACTCCAGATCTGGTCTCCCGAGGAAGAACTAGTGATGGCGGCGGCTCCGTATCATGAAACATGATGAACTCTTCTCTCTGATTTTTTCCTCGACAAATAGGGTTATATGGAGCTGGAGAGGAGGTCGGAGGAGCCACGAGGGGCCCACAAGCCTGCCCCGCGCGGCCACGGGGGTGGCCGCGGCTAGCAAGCTTGTGGCCTGCTGGTGGCCCCCCTCTGGTTAATTCTTGCGCCAGTATTTTTTATTAATTTCAAAAATATTCTCCGTAAATTTTGAGGACAATCCGAGAACTTTTATTTCTCCACAAAAATAACACCAAGGCAACTCTGCTGAAAAAAACGTCAGTCCGGGTTAGTTCCATTCAAATCATGCAAATTAGAGTCCAAAACAAGGGCAAAAGAATTTGGAAAAGTAGATATGTTGGAGACGTATCATCTCCCCCAATCTTAAACCTTTGCCTGTCCTCAAGCAATTCAGTTGGTAAACTGGAAGTGATAAAGACATTTTTTTACATACTCTGTTTGATCTTGCTGTTGTAAATATGTCTAACTTATATTCAGATTTTTAGCAAAGATTATAAACTAACCACATTCACTATGACATTTAGGTCTCACATTTACTCATATCAATGGCATAACCAACTAGCGAGCAATAATAACAAGTTTTGGATGACAACAATTTATCAAAACAATCATGATACAATATGACATAATGGTATCTCGCTAGCCCTTTCTGAGACCACAAAACATAAATGCAGAGCACCTCTAGAGAACAAGGACTGACTAAACATTGTAATTCATGGTGAGAGAGATCCAGTCATGCTCACACTCAACATCAATTAATAGCAAGGCATACAAACGACAATGGTGCTCTCTAACTGGTGCATTTTATAAGAGGATGATGACTCAACAATAAAGTAAATAGATAAGCCCTTCGCAGAGGGAAGCATTGATTTGTAGAGGTGCCAGAGCTCAAGCTTTTAAGACAGAGATAGGTAATGATTTTAGAGCTGTATGCTTTCGTTGCTCACATAACGACCAAGAGGTTTTCAATATCTTCCATGCTAGATACATTATAGGCGGTTCCCAAACAGAATGGTAAAGTTTTTACTCCCCCTCCACCAATCAGTCACACTCCACGGCGGGACGAATTCACGGGTACCGTCCATACAAACACATTCCCAGGGGAGTCTTGTTTAATTATATTTTTCTTTTTATATCAAGCATGGAACTGGGCATCCCGATTACCAGCCACTTTCTCGTGAATCATAGTGAATCAACACATACCGTGAGAATAATCCACCTAGCATGGAAGATACTGACAACCCCTAGTCGCCACATGAGCGATTTGGGCTTACAAAACAGAAGGTTTATTTGAAGGTTTAAAGTTTAGCACATGCAAATTTACTTGGAACGGCAGGTAAATACCGCATATAGGTAGATATGCTGGACTCATATGGAACAACTTTGGGTTTATTGAGATGGATGCACAAGCAGTATTCCCGCTTAGTACAAGTGAATGGTAGCAAAAGACTGGGGAGCGACCAACTAGAGAGCAACACAGTCATCAACATGCCTTGAGACTAACCAACATTGAATGGAAGCATGAGTAGGATATAATTCACCGTGAACATAAATATTGTTGAGGCTATGTTGATTTGTTTCAAATACATGCGTAAACATGTGACAAGTCAAACCACTTGAATCATCTAGAGGAGGATACCATTCTATCATACTACATCACAACCATTTTAATGTGCATGTTGGCACTCCAGACGACCCGTTATCCACTGTTAGCTAATTAATCATGGCATGAATAACTATAATCTCTAATTGTTATTGCAAACATGGTCAACCCATAATGTACTGAATTCGGAACGATGAGCTAATCATAATTACAAAAGCAAGATAGGTCGAGTTCATACTAGCTTTTCTCCATCTCAATCTTTTCATCAAATATTGTCATTATTGCCTTTCACTGGCATGACCGAATGATGTGAATAATAATAAGAGTGCACGTGCATTGGACTAAGCTGGAATCTGCAAACAATAAACAAAAAGGAGAAGACAAGGCAATATGGGCTCTTTGTAAGATCAACAATAATGCATATGAGAGCCACTCAACACGTCATCATGGTATTCTCCTTACGACCCAAAGAAAAGAAAGGAAAGTTATTTACACGGGAAAGCTCCCAATAAGAAAAAAGAAGAACGAGAAATCTTTTTGGGTTTTCTCTTTAATGCTACAACTAAGCAACTAGGAAATAAGGCTAGAACTATTTTTTGTATTTTTCTCAAAGTTAATTAAATGCACGAGAATAAAGCGTAAATAAGAAAATAAACTACCATGGATAGTACAATGAAAAAGTACGAACACCGACAACTGAAATAAGTGTGTGATGAATGTAATGTTGGTGAGAAATACGTACTCCCCCAAGCTTAGGCTTTTGGCCTAAGTTGGTCTAGGGCCATGGCTGGAAATAACCTTCTCCGGGATACTCCGGATGACATTGAGGGTTCCACTTATTAGCGATCTCCTGTGGCTCCCACTAAAAAACCAGGGTTTGATATGGATCCAGAGCCGGTGTTGGCTCAGGTGCTGGGGGTTGCTCCAAACACCAATATTGGTAGATGTCATCGGGCATAACAGTGTACCTGCCTGAATGAATATCGAACAGAGAAGAAGAAGGCAGAGTAATAATGTCACAAGTACCCTGACTAAATACTAAATTATAAAGCAGCCTCCTATCATCATTCTTCTTAATAAAATCATGGGCTACCATACGGTCACAATCTAAAAACTTCGCGGGTGTCAGCTTTCATGTTTCTTGTGAAGCCTAATGGGTATCTCAAAATGTTTAGCTAAACGAGATGCATAGATACCTCCGAATATGAGCCCCTTCGAACGGTTGGTGTTCAATCGTTGGGCCACCATAGTGCCTAGACCAAAAGTTCTATCAGCAAGTAAAGCATGGCGCAAAATAGCAAGGTCAGGAGCACTGAGGCTACCACTCTCCCAGCAACCAACTAAAATCTTCCCACAAATAATGAATAATAGAGTAGCACAGGAAAATCTAAACTAGCTGCTCTTGCCTTTGAGACGCCTCTCTCTTCTCCTAGAGTGATTGAGGCAATAAAATCTTCCATGTCTCGAGGACGTGGTTCCCTGATGTTGCCCTCATAGGGTATCTTGCAAACTTTGCAAAAATCATAAAGATTCATTTTCTTATGCACATCATATAAATGAAATTCTATAGTAGGAGGGTCTTCCCTAGGATGAAAGTGAAAATTTTGCACAAAGGTGTTAGTGAGCAAGAGGTACTACTGGTCACACTTATCGCTGAGGAAGTCGGTGATGCCTGCATTCTCGGCCAAATATTAGAAATCTTCATATATTCTAGCTGCCCTCAAGAATGTGTCACACGGCCATTCACATGGTCGGATTTCTGTGACGCGAGGAAGATTGCATTTGGGTTTCTCCTTTGTTTCATTCTCATCTCCCTTAGAACCCGTCTTGAGGATCCTCTTAGCAACCTTCTCAACATTTTTGAAAAATACTGAAATTTTTAGTGAGTGAAAATAATGGTGCACGAAACTCAACAAAACTCATAGCAACTACTCCTTCAAGTGTCTAGAGACCATATCATGCATCAAAAAACTACTTTGACCATACAAATTTGACATGCAAGCTCAAGAACAAGGTCACCACAATAGTAAAAATTTGCAATACATAAGGCACTAGAACAAAAACTAATTGGACCATTGCAGGAGTCACATATTGGTGAGTAATCCCTTAAAACAGTTTTGCAAATGCATCTTTGAGCAAGGAGATCGAAAATGGCAGCAAGATGAGCTAGAACACGGGTTTGAGCAATGGTGGGATTTTTTCTGGAGGAAGATGAAGTGAATGGGAGCTGGAATAAGTGGAGGGGGCACGTGGGACCCACAAGCTTGCTAGGCGCGACCAGGGGGTGGCCGCGCCCTGTAGGCATGTGGCCCACTGGTGCAGCCCCCTGATGCATTGTCAGTGCCAAAAATTCTTAAATATTCCAGAAAAAATCATATTAAATTTTCAGGGGATTCTGGGAACTTTTATTTTCAGCTCATTTTTCTATTGCACGGAAAACTCAAAAACAGAAAAATAATAGCATTTTTACTTAATTTCATCTAGGTAACAGAAAGTAAAAGTTAGGTGCAGGAAGTTGTGCTTTCTACATTCATCCATCTCATGCTCCTCAAAAGGAATCCATCAATAAGGTTGATCAAGTCTTATTGCCGAACGTCTTTCGAATGACATGAAATCGAAGAATCTTCGAATAACACTAAGTTACCTCAGTGGGGATATGCATTTCCCCAACAATAAGTATATAATATTTCTTCTCGACAGTAGGAAGAGGGAACTCAAAGTCTCCAATAATAATTGTTGGAATTTTTTCAATAGAGTTGATACTATGAACTTGAGGTTGTTTCTTCGGAAAGTGTACCGTATGCTCATTACCATTAATATCAAAAGTGACATTGCACTTGTTGCAATCAATTACAGCCCCTGTAGTATTCAGGAAGGGTCTACCAAGGATGATCGACATATTGTCGCCCTCGGGAATATCAAGAATAACAAAGTCCGTCAAGATAGTAGCATTTGCAAGTACGACACGTACATCCTCACAAATACGGATAGGTAGAGCAGTTGGTTTATCAGCCATTTGCAAAGAGATTTCAGTAGGTGTCAACTTATTCAAATCAAGTCTACGTTATAAAGAGAAAGGCATAACACTAACACTAGCTCCAAGATCACATAAAGCAGTTTTAACATAATTTCTTTAATAGAGCATGGTATAGTAGGTACTCCGGGATCTCCTAGTTTCTTAGGTATTCCACCTTTAAAAGTATAATTAGCAAGCATGGTGGAAATTTCAGCTTCCTGTATCTTTCTTTTATTTGTCACAATATCTTTCATATACTTAGCATAAGGAGACATTTTCAAAACATCAGTCAAGCGCATACATAAAAGACATGTCTAAGCATTTCAGCAAAGCGCTCAAAGTCCTCATCATCCTTTTTCTTGGATGGTTTAGGAGGAAAGGGCATGGGTTTCTGAACCCATGGTTCTCTTCCTCTACCATGCTTCATAGCAATGAAGTCTGTTTTATCGTATCTTTTATTCTTAGGTTGTGGGTTATCAAAATCATCAGCAGGTACAATCTCCACATCATTATCATTACTAGGTTGAGCATCAACATGAACTTCATTATTAATGTTATCAATAGGCTCATGTTCATCATCAGATTGTGTGTGAGCATCAGAAATAGAAATATCATTTGGATTCTCAGATGTATCTATAACAGGTTCACTAGAAGCATGCAAAGTACTATCATCATTCTTTTTCCTACTCTTATTGGAAGGAATATGTGCATCAGTATCAATTCTCCTACGATGGCCCTCGGGATACAAAGGTTCCTGAGTCATTCTACCACCTCTAGTCACAACTTTAACAGAATGATCATTGTCTTTACTATTCATCTCATTAAGCAAATCATTTTGAGCCTTAAGTACTTGTTCTACTTGAGTGGTTACCATGGAAGCATGTTTATTAATAAGCTTAAGATCATTGACAGTTCTACTCAAATAATCACCCAAGCGATCAAGCATATAAGCATTATGTTTCAATTGTCTACTAACATAGGCATTGAAATTTTCTTGCTTCACAATAAAATTATCAAATTCATCCAAGCATTGGCTAGCAGGCTTATTATAAGGAATATCTCTTTCATCAAATCTTCCGAGAGAATTTACCTCTACTACCTGTGTCGGGTAATCAAGACCATGGATTTCTTCAATAGGTGGTAGATTCTTAACATCTTCAGCTTTAATACCCTTTTCTTTCATAGATTTCTTTGCCTCTTGCATATCTTCAGGACTGAGGAATAGAATACCTCTTTTCTTTGGAGTTGGCTTTGGAGGTGGTTCAGGAATAGTCCAATCATTATCATTGCTCAATATGTTATCCAATAGTAATTCAGCTTGTTCAACAGTTTGTTCCCTGAAAACATAACCAGCACAACTATCTAGGTAGTCCCTAGAAGCATCAGTTAGTCCATTATAAAAGATATCAAGTATTTCATTTTTCTTGAGAGGATGATCAGGCAAAGCATTAAGCAATTGGAGAAGCCTCCCCAAGCTTGTGGGAGACTCTCTTCTTCAATTTGCACAAATTTAAATATTTCCTGCTAGGTAGCTTGTTTCTTATGGGCAGGAAAATATTTTTCAGAGAGGTAATAAACCATGTCCTGTGGACTACACCACAACTAGGAGCACGAGAATTAAACCATTTATTAGCATCACCCTTTAATGAGAAAGTAAACAACTTAAGAATATAGTAATAGCGAATTTTTTCCTCATGAGTAAATAGGGTAGCTATACCATTCAATTTGGTAAGATGTGCCACGACAGTTTCAGATTCATAACCATGGAAAGGATCAGATTCAACCAAAGCAATTAACTCAGGATCGACAGAGAATTCATAATCCTTATTTGTAACGAAACTGGGTGAAGTAGCAAACTTAGGATCATATTGCATTCTAGCATTCAGAGATTTTTCCTTCCACTTGCGAAGCAATTTCTTAAGATCATCTCTATCCTTACAAGCAACCAAGTCCCTAGCTACCTCTCCTTCCATAACATAACCCTCAGGTATATCAGGCAATTCATATCTAGGAGAGCTAGGTCTAGCAGGTGAATCATAGTGTTCTGTTTCAATAATTTCATCAGATTCAGCAATATTATCAGTTTCATCATTAGCTCTAGCAATTTGTTCATCAAGAAATTCACCTAGTGGCACAGTATCATCAAACAAAGTATTATCATAAGCATCATGCGTAGCAGAAGTAGCATCATCAATTGCTTGCGACATATCAAAATTACTAGCATGTGGTGGTGTCAAAAACTTACTCATAACATAAGGTGAATTAATCAAGTGCAGAGCTAGATGGCAGTTCCTTACCTCCCCTCCTAGCAGAGGGATAGATCTTGGGTTTTGGATCTTTCAGATTCTTCATAGTGATCAACAGATATATATTCCAAGTGACTCAGAGAATACAGCTATGCTCCCCGGCAAAGGCGCCAGAAAAAGGTCTTGATAACCCACAAGTATAGGGGATCACAACAGTTTTCGAGGGTAGAGTATTCAGCCAAAATTTATTGATTCGACACAAGGGGAGCCAAAGAATATTCTCGAGTATTAGCAGCTGAGTTGTCAATTCAACCACACCTGAAAGACTTAATATCTGCAGCAAAGTATTCAGTAGCAACGTAATATGGTAGTAACGGTAATAGTGGCAAAGTGATAGTAGCAGATTTGTAGTGATTGCAACAGTAGCAACGGAAAAGTAACTAAACGTAGATCAATATATGGAAAGCTCGTAGGAAATAGATTAGTGATGGATAATTATGTCGGACGACATTCATCATGCAATAGTTATAACATGGGGTGACACAGAACTTGCATGACATTTTTTCAATAGCATCAACTTTAGTTCTGTTAGGGTTTGATCTCTAGTATCCACTATGTTCTGAGATTGATGTTGCTATGACTTTGCTATGCTTAATGCTTGTCACTAGGGCCCGAGTGCCATGATTTCAGATCTAAACGTATTATGTTTTCATGAATATACGTGTGTTCTTGATCCTATCTTGCAAGTTGTAGACACCTATTACGAGTTATGATCCGCATCCCCCAAGGTGACAATAACTGGGATTCTTTCCGGCGATTACCGTAGTTGATAAAGTCTTTGGTGGAAAAACCTCTCCGGAACGGTTTCTTCTGGTTGATATCTCACAAGGATGCAGGGGAATTGGTCACCAAGTGTGATGGATGTTAGAAATTTGGACGACATGCTCATGTGCCGGCTCAAGAATTATGGATGATTCCAATAACCTGTCCGTTTGCGATCTGGGGGCTTGATATGGTTGGACCTTTCAAGAGATCTAAAGATAAGAAGACACACCTTTTGGTGTGGTTGATAAGTTTACCAAGTGGGTCAAGGCAGAGCCGGTTAGTGATAACCCACAAGTATAAGGGATCGCAAGAGTTTTAGAGGGTAGAGTATTCAACCCAAATTTATTGATCCGACACAAGGGGAGCCAAAGAATATTCTCGAGTATTAGCAGCTGAGTTGTCAATTCAATCACACCTGAAAGACTTAATATCTGCAACAAAGTATTTAGTAGCAAAGTAATATGGTAGTAACGGTAACGGTGGCAAAGTGATAGTAGCATATTTGTAGCGATTGTAACAGTAGCAACGGAAAAGTAACTGAACAAAGATCAATATATGGAAAGCTCGTACGCAATAGATCAGTGATGGATAATTATGTCGGATGGCATTCATCATGCAATAGTTATAACATAGGGTGACACAGAACTAGCTCCAATTCATCAATGTAATGTAGGCATGTATTCCATATGTAGTCATACGTGCTTATGGAAAGAACTTGCATGACATCTTTTGTCCTACCCTCCCGTGGCAGCGGGGTCCTATTGTAAACTAAGGGATATTAAGGCCTCCTTTTAATAGAGAACCGGACCAAAGCATTAGCACTTAGTGAATACATGAACTCTTGAAACTACGGTAATCACCAGAAAGAATCCCAGTTATTGTCACCCTGGGGGATGCGGATCATAACTCGTAATAGGTGTCTACAACTTGCAAGATAGGATCAAGGACACACATATATTCATGAAAACATAATAGGTTCAGATCTGAAATCATGGCACTCAGGCTCTAGTGACAAGCATTAAGCATAGCAAAGTCATAGCAACATCAATCTCAGAACATAGTGGATACTAGGGATCAAACCCTATCAAAACTAACTCGATTACATGATAAATCTCATACAACCCATCACCGTCCAGCAAGCCTACGATGGGATTACTCACAAATGGCGAAGAGCGTCATGGAGTTGGTGATGAAGGATGGTTGGTGATGATGATGGCGTCGATTTCCCCTCTCTGGATCCCAAAACGGACTCCAAATCTGGTCTCCTGAGGAAGAACAGGAGGTGGCGGCGGCTCTGTATCGTGGAACGCGTTGAACACTTCTCCTTGGTTTTTTTATCCACGAATAGGGTTATATGGAGCTGGAGAGGAGGTCGGAGGAGCCACGAGGGCCCCACAAGCCTGCTAGGCGTGGCCGCGCCTAACAGGCTTGTGGCCTGCAGGTGGCCCCCCTTTGGTTACTTCTTGCGCCGGTATTTTTTTATTAATTCCAAAAATATTCTCCGTAAATTTTCAACACGATCCGAGAATTTGATTTCTGCACAAAAATAACACCAAGGCAATTCTGCTGAAAACAACATCAGTCCAGGTTAGTTCCATCAAATCATGCAAATTAGAGTCCAAGGCAGGGGCAAAAGGGGTTTGGAAAAGTGGATATGATGGAGACGTATCAGCAAGCACAGGAGCCGGGCAACCCAATGATACGTCCATTTTGCATCATGCTTTTATATTGATATTTATTGCATTATGGGTTGTTATTACACGTTATGGTGCAATCCTTATGCCTTTTCTCTCTTATTTTACAAGGTTTACATGAAGTGGGAGAATGTCGGCAGCTGGAATTCTTGGACTGGGAAAGGAGAAAATCTGAGATACCTATTCTGCACAACTCCAAAAGTCCTAAAAATTTACGGAGAATTATTTTGAAAAATATATAAAAAATATTGGGCAAAACAGATGCCAGAGGTGGGCCACCAGGAGGTGACAAGCCTGCTAGGCGTGGCCACCCTCCTGGCCGCGCCTAGCAGGCTTGTGGCCCACCTGGTTGGCCCTCGACGCCCATATTCTCCTATATGTTGGGTTTTGACCTGGAAAAAAATGAAGAAAGTGCTTTCGGGATGAAGCGCCGCCGTCTCGAGGCAGAATTTGGACAGAACCAATCTGGAGCTCTGGTAGGGTTGTTCTGTCGGGGAAGCTTCCCTCCCATAGGGGGAAATCGAAGCCATCGTCAGCACCAACAATCCTCTCATCGCCATCTTCATATGGGTTGCTAGTAGTGTTGATTACTCCTTGTAGTTGATGCTGGTTGGTTTACTTGGTGGAAGACCATATGTTCAGATCGTTTATGATAATTAATACTCCCCTAATTATGAACATGATCATGTTTTGTGAGTAGATACATTTGTTCCTGAGGACATGGTATAAGTTTTGTTATAAGTAATCATCTGAATTTGGTATTCGTACGATATTTTGATGAGATGTATGTTGTCTCTCCTCTAGTGTTATATGAACGTCGACTACATAACACTTTGCCATTATTTGGGACTAGGGGAAGGCATTGGGAAGTAATAAGTAGATTATGGGTTGCTAGAGTGACACAAGCTTAAACCCTAGTTTGTGCGTTGCCTCGTAAGGGGCTGATTTGGATCCATATGTTTCATGCTATGGTTAGGTTTACCTTAATTCTTCTTTCATAGTTGCGGATGCTTGCGATAGGGGTTAATCATAAGTGGGAGGTTTGAACAAGTAAGGGCAGAACCCAAGCACCGGTCCACCCACATATCAAATTATCAAAGTAACGAACGCGAATCAAATGAGCATGATGAAAACTAGCTTGACAGAAACTCTCATGTGTCCTCGAGAGCGCTTTGCTTTATATACGAGTTTGTTCAGGCCTGTCCTTTGCTACAAAAAGGATTGGGCTACCTTGATGCACCTTTGTTACACCTTTTACTTGTTACTCGTTACAAATTATCTTATCACAAAACTATCTGTTACCGATAATTTCAGTGCTTGTAGAGAATACCTTACTGGAAACCTCTTATCATTTCCTTCTGCTCCTCGTTGGGTTCGACACTCTTACTTATCAAAAGGACTACGATATAACCTATACTTGTGGGTCATCAAGACTCTTTTCTGGTGTCGTTGCCGGGGAGTGAAGCGCCTTTGGTAAGTGGAACCTGGTAAGGAAAAATTTATATAGTGTGCTGAAATTTACTGTTACTTGTTACTATGGAAACTAATCCTTTGAGGGGCTTGTTCGGGGTATCTTAACCTATACCGGAAACACAAAGAGTTGTCCCTCAACCTACTGAACCTACTGAAAATATTTATTATGAAATTCCTTCGGGTATCATAGAGAAACCGCTGGCTAATCCTTATGAAGGAGATGGAACACTGCATCCTGATTTACATCTAATCTATGTGGATGAAGTTTGTGGATTATTTAAGCTTGCAGGTCTGCCCGAGGATAACATTAAGAATAAGGTCTTTCCTTTATCCTTGAAGGAGAAGGCATTGACATGGTATAGGCTATGTGATGATACTGGATCATGGAGCTACAACCGATTGAAAATGGAATTTCGTCAGAAGTTCTACCCTATGCATCTAGTTCATCGTGATCGGAATTATATTTATAACTTTTGGCCTTGTGAAGGAGAAAGAATCGCTCAATCTTGCGGGAGCCTTACGTCAATGTTATATTCATGCCCTATCATGAGCTCCCGAGATAACTTATTATTCAGAATTTTTATGCTCGGCTTTCTCGTAATGATCAATCCATGCTCGATACTTCTTGTGCTGGTTCCTATATGAAGAAAGATATTGATTTCAAATGGGATTTATTGGGAATAATTAAACACAACTCTGAAGATTGGGAACTCGACGAACGTAAGGAGTCAGGTATGAACCTTAAGTTTGATTGTGTTAAATCCTTCATAGACACCGATGCTTTTCGTGAATTTAGCACTAAATATGGACTTGACTCTGAGATAGTAGCTTCTTTTTGTGAATCTTTTGCTTCTCATGTTGATCTCCATAAGGAGAAGTGGTTTAAATATCATCCTCACATTGAAGTGAAAGTAGTTGAACCTGTTAAACAAGAAGAGAAAACTATATTACTTATAATGTTGATCCTGTCATTCCCACTACTTACATTGAAAGACCACCTTTCCCGGTTAGAATAAAGGAACATGCTAAAGCTTCAATTGTGGTTTGTAAGAGCTATGCTAGAACACCTACACCCCCTGAGCAAATTAAAGTTGAACCTAGTATTTCTATGGTTAAGGATCTCTTGGTTGGTAATATTGATGGGCATGTTATTCAATTTTGTGATGAAGCCACTAGAATTATTGAACCTGATGCTTAAGATAAACATAGACCCATTGTTGGCATGCCTGTTGTTTCTATTAAAATAGGAGATCATTGTTATCATGGCTTGTGTAATATGGATGCTAGTGTGAGTGCAATTCCGTTTTCCTTATATAAATAGATTATGAATGATATTTCACCAGCTAAATTAGAGGAAATTGATGTTACAATTAAGCTTGCTAATAGATACACTATATCACCAGTTGGGATTATTAGAGATGTTGAAGTCTTGTGTGGGAAAATAAAATATCCTACTCATTTTCTTGTTCTTGGTTCCCCACAAGATGATTTTTGTCCCATTATATTTGGTAGACCCTTCTTGTATACTATAAATGCCAGGATAAATTGTGAGAAGGAAACAGTTACCGTAAGTTTTGGGGATACATCTCATGAGTTTAATTTCTCTAAATTTCGTAGACAACCCCATGATAAATAATTGCCTAGTAAGGATGAAATTATTGGTCTTGCTTCTATTGTTGTTCCTCCTACTAATCCTTTATAGCAATATTTGCTACACCATGAAAATGACATGCATATGAATGAAAGGAATGAAATAGATAAGATTTTCTTTGATAGGCATCCTATTCTGAAACACAACTTGCCTGTTGAAATACTTGGGGATCCTCCTCCACCCAAGGGTGATCACGTGTTTGAGCTTAAACAATTACTAGATACTCTGAAAAATGATTATCTTGATGAAAAGAAGATATATCCTATTATTATTAGTGCTAACCTTTTAGAGCATGAAGAACGGAGATTATTGAAAATTCTGAGGAAGCATCGTGCTGCTATTGGATATACTCTTGATGATCTTAAGGGCATTAGTCCCACTCTATGTCAGCACAAAATTAAAACGGAGCCTGATGCTAAACCAGTCATTGATCACCAACGATGGTCGAATCCTAAAATGAAGGAAGTGGTAAGAAATGAAATATTAAAGCTTCTAGAGGCGGGTATCATTTACCCTATTGCTGATAGTAGATGGGTTAGTCCCGTTCATTGTGTCCCTAAGAAAGGAGGTATTACCATAGTTCCTAATGATAAAAATGAATTGATCTCATAGAGAATTGTTACAGGATATAGAATGGTAATTGATTTGAGGAAATTGAATAAAGCTACTAGGAAAGATCATTACCCTCTACCTTTTATTGAGAAAATGCTAGAAAGATTATCTAAACACACACATTTCTGCTTTATGGTTATTCTAGTTTCTCTCAAATACCTGTTTCAAAAGAGGACCAAGAGAAGACCACCTTTACCTACCCTTTTGGTACCTTTGCTTATAGACATATGCCTTTTGGTTTATGCAATGCACCTGCTACCTTTCGAAGATGCATGACTGCTATATTCTCTGATTTTTATGAAAGGATTGTTGAGGTTTTCATGGATGATTTTTCCGTTTACGGAACTTCTTTTGATGATTGTTTGAGCAACCTTGATCGAGTTTTGCAGATATATGAAGAAACTAATATTGTCCTGAATTGGGAGAAGTGTCACTTTATGGTGAATGAAGGCATTGTCTTGGGACATAAAATTTCCGAAAGAGGTATTGAAGTTGGCAAGGCTAAAGTTGATGCTATTGAAAAAATGTCGTGTCCTACGGATATCAGAGGTATAAGAAGTTTCCTTGGTCATGCTGGTTTCTATAGGATATTTATTAAAGACTTCTCTAAGATTTATAGGCCGCTCACTAATCTCTTGCAAAAAGATGTTCCATTCGTTTTTTATGAGGATTGTGTAGAAGCTTTTGAAATTCTTAAGAATGCCTTGATTTCTGCACCTATTGTTCAACCACCCGATTGGAACCTACCCTTTAAAATTATGCATGATGCTAGTGATTATGTCGTTGGTGCTGTCCTAGGACAAAGAGTTAATAAGAAATTAAATGTTATTCATTATGCTAGCAAAACTCTAGACAGTGCGCAAAGAAACTATACTACCACTGAAAAGGAATTATTAGGAGTTGTGTTCGCTTTTGATAAGTTTAGACCCTATATTGTTGATTCTAAAGTAAATGTTCACACTGATCATGCTGCTATTAAATACCTTATGGAAAAGAAGGATGCTAAACCTAGACTTATCAGATGGGTTCTTCTGCTACAAGAATTTGATTTGCATATTGTTGATAGAAAGGGTGCTGATAACACCGTAGCAGATAACTTGTCTAGGTTAGAGAATGTTCTTGATGACCCACTACCTATTGATGATTGCTTTCCTGATGAACAATTAGCTTTTATAAATACTTCGCGTAATTCTCCTTGGTATGCTGATTATGCTAATTACATTGTCGCTAAATTTATACCGCCTAGTTTCACGTACCAACAAAAGAAAAAGTTCTTCTATGATTTAAGACATTACTTCTGGGATGACCCACACCTTTATGAAGAAGGAGTAGATGGTGTTATTAGACATTGTGTACCAGAGCATGAACAGGAACAGATCCTACGAAGGTGTCATTGTGAGGCCTACGGAGGACACCACGCTGGAGATAGAACTGCACATAAGGTATTGCAATCTGGTTTTTATTGGCCTACTCTCTTCAAGGATGCTCGTAAGTTTGTATTGTCCTGTGATGAATGTCAAAGAATTGGCAATATTACTAGACGTTAGGAAATGCCTATGAATTACTCTCTTGTTATTGAACCATTTGATGTTTGGGGTTTTGATTATATGGGGCCTTTTCCAACGTCCAACCGGTATACTCATATTTTAGTTGCTGTTGATTATGTTACTAAGTGGGTAGAAGCTATTCCAACTAGTAGTGCTGATCATAACACCTCTATTAAGATGCTTAAATAAGTTATTTTCCCTAGATTTGGAGTCCCAAGATATTTAATGACTGATGGTGGTTCACATTTTATTCATGGTGCTTTCCGTAAATTGCTTGCTAAGTATGATGTTAACCATAGAATTGCATCTCCTTATCATCCTCAGTCTAGTGGTCAAGTAGAATTAAGCAATAGAGTAATTAAATTGATCTTGCAAAAGACGGTTAATAGATCCAGGAAAAATTGGTCTCAGAAACTTGACGATGCGTGGGCTTATAGAACTGTTTACAAGAATCCTATGGGTATGTCTCCATATAAAATGGTTTATGGTAAAGCATGTCACTTACCTCTAGAGCTAGAGCACAAAGCTTATTGGGCAAACAAAGAGCTCAACTATGATTTCAATCTTGCTGGTGAGAATAGGTTATTTGACATTATCTCACTTGATGAATGGAGAACCCAGACCTATGAGAATGCCAAGTTGTTTAAAGAAAAAGTTAAGAGATGGCATGATAAAAGGATACAAAAGCGTGAATTTAATGTAGGTGACCATGTCTTGCTATACAATTCTCGTTTAAGATTTTTTGCGGGAAAGCTTCTCTCCAAATGGGAAGGGCCTTATATCGTCCAGGAAGTATATCGTTTCGGTGCCATCAAGATCAACAACGCCGAAGGCACAAATCCGAAGGTGGTAAATGGGCAAAGAATCAAAGACCATATTTCAGGTACTCCCATTAATGTTGAGACCAATATGATCAATACCATAACTCCGGAAGAGCATATTAGGGAGACCTACCGGAACGTTTCAGACTCCGAAAAGGAATAGGTACGTGGTACAGTAAGTAAACCGACTCCGAAACTGTCCCAATAGCAATTTTACTCAGGTTTGGAATATTTAAAAAATTAGGAAAATAAAAAAATAGTCCTAAGGACGCATGGGGAGGTGACAACCGTGCCAGGCGCGGCCACCCCCTGGCCGCACCTAGGGGGCTTGTCACCACCCCGTGTGCCCCCAAACTCCGTTTTCTTGTGGAACACCCCTTCGGATCGACAAAAAATCATTATATAATCTCCTGAAGGTTTCGACTTTCGTATCACGACAATACCTCTTGTTTCCGTTTTGAGCTATTTCTGCAGGAGATTTAGAGCAAGATGTCGTCCCAAGTCTCGACCGTGGAGAGTCGTGTTTCTCACCAAGCACAGGAGCCCGAGGCATACATTGAAGCTAACCACTTTGGGCGAACCATGGAGGAGGATATGGAGGCTGACTTAAAAAGGGTGGATGCCATGGAGGAAGACCACGAAGTTAACTCTCATCCACTACCTGGAGCCATGTTGTAGGAACTTCCGAGCGCAGCCATCCTGAATTCGATTATTCCTCCATGCTAAATTCCTTACATATGAAAACTTGAAAAAGAGTGTTGTCTTTTCACCCGCAACAATGAAACATCGCTGGGTGAAGGGATCTCTAACCGTCAATGGAAAACTGCACAAGGAAGTAATGTATCTCACAAAGCAAAATAATAAGCTTGAAGAGGAGAATCGCATTCTGAAGGGTATCATCGCCAAGAATATCGCACCATCACTTCCGAAGAAGGACACCTGAGCACATGGGTATGGGCACTCCCTTTGGCTTGTGCCAAGCTTGAGGGAGGCGCCCCGGTATCGTATCACCATCACACCTTTCTTCCTTTTTGTTTTTCTTGCTTTTCTTGTTCGATCCTTTCTTATTTTGTTTTGATCTAGTAGAATAAAAAAATAGTATGATCTACCTTTTAGTTTTTGCTTTTGCTCCCCTTATGTAAGCAAGTCCGAGAGTTATATAATAAAAAGTATTTTTGATGAGAGGGCTTTGCTAGATTACTATGCTCTTGAAAGTAATGAATATAGAATAATAGAATAAAAGCAAAGAGTATGCATAAGGATTTTATGGGGAGTGATAACTTCACACATAAAAAGTATGTCAATTGAAATTTGTTGGGAGTTAACAAACATAGTAATTGGTCATTGGTGCAATTGGAAAGGAAGTGATAAAGAAAGAGAGATTCACATATAAATACATTATCTTGGACATCTTTTATGATTGTGACCACTCATTAAAATATTACATGCCAAGAAGTTGATGTTGGACAAGAAAGACAACATAATGGGTTATGTTTGCTTGTCTTCGGACAGAAGTTATATGGTTTTAGATCCTTCAACATGTACTGCTTGCTTCCACCCCATATTAGCCAAAACTTCTGCGCCAAGTAGAGATACTACTTGTGCATCCAAACACCTCAACCCCGTGTTGCCATCAGAGTCCACCATAGCTACCTGTGGATTGAATAAGATCCTTCAAGTAAGTTTTCATCGGTGCAGAAGGCAATAAAAATTGCTCCTAAATATGTGTGACCTTTTATTGGAAGGGAAATAAGCGTTGTACGAACTTGTGATAGTAAAGAAATAAAAGCGACAGGCTGCATAATAAAGGTTGCTATCACAAAGGGCAATACAATGCGGCGTTCCTTTGCACTAAGGGTTTGTGCATCGAAAAACAAAAAGTGCATGACAACCTCTGCTTCCCTCTGCGAAGGGCCTATCTGTTACTTCTACTTTTTAAGTACTTACCTTTATGCAACAGTCATGGTGATCCTCACCACTTCCTATATTTTGCCTCTCTCTTGGCAAGCATTAGGTGTTGGGAATGATCTAGACGCATATATCCACTCGGATGTGGGTGATCATGAGTTATTATTGTTGACATCACCCTTGAGGTGAATAGTTGGGAGGCAAAACTATAAGTCCCTATCTTTCTCTATGTCTGATTGAAGCTTTGATCTCGTGGGTACCGCGTGAGTGTTAGAAATTGTGAAAGACTAGAAGATTATTGAGTATGTGGATATGCTTTACAAGCTCTTATATTGACTCTTTCCGATGTTATGATAAATTGCCAATTGCTTTAGTGACTAAGATCATATTTTTTTGGTTGTCAATAGAGCTCTTGGTTCATACTTTACTACTGTAGCATAAGAGATCTTACACAATAAGTATTGTTGTTCTAAAGATGTTCATGATGCCCTCATGTCCGTATTTTATTTTATCGACACCTCTATCTCTAAACATGTGGACATACTTATCGATCTCGGCTTTCGCTTGAGGGCAAGCGAGGTCTAAGCTTGGCGGAGTTGATACGTACATTTTGCATCAGGCTTTTATATTGATATTTATTGCATTATGAGCTGTTATTACACGTTATGGTGCAATCCTTATGCCTTTCTCTCTTATTTTACAAGGTTTACATGAAGAGGGAGAATGCCGGCAGCTGGAATTCTGGACTGGGAAAGGAACCAATCTGAGATACCTATTCTGCACAACTCCAAAAGTCCTGAAAATTTACGGAGAATTATTTTGGAACATATAAAAAATATTGGGCATAACAGATGCCGGAGGTGGGCCACCAGGAGGTGACAAGCCTGCTAGGCGTGGCCACCCCCCTGGCCACGCCTAGCAGGCTTGTGGCCCACCTGGCTGGCCCTCGACTCACATCTTCTCCTATATGTTGGGTTTTGACCTTGAAAAAAATGAAGAGAGAGGTTTCGGGATGAAGCGCTGCCGTCTCGAGGCGAAACTTGGACATAACCAATCTAGAGCTCCAGCAGGGCTGTTCTGTCAGGGAAACTTCCCTCCCAAAGGGGGAAATCGAAGCCATCATCATCACCAACGATCCTCTCATCGAGAGGGGGTCAATCTCCATCAACATCTTCACCAGCACCATCTCCTCTCCAAAGCCTAGTTCATCTCTTGTTTCCGATCTTTGTCGCAAACCTCAGATTGGTACCTGTGGGTTGCTAATAGTGTTGATTACACCTTGTAGTTGATGCTAGTTGGTTTACTTGGTGGAAGATCATATGTTCAGATCCTTTCTGATAATTAATACTCCTCTGATTATGAACATGAACATGTTTTGTGATTAGTTACGTTTGTTCCCGAGGACATGGGATAAGTCTTGTTATAAGTAATCATGTAAATTTGGTATTCGTTCGATATTTTGATGAGATGTATGTAACACTTTGCCATTAGTTGGGCCTAGGGGAAGGCATTGGGAAGTAATAAGTAGATGATGGGTTTCTAGAGTGACAGAAGCTTAAACCCTAGATTATGTGTTGCTTCGTAAGGGGCTGATTTGGATCCATATGTTTCATGCTATGGTTAGGTTTACCTTAATTCTTATTTCGTAGTTGCAGATGCTTGTGACAGGGGTTAATCATAAGTGGGAGGTTTGTCCAAGTAAAGGCAGCACCCGAGCACCGGTACACCCACATATCAAATTATCAAAGTAACGAACGCGAATCAAATGAGCATGATGAAAACTAGCTTGACAGAAATTCCCATGTGTCCTCGGGAGCGCTTTGTTTTATATACGAGTTTGTCCAGGCCCGTCCTTTGCTACAAAAAGGATTGGGCTACCTTGCCGCACCTTTGCTACACTTGTTACTTGTTACTCATTACAAATTATCTTATCACAAAACTATCTATTACCGATAATTTCAGTGCTTGTAGAGAATACCTTACTAGAAACTGCTTGTCATTTCCTTCTGCTCCTCGTTGAGTTCGACACTCTTACTTATCGAAAGGACTACAATAGATCCCCTATACTTGTGGGTCATCACCCAACTATTGAACCAAGACATAGTTCGGAACCAATGCATATAAAGCGAACTCCAAGACACCGAACGCGTAATTAATTGTGCATAAGGTGATTTTTTAAAAAATTGAGCCCCCGGTCTATTAGTCGGTTGCGTCGCAATATACCGAACAGTTTCGCGAGAAGAGGGAGAAAATAGAATATGTGCCAAAAAAGGACAACGAAAAAACCATGTATAATGATTTTATATTTTTCTCCACAACTCTTATTGCTCGAATTGCCGAAGCAACTGTTTACAGTTAAAAGAAATTTTACAGGAGTGGTTGTACCAGGGGTCTTTGATTGGTGACCTTACGTCCTCGATGTGCCCTGTCGCTTGTCTACTCCTGTGCCTCCTAGGGAGTGGTGCACCTCAATGTGTGGTATTGTTTGGCTAACGGATCTTGAAAACAAGGTCTTGAGAAGTCGCCGAAGTGTGGATGAGCTTTATGCCTTTAGCAGGCCCTTGATGGTACTTGCAGTGTGTCCGAAGACATTTGATGGTAGTAGTTCGGTCCAGCCGAACACTTACCCTTTTTTCCCCACCGCCGCCCATGGAATTTTGAGCGCAAAGTTGTGCCTCCTTGGCACGTACTTCGCCGGTCCTGCTGCGCGATGGAGCTAGTCCCTATTTACGGGGAGAAGAAGGTTCTGAGAGTTCGGGCTGAAGCCGAGCTTGCTTCCCAACCTTGCGTGCCTTGACGACAGGTGTCGGCGTTTGCCGATCATCATTGTAGTGGTATTTGGCCGCCATGGACAACGCATGTTCCTCAGTTCGGAGGGAGTGCTCTATGTTGCCGTTGACAGTGATGTCCCCCTTGGGGCCGAGTATCTTGAGCTTGAGGTATGTGTAGTGTGGGACGGCGTTAAAGCAAGCGAACGATGTACGACCGAGCAGGGCGTGATAGACGCTGCGGAAAGGCACACTGTCGAAGATCAAGTCTTTGCTACGAAAGTTATTGGGCGAGCCGAACACTACTTCCAGGCTTACGAAGCCCGTGCATCGGGCTTTGATGCCTAGGATCACCCCTTTAAAGGTAGTGTTGCTGGGTTTGATCCTTGACGTATCTATACCCATCTCACCGTATCTGAGTAAAACATATTTAGGATACTTCCTGCGTCCATAATGACTTTAGTGGGGTGATACCCGTTTATAATGGGGCCTAGGACGAGGGCGGTCGAACCTCCATGACGGATACTGGTCGGGTGGTCACGTCGATCAAAGGTGATCGGGTACGCTGACCATGGGTTATACTTTGGGGCTACAGGATCTGCGGCGTAGACCTCCCGAAGGGCGCACTTCCTCTCCTTATTAGGTATATGGGTGGCGTATATCATATTTACTGTTTTCACCTCTGGAGGGAAATTATTTTGTCCGCCACCAATCAGAACCCGAGGCTCATACCCGTCCTCGCTGTGCGGGCTCTTGCCTTGGTCCTTGGTTGGGAGTTTGTCGGCTTGTTTGAATACCCAACAGTTACAGTTGGTGTGATTGGTGGGCTTCTCTTGAGTGTCGTGGAATTGGCAAGGCCTTTCCATGATCTTCTTCAGCGGGGTGGGTTTGTCGTGATTGCGTTTAGGAGCTTCTTCCGCTGCCCGGGTCGGGAATTGCGGAAGCCGACATTAACGGCCGTGTCATCGGCATCACTATTGTTGTACTGGTGCTTACTCTTATTGCGCTTCGGTTTCCCGTTTCCGTCCCAAACTTCGGAGGTTGTGGGGTCTTCGGGGTTGTGGCTCCGTCTTGCGAGCTAGTTATCCTCGCCCGTGCAAAAGCGGGTCATGAGGGATGTAAGGGCGGACATTGTCCGAGGTTTATCCTGGCCGAGCTGGCGGGCCAACCATTCATCCCGAATATTGTGCCGAAAGGAGGCTATTGCCTTGGAGTCCGGGCAGTCAACAATCTAGTTTTCCTTGGTCAAGAACCGATTCCAGAATTGTAGCATGGACTCTTCTGGCTTCTGGATGACGTTGCTCAAATCGGAGGACTCCGCGGTCGAACATAGGTGCCCTGGAAGTTAGATCAGAATGCATCCTCTAGATCTTCCCAACATCCTATGGAGTTTTCGAGGAGGCTGTTCAACCAGTGCCGAGCTGGCCCCTTAAGTTTTAGAGGTAGATATTTGATTGCATGGAGGTCATCTCGTCGTGCCATGTGGATGTGGAGGAGAAAATCCTCAATCCACACGGTTGGGTTAGTTGTCCCATCGTACTGCTCTATGTTTACGGGTTTAAACCCCTCCGGGAACTGATGTTGCATCACCTCATCCATGAAGCACAGTGAGTGGGCAGCGCCTCTGACCTGATCTATGTCGCACTGGTGATCAGCGTCTATTCTAGCCCCGTTTCGTTCCCGACCTCTATTGTTGCGGTCGAGCCAGGGCCAATACCCGTCTCGTTGATCGGGTGAGTACCCTTTGGATCCGTAGATGGATCTTGTGCGAACTGCCCTATGGTCCAGGTCGTGTCGTAGATCGAACCTGTCATCGGGCTTTATTGGCTCTTTCCCCCGTCTTCGGGGCATCGCCGGCCTATAACCGGTGTAATCAGCCGTCCTGTCGCACCCTTAAGGGGGGCGGTTTGGCTTGTCGTATGTGGTATGTTTGGAGACGGTGTATCAGTGAGTTCATTGTCGAATTGCGCCAGCAGCCTTCTGCATGGATAGCTCTTAGGTTGGTCCGACAGACCGGTACCGTATCCTTCCTCGGCTGCAAGGACTCTCGTCCATCGATCATTGAGGTTGTCTTGTTCAGCTTTAATCTGTCGTTCTTTTGTTTTCAGGCTATGGGTTGTGGCTATAAGCTGTTGCCTGAACAGTTCCTGATCTTCACGATTATCAGGAATGTCGAAGTCATCGGCTTTCGGGATGTCCTTCTCGACAGGGGGGACATAATTATCGTCCTCGGAATTGTTTAGGTTGTCGGGGTTGCGCTGGTCTTTAGGCCTCTCCTGACTCTCTAGCGGGTGTTCGGGGATATCGGGATCGCCGAGGTCTTCCGGGGTATCTCCATCCCTGGTGCCGATGATAGCTTTCCTTCCCTTTTTGCCTTTTGACTATTTATGCGTCTTCAAGCACCTTGACGACGCTTCACCTGACTTGTCGCCATCGTTTGTGGGCGTATAAGCGCCATTAGCGGCAGGAGTGTCCAACATGTAGACGTCATACGTGGAGGTGGTGGCCCATCGCCTGGTGTTAACGGGGGTGGGAGCGCAATCTTCCTCATCCATGTATTCTGCCTCCTCGGAGGCATAGTCTAACATGGTGGTTAAATCTTCGACTGTGGCTATCAAGTGGGTGGTGGGTGGGACGAAAAATTCGTCCTGACCCACCCTAAGACCGATCCGAGAATGGATCAGGGTTGGGTCGTCGGTAATCTTCATCGATGAGTATCGAGAGCTCGATCGGGTCAACCTACTCAAAGCTTTCGGAGTTGACCTCCGTTGCGTCCATGCCAGGGGAGTGTTTGGCAGGAACAGGTATCCGGTCATCTGGCACTATGGCCGGATCCGTACTAAGAGTCAGTTCATCGTCGGGGTAAATCACGTGGTCATGACCGAAAGAGGGATCTGAGGTTAAAGCCTCGCAGTCTTCGAGCGTGGCAGGCGAGACTGCGAGCCCGGTTAGCGAGAGCCCGCCACGAGAGTCCATGGAGAACTCTAGGTTCCCAAATCTGACCTCTTGATCAGGGGTGAAGCTCTCGACCCAGCCTAGATGGTCGGTCGGGTCAACGTGCAGCACAATGCTGCCAAAAGCGAAGATCTACTCGGGGACAAAGGTGTCCATGTTATGGACCTCTTCGTTGATGACGACGCGAGCCATTGATTCCTTCGGTGATCACAGCGGAACTCTCAATGAAAGCACCAATGTTGGTGTCAAACCAGGCGGATCTCGGGTAGGGGGTCCTGAGTTGTTAGACTAGAATTGATGGTAACAGGAGACGAAAGGGCCGATGTTTACCCAGGTTCGGGCCCTCCTATGGAGGTAATACCCTACGTCCTGCTTGATTGTATTGATGATATGTAGGTTACAGAGTTGATATACCTCGAGATCGAATAGCTAAACCCTAGATGAGTTGTTCTCTGTCCACAACCTAAAACCCTCCGGCTTATATAGACGTCGAGGGTACCTGGGGTTTACACATGGTCGATTACACGTCGAAGGGATAAACATGCCTATTCACTACTCCAAACGTGGAGGACACGTCACGATTCCCGAAGCTTACTTCCTGGAGACAGGGCCTTCGATCGATCCAATGCTCGGCAAGCAGCCCATACAGTCCGGCCCATAAGAAACAGGTCGGCCTTCCGAGAGGACCCCTTAAAGCAGGACTCCCTCAAGGGGTCATTGGAGCTCAAAGACATGTGGTCGTTTTGTTAATCTAGCCTTCAAAGACAAAAAAACGATCACAAAAAAGGTTCCCCACTTTGAAGGTTAAATTATCAAAAAACACTATGCAACATTTTTTAACGAAAAACACCATGTCTTGAAACATTGATCGACGGTTCGGACTCGTTGAAGTGCGTTAATGACAGATGGGTCTTACTTTTCGCTGATATGGCATAACATTTTATCAAAGACAGCCCTAGATGGGTGAAAAAGAGGAAACACCCCAACACTTTTTCCCTGTGCCGCCCAGGCCCTTCCCCAGCCACCACAATCAGCCAGCGCCGTTCTCCCGCCCCTGCCAGGCCGACTGCGAGCGCCCCTGGCCGGCCGCGCTCCCCCTCTGCCTGGTGGTGCGCCCGCTTCTGCCCGCCCACTCCTTCCTTTGCCCGTCGCGCGCCCCCTCTGCTAGCCTACGCCGGCTGCCATGCCAGGCGCGCCACCGCCATCTTACTCCGCCTGCGCCCGCCCCTCTGCCAGTCGCACCACCACCGCCCTGCTCCACCCGCGCCATCGCAACACTGCTCGCTCGTCGCCTCCGCGCTTCGAGGAGGGAGAAGGAGAGAGGAAGTTGTGCTCCATGGCCATCGAGAACGGAGAAGGAGAGAGGAGGTTGCCACATCTCAGGCAAGGGAGCGGCTGCCCGACCTCCTGAGCGTCAGCACCGGGCAGATGATCCCGCGAAGGGAGCGTTGACTAGTTTTTGGGCTAACCGCGTTTTTTTCTTTTTGATTCAGGGACGTGTGTGTAAAATCTAAGTACTAGTTTGTAAATCCAGATTAAAATTGATTTGCCACGAAATGTTACACTATGTAGGCAAAAAACAGGTCCCAACTGTCATAAACAAACTTAACAAACCCAGATCCGTCGATCAATGTTTTTTGCAAATAGATTACATATAAGATATGGTGCTTTTTGCAACAGAAATATAACGTAGTAATTTCTGTTGACCTAGCCTTTAAAGTGGTGGTTTCCTGCAATTGGCCTCCATCCTCTCAATTGCTAAATAGTCCATGCACAATCATTCAAGAAGACAAACGACAACCAACAGTTTTTACAAATTTTTAAGTATGTTATAAACACTTTTCAAATACATGACGAAGATTTCTCTAACATGCGATTAAGAAAATCATATATGGACACAACTTTTTCAATGTGATTACTATTTTTCAAATGCATAGTTAAGATTTTTCAAAAAAGTGATAGGTATTTTTAAATTGCGATAAACATTTTGAAAAACAATGTAAACTTTTTTCAAATATGCAACAAACATTTTTTTTTAATTTGTGGTGAATATCTTTATAGCACAAACTTGTACACTTCTTATTTCATACTCCCTCCGTCCCAAAATAAGTGACTCAAGAGTGACTCAACTTTATACTAAAGTTAGTGCAAAATTGTGTCATTTTTGAGTCACTTATTTTGGGACGGAGGGAGTATATTTTTAAACATTTTCTTGAACTAATTTTCACCTTTTTAATCTATAAATAGAAAGTTCCAAGGGAAATTGGCTCTACCCATTAGCTCATGCATGTGGGTGTTACCTCACCTATCCTGCACCCAACGCATGAAGGAAAGGCCTCGTTAAGAACTAGACGATACCCCACATGTTATCATAGAATTAAAGATTTGATTTCTTATAGAGTATAATTCAATCCTTGATATTAAGCATGTGAGAATTTAATGTAGAAACACAAACACAAATATCCTAATACAAAAAGTTAAACATATCACAATTAAATATTTTGGGATTAAACATTTACTTACAATGCACTAGTGCATGTTGCATGGTAGATACTCATGCCTAGGTTTGACGGGTGTTAGTAGACCAAGATAACTAATCCACGACTACAATCATTTTCATTTTTAATTTTAATCAATAGAGTCCAGCTTTTATCAGAAAATGCAATCCGGGCAGCAAAATTATGTTTGGATCTTCAATGTAACGGCATGGCGCAGACGCAGTTACGGCGGCCTACACCCAATAAGTATGTATATGCCGAGGAAATGAATTGGTTGAGCTCGATCAAGACACACATCCTAGCTGCTTGCTTCATGCTAAACGGACTTTAGGCATGCAACGTTCATGAATGGCCATTTACATAAAACATAATAAACGCATGAATAACTCATTTGTTGGGCCTATAAATTGAGCTGGTGTCCAGCCTCAGTCCAGAGATAAGCTTCGTTCGTGTAGGCATACGGGGAACGGCGTGTATTATTGTCATCTATGAGTTAGGATTTCTCACAAAAGAAAACCCATATAAGCTAGGATATTAGAGGGCAACTGATATGTCGCACCGCGTCCACTCGTGCAACCTTGAATATACGACTCCTTCATCAGGTTACTGTTGCGAGGGGTGTGTCTTCGTCGCCGCCTACGCCGGTCAACGAACCGACGATGAAGACGCTTGTTCTGTTGATGGTAAACTTGTCATCGTCGACGAAGGGTGGCATGGAGCCATAGGAGAACTTGCTATCCTCGAGCCAATAAGACATAGACAACACACCCCTTCTGAGCACAATAGTGGCAGACGCATCTTTGATAGAGTTGGTAATGTCGGAAGCCAGAGCCTGCTCCTGTGGCAAGATATACATGGTCTTCGTGATGAGCCAGTGGGCGATACTGACCTTCTCCGACCCGGGAGTGGGTACGTCGACCCATCATTGACTTTCTCGGTTCTATTGTAAGGTCTCCGAGTAAGTCTTCCAGCACTCCACAACACCCACGACGCAGACGGTGGGAATCGTGTATTTGTTGATGTGCCCGGTGGCTCACGGTCTTGTTGTTGCATGGCACGCCGTGGGTGATGGCACGCCATGGGTCATGCGTGACTGGGAGACCTGGTAGTGGGCGAACTCATTAAGGGGGCAATTGGTGTTCTTTTTGCGTTGGTTGTAACACTTGGACTTGTGTTGGAGTAACATATTTTATGTAATTAGCGCAATCTTAACCTGCCCGTTTCATGTGTTGTGCTCCTCAGAACTCTCACGGCCTAACCCTCCCACGCCATCCCCGCGAGGCGGCGGGGAGGGATCTCAGATCTCCGCCGCCGATCGCCTCCTCCTGCCTCCCCCTCCCTCGCCGGTGCCCAAGGGCGTGAACGGGCGAAGCTCGGTCGGCGCAGGCGGTGGAGGGGCGCCTTCTTCCCCTCGTGCGATGGGCCAGTGCGGGCCGGCCTCCTCGGGCATGGGCGCGGCACAGGACGCCGTGGCGCCACGACTCGCCTGCGTGGGTGATGCGGCGGCGTGGAGGATTCCTTGGCGGTGGCGACCCGGGGCGGCGGCCCTGGATGGTGATGGCAGGTAAAGCTCAGGGCTCTCACTGCGGCATGGCGTGGCGATGTCCCTGTTCAAGGCGGATCTGTTCCGACAATCTGGTGACGACTCCGGATAAGATCGGATCAGTGACGGTGTCGAGCGGGCGGGATTCCTCTCAGCGGTTCTCGCGGTTTGGCGAGGTGGGGTGGCGGCCCTCCTCCCAGCCTCCAATGATGGCACACGCAGGCAGTGGCCGGTGTGTCAGGTCTCCCATGGTGGCAATGCGGTAGTGGATGGTTTCCGGATCTGGGTGGCCAGATCTGGGGCTTTGAAGGCAGTCTGGACGGTGCACATGTTGTCGGTTGGATGCTTATGGGACAGATCCGGGTGAAAACCTGATCTCTGACCGGTGGCCGGAGCTGGTGATGGTGACGCCCTAGGTGTCGTTTCCTTCTTGAAGGCATCATCGAGGTGAAGCTCCCAGCTCCTTCCGCTACCTCCTGAGGAAACCCAAGATCAGTCGATTGGATGACGACGACACACTTGTGTCATTCCCTCCTTGGGGGCATCATTCTTGGAGGTGTGTGTTGGCTTGAGGGACCGGTGGACGATTCCAATGGTGGGGCGGCTTTCCATGTGATGCATCGATGGCGTGGAGTCTTGTCGGCATGGTGTGGCATGGACTCGACGACGGATGTGCGATTATGGACGTGCGTGGGGGAGGAGGCATTGTCTGACGCCGTGGGGGCGTCAACGACAGGCCTAACAAGGTTGATGTGTCAGTACCTGCTTTGAAGATGGATCAGTGGAAGACGGCGGCGACGACCTATGAGTGCGTCGAGCCGATTTGCGTTCCAAACCCGGTATTTGGCTTGGTTGTGACATTCGGCTTTAGATGTTAGGTATTTGTGTGATGTCTGTTTGGTATTAGGCTCGGACTATTGGCACCCCTTCATCAAGTGGATATGCATAACGACAGTTGTTGTTAAGAATGGCTTCAGACTTCCTGATATACTACTTTATATGATCTTTCTAAATAATTAATAAAATGGCTACATGCATCTGAAGATGCAAAGGCCGGAAGTCATCTTTTTTTTGAAAAAAATAAATGTGTTGTGCTGCTCGGTGTAACTGGCTAACTGCTCGCGGCTGCAGTAACCGGCTCACGCGCGGGCGCCGCTCGTCTGAAGCCGACCTACTACAGCTAAGAGCCCAGTCCGTACGTACGCAGCAGGCAGGGCAGTAGGAGCACGAGGAAAGGTCAAGGACATGTACACACACCTAATAAAATTTCGCCACCCTCCCAACTCGCTCGCTCCATGCACAACCTTGCAAGAGGAAGAAACACCACACCCTAAAAAAAGAGAGGAAGAAACACCCAGCAACACATTTTTCAATTGATTGTGTGTGTAAAACTGTAACTTCTGAACCTTGAGAACGGACGGACCTAAGGCTAATCATAGTGAGCTAACTTAAATGGTATCATGTATTTGGAAATAGCAAACATGTTAATGTGATAAGAAATTAAAAAAAAAGGTTAAACTAGCATAGATAGATACCGGATACTTTGTGTCGTATATGACGATAAATATGATCTTCTTCCGTCCAACCCGACGCGAGCACTCGAACGCTTCCGTCCGGTAGCGGCCGGCGAGCCCGTGATAACCGCCGGGCGCAGGCGCCATGATGGGCTCGCTGCTCCTGCTCTCATTACTGCTGATGGTCTCTGAGGTCAGGTTCAGCGGCGGCGTCAGTCTGGCGGGCAATGGCGGGTACGAGGACTGGTGACTGTGCACGGCGACGTACATCAAGGAGTCCCAGGGCCACCCGCTCAATGACGGTATGTATGTTTGTACTCGTCCGTTTTTATTCATTCTTTTTCATCAGCGGCATCAAGAATATCAGGCAGGAAGGGAAGGGAAGGGAATGTCTGATCTTTCTCCCCCCTCACAGTCACGCGGCTACTTGTACGAAACCGACCCTCATGCATGTCGAGTTGTCGACAGCTCAGTCCGTAGGCGGAATGCATTAGCATGAGGAGAGACCGAGTGAGAATTAACTTGCATGCTCGGGATGTTAACCCTAATTTAGACATGCAACGGTCATGAATGTTCATTTGCATAATGAAGGCGTGAGTAGCTCACTTGTTGGGCCTATAAATTGAGCAGGTATCCAGCTTCAGTCCTGTTATGTGCTTCGTCCATGTAGTCCTGTAGAAAATGACATGTTTTATTTGTGCCATTTACGAGTCAGCATATTAGAGGACAATTGATATGTTACAGCCCGCTCGCATGTGACGGCCACAAAGTTATAAATATGTTTGGTGTGCTCAGTCGTAGAACCTTGAATCTGCGGCTTCTACTACGTTGGGTCACCGTTGTCATAACCACCGGTTTGTTCATGCCCTTGGGGTTGGCCGACGAGCCGACAAACAGATGGCCCCGTGGCATTGACATTGTCATCGCTGAAGTATGACATGAAGCAGTAATAGAATTTGATGATATTGAGAGCTCACAGACTAGCGACAGCGGCCCCTTGCCGAGCCAATGTCGTTGCACGCGCCTTCTGAGGTTCCAGAGGAAGCTTTCTTGCGGGTGAAAGAAAACTAGAAGAAAAATAGACTTGTCTATGACATCAATATCAAATTTAGCAGCATATGTTTTGCAGCTCCGAGTAAGATATATGTTATCCGTTTTCACTTTTTTAAGAATATTGAAGAATAGACTTTCACTTAATTACTCGTCTCTTGCTTTGAGCAAGTTTGTGCCATACAGGTCTGAAATTTTAGTCTCAGAAAAAGTAAAGTGCTGACTTATGGTTTGCTCAAAACAAACTTTAAATAGCAAAGTGTCCCGCACATTTGTGTGGCTATATTTATTACAAAGAAAGCATGTTTAAATAGATGGATCTGCATAATAATAGTAATAGTAATATATAAAGTGACGAGAGATTTGTCAAGCAGCAGCAGCTGCCGCCGCCCCCTTGGGCTCCTCTCCCCCCAAAAGCTTAGGGTGATGGAAATATGCCCTAGAGGTAATAAATAAAGTGTTTATTATTATATTTCCTTGTTCATGATATTTGTTTATTATCCATGTTAAAATTGTATTAATTGGAAACATGGATACATATGTGGATACATAGACAAACACAATGTCCCTAGTATGCCTCTAGTGAACTAGCTCGTTGATCGAAAGATGGTTAAGGTTTCCTAGCCATGGACATGAGATGTCATTTGATAACGGGATCACATCATTAGGAGAATGATGTGATGGACAAGACCCAAACTACAAACGTAGCTTATAATCGTGTCAGTTTATTGCTACTGTTTTCTGCATGTCAAGTATATGTTCCTATGACCATGAGATCACGCAACTCATGGACATTGGAGTGCCTTATGTGTATCAAACGTCGCAATGTAACTGGATGACTATAAAGGTGCTCTACAGGTGTCTCCGAGGGTGTCTGTTGAGTTGGCATGGATCAATACTGTGATTTGTTACTCCGTGTAACGAAGAGGTATCTTAGGGCCCACTCGGTAATACAACATCACAATAAGCCTTGCAAGCAATGTGACTAAGTATTAGTTACGGGATCTTGTATTACGGAACGAGTAAAGAGACTTGTCAGTAACGAGGTTGAACTAGGTATGGAGATACCGACAATCGAATCTCGGGCAAGTAACATACCGAAGAACAAAGGGAACATCATACGGGATTAACTGAATCCTTGACATAGAGGTTCGACCGATAAAAGATCTTCGTAGAATATGTAGGAATCAATATGGACATCCAGGTCCCGCTATTGGTTATTGACCGTAGTGGTGTCTCTCGGTCATGTCTACATAGTTCTTGAACCCGCAGGGTCTGCACACTTAAGGTTTGGTGATGTTTCGGTAGAATAGAGTTATGTATGGTGGTGACCGAAGGTTGTTCGGAGTCCCGGATGAGATCCCGGACGTCACGAGGAGCTCCGGAATGGTCTAGAGGTAAAGATTCATATATAGGAAGTCCTGTTTTGGTCATCGGAAAAGTTTCGGGCTCATCGGTAGTGTACCGGGAGTGCCGGTAATGTACCGGGAGGCCTTCGGGAGGGGTATTTCGACCCAAGAGGCTTCATGAGCTGTGGGAGAGTGAATATCAGCCCTTAGTGGGCTGGTGGAAACTCCCACACAAGGCCCATGTGGCTGGAGGAAAAAACCCAATAGGAAAAATGGAAAAAAAGGCAAAAAGGAGCAATCCTAATCCTACTAGGATTGGAGGAGGAGTCCTCCTCTCCTAGTAGGTTCGGCCGAAGCCCTTGGCTTGGGAAGCCAAGGCTGCCTCCTCTCCTCCTATCCTCCTATATATACTGGTGGATTTTAGGGTTTTGCACTAGTTTTTTCAGCCACGTGCTACCCGTTCCTTCAGTGCATAGTTTCTTCTCTAGATCGGATTTCTGCAGTGCTTAGGCGAAGCCCTGCCGGAATTGCTCCACCACCATCGCTGGAGCACCGTCACGCTGCCGGCGATCTCTTCTACCTCTCTGCTCTCTCTTGCTGGATCAAGACGGCGGAGATCGTCATCAAGCTGTACGTGTGCTGAACGCGGAGGTGCCGTCCGTTCGGCGCTAGATCGGAAGGATCGTGATCAAGTTCGTGGGACGGATCGTGATCAAGTTCACGGGACGGATCGTGATTGGATCGCGGGACGTTCGGCGATTTGGATCGCGAAGACGTTCGACTACACCAACCGCGTTTCTTAATGCTTCCCGCTTAGCGATCTACAAGGGTACGTAGATCCATTCTCCCTCTCGTAGATACTCATCACCATGGATAGATCTGTGTGTGCGTAGGAAATTTTTTGTTCCCATGCAACGTTCCCCAACAGTGGCATCATGAGCTAGGTCTATGTGTTGATGAGATCTCAAGTAGAACACAAAAGGTTTGTGGGCGTTGATGCTTAGATTGCTTCCTCCCTTAGTCGTATTTTGGTTCAGCGGTATTGTGAGATGAAGCGGCCCGGATCAACATTACTCGTACGCTTACGAGAGACCGGTTGCCTCGATGCAACTTGTTGCCTAGATGGCTTGCGGGTGGCAGTTTCTCTCACTTTAGTTGGATCGGATTCGACAAAGGCGATCCTTGAGAAGGTTGAAACGTAAATTATGTATCACCGTTGTGGTTTATGCGTAGGTGAGAATTGTTCTTACTAGAAACCCGTAGCAGCCACGTAAAACATGCAACAACAATTAGAGGACGTCTAACTTGTTTTTGCAGGGTATGTTGTGATGTGATATGGCCAATTACATGATGTGATATATGTGATGTATTAGATGATCATGTGATGTATAGAATTTCACGACTTGCATGTCGATGAGTACGACAACCGGCAGGAGCCATAGGGTTGTCTTTAATTATTTTATGACCTGCGTGTCAATCATTAAGCGCTATGTAATGCTTTACTTTATCGCTAAACGGTAGTAATAGTAGTAGAAGCATGCAGGACGTGGCAACCCCGATGGCGACACGTTGATGGAGATCAAGATGATGGTGATCATGGTGTCGTGCCGGTGACGATGGAGATCATGCCTGTGCTTTCAAGATGGAGATCTAAAGCACAAGTTCATAGCCATATCATGTCACTTATGAATTGCATGTGATGTTAATCCTTTTATGCACCTTGTTTTGCTTAGTACGACGGTAGCATTATAAGGTGATCCCTCACTTAAATTTCAAGATGAACCGTGTTCTCCCCGAGTGTGCACCATTGCGAAAGTTCGTCGTGTCGAGACACCACGTGATGATCGGGTGTGATAGACTCTACGTTCACATACAACGGGTGCAAGCCAGTGTTGCACACGCAGAACACTCGGGTTAAACTTGACGAGCCTAGCATGTACAGACATGGCCTCGAAACACAAGAGACCGAAAGGTTGAACATGGGTCATATAGTAGATATGATCAACATAATGATGTTCACCATTGAAGCCACCTCAACTCACGTGATGATCGGACTTGAGTTGGTGGATTTGGATCATGTGACACTCAGATGGCCTGAGGGATGTCAATTTGAGTGGGAGCTTTAGTAATTTGATTAACTAAACTCATTATCTTGAACAATAGTCTAAGTAAACTTTGCATATTTATGTTGTAGATCAATGGCTCGCGTAGTAGCACCCCTGAATTTTAAGGCGTTCCTAGAGAAAGCTAAGTTGAAATATGATGGAAGTAACTTT
This sequence comes from Hordeum marinum, assembly GCA_022496015.1. NCBI lineage: Eukaryota > Viridiplantae > Streptophyta > Magnoliopsida > Poales > Poaceae > Hordeum > Hordeum marinum. The sequence continues at coordinate 451,192,859 of CM039678.1, read as the reverse complement.
GTTGACTGGGCCTGTAATCTGTGGATTATCCTGACGGCTTCCCAGAAATCATATGTCCTTGATGCACCGCTTGGTGACCAACCAGAAGATATGACCTCCGAAGACGTTAAGAACGCTTGGGAGGCACATACTCGAGATTACTCAATAGTTCAGTGTGCAATATTGTATGGCTTAGAACCGGGACTTCAAAGACGTTTTGAACGTCATGGAGCATATGAGATGTTCCAGGAGTTGAAGTTTATCTTTCAGAAGAATGCCCGGATCGAGAGCTATGAAACCTCTGATAAGTTCTATGCTTGCAAGATGGAGGAGAACGGGTTTATTAGTGAACATATACTCACAATGTCTAGGTATTCAACTCGTCTAGCGGAGTTGGGAATTGCCCTTCCGCCAGAGGCGATCACTGACAGAGTTCTTCAATCACTTCCACCTAGTTACAAGAGCTTTATGATGAACTATAACATGCACGGGATGAACAAGTTAGTCGACGAGCTTTTTGTGATGCTAAAAGTCGTTGAGTCTGACATCCAAAAAGAACATCAAGTGTTGATGGTCAATAAAACCACTAGTTTTAAGAAAAATGGCAAGGTCAAGGGCAAGGGCAAGAAGGGTAAAACCAAGAAGGATGGCAAATCAGTTGCTACTCCTGTAAAGAAACCCAAGCATGGACCCAAGCCAGAAACTGAGTGCTTTCATTGCAAGGGAACTGGTCACTGGAAGCGGAACTGCCCCAAGTACCTGGCTGACAAGAAGGCGGCCAACGACAAACAAGGTATATATGATATACATGTTATTGATGTGTACCTTACTAGCTCTCGTAGTAGTGCCTGGGTATTTGATACCGGTTCGGTTCCTCACATTTGCAACTCAAAGTAGGAACTACGGAATAAACGAAGGCTGGCAAAGGACACAGTGACGATGCGCGTGGGAAATGGTTCGAAGGTTGATGTGATCGCCGTCGGCACGCTCTCTCTTCGATTACCATTGGGATTAGTGATGAACCTGAATAATTGTTATTTGGTGCCTGCGTTAAGCATGAACATTATATCTGGATCTTGTTTATTGCGAGACGGTTACTCATTTAAATCAGAGAATAAAGGTTGTTCTATTTATATGAGTAATATCTTTTATGGTCATGCACCCAATGTTAGGGGTTTATTCATATTGAATCTTGATAGTGATGACACACATGTTCATAACATTGATGCCAAAAGATGTAGAGTTGATAATGATAGTACCACTTTCTTGTGGCACTGCCGTTTAGGTCATATTGGTGTAAAACGCATGAGGAAGCTCCATGCTAATGGACTTTTGGAGTCACTTGATTTTGAATCACTTGGCACATATGAACCATGCCTCATGGGCAAGATGACTAAAACGCCGTTCTCTAGAACAATGGAACGGGCGAGTGACTTATTGGAAATCATACATACTGATGTGTGCGGTCCAATGAATGTTACATCACATGGTGGATATCGTTATTTTCTCACCTTCACTGATGACTTAAGTAGATATGGGTATATTTACTTAATGAAACACAAGTCTGAAATGTTTGAAAAGTTCAAGCAATTTCAGAGTGAAGTTGAGAATCATCGTAACAAGAAGATTAAGTTCCTGCGATCTGATCGAGGAGGTGAATATCTGAGTTATGAGTTTGGCAGTCACTTAAGACAGTGTGGAATTGTTTCACAGTTGACACCGCCTAGAACACCACAGCGTAATGGTGTGTCCGAACGTCGTAATCGAACCTTATTAGATATGGTGCGTTCTATGATGTCTCTTGCTGATTTGCCACTATCGTTTTGGGGTTATGCATTAGAGATAGCTGGATTCACTTTAAATAGGGCACCATCAAAATCCGTTGAGACGATGCCATATGAACTGTGGTTTGGCAAGAAGCCAAAGTTGTCATTTCTTAAAGTTTGGGGATGTGATGCTTATGTCAAAAAGCTTCAGCCTGAAAAGCTGGAACCCAAAGCGGAGAAATGTGTCTTCATAGGATACCCGAAAGAGACAGTCGGGTATACCTTCTATCTCAGATCCGAAGGCAAAGTGTTTGTCGCTAAGAACGGAACATTTCTTGAGAAAGTGTTTCTCTCGAAAGAATTGAGTGGGAGGAAAATAGAGCTTGATGAGGTTATTGAACCTTTACTTCAACCAGAAAGTAGCGCAACGCAGAAAGATGTTTCTGTGGAACCTATGACGGTAGAAGAGGAAGTTAACGATGATGATCATGAAGCTTCAGATCAAGCTGCTATTGAACCTCGTAGGTTGACAAGGCCGCGTACTACCCCTGAGTGGTACGGCAACCCTGTCTTGGAGGTCATGTTGTTGAACAACAATGAACCTATGAGCTATGGAGGAGTAGTGATGGGACCGAATTCCAAGAAATGGTTAGAGGCCATGAAATCCTAGATGGGATCCATGTATGAAAACAAAGTATGGACTTTGGAAGTATTACCTGAAGGGCGAAAGGCTATTCAGAACAAATGGATCTTTAAGAAGAAGACAGACACGGACGGCAATGTCACCGTCTATAAAGCTCGACTTGTGGCAAAGGGTTTTTCATAAGTTCAAGGAGTTGACTACGATGAGACTTTCTCACCCGTAGGGATGCTTAAGTCTGTCAGAATCATGTTAGCAATAGCTGCTTATTTCGACTATGAAATTTGGCAGATGGATGTCAAAACAGTGTTCCTCAACGGTTTCCTTGAGGAAGAGTTGTATATGATGCAACCCGAAGGTTTTGTCGATCCAGAGAATGCTCACAAAGTTTGCAAACTCCAGCGATCCATTTATGGACTGGTGCAAGCATCTCGAAGTTGGAATAAGCGCTTTGATGAGGTGATCAAAGCGTTTGAGTTTATACAAGTTTACGGAGAAGCTTGTATTTACAAGAAAGTGAGTGGGAGCTCTATAGCGTTTCTAGTATTATATGTGGATGACATATTGCTGATTGGAAACAATATAGAAATGCTGGAAAGCGTGAAGGAATATTTGAACAAGAGTTTTTCAATGAAGGACCTAGGAGAAGCTGCTTTCATATTAGGCATTAAGATCTATAGAGATAGATCGAGACGCTTAATAGCACTTTCACAGAGCACGTACCTTGATAAAGTTTTGAAGAAGTTCAAAATGGATCAGTCCAAGAAGGGGTTCTTGCCTATGTTACAAGGTGTGAAGTTGAGTAAGACTCAGTGCCCAGTAACTGCAGAAGATAGAGAAAAGATGAGTGTCATCCCCTATGCTTCAGCCATAGGCTCTATCATGTATGCAATGTTGTGCACAAGACCCGATGTTAGCCTTGCCATAAGTATGGCCGGAAGGTTTCAAAGTGATCCTGGAATGGAGCACTGGCAAGTGGTTAAGAATATCCTTAAGTACCTGAAAAGGACTAAGAAAATGTTTCTTGTTCATGGAGGTGATGAAGAGCTCGTCGTAAAGGGTTACGTCGATGCAAGCTTTGACACTGATCCGGACGACTCTAAGTCGCAAACCGGATATGTATTTATTCTTAACGGGGGAGCGGTAAGCTGGTGCAGTTCCAAGCAAAGCGTGGTAGCTGATTCTACGTGCGAAGCGGAATACATCGCAGCCTCGGAGGCGGCGAAGGAAGGTGTCTGGATGAAGCAGTTCATGAAAAATCTTAGAGTAGTTCCCAGTGCACTGAATCCAATGAGCCTGTTCTGTGACTACACTGGTGCCATTGCTCTAGCCAAGGAACCAAGGTTTTGCAAGAGGACCAGACGTATAAAGCGATGCTTCAACTCCATCCGATATTACATCGAGGAGAAGGACATAAATATTTGCAAAATGCACACGGATCTGAATGTTGCAGACCCGTTGACTAAACCTCTTCCAAGAGCTAAACATGATCAACACCAAAACTGCATGGGTGTTCGATTCATTACAATGTAAATCACATAGTGATGTGAGCTAGATTATTGACTCTAGTGCAAGTGGGAGACTGTTGGAAATATGCCCTAGAGGCAATAAATAAAGTGTTTATTATTATATTTCCTTGTTCATGATAATTATTTATTATCCATGCTAGAATTGTATTAATTGGAAACATGGATACATGTGTGGATACATAGACAAACACAATGTCCCTAGTATGCCTCTAGTGAACTAGCTCGTTGATCGAAAGCTGGTTAAGGTTTCCTAGCCATGGACATGAGATGTCATTTGATAACGGGATCACATCATTAGGAGAATGATGTGATGGACAAGACCCAAACTACAAACGTAGCTTATGATCGTGTCAGTTTATTGCTACTGTTTTCTGCATGTCAAGTATATGTTCCTATGACCATGAGATCATGCAACTCACGGACATCGGAGGAGTGTCTTGTGTGTATCAAAGGTCGCAACGTAACTGGGTGACTATAAAGGTGCTCTACAGGTGTCTCCGAGGGTGTCTGTTGAGTTGGCATGGATCAATACTGGGATTTGTTACTCCGTGTAACGGAGAGGTATCTCAGGGCCACTCGGTAATATAACATCACAATAAGCCTTGCAAGCAATGTGACTAAGTGTTAGTTACGGGATCTTGTATTACGGAACGAGTAAAGAGACTTGCCAGTAACGAGGTTGAACTAGGTATGGAGATACCGACGATCGAATCCCGCGCAAGTAACATACCGAAGAACAGGAACATCATACGGGATTAACTGAATCCTTGACATAGAGGTTCGACCGATAAAAGATCTTCGTAGAATATGTAGGAATCAATATGGACATCCAGGTCCCGCTATTGGTTATTGACCGTAGTGGTGTCTCTCGGTCATGTCTACATAGTTCTCGAACCCGCAGGGTCTGCACACTTAAGGTTTGGTGACGTTTCGGTAGTATAGAGTTATGTATGGTGGTGACCAAAGGTAATTCGGTGTCCCGTATGAGATCCCGAACATCACGAGGAGCTCTGGAATGGTCCGGAGGTAAAGATTCATATATAGGAAGTCCTGTTTTCGTCGCCGGAAAAGTTTCGGGCTCATCGGTAGTGTACCGGGAGTGTCGGTAGTGTACCGGGAGGCCTCCGGGAGGGGTATTTCGACCCAAGAGTCTTCATGGGCTGTGAGAGAGTGAATATCAGCCCTTAGTGGGCTGGTGGAAACTCCCACACAAGGCCCATGTGGCTGGAGGAAAAAACCCAATAGGAAAAGGTGGAAAAAAAGACAAAAAGGAGCAATCCTAGTCCTACTACGATTGGAGAAGGAGTCCTCCTCTCCTAGTAGGTTCGGCCAAAGCCTTTGGCTGGGGAAGCCAAGGCTGCCTCCTCTCCTCCTCTCCTTCTATATGTAATGGTGGATTTTAGGGTTTTGCACTAGTTTTTTCAGCCACGTGCTACCCGTTCCTTCAGTGCATAGTTTCTCCTCTAGATCGGATTTCTGCAGTGCTTAGGCGAAGCCCTGCCGGAATTGCTCCACCACCATCGCTGGAGCACCGTCACGCTGCCGGCGATCTCTTCTACCTCTCCGCTCTCTCTTGCTGGATCAAGAGGCGGAGATCGTCATCAAGCTATACGCGTGCTGAACGCGGAGGTGCCGTTCGTTCGGCGCTAGATTGGAAGGATCGTGATCAAGTTCGTGGGACGGATCGTGATCAAGTTCGTGGGACAGATCATGATCAAGTTCGCGGGACGGATCGTGATCAAGTTCGTGGGACAGATCATGATCAAGTTCGCGGGACGGATCGTGATTGGATCGCGGGACGCTCGGCGATTTGGATCGCGAAGACGTTCGACTACACCAACCGCGTTTCTTAACGCTTCCTGCTTAGCGATCTACAAGGGTACGTAGATCCACTCTCCCTCTCGTAGATGCTCAATCACCATGGATAGATCTGCGTGTGCGTAGGAAATTTTTTGCTTCCCATGCAACGTTCCCCAACATAGGGTTTATGTCCTGCTCAGGAAGGCGAGGCGACGGCGGCTCCTTGAAGATGGAATAAGATTCTCTCCGCCTAGCCCTCGATTTGATGGTGCATCTGGCATTGTGTGTAGGCGTGTGGAGGTGTGTCTCGAGTGGATCTGCTCGGATCTGGTCATCGTTCGTCTTCATTAGTGTGACTTCAGATTGGATCATTACGATCTATGCTACTCTTCATCAGCGGCGGTTATTGTTCTAGTGAGCTAGTCCTACATGGCCATAGCATGACGAATTCTCGACTATTCCGTGTTGTAGTCGTCGCTAGGTGATCTACGGATCTGGATGTATTTATTTTTTATTTCTAGTGTCCGTTGTACTGTCATGATTCAAGATGAATAGATCAGAAATTTCCCTAAAATAATAATAATAATAATAATAATATAGGGCAATATTTATATTATGCAATCAAAATATAAAAGGGCACATAGCCAGAATACTACATGTTCACATAGTTTCATGTCCATTCTTGTGATCTTAATAACTACTCAAATATAACTTTACGTTACTAACAATCAAAGTAACATAGATATAAACATGCATCTCATATAAGTAAAAAAGATTACATCGCAAGTAAATAAATAAGAGAGAGAGAGAGAGAAATTAAATGACATAGTATGTTACTATCACGTAGCGTTTTTCAATAAAAAATGGCTTTCCAATGTAATGAATGAAGTTTTCCATATTATCACAGACATGACACTACCACTATGAAAACTAGATGGTGACCCGCACATTGTGGTGGGAACCTTGGTAAAACATATGCATAAATAGATGATAGAAAAGTAAAACTATTACAAAACCAAATTTAAGAATGCTTTCGAGATATATTTTGGAAACAATAAAGTATATGAAGCATGTGACAAAATGTTGTGTCAAAAGCGAAATCTATTGGATTGAAGTCAAACAGGGTGCCATTTTTAATAAAAATATGTAACATATGACCTACATATATTTATACGTTGTATATTTGGAGCACATATATGCCCGCATAAAAATAAGTGAAACAAATTAACATGCATGGTTGGTGAGGTGGCATGGTTGTATGCATAGATTAGTACATAAATTATAACTTATGATCACATGCATAACTTGATAGTGTGGCCTATTTGCATGAGAAGGAAAAATAGATAATGGATTATGACTATTTAAGAATAGAAAATAATAACATAGACCAATAATATATACATAATACTAGCTAATCTATGTTACCTACCGTTGTGGTCAGCCTTAGACAAGGGGACATAATAATATGTCTCGTTCTTTATCATGTACTGAATTCCTCGCACTAAACAAAGAGAACCGTATCTATTCCACATAAAATTGATGGGAGTTAGATCCAGAAAACCCGGTACGTAGGTCCTTCAGTTGTGTGTCTTCTTATATCTTTCAGGATATTTCAAAGTAGTAAATACATACAGTTTATGAGTAAGGTATCTCCAACGCGAATCCTTGAACCTTTCAGACCGAGCGATTCTGACATTGCAAACCATCCGACGACATCATCTATGGTCCACGGACCAGCCCGGACTTCCGTTCTCCTGCAAACTGGAATCAAATCAAGACACCATGCATCCCTCTAGGTTGGGCCCGAGAGCAGTTTAGTCTTGCGTGTTTCCATATTCGCCTCTCACTTAATTCGCTGATGTTTCAAAAATCTAACAATATGCACTAAAAGAACTGACATTCAGTGTACAATCTGTACCAAACAGTGATTGAGAAAACTGAATTGATTAGAAAATACAAAACTACAAGGAAAAATGAATAGCTTACCACTGGAATTTGTACAGCATGTATAAGTTAACATGCAAAACTAGTCCCTATTGGAAGCACTTGACTTTCAAAATTTGAAGCAATCGGAGAGGGAAATATGAACAACATAACACTGTAATTTGCAAGCACATGTCATTGAAAGTCTGAAGCATATCATTCAAATTTTGTAGCAACAAATACTGCTAATGAACATTGAGCAGTCATCCAAATATGTTACATAATAGGTCATTTCTTGTACACTTAGGCCACAAAAGACTATAGTTATCCCCCAAATACTTCCAAAAAACTATAGCTAACCCCCAAAGTACCATGTAACTAACACAGTACTTGAGGATTTACGACAGAGTTCAATCACACATTTATTACATTGAGAATCCTCAAAGAGTATTTATTACATTAATGTGGCCTAAGGCCAAGTAAAACAATAATCATGCGGAAGCAATAAGTGTAACGAGTTCATCAACTCCACGAGCAAGCTGAGGGCAGAACAACGACCTATCGCACCTTATTCATCGTCGGATAAATCTGCAACATGATAAGTTGCAACCGTGTAGGTCAGTACATGGAATGTACTCGCAAGTCACATCATAAAGTGTAATGAGCCTACATAGTACATGCAATTTGGCTGGTGGAAAGCTCTAAGTTTAGTTTTGCATAAAGCTAGTTTTTCCCTATCAAAAATAATCATTCTACTTCTACAAATATCATAAGTCTGAAATGATGCCCATCTCAGTCATTCCAAAATTTTGTACCCAATTGATTAGTTAAGAATGATGAGATCTCCCTACATTTCCACTACTAAAAGTTCAAGTTGTCCATGACAGCTAATCGATTAGATTTTAACTCTACAGAGGTTGTACACTTTTCTCCACAAGACTCGACCACATCTTTGATCGGAAGTTCGAGACATAGTATTTCGAAAGCATTTTCCCTAACCCACGGATAGGCCGGTACACCTACATCATCTACATCTGCTAGCCTATCCCGGAAGAGGTCACACCATCTACTCAACTAAGCCAGAGCCCATATTGGCTTGCGCTGCACATGGAAGCTTATAGACATGAAAATAAGGTTGATCCCTTTGAGCCTCGGTGGACGGACCACTAGTGTGCACTCCCATGGATTCCCATGAATGCTCCCACTATACTTCACCACCATACAAACCAATTTCATCTCAAGGTGATAACACTTCCCAATCCACGTCTATTTTGGCGAAGCATTGTAACATAACACGGTGACGACAAAGTTGGCACGGTTCAGACCTACCTCAAATGAACTACTGGGTGATAGTAAAACCAACAAGTATAAAATCCTACCATGCACTCCTACATCAAAGGACTATGTGCAAAAATAAACCATAGGTAAAACATGTATGATCAACATGTAACTTGCCTTCGTGCTGGGAGTGAAGTTCTAGAGAATGATAGTACTCTGCTTCACACTCCAGACAATCTATTGCAAAGTAAATAAACACACATAAACAAGCATTCATACAATTAAAAAAAACATGCAACAAAATATTTGCAAAAGCCAAATAGAATCCAACACAAGTCATTAGCATGGAAATTTTCAAAGTATAAATAGTGTTCAAAATTCGTGACGTGCACTAGTGTTCCTACAAGACATTCTAGAAAAATTATGATGAACAGAAAATAATTGTGTAAAATATATAGTGGCAAAATTTCATGGCAAAGGATTTAGTTTCGTGTGATGTGACGCAAAAAGAATCACTTTAAACGGGTATACCGTTTGAAAGATATGGCCTAATGAAATTTCAATTCAAATCTGAAATAATTTCAAATTTGAAATTGCAAAAATCTGCAACTATGGGTTTCTCTGGTTAGGGCTATTCGAGACGAAAATTTAGCCGCTTGTTTCATCTCGTTTCGATCTACGGTTAAAAAGTTAAGACCTTTTTAAGTTTTGAAACAAATCTGGAAAAAAAAACTGCTATAATAGCATTTTCTGAAAACACTATATTGCGAACGTTCGCGGCTAGAGCGCGAAGTGGATGGCTCTGGTTGGTTGACTACGTTCGTCGCCAAAGCTATGCGATGAACGTTCGCAAACTACCAAACTAAAGAAAACCGAAATGTTATTTTAAACAAACCACGGTTAACCGCGTAAAAAAACAATCTACATCTAAACCTACCGGTTCGATCTAAAAGAAAAAAACTATCCTACGCTACGTACGAACAGAGAAGGGCTGCGGCTTACAGAGGCGAGCATGACGTCGGCAGGAACTCGACGGCGGCAGGGCGACGGCTCCGGCGAGCTCCGGCGCGGGCGAGGTAGGCGAGGAGGTGCGGCTCAGCGAGGGCTACCGAACGGTGGTGACGGCGGACGGCGGCAACGACCGGAGGGAGTGGAGCGAGGGCAGAGCTCCGGTGAAATCCGGCGACGCAGGTCGTCGGGGCGGCGGCTCCGGCTATCCTAGGGGCACGAAAAGATGTCAGGGAGATGCGAAAGACTAAGGGGATCCGATTTCATGAAGAAAAAGGGGCCATGGGGGTTCACCGGCGTCGTATTCCTCCGGTGAACGGACTCCGGGCAGCGAGATGCGAACGGACGGGGCGGCGACTATGAGCGGCGAGAGGTGGTGCGGCTTGGCTGAATGGAAAGAGGTGGCTCGGGGCTATTTATAGGCGCAGCTAGGAGGGTCGGGTCTGCGGGATAAGCTATATCCCGAGAGCTTCGTGCGGCTGGTGCGGGAGTTGTGAGCGCTGTTTATCCAGCGGGTCGAGTGAGAGGTTAGGGAAGATGGGGTCGGGCCCCACCTGCAGGTGCGTGAGAGAGAGAGGGATGTGAACGAGAGAGAGAGAGATCGTGGGGAGGGAGCGACGTTGGGCGAGCGTGCAAGGCCCTAGGCGAGCGCCTCGCTCGGCCTGGCTGGCTCGGGCGAGCGGCCCTGTGGCTGGCTCCGCCGGCCTGCCTGGGTGCATGCGTGTGTGTTTTTTCTCTTTTTTTTGAAACTCTTTCTTTTTAGATCCGAAGCAGAAAACAAAAAGGGAAAAATATCAGGAAAAATTCCTAAAATCCTTATTGGTAAAATAGAGCACAAGGAACATTAATTCCTGCTCATATAATTTAGAAAAAAAATATTTTTTTTCTAATGAAACAAATTAACATGTGACTAACAAAAATAATTTTCAATGCAACTATAAAAACACCAAATATTAGTCCAACACTTCCCCACTCATGTATATTTTGAAGAAGTCATATTATCCTCTCTCTATTATTTTATGTGAGTGGAAAACTTAAACATCATACGCTCCAAATGCAATAAAAATATGATATGAAAATATGATGATCCTATTAATATCCTAATTTAATAAAATTGAGATGTTACAGAATCCTACTCATCCGGTTTCGCTCATCAGAAGTCGTAGGACTCTGAGTCTTGCTTAGCCTTATACCATGTGAGACGGGCAAGAACTCTTTCTTGGTCTCACTCATGTTGAACCTCTTCAACACTTTCTCTATGTACATGCTCTGGCTTAAGCCGAGCAGCCTCCTCGATCTATATCTATAGATCTTGATGCCTAAAATGTACACTGTCTCTCCAAGGTCTTTCATCGAAAACTTGCCATTCAATGATTCCTTGACCGAGTTCAGCATCGAAACATCATTTCCGATCAGAAGTATGTCATCCACATATAAGATCAAAAACACTACCGAGCCCCCACTAGACTTCTTGTATAAACAATAGTCCTCTTCGTTCTTGATGAAACCAAGGTCAACAATGACTTCATCAAAACGAATGTTCCAACTCCGAGCTGCTTGCCTCAATCCATAAATGGATCTCTTGAGCTTGCATATTTTACCAGCGTTAGTTGGATCGACAAAACCTTAGGGCTGTATCATGTATACATCCTATTTTAAATTTCCATGAAGGAAAGCCATTTTGACATCCATCTGCATATCTCATAATCAAATTATGCAGCTATAGCTAGTATGATCCTCACCGACTTTAGCATCGCTACCGGCAAGTAGGTATCGTCGTAGTCAGTTCCTTGAAGTTGTTCATAACCTTTAGCGACAAGCCGAGCTTTGTGTATCTGAACATTTCCATCAACATCGGTTTTCTTCTTAAAGACCCATTTACAACCAATGGCTACTATGCCAGGTGGCGGATCAACCAAGTCCCAGACTTGATTGTCATCCATGGACTTTAACTCCGATCTCATTGCCTCGAGCCATGCCTCGGAATCTGGGCTCACCATCGCTTCCGCATACGTGGCCGGCTCATCGCTATCGCAACAATACATCACGCACTCTGCGCAATCTTTCCGACCTCCGTGGCTCCGGTGCCGACTCCACTATGGGTTCCCTGATCAACTCCGGCATGATCTCATCACCACCCGAGTCACCCTCGAGTGGCTCTCGAATTTCTTCGAGTCAAACCGTTCTCCCACTGGCCTCCCGATTGAGAAACTCTTTCTCTAGGAAAACCCCGTTCCAAGCAACGAACACTTTGTTCTCTTCTCAGTTGTAGAAGATGTATCCCAAGATTTCCCTCGGATATCCCACGAATATGCATTTATCCGACTTGGGTGTAAGCTTCTCCGACATGAGTCGCTTGACAAATGCTTCACAACCCCAAATCTTTAGAAAAGACAAACTAGGAGTCTTCCCAGTCCACATCTCATGTGGTGTCTTGTCAATGGATTTTGATGGTACCCTATTAAGTGTGAAAGCTACAGTTTCTAGAGCGTATGCCGAGAACGAAAACGGTAAATCCGATTTGCTCATCATCGACCAGACCATATCCAACAAGGTTCCATTTCTCCGTTCTGACACACCGTTTCCCTGCGGCGTACTAGGAGGTGTTAGCTGAGGTACTATACCTCGGCTTTTTAGATGATTATCAAACTCCTGGCTCATGTACTCACCTCCACGATCTGATCGTAGAAGTTTTATCGTCTTGCCGAGCTGATTTTCAACCTTGTTCTAAAACTCTTTGAACTTTTCAAAAGTTTTGTATTTGTGCCTCATCAAATAGATATATCCATATCTACTCAAGTCGTCGGTAAAAGTCACGAAGTACTGATAGCCACCTCTGGCCGTTGTGCTCATCGGACCACACACATCACTGTGTATAAGCTCCAACAGCTCGGACACCCTCTCGCAACTCTTTGCAAAAGGTGACTTAGTCATCTTGCCTTGCAAGCATGATTCGCATGTCTCAAATGACCCGAAGTCAAACGAAGTTAGGAGTCCATCATCATGGAGCTTGTTCATGCGTTTCAGACTAATGTGTCCAAGCCGACAATGCCAGAAGTATGTCAGATTTATCTCATTAGGCTTATGCCTCTTGACATTCACGTTATAGACTGGTTCTGTTTCTAGATTTAAAATAAATAACCCATCTACTATGGGTGCATAGCCATGGAACATTCCATTCAAATAAAATGAACAACCATTGTCCTTTATATTGAATTCATAACCTTAACTCATCAAACATGAGGCAGAAATAATGTTTCGACTAAGTGCGGGTATGTAATAAAAATTATTCAATTCCAAAATAAATCCAGAAAGAAGCTTGAGATCCATCGTGCCGACCTCCAACACAGCAACTCTTGCTTTGTTGCCGACCCTGATGTCAATATCCCCTTGTGCCACACGCCTAGTTCTTACCAGTCCCTGCATCGAGTTGCAAATATGAACAACCGATCCGGTATCAAATACCCAAGAGCTACTAGGTATGTCGGCAAGGTAAATGTCTATAACATACGTAACAAGTGTACCTTTGCCTGAAGAAGCATCTCCGGCCTTCTTGCCGTGCTCAGTAAGCCACTTGCTACAGTTCCTCTTCCAATGACCAGCTTCCTTGGAGTGAAAGCAAATGGTCTTTGAGTTCGGTCCGGACTTTGGCTTAGTGGCGGAGACAGCCTTCTCCATGCCCTTTTCCTTACCCTTTTTATTGGACCAACTCTTCTTGAACTTAGCCGATTTATGCACCATCAACACTTGAGGCATGCCTTTCTTAATATCTTGCTCTGCCACCTTGAGCATCCCATGCAATTCAGTGAGCTTCTTATCCATGTCGTGCATATGATAGTTCGAGACGAACGTCCCATAGCTAGGTGGATGAGAACCCAAAATTGCATCCGTGGACAACTCATCCCCAAGTGAGAAGCCTAACCGATCCAAAGCTTGCACGTACCCAATCATCTTGATCACATGCGGGCTCAGTGGATCACCCTCCTTTAGCTTACAATCCGTCAAGGACTGCCAGACGTTGAACCTTTCGGTCCTAGCCTGCACCTGAAACATGCTGTTCAAACTCTCGATCATATCAAAATCCTGAATGTTTTCAAAATGTTGTCGCAAATCGGGCTCCATACAAGCCAGCATGAGGCAACTGATCTCGTTTGATTCATCAACGAGTTTCTGGTGGGCATTCTTGGTTGTGGCGTTAGCATTCTCGGCAGGTTCCTCTAGAAGTGGATCCTCTAGAACATGTTCCTTTTTATTGTGCTTGAGAAAAATTCTTAGATTTCTATACCAGGTGGTAAAGTTTGTTGCATTCGGTTTATCCTTTTATAGAATTGATTTCAATGCAAAGTTGGATTGAGCAGGTGGTGCAATTGATCTACAACAGAAAATATGCAATCACTAAACAATGTGTTTATGTAGAGTATTTCAAGCCTTAAAAAAACTACTCCCATTGAAGTCGGCATCCCTCCGCAAACTCTTAGTGATTCAAGACCCATCTAGCGCGAGCGACTAGTGAGCTTTAGCATCACTGCTAGCTAGCTTGCCTATTCGGTAAGCAACATCTTGCTAATTGCATATCTATACAGCTCCTGTCGGTTGGGTAGGTATCTTATACCCCAGCTCCCAACCTTCTCTGGCACAAGGCCCAAAACCATTTTGATAGCCTTGTCAAGTTAACCCAATGCAGTGCATGTCCGTGTCCGACACGAACCCTCCAATTCAAGGACACCTAGTAGCACCTCAATTTTATGAGCCCACCACTAGACATACTTGACGTGCGAAGGTGCAACATCTGGAATGGCAATATACGTGATATTAAAAAGGGATATTTTTACCATTATAACATGCATAGAAACAATAAGCAATATCAATCACATATAAACATAAATATGTGAAATAGTATGGCTCCTTCATGGGCGTCCTTCCATGGCCAGCTCCTACTCCGATGACCAAGGCGGAACTCCATCTTGTCCGTCCCGCCAGGACGCCAAACCCTCGAACTTGATCTCTGTCCTCCAACTACTACAACCATTAATGAATTTACAGAGAATCACAAGTCGACACGCAGGTCGTTATACAATATAATGATAGCACTTTGGCTCCTGCCGGCTGACAATTATGACACGCAGGTCATATTAAGTTACACACATGCATCACATACATATGAGCCATACTATTCACATCAAATCTGCAAAACAAACTTCTTCATAGAATCACATTCTACCGGTTTGTGTGATCGTGTACGAAATACAAGGCGCTACACACATGGCGGTCCCGACATTTTCGAAAATCACAGATCGCATCTGCACTCCAATCATGCCGAATTTTCTGATCTGACCGATCTCATCGATCACCGCAAACCCAAGTTGGATTTACGTTTCACGGTTAACCCCAATGGCGGATACCAACCGGTAGGGGCAGGTTGTGTCACGACCTCATCGATTCCGATTGACAGAAAACATAGCCTCAATGATCCCGATGTGCAGTTGATCTCATCAACCGTGCACATAGCCGATCTTATGAACGACGAGGGATCTCATCCGCCGCCTCGCATATCAAATATGCATCTGATCTAAATCCAAATCCTACAACAAAGGCTCTGATACCACTGTTGGGTTCTACCGTAGGTGCATCCCATGCAAATTTAAATTTTCCTACGCGCAGAACATCCAAGAAAATGCTACGGAGATGGATCACAGATTGTTACCACTAGACGCACAGTGCCATGCAGCGGAAGTATAGTTGGGGCGGAGCGTTCGTGTGGTCTGTCTCCTCCTTGTCCGATCTACCTCGAACAGTCGTTCTGATCTCCCTCGAACAGACAGTCGCTGGATCCCACGTACAGGTTTGCCGGAGCGGCACAAGTGCACCGCCTCTAACGTATCCGCGCGTGTAGGAGGAACACCCGTGCGGTGGAGTGCTAGGTCCGATCACACGGTTGGTGGCGGTGAGTGGAGGTGGCTAGCTGTAACTCATGCAAAGCCCTAATGATGGTGCCAAAGCGATCAACCGGATGGGTGTCCCACACCCCCACTATATATAGGCATCCGGCACGGGCTCAACTCTTGGGCCTCGCACGGATCCTAAAGCCCATGTGTTCCTTCCCTTAAGTGTGCGACCCTTTAGGTTCTCGTCCACTTGGTCGCGAGTCAGATGACATCCAACTCGACCGGTCGGTAGCGGCCTCTAGAAAGACGTGCCGACTCCAAGTGTCCGATGAAGCTGGTTAGGCGAACCTGTACTTCACACTTCTGTTCCCTTTGCCACACGATATATGTTGTCGTGCACAAGGCGATATGGTCATCCTTGTTGCAGCACGACCTCTTTCTCGTTCCGGTGAATCCAACCAACACTTCGGATTATCTCATAATCCTCATTGCATGGCCATGCTTATCCAGGTCGGATCACCCGAGGGCCCAGAGTATATCTCTCCTGTTCGAAGGGGCAAATCCCATCTTGCTCGACCATGTCTCACAACATGGGTCTGGATAAGCCCGAAACCTACCTTTGTAACTACCCAGTCACGGAGTAGCGTTTGGTCGGCCCAGAGCAAGTGTGTCACCATCCCGAGTACATGCGCCAGCTCAGGTCCTAGGACATAGAACGTATGTTGTACTAGAGACTCACAGATGACCTCTTCTTCTTCATTCTCTTATTCTTCATTCTCTTCCATTAGAACCCCTCTTTCTCCGTGCTTGGTCCAACAGTTATAGCCGTGCATAAAACTGGACTCAAACAGGTGGACGTGAATGGTTCTTGAGTTAGAGTAATTTCGATCATTCTTACAGCCAACACATGGACAATACATGAAACCATCCGCCCGCTTGTTTGCCTCAGCTGCAACCAGAAAGGTATGCATGTTATTAATGAAATGGGGAGAGCATCGGTCGTCGTACATCCATTGTCGGCTCATCTTCATTACACAACACCGAAAAGACCAAATTAATAGAAGTTCATACATAAAGTTCATACACACTTGTTCTCATAAAACAACATACAAATTCTCTAGCTAAAGCATTTAAATGCACCAACAAATGCAATCAACATTGCAACTAAGGTAACAATTGATCCAACATCATAGTGATACCAAGCCTCACTATCAATGGCATATCTTTTAAATTTTCTAATCTTCAAGCGCATTACATCCATCTTGATCTTGTGATCATCGACGACATCGGCAACATACAACTCCAGTTTCATATTCTCTTCTTCAACTCTTTAAAAAAATCAAGTACTCGTTTTCGTTTTCAACTAAATTTAACTTCTTGACAAGAATATCTATGTCGGTTGGAATTTCTGGTTCACATACCTCCTAGATAAAAATATCTATGTCAACATGATGGGCATAATTGTCATAAACATGAAATGCAACAAATAGTTATAAAAGAGAGTATATACCACATCCGAATCATAAACCGGACGAGGGCCGACAGGGACGGATATCAAAACCATGCCACTATGTATAACAAACAATCATATAGGTAAGAAAACTATACAAGTAACTAACTCAATCTTACAAACATGATTTTTATTTATAAAAAGGATAAGAACAAGAGGCTCACCAAGGTGTTGCCGGCGACGGGACGGTGCGGGTGATCGACGGTGGTTAGGACAGGGACGGGAAGTCACTAAGTAAACCACACCTACACATGCAAAGTAAGAAGTTAATTTGATCTCAAATTGCATATAAATCAAATAAACTATCACATATAAATACTCCCAAACTAAAACCCACAAATCATTATACTAATAGAGCATTGCAAGAGCTAATCTAGCAATGAGATATGAAAGGACAAAGTTGCTAACCTTTGTGAACACTTGGATGGATGGGGTGCCTCCAAATCTTGACAAATTTTGGCAAAAATGAAGGATGAGCTCGGGGAAGAGAGGATGAACCAGAGAGGAGAGGAAAGGGGAAGAACAGAGAGCTTGGGCTGGCCGAAGGGTTCATATAGGGGACCTTTAGTCCTGGTTCGAGACATAGACTGGGACTAAAGGTTAGCCTATAGTCCCGGTTCGTGCCACGAACCGGGACTAAAGGTTAACGTGGGGCCCCAGGTTGACACCAGCCTGCCACCACCCCTTTAGTCCCGCTTCGTGGCACGAACCGGGACTAAAGGTCCGGAACGAACCAACACTAACGATGCCCGTCACCAACCGGGACTAATGGTCACACTAGTGCCAGTTCAAAACCAGACCAAGACTAATGATGTGGACAAAAGGTCTGTTTTCTACTAGTGACAGGTCATTAGTCCCTGTTGGGAAGGGCGTTTAGTCCCGATTCCCCAACCAGGACTAAAGTATAGAGACTAAAGGGTCTAAGGCTTTAGTCTCAGTGGGCTATGAACCGGGACTAAACCCTGACCACGTGGGCAGCAGAGCGCGCCAGGGCATTGTGACCTTTTGTCCCGGTTGGTAACACCAATCGGGACTAAAGGTTTAGGGGTTTAGGGCTTTAGGGCTTTAGGGGTTTAATGTTTATTGTTTATTTTTCCTTTTCCTTTTATGTTTTCCATTTAACTCGTTTTCATTTCAAACATATTTTACGCTACTACATACTGTACACATTATGCATATATAATAGAATTTCTCGTAGAACCGATCATATATCATAGAATTTCTCGTACGGCCACATGCATACACACATATATATACAATTTGGTATATACAATTTGTCGTAAAATTTGCAGATCATTTGGGGATTGGGTAATGATATTCTCCGTCGGGAGATATGGCCTGCTGAAGAAAAAATCCCGTAATTTCCTCTTGAATTGCTCGTATGTGGTTCGTTGGTAGGACTTGATCCCGCATCTGCGACATCTATATATAAAGAAGGAGATCAATATGAATATGCATGTTAGTTGTGTGTATATGTATTAGATCATGATAAAAAAATATGAATGATGTTTACGTACCCAAAGATATCTTGCACTCTTGCTGCTTTCGGTCATAAAGCGAATGTTCACGCAAACGTAATATGCACATAGTTTAGTCCCCTGTGTCTGCCTTATGCACTTTACGAGAATAGAATTCAATCAAATAATAATGAAGCATGACAATGGTATTGAAACTAGAATTAAAGAGATGCACAGACGTAGCTAGTACTACTTAATTACCCTATTCTTTTGCCATCTCAACTCTGGTTTCCATTCACCGGTGACCTCTTTGATGAAACATTTCCAAACCCTGCCCGACAACCAAAATGAATAAAGGAGTTACTAATTACTTCATATCAGGAAATGAACTAATAAAGAAGCCAACATAGTGCGTCAATGATTGAAGTTACCTTCCGAGCAAAGAATGCAAGCTTATGTAATCTTCAGGGTCTTTACTTAGCGAGTCCAGTACTTCAATACTTCCATCTCAACTCTAATGATTAGAAGGATCCAGTGGTAGTACGCACAGAATTTGTATAAGCGGGCATGCATAACTTATCAACTACACTTAACATCGAGTGTATAGATATATAAGCAAAATTAGAATTTGTAGTACAAGACAATAACACTCAGTGAAAATTCCAAGGTAAAAGTATTTCTGCTTTGTACTTTAGGGCCTTCAAAACCCTTAGAAGCATTTTCTCCGTGTATTTAGGGTCCCTTCTCAACACTTCTTCATTAACGATATTTGAGTCAACGAACCCAATGCCATAGACTCCATCTCTTTTCGATTCAAAAATCTTCATTCTGCATAATACCACACAAAAGAATATAGTGGGTATAATAACAGGCAATGAACGAGGTGAGCTAGAGACTTAAATTACATAAAGAAATCACTTATAGACAATAGAAACTGACGATAGACTTGTCGAGTGCTCTTTGATTGAATAACTGAAAAAATTATGTATAATCAATCCACGAAGCATTTTCATCGATGTAATGTTCTTTCTCGACTTTCACCATGAGGCTAGATCATCGCCCGACCTTTAATTCTCTCATGTACCAGTCATGCAAGTAGTGCATTTGCATTATTAGAAGCTTCTCGTCCTCAGGAGTGACCAGAGATTTCCCGGGGACATGCTGCCATGCTATTTCCTTCGGATCCAATGGTGGAAATTCCTTGATCTCTAGGAATTGTTCAACGGTGATACCGAGCATTCTAGCATTCTCTCTATCAGCGTCGGTTATTACCACCTTATTGGCACTCACCTTGAGTAGGCTGATCAATTGGACTGGCTATTCTCTGAGCTGGGGAACGGGTTTTTCGCATTTACTGCTACCGCTCGACGTCTTCCATTTGTTGCGGGATTCAAAGGACTTTGTTCATAGTCTGATACTGGCCTTTTCTCCGCCGGTTTAGCTGCATCAATAAAGTGTTGTACGATCTTGTCGGGTACTTCCTCCTTTGGCGGCGGGGGCAGTTTTGGTCTGAAATGGGTGTTCAATTTGATAGCCACTTGTTCATTGGTTTCCTCATTAGTCTTCTCGTAAGCTAACTTTTTTTCATAGGAGGCTCAGATTTGTTCTTTGGTGATGATCTCTTCCGCTTTGGAGACGGCGGATATCGATATCGCGCACTCTTCGCGCTAGGCTACGTGTCAGGGTGGGATGAACTATGCTGAGTGGAGGAACTTGATATGGTGGACTCGCCATGCGCTCCGTCTCGGGGTGGGATGGATTCGGCTGGCACGACGGAGATGGATATGATGCACTCACCCCGAGCTCCGTCTCAGGGAGGGTTGGAGTCTGCTGACGCGGCGGACTTGGAGGAGGAGTCGGTGGCCTTGGCATCGAGTTTGCAAACACGATTCATTCCTTTTTCCATAAAATGACACAACGCCTGGCTTCCCAGTGTCCGCTCCCCTTCACCTCCAAGGTAGTCAAGATCTAGTGTTTCATATGCCGACACAACTTGATCCACCCTGACACGAGCATAGGCAGGTGGAATCGGATTGCTGTGGAAAGTTGCTTCAGGTCCACATGGTAAAGCAAAGCCATCCACCGCCTTCATGGATATGTTCTTCAGTTTCACGTGTAGCTCACAAGGTGTCGACTCAAAGATATCATCCACAGGATAGCGAGCCAGCAGTGCATCATCTGCCGGGACCTTCGTGGAACCCATGCTGCTTTTTGGCATAGATGATGGAATGGTACCATCCAATGCTAGATCTGGTTGCTGCGGCTGCTGAGACGCGCCTTGCTGGCTAAGTTTGTTGATTTGCTCCTGCTGCATGTTATATTTGCATTCCAAATCCTGGATCCAATCTACTTCATGCTTCTTCTTTGCGTCACGACTTCTGTAGCTGTCATTCCAATCCGCAAACCCCAGATACCATGAAATCATGGCTTTGGCTCGTGTTCGTCCTGGGTGTTTAGGATTCTTGAGGGCGCGTGAAAGCTTGTCGTTCTCTCTATCCGGCTGGTACACACCCGCTCGAGCTTCTTCTACTGCTTTAATTATCTCGTTCGTGGCATCTTTAAGACTGGCATGTCTAAGAATCTGGCATGTCTTTCGGTCCAACTTTTCCCCATGTGCATAAATCCAAGTCCTGCACCTCTCGGGCCAAGTATCTATTACTAGAGAGACCCCTGCAGCCCTCGTGTTTCGCTGAGATTCATCCCACTTAGGCAACCCAGACTTGTAGCCGCCTGGCCCCAAATGATGGTGCCACGTTTTTTTCTGGCATGTTTCTTTTTTATTCTCGGTCGTTTCTTAGATTCTTCTGATTCCTTAAACTTCACAAATTCGTCCCAATCATCTGCTAACTTCACATATTCTCTTTTGAATTCTGGATTCTTCTTTTCTCCGTCCAAGTAATTGTTCCATAATCTTTTCTTCCAAGACTGGAATTGTGTGGCCATCTTCTTAAGAGCACACTTCTTGACTTTCTCTCATTGGACATCTGTCAGACCCTCTGGTAGGGTGAAATGTTTCATGAGCTCCTCCCAAAGCAGATCTTTTGCTCTTTGGCTGACAAAAGGAACTCTGCGATCCTT
Organism: Hordeum marinum; assembly: GCA_022496015.1. Classification (NCBI taxonomy): domain Eukaryota; kingdom Viridiplantae; phylum Streptophyta; class Magnoliopsida; order Poales; family Poaceae; genus Hordeum; species Hordeum marinum. The sequence goes on along the minus strand of CM039678.1, from coordinate 451,171,006 downwards.
TGGCTGATTCCATTCTTGAGTGGTGGTCAGGATGTGGTCCCTAATGATAACTCCACATTGACGTATAAATTTGTTTGCATTCTCTTTAGGAGCAATCGGTTTGCCATCTGCTCTGATTTGATTGATGTTATACTTCACGCCTTGTTTCAACTTTCTTGTCGGGCCACGTTTAACCCTTGTAGAATATTTGCTTGATCTAGAGGGCTAAAAGGAAGAAAGATTCGTTAATATATACAAATCAATCTATACATTTGATGATCACAAGAGGGCAAATTAATACCTCGCCAGACTTTGTTAAATGGACAAAAATTTCTTCGCCATCATCATTGTGAGCTGGTTCGCCTTCATCTCTTGGTTGTTCTTCCTCAATTCCCTCACCGGATGGGTTAAGGTATTGTGAGCTATCATCTACTTCATTCTCTTCGTTTCTGGGTATCAGGTCGTACGTGGCATTCTCTTGATCATGGTCGTCCATAGCTTAACTAATCCAGAACAAATATAAAACAATTAGAACGCATTCAATAAGCAAAACCGGAGATATGCAAATCAATACAAGGGGACTCCAGCGATCGACGACGAGGACGCGGGCCAGGACTCCGCCGACGATCGTCCGGGGATCCTCACCGGCGATCGTCGGTGACTCCTCTGGCGATCGACAACTAAATTAACAACCTAAAACAACTATAACTAAAACAACCAAACTGAATTTAACAACCTAAAACAACTACCACTAAAATAACCTAACTATCAACTAACTAACAACTAAGACAACCTAACAACTAAAACAAGCAACAATACTAAGTAAACAAGCAATAATACTAACAAAATAAAAGACGAAATTTAACATGGAACGCGGGAGCGACCGAACGGTGCCAGAGGGGAAAGAAGCTCATCACGCGGGCAGAAGTTTGCCGACGACGGAGTTGGGCGTGTGGTGGACGGTGGTGGCGCGTGGAAGACGATGATGAAGAAGCGATGTGGACAGCTGGCGGTGGCGCATGGAAGAACAACAGTGACGCTTGGAAGGATGGCAGCGACACGTGGGGAGTAGCGGCGGCGATGCATGTGCTCGAGCGGTCGCGGCGGCGTGGAGGAACGACGGCGATGCGTGGAGGGCGAGAGTGGTGGCGGCGCATGGAGGAGGAGAGCGGCGGTGGCGCATGGGCAGAGCTACCGGTTGGCGACGTCGATCGAGGGCAGGGCAGCCTGGCAGCGTCGATGAAGCGGAGGAATACGATGTGATTTGGGGAGGAAGAAGGCGGGGTGATATAGAAAGGACCTTTAGTCCCGGTTGGTGGCTCCAACCGGGACTAAAGACCCTTTAGTCCCGGTTGGTGATACCAACCGGGCCCAAAGGAGGCCTTCCCTTTAGTCCTGGTTGGTCATACCAACTGGGCATAAAGGGACCTTTTCGGCAGCCCAAATTCGCGCGGGAAGGCACCTTTAGTCCCGGTTGTTATAAACAACCGGGACTAAAGGTCTATTTTCTCTTCTTTTTTATTTCTCTGTTTTTATATTTGGAATAACTGTTTTTATATTTGCAATAAATGTTAGAATATTTATAGTTTTTTATTGAATCTTTTTTGCTTTAGGTCAAATCAATTACAATGTTTATGTTAGTGCGAGTAGTTTTCAAATTTAAATAGTTTAAATTTGAATTCATTTGAAATTTGTGTGAAACAGTAATTTGTAAATAACTTTAGTCTAAAAATAGATTTTTGAGTGATTGTTTTTGCTGTTGTTTAATATTAGTATGATTTATCATTATGTTAAAGTTGGGAAAAACTGGATGCACTTCGTGTACAAAATGGACAATCTCCTTCGAAGTATCGGGGTTTCAGACGAAAACTCGTCTGTTACAAAAGGATTTCAATTTTTTAAATTATTTCAACTCCAGACTTTTTGTGCATTCAATATGAACCATTATAAGCCACATACTAAAATTTCAACCCTATCTAACTTCATTTGTTATTTTTCATGCATGTAATGAATTGTTTTGACCTAAATGACCCTGAAATTAAAAAGCACCACAAATGAACTCCGAAATGGTTGAAACTTGGCATGGTATCATCATTTCACCCACATAGCATGTGCTAAAAAGTTGAGAGGGTTACGGAAAAAACTAGATGCACTTCGTTTACAAAATGGATAATCTCCTTCGAAGTATCGGGATTTCGGACGAAAACGCGTCTGTTACCGAAGGCTTTCAATTTTTTTAACTTATTTCAACTCCAGACATTTTATGCATTCAATATGAACCATTAGAAGCCACATACTAAAATTTCAACCCCATCTAACTTCATTTTCTGTTTTTCATGCTTTCAATGAATTGTTTTGAGCTAAATGACCCTCAAATTAAAAAGCACCATGAATGAACTCTGAAATTGTTGAAACTTGCCATGGTATCTTCATTTCACCCACATAACATGTTAGAAAGTTGAGAGGGTTACGGCAAAAACTGGATGCACTTCGTGTACAAAATGGACAATCTCCTTCGAAGTATCGGGGTTTCGGACGAAAACTCGTCTGTTACAAAAGGATTTAAATTTTTTTAACTTATTTCAACTCCAGACTTTTTGTGCATTCAATATGAACCATTAGAAGCCACATAATAAAATCATCGAAATAAAGAGGGACATAGTAGAAATAATTCATTATATCCATTACAGAATATTCTTACACACACAAACTGTACTTAAACAGTGACATAATAGAAATAATAGTTGAGATATCCATTACGGGAAGTACCGCATAATTGAAGATACCAATCCTACGGAAAGTACCAACACTACTTGTCGTCCGGATCATAATACCCCCAAGAAGGAGACCCATGCATGGGGCACTGGTGGTGGTACTAGCGGTACGAGGTGACGCTACCCATAATTGAAGATTCTAATCCTGCGGTACAACTCGTATGCAATGTACCCATCTATTGTTGCATACTCAATGTTGATAGGGTCAAGTGGGGTCTTCTCCCAATGTTTGTGCCCTGAATTGGGGAATTTTTTTTTCATATCAGTATAGTCCTCGTCGATCAGGGTGGCTGCCATATCAGCCATTGAAGTCTTGTCATGCTCAAGTCTGAACCTGCCCTAAAAGATCAATGTGGCATTCAGCTGGTATCTCAATACCCCAGGTGCGCGTCATCTTGATCTTGCCATTCGTTATATCAACTCTAGAAAAATATATGCTCCATGAGTTTTGGACAATGCTTGTCACTACTGCAACAACAAAATAGAACAAAAGTGTTATATACCGCTGCAACATGTATATTTTAAAACAAGTATAATAAGAATCATAATAAGTATAATTCGGCACAAGTATAATAAGAATCACAACAAATATAATAACAAGCATAGCAAGTTTCCTATTCCTATGCATTTCCTATCCTATGAATCAAGAGAAGCCCCTAATATAATTAAACTATGACACATGTTCTCCCACAATGGCCAATAATATACAACTACATGGAGATTTTCTATTCCTATGCAATTTTCCTATGAATCAAAGAAAAGCCCCAATTTTCCTATGAATCAAAGAAAAGCCCCAATTTTCCTATGCATTTTTCATATGAATCAGGGAAACTATGACATATTCTCGACATTCCCAATCCTCCTATTCCTATGCAATTTTCCTATCTATGAATCAAAAGAAAAGCCCCAATTAAAACTATGGCAAGTTTCGTATTACCTTGCCCATTGGAAGACCATGACACGTTGCTTGAAACAAAGTTGGACGACGGCAACATCAGGACCATCGGTCGTGTACTCGAGATCGAGGCCTAAGGACTTGTGTTCCTCCTCTTGAAGCCATTCCTCGAGCATGGAAAGAAAAACCTTCACTTTGGCGCTATCGTTCATGTAGACGACATGGAGATTGGTCGTGCCATGTGCGAGCACTTTCCCGTAGCGAGTGATTGGATTCATGGTGGAGGATGCTGAAGAAGAGAGGAGAGGGAGACAAACAGGAATGGAGGCGTTGTTCGCGGTGACTGTAGCGTCATGTGGCGTTTGATCTCGCACGAAAGAACTTCTCCAAGGTGCGGAAATTGAACGGTTTGGACCTTTAGTCCCGGTTTGATCCACGAACCGGGACTAAAAGGACTCGCGCTAGGCGAACGGTTGCCGCCACCCCTTTAGTCTCAGTTGGTATCACCAATCAGGACTAAAGGGTCCTCACGAACCGGGACTAATGCTTATTCTCACGAACCGAGACTAATGGTCGCATTAGTCCCGGTCCAAAATGCGACCGGGACTAATGCTTATTCTCACAAACCGGGACTAATGGTCGCATTAGTCCCGGTCCAAAATGCGACCGGGACTAATGCTCCAGTCGAAAGGCATGTTTTCTACTAGTATACGTACCCTCGGTGTAAGGTCAACTCCCTCATTTGTGAGAGTCTCCCAAAAAATAATGTGTGTGTATTTGTGTTGGATGGGCAAATCGTGAGATCAACCAAGGGAAGCCTGTTACCCCATTTGTGCATTATTCTCTTTTCTAGTACTTGCTCAACAATATTCCTATACTTCATGATTGCTTTGCCACCACGGTAATTCAAAGATATATAAATCCAACAACATTCTAAATTTCCCTTTGCAAATGACATAGTTCAAAAAAAAATGAACATGCCAAGCATCAAACGACGTCGAAAACGATCACAATTTCTAGGACATAGTTCATGGCATTATCACAGAACATAATACATAGTTTATGACGCCACCATGATCATGCCTTGGAGCAGCCCGAACTGCCTAAGCGTCTGGACCACAGTTTGCGAGCTCACACACTGCTCATCCTAAGCCCACCTAGTTCAAAGGTCCTCTCCGTGCATACGTGGCAGGCAGTAGTAGCACCAATAGGGGAGTCAGTGGAGCTCAAAGACATGTATACAACTTAATAAAGTTCCCCATAGTTATACTCGTAAAAATAAAAAGTTTTACACCCTTCCTACTCACACCAACTCTCTCAATCTCATTTCATAGTCCATACACAACCATTTAAGAAGAAAAACGGTATAAAAAACATTTTCCCCCAAATTTGAAGTAGGCTATGAACATTTTTCAAATATGTGATGGACCTTTATTTAATATGCAATTATTCAAGTACAGACAAACATTTTTTATTGTTATTAATATATGCCAAATACATAATTATGTTTTTAAAAACGTGATAGGCATTTTTCAAATATGCGATGAACATTTTGAAATAAAATGTAAATACTTTTTTTAAATATGTAAAAAATCTTTTTTTGGAATTCCTACTGAATATTTTTTATAATACAAACTTGAACATTTTTTCATTTCATATATTTTTAACTTTTTTTGAAGTGATTTTCACTTTTTTAATCTACGAAATAAAGAGTTCCAAGGAAAATTGGATCAGGGTCCGGCGGAACCCCACCTATCCCACACCATACGTGTGGAACGGAGATCTTGTTAAGAACTAGATGATACCCCACGTGTTATTGTCGAATTAAACATTTGATCTGTAAATATTATAGGGTATAAGCTCAACACTTGATATTAACTATGTCAAAAAATTATGTAGAAACACAAACAAAATATCCTAATATAAAAAGTTAACACATAACACAATTAAATATGTTGGGATTGAAAATCCATTTACAATGCACTGATGCATGTTGCATGGTAGATAGGCACTCATGTCTAGGTTTCACCGGTGTTAGTGGACCAACATAAAAAAATCCATGACTACAATAATTTTTATTTTGAACCAACAAAATCCACTTTTTATTGAGAAAATGCAATCCAGGCAGCAAAACTCTATTTGGATCTACAGTGTAACCGCTTGCCTGCAGATGCAGTTAAGCGTTGCTCATCTGAAGGCGGCCTACATCAAATTAGTATGTATATGCAGCAGCCAGTAGCACGAGGAAATGAATGGGTTGAGCTCATGGACACACAACCTAACAACTTGATTCATGCTAAACGGGCTTTAGGCATGCAACGTTCATGAATGGCCATTTACATAAAGCATAATAAAAGTGTGAATAACTCATTTGTCGGGCCTATAAATTGAGCTGGTGTCTGGCATCAGTCCAGAGATAGGCTTCGTTCATGTGGTCATATAGGGAATGACATGTTTTATTGTCATCTATGAGTTGGGATTTCTCACAAAAGAAAACCCATACAAGTTAGGATATTAGAGGACAACTCATATGTTGCACCGTGTCCACTCATACAACCCTGAATCTATGACTCCTCCATCATTTTACCGTCCCTACGGGTGTGTATTCGTCACCGCCTAGGCCGGCCCAGGAGCCGGCAAAAAAGAGGCTCGTGTTGCTCATGATGAACTTGTCGTCATCAATGAAGTGTGGCATGGGGCCATAGGAGAACTTGCTATCGTCGAGCCAAGAAGCCAACGACAACATGCCCCTTCCGAGCGTAGTAGTGCCACACCCACGCTTGATCGAGCTGATTATGTTGGGAGCGACACCAGGCTCCTGTGACTAGATATACATGGTCTTTGTGATGAGCCAGGAGGCGATAGTGACCTTCTTCGATCTGGCAGTGGGTATGTCGACCCATCACTGACTTCTCCAATTCTGAGGTCTCTGATTAAGTCTTCTAACACTCCATAGCACCCTCGGATGGCGCATACTATTGGGATCGTGTACCTGTTTGTCGTGCACGACTGGGGACGTGGTGGTGGGCGAACTCCTGGTGGGAGACACTGAGGTTCATTGATTTGCGTTTGTTGACACTCTTGGACTTTTGTTGGAATAATATTTTTTATGTAATTAATTTTGTAAAAAAAATATTTTTATGTATTTTTTCATGAGGAGAAATGAGATTGTATTAAATTTAAGGAGTCACAATATCAATCATACAAAGGGTAGCAATCTCCTCTAAGCTAGAGCGTAACCACACAGGAGTGCGTGGCACTGTACGCCCATACGCAGCAAGGGCATCACTCAATCTATTTTAGCTGTGACTGATAAGTGTTGTAAATATGAGCAATTTACTGATTGATTTAAAATCAATAAGCAGTAGATAAATCATGATCATAGTAACAGAAACAATACTAGTCATGCAAACTAGATAAGAGTAGGTCACAATAATAGGAACTAGACTCATCAGGCACACTAAAGAATAGTAGTGAAAGATTATGTGAACATGTGAACCTAATCGAAACATATGTAGAGCAAAGACTAGACCAAGAAACTCTAGCGGGACATCGAATAGAAAAGAAACAAACACGTACTAAGCAGTGGGAGTAGCATTGGCGTTGTCACCGGCCATGTCATCAAGAGATTATCAACGTCGGGGAAGTAGTCGTCGTCCGAGAAGTGATCGTCGGTGTCCGTGGTGTCCGTAGTGAAGAAGGCAGTAGTCACGCAAAGCGCTCCCCGAAAACCTTATCACCGTTCTTCCGTACAGGACTCGAAGCAACGGGGTTTTGGAGGCCTACTGTCCCGACCTGCGATGCACGCCACAAGCCGGGATGGGGAAGAACCTTGCAACACCTCAGAGATTGGAACTCGATGGCATGAGGAGGAGGATATTCTGATGTGTCTCTCTAGAAAGGAGCGACCTCCCTTTTAGAGGCATAGGAGAAGGAGGTGAATAGGCAGCGTCGAGAGGCAAAGCAAAAGAGGGAGATGAAATGAACAGGCAGCAGTCGAAGGGTGTAGCGTTCGTAATTAATCTTCACTACAACAAAACTTTCTAGCTCCCGAGTGACCTTTCGTATACCAGTCGTGCGTGGCAAAAATTTAGACATCGGCTCGGCTCATTCTCGCAACCCGCGGCGCGTCGTGGCGAGGCGTGGCGTGGCAAGGCAGGCGGAGGAGGAGGAGCGCGCCTGTATGTCTCTCTTGTTCTCATGCTCATACATGTGGGGAAACAACCTTCCTTATAAGGAGGTCCAACTCCTACTAAATTAGCAATGTGGAACTAAACTTTTGTCCATCTCTTGCCTTGCACGAATGGTCTTAGTGGGCCTCTAGGATTTATTAGGAATTCTAAAAAATGCTATTGGGCTGGCCCAAGTTTAGGTCAAATTCCAGCAATCCCCCACCAGATCCCACAGGCACACAAAGTTTGTCTTTGGTTCGAAAACAGTGTTTATATACCGGTACTGCAGTGAAGACTGTTAAGTTGAACTTCCACCTAGAACTTTATGCTACACTAGTAAGCAACTTGAATAGTGGACTATGCCTTGAACTGTAAGTTTTCTATGAATCTAGATTCACACAAAGCCTTGACCGATACTAGGCTACTATAGGACTTCCTCGCGGGTGGAGCTTATGCGTCATACTCCGAGACCTTTCATGAGTTTACTAGAGATCACCCTACTCTCATAGATTGTGACGTTAACAATCAGACTCATATAGGTGTGTTCTTCGAAAGATGTTCTGCAGGACAACATCTCTGCTTAAATAAGCTACTTAGAACACATTAAGATATATATCAACCTGCCATGCAGATTAGGAAAGTATTACATCTTCATGGAGTGGTATTATTAATAGTAAGGATACTCTCCTCTCAGTTGACCAACAACTTGTCTTCCACATCTAATTCACGGGATCTCCGATCACATAGAATTGGTTGCCACTACGAACAACTCATATCGCGGGTCTCATACCCATCTTCTTTGATGCATTATCTATCACATTACATGATAGAACCTTAGTAAAAGGATCTACCAGATTTTTAGACGTTTGGATATAATCCAATGCAATAACTCCGGAGTTTCTCATTTTCCTGATAGACTTTAACCTTCTCTGAACATGTCTTGATGACTTCATGTTATCCTTTGAACTACTCACTTTGGCAACAACCGGTACATGCTTCTCAACAACCGGCAAGTCATTCAAGAGTCGACGAAGCCAATCTGCTTCGACCGTAGTTGCATCTAGTGTTGTGAATTCTGCTTCCATTGTTGACCTCGTTAAGATGGTATGCTTGGAAGACTTCCAAGAAATAGTGCCACCACCATGAGTGAATATATATCCGCTTGTGGCCTTTATCTCATCAGCATCAGAGATCCAGTTTGAGTCACTATACCCTTCAAGTACCTTTGGGTACCCAGTGTAGTGAATTCCATGACTCGTAGTGCCCTTCAAATAACGCATGACTCTTTCAAGATCTTTCCAATGATCATCTCTTGGTTTTGAGATAAACCGGATCATTTTGCTAATAGCAGAAGATATGTCAGGTCTCGTGGCACTAGCTAAGTACATAAGCGAGCCAATTATCTGATAGTATTTCAATTGATCTCTAGCAATTCTTCGATTCTTTCGAATCAATGCGCTAGCATCATAAGGTGTTGGAGAGGGCTTGCAGTCACTATAACCAAAGTGACTCAAGATATTTTCCACATAGTAGGATTGAAGCAATCTAATCCCACCATCATCATCTCTCAACAGCTTGATATTCAGAATAACATCAGCTACTCCTAAATCCTTCATCTCGAAACAACGAGATAGGAAATCCTTCACCTCCTTAATAACATTCAGATTTGTTCTGAAAATTAGTATGTCATCAACATACAAGCAAAGGATAACTCCCTCGCCCCCACCATGGCAATAGTACACACATTTGTTAGATTCGTTTACAACAAAGCATGCAGCTATTAAAGTTCTTCCAAACTTCTCATGCCACTGCTTAGGTGCTTGCTTAAGTCCATACAAAGACTTCAACCATTTGCGCACTTTCCCTTCCTGAACGTCCACTATAAACCCATCTAGTTGTTCCATATAAATTTCCTAGTCCAATTTTCCATTTAGGAAAGCAGTCTTAACATCCATTTGATGGACGAGAATACCATGTGAGGCAGCTAGTGAAAGAAGTACTCGAACAGTGGTCAGTCGTGCCACAAGTGAGTAAGTATCAAAGAAGTCTTCATCTCCTTTTGGGTATAACCCTTGGCTAAAAGATGTCCCTTATACTTCTCAATAGTACCATTGATACGTCTCCAACGTATCTATAATTCATGAAGTATTCATGCCCATGTTTACAATAATTATATATGATTTTAGTATGATTTTATTAGAACTAACCCAGATTGACGATGTTTTCAGCAGAACTACCATGGTGTTGTTTTTTCGTGCAGAAATAAAAGTTCTCGGAATGGGATGAAAATTTAGTATGATTTTTTCTGGACCAAAAGAGACCACCGAAGCATTAGAGCTGGGCCAGAAGAGCCACGAGGAGGTAGCAAGCCTACTAGGCACGGCCACACCCCTAGCCCGCTAGCAGTAGGCTTGCCACCACCTCGTGGGACCTCTTGACGTGAGATCAAGACCAAAAATTCCTATAAATATAGAAACCACCGAAAAGAAACCTAGATCGAGAGTTCCGCCCCCACAAACCTCCAGAGCCACAAAAAACAATCGGGAGCCCGTTCTGGCACCCTGCCGGAGGGGGAAACCATCATGGGAGGCCATCTTCATCATCCCGGCGCTCTCCATGACGAGGAGGGAGTAGTTCACCCTTGGGGCTGAGGGTATGTACTAGTAGCTATGTGTTTGATCTCTCTCTCTCTCTCGTGTTCTTGAGATGGAAAGATCTTGATGTACCACGAGCTCTATTGATATAGATGAATCATATGGAGTTTTCCCATCTCTATCTTCTTGTGATGAATTGAGTTTTCCCTTTGAAGTTTTCTTATCGGATTGAGTAAGGATTTGAGAACACTTGAGGTATGTCTTGCGATGGGATATCCATGGGATGTTCTATTGATTCACTTGATGTATGTTTTGGTGATCAACTTGCGAGTTCCGTGACCCTGGGAATCTATGCATAGGTATTGGCACATGTTTTCGTCTTGAATCTCCGGTAGAAACTTTGGGGCACTCTTTGAAGTTCTTTGTGTTGGATTGAACATGATGAATCTGAAATTATGTGATGCATATCGTATAATAAAGCCCATGGGTACTTGTGGTGACATTGGAGTATCTAGGTGACACTAGGGTTTTGGTTGATATGTATCTTAAGGTGTTATTTTAGTACGAACTATAGGGTTATCCGTGACACATATAGGGATAGCTCATAAGATTGATCAGAAAAGATAACTTTGAGGTGGTTTCGTACCCTACAATCATTTCTTCGTTACTTATCCGCTATTTGTGACTTTGGAGTGAACTCTTTGTCACACGAGAGGTATTTACATATGCTTCAACTATGTTGGTATTGTTGAGAGAACTTGCACTGGTGAAAGTATGAACCCTAGGCCTTGTTTAAAGCATTGCAATACCATTTGTGCTCACTTTTGTTACTTGTTACCTTGCTTTTTTTATATTTTCAAATTATAAAAACCTATATCTACCATCCATATTACACTTGTATCACCATCTCTTCGCCGAACTAGTGCACCTATACAATTTACCATTGTATTGGGTGTGTTGGGGACACAAGAGACTCTTTGTTATTTGGTTGCAGGGTTGTTCGAGAGAGACCATCTTCATCCTACACCTCCCATGGATTGATAAAACTTAGGTCATCCACTTGAGGGAAAATTTCCATTGTCCTACAAAACTCTGCGCTTGGAGGCCCAACACGAGTCTACAAGTGAATGATCTTTATTTATTACACTAATCCTTCTCACAAAGTTTCATTAAGTTTTGTTTGATTGAAGTTTGCAAGTTGTGGGTGAGACACCGATATGAGGAGAGTAAGGAGTGACAAGAACCTAAGATTGGGTATGCCCAAGGTACCCCCAAGGTAATATCCAAGGAAGACTCAAGCGCCTAAGCTTGGGGATGCCCCAGAAGGCATCCCCTCTTTCGTCTTCAACACTATCGGTATATCTTACTTGGAGCTATATTTTTATTCGTCACATAATATGAGTTTTGCTTGGAACATAATTTTATTTTTTTGTTTTCGGTTAGGAGTTATTTATAATCTTGTTTTTCAGTAAAAAGTTCCAAGAATTGCCTTACGATGCTCGCATTGCATGTTTTGATGAGTGCTGTGTAAAAACAGAAACTTTGGATGTAGTGTTTGAATTTTCATATTTTACTAGAAGGTGGAAAGTTTCTTAAATTTTTACTCAGTGTTTTCATATAAATTTTATAGAATGTCCTAAATCTTTATAATTTTTGAGTTACATAAGTACACTGTTTTCATAAATTGCTACAGATTGTTCTATTTGGGCAGATTGTTGTCATAGTTTTGTTATCTACTTATCCTATAGTTTCCATAGCCTATATTGGTATATATAAATTGTGGAAACGATAGTATACAGTACCTAATGTCTGAAAAATATTATGCAACTTTTCTTGGTAGTACATGAAGTGTTGATTTATTCTTATGTGTACTAACCTATCTCACGAGTTCTTTTCAAGTTTTGTGTGGAAGATGTTTTTGAGAATAGGTGAAACCGGGATATGAGAGGATTAAACGAGATACAAAATCTCAAGCTTGGGTATGCCCAAGGCAACCCAAGTTAATATTTCAAGAAGTCTCAAGCATCTAAGCTTGGGGATGCTACGCATCCCACCTCTCTTCATCAACAATTATCGGTTAGCCTATGTTGAGCCTAAATTTCTATTCGTTCACATCATGCATGCTATTCTTGGAATGCTATTTTTTTATTTTGCTTTCTATTGAATAAAATACATAGATCTGAAAATATTTATTGAGGTAGAGAGAGTCTTCACATAGCCACTTAATTGTTTGACTACTCATTAATCTTCACTTATATCTTTTGAGAGTAGCTTGTCATTTGCTCATGTGCTTCATTTTAATTTGTTTGAGCTTGCCAAAAAGCAATGGCAATATATGAAAATAGTCCCAAAGTGATATATATCCAAGGAGGATATAATAAAAACTTTCATGAAGATCATTGGGCAAATTGAACTTGATTCTTTGTAATAGTTTAAAACATGATGATAGTAATATGTGAGTCATGTTAGTGAGTAATTATGCTTAGTAGGAATATTGGTGTTAAGGTTTGTGATTCCCTATGCATGCACGAAAGTGAATAGTTATGCAATGAAGTTACATCCTACTTGTGGTGCATTATTCGGTGTTAGTTATGACTCAATGCTCACTTATGTGTTTTTTCGTTCCTTGGTTTGGTTGCTTCCCAATCCATTTGCTAGCCTTCATTTGTACTAAGTCGAAATACTACTTGTGCATCCAAAATCTTTAAACCAAGTTTTGCCTTATGAGTCCACCATACCTACCTATATGCAATATTTACATGCTATCCCAAGAAAATTTGTATGTGCCATCTCTAAATTCTCAAAATAAATTTTCTCTTTTGTGTGCCTGTACCGCTCATGAAACGATGGGGGGTATCCAATATTTTTCCATGCTAGGTGTCTTATTCTCACGATATGTGTTGATTCACTATCATTCACGAGTGTTTGGTATTCGGGGATGCCCAGTCCCATGCTCAAAAATCAAATAAAAAATAATGAAACAAAACTCCCCTAGGATTGTTGTTTGTATGGATGGTACCCGTGGATTCGGCTCACCGTGGAGTGTGATTGATTGGTGGAGGGGGAGTAAAAACTTTACCATTCTGTTTGAGGACTGCCTATAATATATCTAGCATGGAAAGTATTGTGAGCTACTTTCTCATTTTCGTTGACAAAAAAAGCATGCCACTCAAAATAATTTTTCTCTCTCAATTTAAATCTTGAGCTCTGGCACCTCTACAAATCCCTACTTCCCTCTGTGAAGGGCCTATCTACTTACTTTATGCAATTTTGCTTTTGCTTTGAGTCTCCATCTTCTCTTATAAGCACCAACTAGGGAGCACTATGATCGTACTTGAGCATTGGGCATAGCTAATATTTGAGTGTGTTTCATGAATGGATCAATGATTGAGCATGATGGGCTAGGGATAACTATCTTTAGTGTTGATATTTTGAAAGAAATGGCTGCTTGTTGATATGCTAGAGTATTGAAGTCATTTTGTTAAAACCAGACTATTGCTTTGAATCATTTACAAGTCCAAATGTCCATGATATCCAAAGAAGAAAACAATATGATGAACATGTTGGGTAGCATTCACACTTCACAAATTATTTCTTTTACCGTTTACCTACTCGAGGACGAGCAGGAATTAAGCTTGGGGATGGTGATACGTCTCCAATGTATCTATAATTTATGAAGTATTCATGCCATGTTTACGATAATTCTATATGATTTTGGTATGATTTTATTAGAACTAACCCGGATTGACGTTGTTTTCAGCAGAACTACCGTGGTGTTGTTTTTTTGCAAAAGTAAAAGTTCTTGGAATGACGTGAAAATTTACGAAGAATATTTTTGGAAAATATAAGAAATGCTAGAGCGAAGAGTCACCGGAGAGGAAGGCCGAGGAGGCCACAAGCCACAGGGGCGCCCCCCTAGGGCTCGCCCCCTGGCTTGTGACTTCCTCGGGAACCTTCTAGACGTGGGACCGGCGCCAAAAATTCCTATAAATACTAAAAAACCCAGAAAGAAACCTAGATCGGGAGTTCCGCTGCCGTAAGCCTTTATAGCCACGAAAAACCAATCGGGAGCCCGTTCCGGCACCATGCCGGAGGGGTAAACCATCACCGGAGGCCATCCTAATCATCCCGGCGGTCTCCATGACGAGGAGGGAGTAGTTGACCCTCGGGGATGAGGTTATATACCAGTAGCTATGTGTTTGATCTCTCTTTCTCTCTCTCATGTTCTTGAGATGACACGATCTTGATGTACCGCGAGCTTTATTGATATAGATGAATCTTATGGAGTTATCCCCTCTCTTTCTTCCTGTTATGAATTGAGTTTTACCTTTGAATTTTTCTTATCCGATTGAATCTTTAAGGATTTAAGAACACTTGATATATGTCTTGCGATGGGATATCTGTGGTGACAATGGGATGTTCTATTGATCTACTTGATGTATGTTTTGGTGATCAACTTGCGGGTTCCGTGACCTTGGGAATCTATGCACAGGGGTTGGCACATGTTTTCGTCTTGACTCTCCGGCTAAAACTTTGGGGCACTCTTTGAAGTTCTTTGTGTTGGATTGAATATGATGAATCTGAAATTATGTGATGCATATCGTATAATAAAGTCCATGGGTACTTGTGGTGACATTGGAGTATCTAGGTGACATTAGGGTTTTGGTTGATATGTATCTTAAGGTGTTATTTTAGCACGAACTCTAGGGCTGTTCATCACACTTATAGGGATAGCTCATAAGATTGATCAGAAAAGATAACTTTGAGGTGGTTTTGTACCCTACAATAATTTCTACGTTTGTTCTCCGCTATTTATGACTTTGGAGTGAACTCTTTGTCGCACATGAGGGATTTACATATGATTAAACTATATTAGTATTGTTGAGAGAACTTGCACTAGTGAAGTATGAACCCTAGTCCTTGTTTCTAAGCATTGCAATACCGTTTGTGCTCACTTTTGTTACTAGTTACCTTGCTGTTTTTATAGGTTCAGATTACATAAACCTATATCTACCATCCATATTACATTTGTATCACCATCTCTTCGCCGAACTAGTGCACTTGTACAATTTACCATTGTATTGGGTGTGTTGGAGACACAAGAGACTCTTTGTTGTTTGGTTGCAGGGTTGCTTGAGAGAGACCATCTTCATCCTACACCTCTCACGGATTGATAAACCTTAGGTCATCCACGTGAGGGAAAATTGCTACTGTCCTATAAAACTCTGTGCTTGGAGGCCCAAACCGAGTCTACAAGAAGAACGTTGTGTAGTAGACATCAGTAATCATGTTTTGTGTCTTTTATTTCAATAAAGTGCCAAGTAAAGCCTTTGGGATCGTGTGGATACTTGCTTATTTGATTCTTTGCAAAAACAAAAAGTTTTGCGTACAGTAAATGAATTATCTGATTTTACTAAAGCGTCAAAAAATTCTGAAATTTTTACACAACATTTCTATGCAAATTCTTCAGTTGTCCTAATTTTTCAGAATTTTTAGAGTCAGCGAAGTATGGTGATCATTTAGATCTTTGCATACAGTTCTGTTTTTGACATATTCTGTTTTGCATGCATAGTTTGCTTGTTTCAAGTGTTCCTACAGCTTATACTGAGTAATATAAATTGTGGTAATGATGTAATACATTGGGTATCATGTGAGAGTAATTATGAATCTTGTCTTGACAGTACCTAAGCGAATGATCTATTTTTATTACACTAACCCTTCTCACAAAGTTCCATTAAGTTTTGTGTGATTGAAGTTTTCAAGTTTTGGGTGAGACACCGATATGAGGAGAATAAGGAGTGACAATAAACTAAGCTTGGGGATTCCCAAGGCACCCCCAAGGTAATATCCAAGGAAGACTCAAGCGCCTAAGCTTGGGGATGCCCCGGAAGGCATCCCCTCTTTCGTCTTCAACACTATCGGTATATCTTAATTGGAGATATATTTCTATTCATCACATAATATGAGTTTTTCTTGGAACATCATTTTTTTTACTTCTTTTAGGTGTTATTTATAATCTTGTTTTCCAATAAAAAGTTCCAAGAATTGCCTTTAGGATGCTTGCATTGCATGTTTTGATGTGTGCTGTGTGAAAACAGAAACTTCTGTTGTGGCATTTGAATTTTCATATTTTACTAGCACGTGGAAAGTTTATTAAATTTTTACACAGTGTTTTCATATAAATTCCTTAGCATGTCCTAAAGTTTCAGAATTATTTGGGTTACATAAGTACATTGTTTTCATAAATTTCTACACACTGTTCTGTTTAGACAGATTGTTGTTATAGTTTTGTTATCTACTTGTCCTATAGTTTCCATAGCCTATATTGGTAGATATAAATTATGCAAATAATAGTATACAGTAACTAATGTTTGAAAAATATTGTGCAACTTGTCTTGGCAGTACATGAAGTGTTGATTTGTTCTTATGTGTACTAACCTATCTCACGAGTTCCTTTTTGAGTTTTGTGTGGATGAAATTTTTGAGAACAGGTGAAACCGAGACATGAGAGGATTGAAAAAGATACAAAATCTCAAGATTGGGGATGCCCAAGGTACCCCAAGTAAATATTTCAAGAAATCTCAAGTATCTAAGCTTGGGGATGCTACGCATCCCACCTATCTTCATCAACAATTATCGGTTAGCCTATGTTGAGCCTACATTTTTATTCGTTCACATGATATGTCCTATTTTTGGAGTGCTATTTTTGTTTTGATTTATGTTTAAATAAAATATTCAGATCTTAAAATCTTTATTGACAGAGAGAGAGAGAGAGAGAGAGTCCTCACATAGCTACTTAATTGTTTGACTACTCATTGATCTTCACTTATATGTTTTGGAGTAGTTTTATCATTTACTCTCGTGCTTCACTTATATCCTATGAGTTAATTGTTGAATGAATTGAATATCATACATATGAAATTATATGTTTTATATGCTTCTCCCATGGGGAGTAATGACTTTACATATAAGAAGTATAGGTGGTAAAATTTATTGGAAGTTAGTAAACACGGCATTGGTCACTTGAACCATTCATGAAAGAATATTGAAGGAAGAGAGATTTCACATATAAAAATACTGTCTTGGACATCTTCTATGATTGTGAATACCCATTAATTATTTTCAAACTTGAGAAAATTGGTTGAAATTGGACAAGGAAGACAACGTAACGAGTTATGGTTGTGTATATTTGCATAGAAGTTATATTGTTATAGATCCTCCAACATGTGGTGCTTGCTTCCACCTCATACTAGCCAAAACTTCCGCACCAAGTAGAAATACTACTTGTGCATCCAAAAACCCTTAAACCCAAAGTTGTTCCATATGAGTCCACCATACCTACCTATATGTGGTATTTACGTGCCGTTCCAAGTAAATTTGCATCTGCCAAACTCTAAACCTTCAAATAATATTTTGTATTCTATGCCCGAATCGCTCATATAGTAACTAGGGGCTATCGGCATCTTCCATGCTAGGTGGGTTATTCTCACCATATGTGTTGATTCACTATCATCCACCAGAAAGTGGCTGGTAATAGGGATTCCCAGTCCCGAAATCAAAGGAAAAAATGCAAATAATTAAACAAAACACCCCAGGAATGTTGTTGGTATGGACGGTACCCATGAATTCGGCTCGCCGTGGAGTGTGATTGATTGGTGGAGGGGGAGTAAAAACTTTACCATTCTGTTTGGGAACCGCCTATAATGTCTCTAGCATGGAAGATACCGAGATATCTCGGATTTTATGGTGACAATGAAAGCATACCGCTCAAAAATATTATTCATCTCTGTTTTTAAAAGCTCGAGCTCTGCACCTCTACAAATCAATGCTTCCCTCTGCGAAGGGCATATATTTTACTTTTTAATACTTACCTTTATTCAAGAGTCATGGTGATCTTCACCACTTCCTGTATTTCGCCTTTTTCTATTGGCACGCGTCATGTGTTGGGGAAAGATCCAAGCATATATGGCCATTCAAATATATTTGATCATGAATTATTATTGTTGACAATTATTTATATGATAAATAAGTTGGGAGCCAAAACTTTAAGCCCATATCTTTCTTTGTGTTTGATGGATGCCATTTGTTCTCAAAATATGCTTTGAGTGTTAGCAATCATGGAAGACTATATGATACTTCAGTATGTGGAATTTGCTAAATCAAAGCTCTTACATAGACCCTTCGTGAAAATAAGATGAATTGCAATTGTTTGGTGACTGAAAGCATAGTTTGTTAGTCTATACTTTAACATGTGGATAGCTTGTTATTTCATCATGAGAAGGTTTATGAGATGAGCTACTGTTTATGATATATAATAAAGCTAGAGAAAGTGTTTGGAACTATCATTGATCAAATTTATGCGCTATGCTAGCATTCACACTTCATAAATTATTTCTTTTATCATTTACCTACTCGAGGACGAGCAGGAATTAAGCTTGGGGATGCTGATACGTCTCCAATGTATCTTTATGAAGTATTCATGCCATGTTTCCAATAATTCTATATGATTTTATTAGGACTAACCCGGACTGACGCTGTTTTCAGCAGAACTACCATGGTGTCGTTTTTTTGAGCAGAAATAGAAGTTCTCGGAATGGGATGAAAATTTAGTATGATGTTTTCTGGCCCAAAAGAGACCCCCGAAGTATTGGAGCTGGTCCAGAAGAGCCACGAGGAGGCGGCAAGCCTGCTAGGCGCGGCCACCCCCTAGCCCGCTAGCAGCAGGTTTGCCACCACCTCGTGGCACCTCTTGACGTGAGATCAACGCCCAAAATTCCTATAAATATAAAAACCTCTAAAAAACCTAGATCGAGAGTTCCGCCGCTGCAAGCCTCCAGAGCCACGAAAAACCAATCGGGAGCCCGTTCCGGCACCCTGTCGGAGGGGGAAACCATCACGAGAGGCCATCTTCATCATCCAGGCGCTCTCCATGACGAGGAGGGAGTAGTTCACCCTCGGGGCTGAGGGTATGTACTAGTAGTTGTGTGTTTGATCTCTCTCTCTCGTGTTCTTGATATGGCACGATCTTGATGTACCAAGAGCTTCATTGATATAAATGAATCATATGGAGTTTTCCCCTCTCTATCTACTTGTGATGAATTGAGTTTTCCCTTTGAAGTTTTCTTATCAGATTGATTCTTTAAGGATTTGAGAACACTTGATGTATGTCTTGTGATGGGATATCCGTGGGATGTTCTATTGATCCACTTGATGTATGTTTTGGTGATCAACTTGCGGGTTCCGTGACCTTGGGAATCTATGCATAGGGGTTGGCACATGTTTTCATCTTGAATCTTCGGTGGAAACTTTGGGGCACTCTTTGAAGTTATTTGTGTTGGACTGAACATGATGAATCTGAAATTATGTGATGCATATTGTATAATCAAGCCCATGGGTACCTGTGGTGACATTGGAGTATCTAGGTGACATTAGGGTCTTGGTTGATATGTATCTTAAGGTGTTATTTTAGTATGAACTCTAGGGCTGTCCATGACACTTACAGGGATAGCTCATAAGATTGATCAGAAAATATAACTTTGAGGTGGTTTCGTACCCTACAACAATTTCTTCGTTAGTTCTCTGCTATTTGTGACTTTGGAGTGAACTCTTTGTCGCACGAGAGGTATTTACATATGATTCAACTATGTTAGTATTTTTGAGAGAACTTGCACTAGTGAAAGTATGAACCCTAGGCCTTTTTTCAAGCATTGCAATACCGTTTGTGCTCACTTTTTTTACTTGTTACCTTGCTGTTTTATATTTTAAAATTACAAAAACCTATATCTACCATCCATATTACACGTGTATCACCATCTCTTCGCCGAACTAGTGCACCTATACAATTTACCATTGTATTGGGTGTGTTGGGGACACAAGAGACTCTTTGTTATTTGGTTGCAGGGTTGTGAGAGAGACCATCTTCATCCTACGCCTCCCACGGATTGATAAACCTTAGGTCATCCACTTGAGGGAAATTGTCATTGTCCTACAAAACTGTGCGCTTGGAGGCCCAACACGAGTCTACAAGAAGAAGGTTGTGTAGTAGACATCAACCATCAGGCCTAAGCTTCTTCTTGAATACCCATTTGCACCCCATAGGTTTGCACCCATTAGGACGATCGGTTATCTCCCAAGTTTCATTTGCCAAGATGGAATCCATCTCACTACGGACCGCTTCCTTCTGGTAGTCAGCATCTTCAGATGCATACGCCTCTGAAATAGAACTAGGAGTGTCATCTATGAGATATACAAGAAAATCATCACCAAAGGACATTGCAGTCCTATGTCTCTTGATCCTTTTATGAGACTCATTATTATCCTCCACATGATCTCCAAAATGTTATGTTGTAGTGGTAGGTTTAGAAATTGCAGCTACATCTTGACTCGGTGAACTAAGAAACTCCTGATTTGATGAGCTACCCATATCCTTCACGGGAAAGATATCATTGAAGAAAGTCACATCATTTGACTCCATGATTCTACCGACATTCATGTCAGATACCTCAGATTTTACAATCAAGAATCTATAACCAAGTCTATGAAGAGCATGGCCTAGGAAAACACAATCCACGGTTTTTAGTCCAAGCTTTCGCTTCTTTGGAATTGGTATATTGACTTTTGCCAAGCAGCCCCAAGTTCGTAGGTAAGAGAGTTTTAACCTTCTCATTTCCCATTCCTCGAATGAAATTATCTCTTTGTTCTTCATGGGAACTCGGTTTAGGACATGATATGCAGTCAATATCGCCTCTCCCCGCCATCCCTTGGAGAGACCCGATGTGTCTAACATGGTGTTGACCAAATCAGTTAGAGTACGGTTCTTTCTTTAGGCTACCCTCGTTTGACTAAGGTGAATAGGGAGACGTCCTCTCATGGATTATACCATGTTCCGCACAAAATCAAATTTATTGGAAAAATACTCTCCACCACGATCGGACCTAAGCCTCTTGATTTTCCGATCAAGATGGTTTTCCACTTCAGCTTTATAGATCTTAAAGAAATTTAAAGCCTCGTATTTTGATTTTAAAAGATACACATGGCAGTATCTAGTGGAGTCATCGATTAATGTCATAAAATATTTCTTTCCACCTTTCGTCAAAACACCATTCATTCCACAAAGACCTGAATGTATGAGTTCTAGTGGTGCAAGATTTCTTGTTTCCACAGTTGTATGAGACTTACGAGGTTGCTTAGCTTGCACACAGACTTGACACTTAGATCCCTTGACAACGATGAAGTTGGGGATTAAGTTCAACTTGGATAGCCGCGTCATACAACCAAAATTAAGATGGCAGAGTCGTGAATGTGAGACATTTGATTCACTATTGTTGCAAACATGATTAATAACTTTATTACAGACGTCTTACAATGATAGTCTGAACAAGCTTCCTGACTCATAAACTTTACCAACTAAAGTTCCATGCTTGGATATCACAAATTTATTGGACTCAAAGACAATCTTGTAGCCATCCCTACATAGAAGAGATCCGCTAACAAGATTTTTATTGACGAAGAGGACATAATGCACATTCTTCAGCAGCACGATCTTCCCCAAGTAAACTTCAGATCGATCGTGCCAACACCATGAACATAAGCACTTGAACCGTTTCCCATCAGCATGGAGGTAGTCCATGCGGCCTAATAATAAGAGAACATGGAAATGTCACCACATAGATTCACATTAGCATCCGTCTCAATCAACCAATCAGGGGAAAGACATACTGAAAGAATAGTGGGAAGTATACCATACAAAACTTCCTTCATCTCAGTGTCACCAATGACAACATTGGCGATCTTGTTGCATTTCCCATGTTTATGCTTGTCATAACGATTGGGACATCTAGGGGCCCAATGATCAGGATCTCCGCAGACATGACAAACATCTTTCTTCTTGTCAGTCTTCTTCTTGAAGTTGGTCTATTGTGAAGCCTTGTTCTTCCCATCAAACTTTCCCTTCCCATCAGACTTGCCCTTGTTCTTGAACTTGTGGGGCTGGAAGTTTTTCTTCTATACCAGATTGGTACTAGAACCTCCCTCAATTCCTCGAGCACGTATGTCTTTTGCTCTTGCCTTTTCTTCCACATCAAGAGTACCAATGAGATCCGAAACGGAAAACTCTTGTCTCTTATGCTTTAGATAGGTAACAAAGTTACTCCACGAGGGAGGAAGATTAGTGATGATACCTCTGGCAACAAACTTTTCCGGTAACATACAATTGAAGTGCTCAAGTTCTCTAGCAAATGATTGTATCTCGTCAGCTTGCTCAACCACGGAGCGCTCATCAGTCATCCTGTAGTTATAGAATTGTTCCATGATATACAGCTCGGTGCCGACATCCGAGAGCCCAAACTTGGCCTCGAGTGCATCCCACATATCTTTTCCATTGTCAATTGACGCATAAGCATCAACTATGTTCTCACCAAGAACACTCAAAAGAGCAGCCTTAAACAAGGTATCCATTTTCTAAAAAGCTTGTTCCTATTGAGGATCAAGATCTCCTTCGGGTTTGCCAAGAGTGGTGTCATAGCAGCTCGTGGTTTGAAACCATAGAACAGCCCTCACATGCCACCTCTTATAGTGCACACCCTCAAACATAGGAGTCCTCATGGAAGCAGCAAAACCACTCAGGGGTAAATTGCCTATAATAAGGTTTTTGGATTGTTGGAAAAATGAGCAATTTGCCAATTGATTTAAAATCAATAAGCAGTAGATAAATCATGAACATAGTAACAGAAACGATACTAGTCATGCAAACTAGATAAGAGTAGGTCACAATAATGGGCACTAGACTCATCAGGCAGACCAAAGGATAGTAGTGAAAGATTATGTGAACATGTGAACTTAATCGAAACATATATAGAGCAGAGACTCGACCAAGAAACTCTATCAGGACATCGAATAGAAAAGAAACAAACACGTACTGAGAAGTGGGAGTAGCATTGGTGTTGTCATCGTTCATGTCATCGAAGAGATTATCAACATCGGGGAAGTAGTCGTCGTCTGGGAAGTGGTCGTCGGTGTCCATGGCGTCCGTGGTGAAGAAGACAGTAGCCGCGCAAAGCACTCCCCAAATACCTTATCACCGTTCTCCCGTATAGGACTTGAAGTGACGGGTTTCGAAGGCCTACTATCCCAACCTACGGTGCACGCCACAAACCGGGATGGGGAAGAACCTTGCAGCAGCTCAAAGATTGGAACTCGATGGCGTGAGGAGGAGGAGGATGTTCTGGTGTGTCTCTCTAGAGAGGAGCGGCCTCCCTTTTATAGGCATATGAGAAGGAGGCGAATAGGCAGTGTCAGAAGGCAAAGCAAATGAGGGAGACGAAATGAAAATGCAGCATCCAAAGGGTGCAGCTTTTGTAATAAACCTCCACTACAGCAAAACTTTCCTACTCCTGAGTGACCTTTCGTATGCTAGTCGTGCGTGGCAAAAATTTAGACATCGGCTTGGCTCATTCCCGCAACCTGCAGTGCTTCGTAATGAGGCGGGCGGCGAAGGAGGAGTGCATGTGTATGTCTCTCTTGTTCTCATGCCCATACATGTGTGGACACATCCTCCCTTATAAGGAGGTCCAACTCCTACTAAACTAGCAATATGGGACTAAACTGTTGTCGACCTATTACCTTGCCCGAATGGGCTTAGTGGGCCTCTAGGATTTATTAGGAATTCTGAAAAATGCTATTGGGTGGCCCAAGTTTAGGTCAAATTCCAGCAATAAGATTGACCACAACTTCTATATCATTTTCCAACAGTGCCTTGATTTCCTGGATACATGCCATATTGCTGGATCGATCTATGCAAACCCAATCTCAATTCATCTGTTTCATGTTTTTGTTGCTCAGTGTAACATGTTAAGAGCATCTACAGCCGAACCCTTCATACTCGTCAAACTCTCGGACAAGCCGTTCAGTCACTGACCGTCACAAAAAAGCGATCCAGTCGGACCCCTCAAACGGGCCTCAAACACTCGGGTTGACCGGCATCCCTTACAACCAACCCAAATATGGAGCGGATATGGGGGAGTCTGGGCATGCCCGCCATGTCGGCTTGACGGTGTGGATCCACGTGGACTCACCCGTATACCCGAAGGTCCGACGGGCACCTCGACCGTTGCCGCGGTATGAAAACGTCACGGGATGCCACTCTAGATCGCCGCCCAAGGCCATAACCAGCTATTTAAGCCGGTTGATGTCCCCAACCCTAGCACATCCAACTCCTCCTTCCCTTTGCCGCCACCCGACCCCATCCACCTCCTCTCCACCACTCTCCGGCCTCAGTATAGTCCGCCGTAGCATCACCACCTACGCTTAGCTCACGACGGAGCATCAGATGCACATCAAGACAGAGATCCAGGCTCTAGGCGTCGCCCGCATCCCTGCGGGTCTCCCCTTGGACTCGTCGGAAAGGATGAGGAGGAGTAGCCGGAGGAGGAGGTGCCGAAGGCCATGGAGGAAGGCGACCCAGAGATCCATGCTTCGGGCTTGAACATGGTGGAGCCGAAGGCGGAGTTCGCCGTCGCCCAAGCCGAGGAGATGGCGGAGCGGCAGGCCATCCTGGATTCCATCTGGGATGAGGACGATGTGGAGTCCAACCGCCGGCTCATCTGACAGAGGCAGGCTAAGGTCGGTGCCCTCTTTGACGAGCTCGAGGCAGACATAGCAACAGAGGAAACCGCATCAGAGCAGCCGAAGGGGGTCGTGGCAGAGGCGCTGGAGGGGGTGGAGATGCAGTTGGCGCATATCTATCTGTCAAAGGGCACGGAGATCGCCGAAATCTCGAACGAAAAGTATATAATTTATACATGGTGTGTAGGTTTATATGTTTGCATGTTTTTGTATGAATTTGAAAAATGTAATATAAAATGTTCGGATGCAGTAATCCTTTGTTGAGACGTGCTCAATCAGTCTTCGCAGACACTTCCGTGAACGTTTAAGGGGTTATTTTTTCAAGTTCCAACTATAGATGTTCTAAGAGCATCTCCACTCGCCCCCCAACAGGCCCCTCAAGGCCCTTTTTTATCAGTGGATGAGGAAAATCAGCCCAGTCGCGTCCCAGGAGCCCAATTTTTGCCAGTTAGGGCCAAAATTGGCGCCGGTGTACCCAGGCCGAACCCGGCGTGATGGGGGCCTGGGGAAACCTTTTTTGGCGCTAAAATGCACAGGTCCGCCGAGTCAGCGACTGAGAGGCGCTTCATCGTCCTCATTGCCTTAGTTTCCCGCGGGGAATCAATGCGAAGACTGCCCGTCGATCAGCCTTTCATTGATGCGTCATGGGCGGCGCAGTGAAACGGGGCGACGCGCGTCCACACCTCTCCCTCAACGCGGCTACACGGTGCCGCCTGCTCGTCGCTATAAAAGCCGCCCCTCCCCGCTGCTGCCTGGACACTTCTCGCCACAGCCCTTCTCTCACTCTCGCCATCGACGCCCTATCTCTCTCTCTCTATCTATCTATCTATCTATCTATCTATCTCTTCCAACGATCCTCCTCTCCTGATGGTTGAGCGCTTCCTAGGTGATGGTGTGGCAGCCAACGGCTTCGGGCGCCGCCACCAGCACAAGGACGAGGCTCACCTCCTCTACGAGGCGGAGTACCCGGCGCCGCCTGACATGCGGGTGCGGGGCTCGTGGAGGCTCAACGTCGGCGGGGTCCCAGTGCCTCGAGTACCCAGTGGTGTCGAGCGGCGTGCCTAGATCGCCACGATCCGGTCGTCTCTGCCGGAGACGGCATGCCAGTAGGCGAGGTACACCCTGGACAACCACAACTTGTGGACGACGTACTTCAAATGCCGCCGCGAGGAGCATCTCGCCTCCACCAACGGCGCTCCGCCCAGCCACCGTCGCCACAACTCCGAGGGGTGGCACGATGGTGGGGCATCCCTGGCCGCACCCTTGAAGCCGTCCTCAAGCACATCGAGGGCGGCAACACGCCGCGTCTTGACTACCCCACGCCATCCATCTCACGCCAGGTCGGCTCGTCGTGGCAGCCGCGGCGCATGGCCGGGACGTCGTCGTCGTCGTCCGGCTCTCACTCCTCCGGCGCACGGACCCCGCTCGTCGCCGTGAAGGCTGAGCCTGACGAGACGCCGCTCTGGCGCAGTGGACATAGTGGTGGCGGCATCACTGTCAACGAGGGCCGCCGCCGCCAGCCTTCCCCCCTCCTCGTGGCCACCTTCAGCTTGTCAGGCCAAAGACGGAGCCTGACACGACGGCGACGCCGGTGGCCATCAAGCAAAAATACCTCGCCATGGCCACCGCCGACGAGACCGCCCTCAAATGCGCGTGGGATGACTACGTCCACGAGGAGATGGAGCGTGAGCGGTGCACCCTCAAGAAGATCGACGCTCGCCACCGTGGCCGCAAGGAGGGCGGCGGCGTCATCCTTGACAGTGTTGACAAGGAGGCGCCCGGGCCATCCAACCCCGAGCTGCATCGCCACGCCGACCCAAGACAAGGCTACAGCAGGGACGGCAGCGACATGCAGGACGGCGACGACGGCAATGACGACGACGACAACGACGACTACACCACCTTCTATAGGCTCCTCCGCATGTATAAAATGACAACATATCGGCGACATAGTTCTAATTTTTTTTAATTATATTTTATGTTTTTTATTAGTTTTTGTATAAATATCATATGAATGCCTAAATTTTTTCCAAATTTGATCGAAATTTGCCTTTATTTTGTGTTCAAAAAACGACATGGGGGCAGCGTGGCGGCGTGACTGGGAATCAGAACCATCCCACACCGATGTTTTTGCCGATTGACCCCCAGACGACGCTATTTCTACCTCTGGACACGAAACGGCTGGAGATACTCTAATCGCTCGAGGTTGTCACGCTGGCGCTGCTCGCCTGAAGCCGACCTAAGAGCCCAGTCCGTACAGCAGGCAGGGTAGTAGTAGCACAAGGAAGGGGAATCAATGGAGCTCAAGGACATGTATATACACAAACCTAATAAAGTTCCCCCACCCTTCCAACTCGCTCGCTTCATACACAACCTTTCATGCAGAAGAGGAAGAATAAAAAACTCGATTGATTGTGCAAAACTGTAAATTCTGAACTCTCAGAACGGACGGACCGAACAGCAAAGGCGTCGGGAAAATATCAATGGCGAAAGAAACGTAGTAGATAATACTCCCTCCGTTCCGAATTATAAGTCGCTGGGGAATATCTTCCGACCAGGTGAAAATAGGTAAATGGACCTTTATGCCCCTAGTTCAAATTCTAAATCAGTCCGTCTTCTTCCTCAGCGTCTTCCGCCTTGCCTCCTCTCCCGCCCTCCACCTCCACCTCCGGCCCGCCCTCCACCTCCACCTCCGGACCCGCCCTCCACCTCCGCCCTCACCTCCGGCTGCACCCTGATATAGGCGCCTCCACCTCCAAGACTGTACCCAGGTCCAAGCGCATCCACTTCCAGGCCCAGGCGCTCCTCCTCTCCCGCGTCCAGGAGCTCGGGCGCACGTCCAGGTCCAGGCGCTCCTCCTCTCCACCTCGCTCAGGCGCTCCTCCACTCCACCTCCAGGCCCTGTCCTAGAGCCGCTGCTGGTGGTGGTGTTGCTACACACCCAGGTGGACGCTATTCCTGGAGCTGTTGCCGAGGTTGCCTGCTGCCCAGGTTCATCGCATCAACCTGAATTTAGCAAATACTCCATCATATTTGACAATAATGTGAACAAGTTATTTGACAATAATGTGTTGCCCCTTTTGCTTTCTTTCTTTCAAGTTGTGTAGGTGTGCCATACATCTACAAAGATCAATATTCTGATGCATGATGGAGTACAATTTGACTTGCATGATGCTTTTCATACAAGATCATCATCTTAATCAGAGTAATCTAATGATCATAAAATGAGACTTGCATCAACTGATCATAGTAATCAGAGCATTTCAGGAAAATGTGAAAACCTGATCATTTTGTAGGAAGATTAGTAGGTCCAATACCATACCTGATCATTTTGTGATACAATATCCTTATACCCCCAGCCTTCCTCGGAGCACCATTTGGTGCATGCAGTTTTCTTTGTTGCTGACTGAGTGTTCCTGTCATGCCCAGGTCACAGATCCAGCGATTGGGAGGCCTCCTTATCCTGGGAGTGCTCCTCCATCTTACTCTGGGCATGGTCATGACAATGGGTCAATGACAACAGTAATTTGACAACAACAATAACAAGTTAATACCAATACCAACAACAATTCCTTCTCCTACAGCAACATCAATTCCAAGGCTCTAAGTCTGCAATTTGACTGCTCTAAGTTGAAAATATGGCAGCAGTAGAAACAACAATTTGACTGCTCTAAGGTTGAAATGTGACAGCAGTAGCAACAACAATTTGACAGGAGTAGAACAAGCATCAACAATTTGACAGAAGAAGCAACAGTTTCACAGCAGCAATTACACATGGACTTTGATCTAAATTGTACTCCACCCGAGGAGGAGGACATACCTGGAGGAGGCCATGTGGTTCAAGATGGTGATTTCAACATGGAAGAAGAGGGCATTGATCCCGGTCCAGAAGCAGGTGATGAGTACTCCAGGGACTTGTTTCAAACAGTTTCAAACATCTTGTGTATTCTACTGCACAAGAAGGAGTACATCATGGAGTAGGCTAACATGTTTTTGTTGTAAATAGATTTGTCATTTTATCATTCCATCATTTCATTTCATCATTTGTTTGTTGTATTCTTTCATGCAGGTGTTGAGAAAGCAGTTCAAAAAAGAGATAGCCTTGATGACAAGCAGAAATATGTTGTTTATGTTGCATTGCATGCATTGTGTATGAGTAGAGGGGGCAAACTTAACAGAGATGATAGGAAAAATGTTGCTGACTTTTTCGGAGTAGGTGTATGGAATATTCAAAGAATTTGGAAGAAAGCAATGAGGCAGATTGCACAAGGTTTGGAGGTTGATGTTTCCAGTCAAAGAAAAGGAAAATGTGGAAGAAAGGCAAAGGACATCAACCTAGACCAAATCCCTACAATCCCTCTAAACAGAAGGTCTACAATCAGGTCACTTGCTTGGCAACTCGGATGCAGCCCCACCACACTCCATAGGAAGTTCATGTTGAATTTGATAAAGAGGCATTCAAACTGTGTGAAGCCAATTCTAAAGGAAAAGAACAAGAAGGATAGAATGGAATTTTGCTTGTCAATGCTCGATAAGACAACAATAGAAACTGGAAGGCCCAAATTCAAGACCATGCATAACATTGTGCATATTGACGAAAAATGGTTCCACATGACCAACAAAAACAAGAACTATTATCTGCTAGATGAGGAGGAAGAGCCTACAAGAACTTTACAAAGCTGCAGTAGTATTGGAAAGGTCATGTTCTTAACTGCCATTGCGAGGCCAAGGTGGGACAGTGAAGGAAATGTGACGTTCTCTGGCAAAATTGGAATTTGGCCGTTTGTGAAAGAACTTCCCGCTCAAAGGAGAAGCGACAATAGGCCTAGACGAACAATGGAGACAAAGTCCATAAAGGTTAACAGGCAAGTGATGAGAGAGTTCATGATAGATAATCTACTACCAGCAATACAATCTGCTTGGCCTGAGAATGATGTTGGGCAAACTATCTTCATACAGCAGGACAATGCAAAGCCGCATATCTTGCCTAATGACCCGGAATTCTTAGCAGCCATCGAAAGCACAGGACTCGACATCAAACCAATTTAGCAACCTGCCAACAACCCTGATTTGAATGGACTTGACCTTGGATTCTTCAGTTCGTTGCAATCTCTGACAGATTGTCTAAGCCCGAGAACCCTTCAAGACCTTATTAAGGGTGTGTTGGAAGAATTTGAGAAGTATGAGGTTTACAAGCTGAACAGAGTTTTCTTATCCCTACAGGCTTGCATGATTGAAATTTTGAACCATGCAGGTGGCAATGGCTATAAAATACCACATGTGAACAAGGAAGGACTTGAGATTCGTGGGTTGCTACCGCCAAGACTTACATGCCCTCAAGAGGTTTACGCAAATGCTCTACACAATCTACAACTAATGGAGAGAGTTCACTGATGGATGCTTGTGAGGACGCTAGAGATGCTTGTGTTGGATGCTTGTGATGAGGCTAGAGATTCTTGTGATGTATGCTTGTGATGAGGCTATAGATACTTGTGATGTATGCTTGTGATGAGGCTAGAGATGCTTGTGATGAGGTTAGAGACACTTGTGATGTATGCTTGTGATGAGGCTAGAGATGCTTGTGATGAGGCTAGAGATACTTGTGATGTATGCTTGTGATGACGCTAGAGATACTTGTGGTTTCAATTATGGGAAAAGTTTCAATTATGGTTTTAGTTAAAGTTTCAGTTAAGGGAACGTTTCATTTGGTGTCATTTGGTTTCATTTTGGCCTTCATTTCAGTTAAATTCAGTTAAGGAAAAGTTTCATTTCGTGTCATTAAGGAAAAGAACAAAGAAGAGAAAGAGAAGATGGAAGAAGAGGACACAGGAGGAGGAGTAGACTACAGTAGCTCTCCTCTTCTTTCAAGTCCTAACTTAAAAGCAGCAACCATCATCAGTACTCCAAGTAAATCTGGATCTGCAGCAACCATAATGGTCCTACCTTTATTCATACTCCTACACTAAATCTGGAGTACTACACTAAATCTGGATTACTCCAGAAACTTACTGCTTGCACTACTGCTTGTATGATCGGTTTACTTAAATCCATTTGTATGATCATTTACTTAAATCCATTTGTATGATCATCTACAGAGAAGAGAATGTATTATCACAATCTTTCAGAACCATTATCACAAGCTAATGAAGTAGTGAAAGCTCAACAAATTGGATTTTAATAGCAAAGGGCACTTGATAACACTGAAATTGACAATTTGCAGTCAGAAGAAGATAAGAAACACGCTCAGATTTAATTGTACTGAAGCTACTATTTCGGGGGTTAATTGTACTGAAGCTACAGGTTGCAAGCAGTAATGCTTGCAAGTCCTACAGTATGCTGTAGCTGAACTGAGTACTCCAAATTAACAAAAAAATGTTTCAGATAATTTTAATTAACACAAATGTTTTCAGATAATTTTAATTAACAAAAACGTTGGGAAAGCATGAACCAATATTTAACCTCACACGTTTGGCTACAACATGAGGCAGCTCCAACAAGATGAGCCGCTCCAAGAGCGGGGCGTCCACCATGGCGATTTCATGCACCTTGGACACCCAAAGGACCATCCTGTAGCTGAGGTTGCATTCACAGAAATCCATTTAACCATCCATCTGCCATGGTCGTCTCCTGCAACCGGAAACCCCATCCATGTTAGAGCCAAAACCAAAACCAAGACCAAGAAAACTTTAGAGCTGTGGACTGACTATTGAAAATGGAACATGGAGTAATGAACAGCAGAGGAGGCTGAATGAGTACCTCTGGGGCCTTATTCTTCCTACAACAGAGGAGGAGGACGGCACGGGCACCATGGATAAGGCCGCCGGCTCCGCTCCTCCCGCTCGGGCTCCAGCTCCACCCGCTCGGGCTCTGGGTTGTCGTCTTCATGCCCGTGTCGGCGCCGCTCCACAAGCAGATCAAGTGTCGGGACGCTCAGATCTAGCGCTCCAGCTCCTCCTCTACACACCCAACATCAATAGGTCCAGCTCCTCCTCTGCACGCCCAGCAGAAGCTCCAGCTCCAGCTTCACGCCAAGCAGCGCGTCGTCGGCGATAAAAATGGCAGCTTTTTGTACTCCTCCTCTGCTGTAGGAATCAGATTAGCGGTGGAGGCATGCGTCAGGGTGGTGGGGAGCGGTAAGCTAGGCGGCGGTGCGGAGCGTCACGTGATAGAGAGGGGAATGTGTCGGTACGGAGGGTAGAATGGGAAACTCAGGAAATATCGTAGCCTAGAAAAATTTGTTCTGCAAATCGTTAAACGACCTATATTTCAGTACGGAGGGAGTACAATGTTAAAAATATATGGGATGAACATCTTGAAATACAATGTAAATAACATTTTCAAATATGTAACAATCTTTTTTTGAAATTTCTGGTGAATATTTTTATACTACAAACTTGAACATTTTTTTTCATGTCATATATTTTTAACATTTTTTGAACTGATTTTCACTTTTTAATCTACAAAATAAAGAGTTCCAAGGAAAATTGGACCCGGGTCCGGCCCAATCTTTACCCCACCTATCCCACACCATATGCGTGAAACAGAGATCTTGTTAAGAACTAGACGATACCTCACATGTTATCGTAGAATTAAACATTTGATTTGTACACCAACACGGACTCTGGACAGCCGCCTCCTCTCCTAAAATTAGGGTTTCTCCGCCTCCCACCGGCGCCGGTGCCGGTCCGCTCGTCTTCCGTGGCCTTGGGGCCATGGGGCGGAGTGGATCCCGATCCTTGCTGGTGGGAGGGCTTCATTTTTAGATGTGCTTTCGAGTTTTGTTAGGATTTCTCTTCTGTTCAAGAAGACGAGACAGCGACGGCTTCTTGAAGATGGAATAAGTTTCTTCCCGCCTAGCCCCCGTTTTGATGGTGCATGTAGCATCGTCAGTGGGCGTGTGGAGGTTTGTTTCCGGCGGATCTGCCATTGGTGGATTTTCTCGGACTTGTTCGTCGTCCGTCTACGTTCGTGTCTTTTCAGGTTGGATCCTTTCGATCTACGTTATTTTTCATCGGCGATGGTTGTTGTTCTGGTACGCTGGTCTTATGGGACCTTAGCACGACGACTTCCCGAGTGTCTACTACAACAAGTTTTGCCCAGCTCCGGTGAGGAAGGGGCGATGACGGCGGCGCGCCCTTGGCTCGCTTCGGTGCTTGTAGTCGTCGTTAGGTGGTCTATGAAGCTGAATGTAATTTTTATTATTTCTGATGTTCATTGTACTACCATGTTTTAAGATGAATAGATCGGATGTTTTTTGGCAAAAAAAATATTTGATTTGTAAATATTATAGGGTAAAATTCATTCCTCGATATTAACTATGTGAAAAAATTATGTAGAAACACACACAAAATATCCTAATATAAAAACTTAACACATATCATAATTAAATATGTTTGGATTTAAAATTTGTTTATAATGCACTAATGCATGTTGCAGGGTAGATAGACACTCGTGCCTAGGTTTCACGGGTGTTAGTGGACCAAGATAACAAATCCATGACTACAATAATTTTTATTTTGAATCAATAAAATCCAGTTTTTATTGAGAAAATCACTCATCTGAAGACGGCCTACATCAAATAAGTATGTATATGCAGCAGCCAATAGCACGAGGAAATGAATGGTTTGAGCTCAAGGACACACAAACTAGCAGATTGCTTCACACTAAACGGACTTTAGGCATGTAACGTTCATGAATGTCCATTTACATAAATGAAGCATAATAAAAGCATGAGTAACTTATTTGTTGGGCCTATAAATTGAGCTGGTGTCCGGCCTCAGTCCAGAGATAAGCTTTGTTCATGTAGTCATATAGGAAATGACTAGGGATGGCGATGGGTCGGGTTTGGGGCGGGTGGAGTTGGTCCAAATCCAACCTATCACCCATCTTCATACCCTCTGTCCATCCACCAAAGCATTCATGAGCACAAATTGTGCCCAAGTCCAAATCCATTGGATACCCAGATATTCATGGAGCTCCATGGACAAAGAAAAATCAGCATGAGACCTTCCCACATATCAGATTAATCCATCATCGCTCATTAACTTATATTAGGTTTAATAATTAGATTAGTGAGGCGTGGGGGTTAGGGAACATGGGCCGGGCTTTGATCTTCTTTGACCGCGAGTGAGTTACTGCACTGCTATATGGACCCACATGTTTTACGGGTATCACTGTCATACGGGTACCACATGATATTTTCATAGTCTAGTGTCATTGCTATATGGGCCCACATGTCATACGGGTATCCATTGGAAACCCATGGAGCAAAATTATAACCGTGTCAACCCGGTTGTTTGCGGGTATCCAGATCCATAGATCCATGGGTAGAAATGTGCTTCATGTTGAAAATATGAGCAAATTACTACAAGATTTAATCCGAATAAGCAGCAAGTAGATCATGACAGCAAAAGTATAGATTAAACTAATCATGCAGACTAGTATAGTTGACGAATAGAACGAATCTACGGCATAAACTAGACATAAGAATTCTAGAAAGATCTCAAACAGGGAGGACAAGATTGCATACGGTGCAGCGGGAGTAGAAACGCCTGTGTTGACGTTGTCACCCATGTCGTTGAAGAAGAGGTTGCCGAGGTCGGGGAATAAGTCGTCGTCCGGGAAACCATCGCTGCCAGCAATCACGCGTGTGCGCTCCCCAAAAACCTGATCGCCCCTCTCCCGTACAGGATCACAAGAGGCGGGGTTCCGGAGACCTGCTGTCCCTTCTTGCGGTGCACGCTGGAAGAAGGGATGGAGAAGACTTGGATGGCGGCGCAATGATCTGGAACGGTACGAAACCATATGTTGTGACGGCGGCTAGGGTTGGCAGGGACCTCGCATATATATGCACGGCGGTGGATAGACCCACGTCCGAGTCGGTTACAGCCCACGATCCGACGTCTCAGATCGTGGAGCGTCCGTTAAGGACTCTCCGTTCTTGACCGGCAAAAATAGACACATATGTATGAGCTCGGCTCAATCCCGCAACCCGCGGCGTGTCGTGTCGTGTCGTGACGAGGCAAGGCGTGGTGTGGCGAGGCGAGCGAGGAGGAGGAGTGCGCGAGGGCCTCTTCTCTTCTCACTCTCTTACAAGTGCTAGAAGAGCTCACCTTATAAAGAGGTGTTGTTCCCTCTCCACCAGCGGTATGGGACTAAACTTTAGTCCCAACCACACCGCTCAAACAGCCAACATACATGGGCTATGAGAATTTTAGATTTTGGATGGGCTTTGGGCCAAAGGCCTCATAGCAAAATCCAGTAATCCCCCACAAAGTCTCATTGGCACATCTCATCATTTCTTAGTTCCAAAACATTGTTTATATATCGGTTCTTGATGGAGACTGTTAAGTTGAACTTCCATTTAGAAATTTATGCTACACTATATCACAACTTGAATAGTGGACTGTGCCTTGAACTACAAGTTTTCTGCGAATCTAGTTCACACAAATCCTTTGACCGATACTGGGTTGCCGCAAGGCTTCCCCGCGGGTGGAGCATATACGTCATACTCCAAGGCCTTTCATGAATTTATTAGAGAACACCCGATTCTCACAGACTGCAACGTTTACAGTCGAATTCATATAGGTGTGTTCCTCGGGATATGTCGCAGGACAACATCTCTGCTTACCCAAATAAGCCACTTGGAACACATTAAGATAGGTATCAACCTGCCATGCAGACTATGAGAGTATTGCATCTTCACGGAGTGGGACAACAAATATAGGGATACTCTCCTTCTAGCTGTCCGACAGCTTGTCTCCCACCTCTACTTCACAGGATCTCCGATCACATAGAGTGGGTTACCACTATGGACAACTCATACATTGGGTCTCAAACCCATCTCCATCGATGCATTTTCTATCACATTACATGATAAACCAATTGTGAAGGGATCTACCAAGTTTTTAGACGTTTGGATATAATCTAACGCAATAACTCCGGAGTTCTTCTTTTTTCTGACAGATTTCAATCTCCTCTTCACGTGCCTTGAGGACTTCATATTATCCTTAGAACTGTTTATCTTTATGATCACAGTTTGATTATCACCATTCATCAGAACAGCGGGTATTGATTTTTCAACCATAGATAAGTTCATCAAGAGCAGATGAAGCCAACTGCCTCAACAATGGTTGTATCTAATGTTGTGAGTTCTGCTTCCATAGTTGACCTCGTTAAGATGGTCTGCCTGCAAGACTTCTAGGAAACAGCGCCACCACCAAGTGTAAAAACATAACCACTTGTGGCTTTAATCTCATCAGCATCAGATATCCAGTTTGAGTCACTATAACCCTCCAGTACCCTCGGGTACCCAGTGTAGTAAATCCCATAGCTCGCAGTGCCTTTCAAATAGCGCATAACTCTCTCAAGCACATGCCAATAATCATCTCCTGGGTTTGATACAAACTGGCTTAGTTTGCTCATAGCAAACGAGATGTCAGGCCTCGTGGCACTCGCCAAGTACATAAGCGAGCCTATTATCTGAGAATACCTCAGTTGATCTCTATCAACTCATCGATTCTTTCGAAGCAACACACTAGCATCATATGGAGTTGGAGAAGGCTTGCAGTCGCTATACCCAAAACTACTCAAGACCTTTTCCACATAGTGAGATTGGAGGAGTGTAATCCCACCATTCTCATCTCTCAACAGCTTGATGTTCAGTATAACATCAGCTACTCCTAGACTTTTCATCTCAAAACAGCGAGATAAGAAATCCTTAACCTCCTTGATTAGATCAAGGTTGGTTCCAAAAGATCAGTATGTCATCGACATACAGACAGAGAATAACTCCTTCGCCCCCACCATGGCGATAGTATACACACTTGTCATCTTTGTTTACAACAAAGCCTGCAGTAGTTAATGTTCTTTCGAACTTCCCATGCCACTGCTTAGGAGCTTGCTTAAGGCCATATAAAGACTTCAATAACTTGCACACTTTCCCTTCCTGACCAGGTACTATAAAATCATCAGGCTAATCCATGTAAATTTCCTCATCCAACTCTCCATTGAGGAAAGCCGTCTTAATGTCCATTTGATGAACGAGAAGTCCATGTGATGCAGCCAGTGATAGTAGCACCCGAATAGTGGTCAGTCTAGCCACATGTGAGTAAGTATCAAAGAAGTCTTCACCTTCTTTCTGGGTACAACCCTTGGCCACAAGCCGTGCCTTGTACTTTTCAATTGTACCATCAGGTATAAGATTTTTCTTGAACACCCACTTACATCCCACGGGTTTACACCCATA
Organism: Hordeum marinum; assembly: GCA_022496015.1. NCBI lineage: Eukaryota > Viridiplantae > Streptophyta > Magnoliopsida > Poales > Poaceae > Hordeum > Hordeum marinum. The sequence goes on along the minus strand of CM039678.1, from coordinate 451,133,723 downwards.
AGGACGATTAGTGACTTCCCAGGTTCCATCAGATAAGATGGAATCCATCTCGCTATGGACAGCTTCCTTCGAGTAGTCAGCATCAGAAGATGCATAGGCTTCTCAAAGAATCCTGGGTGTGTCATCCATGAGGTACACAATGAAATCATCACCAAAAGACTTTGCAGTCCTTCGTCTCTTACTCCTTATAGAAGTTTCATTGTCACCTCCTCTGGATTCTCAACGTGTTCCATCGCAATGGTGGGTTCAGGAATTATAGAAGATTCCTGAGTAGATAGAGTAGGTATCTCCTGATTTGATGAGCTAGGCATATCCTTCATCGGAAATATGTCCTCAAAGAAAGTCGCATCATTCGATTCCATAATCATACCAACATGCATGTCGGATACCTCAGATTTTATTATCAAAAATCTATAGCCAATGCTATGAAAAGCATAGCCCAAAATAACACAATCCACGGTTTTGGGTCCGAGCTTGCGCCTCTTGGGCATTGGTATATTGACTTTCGCCAAACAGCCCCAAGTATGTAGATAAGAGAGTTTCAGCCTTTTCCTTTCCCATTCCTCAAATGGACTAATGGTTTTATTCTTTGTGGGAACTCGGTTTAGGACATGACATGCAGTCATTAGCGCCTCCCCCCACCATGCCTTGGAGAGACCCGATGTGTCTAACATGGCGTTAACCAAATCAGTTAAAGTTCGGTTCTTTCTTCGGCCACCCCATTTGACTGAGGTGAGTAGGGAGGCGTGCTCTCATGGATTATACCATGTTCCACACACAACGAATCAAAATCATTGGAAAAATACTCTCCACCATGATCGGACCTAAGCCGTTTAATTTTCCGATCAAGTTGGTTCTCTGCTTCAGCTTTATAGTTTTTGAAGAAGTTTAAAGCCTCATCTTTTGATTTCAAATGATACACATATCAATATCTAGTGGAGTCATAAATCAACATCATGAAGTATTTCTTTCCACCTTTTGTCAACACGCCATTTGACGAGGATATGTACCTACGGTAGGGTTCTAGACAAGGCCTACATACCCTACCTAAGGACACTAAATAGGAGGACTTGAAGATCAAGCATGAAGTTCCGAGTGGATTCCTGGAGACGTTCAAAGCCACTCGACAAATATCCACTCGGAGACTCCTTCTTTTACTTGGCAGTCGCGTGTCACTCGGAAGACCTCACTTTCACTCGACGCCGGAAGACCAGGAGCCATCATCAAGAGCCCAATGGGCAGACATTGGTTCAATTGTCATTAGTAGCTTTTATTGCGTACGTTGTCAGTAACAGCAGACTTTAACCCCACGATCGGACCCTTAGATGCTGGATAATTATGAGGGGCAGCGAACTCTATATAAGCTGCCCCTCCCCTCCTACACAGGGGTTCGCAACCATTGTAATCTCTATATTCCACACGACATAAGCTCCCGAGCACTAAGACGTAGGGTTGTTACCTCCACAAGACAGGCTTGAAATCATACATCCGTATGTACATCCTCGCCGTAGCTCGGACTCTGCCCTCTCCTTTCGTACCCCTACCATCTACTGTCAGGCTTGTTCCCACGACAGTTGGCACCCACCGTAGGGCAGGCGTCTAAGCGACTTCCGGCGAGGTTGCATTTTTCATCCTTCGACATGTCTTCCGGCGATGTTTTTGTCCTGGGCCACGAGATCCATTTTGGAGCGCTCACCTTCATCGTCGACGATTCGGCATGGCTCCAGGAAGCACCTCTCGATGTCGAGGCGCTCCCGGTCCGCGGGGTCGTGCACTTCAGTGCGAGTTCCTGCGGCGTGTTGCTGCATCAGCCTTCGACTCCTTATTCATTGACTCCCATCGCTGTTCGTGGTTGCAAGCGGTCCGGCCGCTCACGACTTCAGCTCTGGGTCGAACACGCAGTGGGGCGTCAAACTTCTCTGCATATTGCAGTACTTGAGCCTGCCGATTCCCTTGATGGCGTGTTTGAGACGGATTCCGATCCGTCTGACGTGCCTTCCGAGTGTGAAAGCTACGATCTTGCAGTGGAGGTCTTGATGGCGGGCTCCCATCAGAGTTCACCGTCTGGCTTTGGCCGTGGCACGCGCGAGGCTGGAGGTCCGTCGAAAGAGCAGCCGCGCCGTGAGGGGGAGGTTCTTCATACTCCCATCGTTGGCGCGACTGCTGAGGCCCAAGCTTTGGGGGCCGCGCGCATTCGTCTGGAAGAACTCCAGGCAGAGCTTGACGAGCGCGCTCGCCACGCCCCAGTCGACGTCACCGACAGCTGTTTCTGACTGGATCTCGCGATGACGTTGAGGTATATCGAACTCCTGTGTTAAATGTAGCTGCTACTACTAGGATAGCAGATTCCATTCAGCCGTCCCGGTCAGAGGCTGGAAGAGGGTTGATGCAGATCAGAGCACTGTTAGATGCAGCGCAGCGTCAGAATTTAGTAGTTTCTCAGTCCCGCAACAAGATACATAGCAATTAACCCAGGTCAGAGACCGTTCAGTCGGCACACAGCCCTGGATCGCCCCTGCGCTGTCGGGGCAGTGGTTTCCGTGAAGGGCAAGACAGAGATCAGTTTCATCGTGAAGACCACCGTCGAGTGCCCACTCCTTCGCGGAGTGGTCCGCACGCACCCTGGTGCCAGGACGACATGCGCTCCTTCGGTGATGAGCGAAATGCGGGCTTTGACGCCCGTGCCCTCCTTGTTCAGAAGCAGATAGACAGGAGCAGAGCCCATAGGGAAGGATACAATAGAGATTTTCCGAGTGGTAGCTCGGCAGTGGTTTCTGGTCCTGAATGTTTTAGCAGAGCCATACGTTCTGTGGAGATTCCCCCCAACTTCAGGTTGGCGGCAGGAATTGGGAAGTTTTCTGGCGAATGAAAGCCGAAGACTTGGTTAGATGATTACCGAGTGGCTATGCAAATTGGTGGCGGAAATGACAATGTGGCAATGAAGCACCTGTCCCTGATGTTGGATGGTTCAGCTCGCGCTTGGCTGAATCGCCTGGCTCCTTCCAGTATACATTGTTGGGAGGATCTTGCCCGAGTGTTTGTCCGAACCTTCGAGGGCACTTGCAAGCGTCCGGCAGGTCTGGTCGACTTACAACATTGTGTCCAGAAGCCCAATGAAACTTTAAGGGATTATATTCAACGATGGTCCACTCTGCATCATACAGTGGAGAATGTGTCGGAACATCAGGTTGTTTGTGCATTCAAGGCCGGTGTGAGATACAGAGAGCTTTATCTGAAGTTTGGGCGAACGGGTGATATTTCACTCGGCAAGATGATGGAAATCACCACTCGGTAGCCAATGGCAAGGAAGAAGACCGTCTTCGTAGCGGCAAAGGAAAGGCAGTCACCAATGAGGTTGGCGGCAGCAACAATCGGAAATAGAAGCGAAAGGCTGAAGATCCGGTTCAGGTAGAAGCAGCAGCACTGGCGACTCAGTCGAAGAACAAGGGCAAAGCTAAGGCACAGTATGCCCCCAAGAAAGGGAAAAACCAGTCAGGAACTGATATTATGGATCAGCCGTGTGTAATTCACACGAGGAAAGATGCGGAAGGCAATCTGATTTTGCCCAAGCACACCACTCGACAGTGTCGGACCCTTATTCAGCAATTCAAGGGAGACTAGTCTAGTGATAAATCTCCTGAGAAGTGAGATGAAGATGAGGAAAAAGAAACATTCCCGGATGTCACTGCTACACTGGTGATCTTTGCTGATGTCGAGAGCAAGAGCCATCTGAAAGTCATCAACAAAGAAATCAACATGGTTGTACCAGACACCCCCACCTACCTAAAATGGTCCCAATATGCTATCACATTCAACCAGACAGACCATCCTGCTCATGTGGCCACTCCCGGTCGACAGGCTCTGGTAGTTGATCCGGGGGGGACTCGACTTAGAAAGGTCCTCATGGACGGCGGTAGTGGCCTGAACATTCTCTATGCGGATACCCTGAAAGGGATGGGCATTCTGATGTCCCGTCTAAGTGAGAGCAGCATGTAGTTTCACGGGGTCATCCCAGCAAAGAAGGCCAAGTCACTCGGCCAGATAGCATTGGATGTGGCATTCGGGAATGACAAAAATTTCCAAAAAGAAAAGTTGACATTTGAAGTCGTGGATTTCAAGATTGCTTACCACACCATTCTGGGTCGACCCGCGTATGCACATTCCATGGCCCGGCCATGTTATGTGTATCTCAAATTGAAAATGCCAGGCCCTAGGGGCGTGATCACGGTCACTGGCAATCGACAACGGGCCGAAGAGTGCCTCCAGCAAGGCTCCAAGATCGCAGATCACCAGATGGCCATGGTTGAGTTGGAGGAGTACAAGAAAACCACCGACCCTGCCAATTTGCTCCGTGCAAAGAAGCCGGCTTCCGAGTAGGCATTTCAGTCGGCAAAGTAGGTGAAGAAGGTACACATCCATTCGACGGATCCTACTGCTGCCCCGACGAATATCTCATCAACACTCGACAGCAAATAGGAAGCCGAGCTCATCCAGTTCCTCCATGAGAACTGGGATATCTTTGCATGGAAGCCTGCTGACATGCCGAGGATTACCAGGGAGTTGGCTGAGCACCGTCTGCGAGTGGATCCGAAAGCCAAACCCATCAGGGAGCATTTGCGTTGTTCAACGGCGGAGAAGCGCAAGGCAATCGGAGAAGAAGTGGCCCGTCTCTTGCAAGCCAAATTCATTCGGGAGATTTACCACTCCGAGTGGCTGTCGAATGTTGTGATGGTGCCAAAGAAAGATAAGTCATTGCGCATGTGCATTGACTTCAAACATCTCAACAAGGTGTGCCCAAAAGATCATTTTCCACTCCCCTACATAGATCAAATTATTGACTCGACAGCGGGGTGTGAGCGTTTATCATTTTTGGATGCTTATTCTGGGTACCATCAGATCCGTCTGTATGGCCCGGACGAAATAAAGACAGCCTTCATCACCCCATTCGGATGTTTTTGTTACATCACCATGCCTTTTGGTCTCTCAAGAATGCTGACGCTACTTTTATGCGCATGATTCAAAAATGTTTACTCGACCAGATCCCTCGGAATGTCAAGGCGTACATGGACGATATAGTGGTCAAGTCCCGCAAAGGTTCCGACCTACTGGTTGACTTGGCCGAGACATTCGCCAATTTGAGGCAATTCGACATAAAGGTGAATCCGGCCAAGTGTACTTTTGGCGTCCCTGGCGGCAAGTTACTCGGTTTTCTCGTTTTCGAGCGAGGAATTGATGTCAACCCCGAGAAAATCAATACCATTACCTGTATGAAGACTCCTGTGCGAGTGCACGATGTTCAGAAGCTCACAGGTTGCTTGGCAGCATTGAGTCGATTCATTTCTCGTCTTGGTGAGAAGGCATTACCCTTGTATCAATTGATGAAGAAGTCCGACATGTTCGAATGGACTCCCGAAGCCGAAGCAGCGTTAGTTGATCTCAAAGCCCTGCTCTCCACCCAGTCGGTGCTTGCCGCTCTTGCTAGCAAAGAGCCCTTACTCCTGTACACCGTGGCCACAAATCAGGTCGTCAGTACAGTACTGACTGTCGAGCGAGAAGAGGAGGGTAAAGCTTATAAAGTCCAACGGCTAGTTTATTATGTCTCGGAAGTTTTGTCCCCCTCAAAGCAAAGATATCCACACTATCAGAAGCTAGTTTACGGTATTTACCTATCAACGAAGAAGGTGGTGCGTTATTTCCAAGACCACTCGATTTCAGTCATCAGTGATGCTCCCTTGTCCGAAATTTTCAATAATCGAGATGCATCAGGTCGAGTGGCTGAATGGGCAATTGAGCTTGGATACTTTGACATCAGATTCGAAGCCAAAAAAGCAATCAAGTCCCAAGCATTGGCGGATTTCATGGCCGAGTGGATCCAACAGCAACAGCCTATCCAAGTTCACTCGACGCATTGGACAATGTTCTTTGACGGCTCCAAAATGTTGAATGGGTCTGGTGCTGGGGTTGTCCTGATATCTCCTAGGGGCGACAAGCTCAGCTATGTCTTGCAAATTCACTTCAATTCCTCCAACAATGAGGCAGAGTATGAAGCACTATTTTATGGGTTGCGTGTGGCTATCTCACTCGGTGTCAAGCGCCTGATGGTTTATGGTGACTCAGATCTAGTGGTGAATCAAGTGATGAAAGAGTGTGATGTTCGAAACCCCGCTATGACTGGATACTGCAATGCAGTCCGAAAGTTGGAGAAGAAGTTTGAAGGCCTGGAACTTCATCATGTCCCCCGATGGAAAAATCAGGCGGCCGATGAACTATCCAAGATTGGTTCCACTCGGCGGCTTGTCCCCGACGATGTGTTCTTGGAGCACATACACACTCCTTCAGTTCAAGAAGATCCTTTCACCGAAGAGCCCCCACGGGCTTTGAGTTCCACTGACTCGACAGAAGTCGATGTCCCCGCAGTGATTGACCTGGTCATGGAGATTCTGGTTATCATTCCCGATTGGACTGTGCCTTACATTGCCTATATCCTCAGACAAGAGCTCCCTGAAGATGAAACAGAGGCTAGGCATATTGTGCGCAGGTCCAAGGCTTTCACTGTGATGGGAGATCAGCTGTTCAGAGAGAGTGCGACTGGTGTCACCCAGCGCTGCATTTCCCCCGAGGAAGGTCGAATGATTCTAGACGAGATTCACTCGGAAACTTGCGGCCACCATGCGTCTTCAAGGACGATTGTCGCTAAAGCATACTGAGCTGGTTTTTACTGGCCACGAGCTAATGAGATGGCTAAAGACATCGTTGATCATTGCGATGGTTGCCAGTTCTATGCAAACCTGTCACACAAGCCGGCATCCGCTCTGAAGACAATTCCTCTTGCCTGGCCGTTTGCGTTTTGGGGACTCGACATGGTTGGCCCTTTCCGACCCGGAAAAGGAGGATTCACTCACTTGTTGGTAGCAGTCGACAAATTCACCAAGTGGATAGAAGCCAAGCCAATCAAGAAGCTGAACTCCCGTACAGCGGTCACATTCATGAGAGAGATAATTTGTCGACACGGCATCCCGCACAGCATCATCACGGACAACGGCACTAATTTTGACTCGGAAAAATTCAGGAACTTCTATAACTCCCAAGGCACCCGAGCGGATTATGCATCTGTTGCGCATCCTCAAACCAATGGGCAAGTCGAACGGGCTAATGGTCTCATCCTGCAAGGTTTGAAGCCTCGTCTCATGCGCGATTTGGATCATGCCGCCGGAGCCTGGGTAACTGAGCTGCCGTCTGTTTTGTGAGGTCTGAGGACAACGCCTAATCGGTCGACTGGACGAACTCCTTTCTTCCTTGTCTATGGTGCTGAAGCCATATTGCCGAGTGACTTGGCCCACAATTCTCCTCGAGTGGAGCTGTATTCTGAGGCTGAAGCTGAACAGGCCAGACAGGACGGTGTAGATCTTCTAGAGGAGGAACGAGAGATGGCTCTGATCTGGACTACTGCCTATCAGCAAGACCTCCGACGGTTCCATGAGAAGAATGTCAAGAGTCAGTCGTTTCATGAGGGAGATCCGGTGCTTCGAGTGAATCAACACCGACCACACAAGCTTGCTCCTGCTTGGGAAGGTCCTTTCGTCGTCACTAAGGTGCTAAACAATGGAGCCTATCACCTGTACAATCTCATGAAGCGGATAAACGAGCCACGGGCCTGGAATGCAGATCTGCTCCGGTGTTTTTATACTTGAGACAGGGATCTTCTGATGTAATAAGAATACTTCATCACTGCAATTCACATTTCTGCAATATATGTCAGCGGTTCCAATCGTACAGTCACATTCTTGGGGATACTCCGAGTGATGAGCAATCCTCACACTCGGGGGCTTAGCTGTGAACACGTTCCGCCTAAGTTAAAAACCCTATCGGGTGGATAGCAGTCCATTCACTCGACGACCTATTTGCGAATCTTTCTTCGCTTAGGTTCAAAAATACTCCGAGTGATGAGCAGTCCTCACACTCGGCGGCTTAGCTGTGAATATGTTTCGCCTAAGTTAAAAACCCTGTCAGGTGGATAGCAGTCCATTCACTCGACGGCCTATTCGCGAATCCGTCTTCTCTTAGGTTCAGAAATACTCCGAGTGATGAGCAATCCTCACACTCGGGGGGCTTAGCTGTGAACATGGTTCGCCTAAGTTAAAAACCCTGTCGGGTGGATAGCAGTCCATTCACTCGACGGCCTATTTGCGAATCCGTCTTCGCTTAGGTTCAAGAATACTCCGAGTGATGAGCAATCCTCACTCTTGGGGGCTTAGCTGCGAAACACGTTTCGCCTAAGTTAAAAACCTCCTCGGGTGGATAGTAATCCATTCACTCGACAACTTAGCTGCGAATCGACATTCACCTAAGTTCAAAAATACTCCGAGTGATGAGCAATCCTCAGACTCGGGGCTTAGCTGCGAAACACGTTTCGCCTAAGTTAAAAACCTCGTCGAGTGCATAGTAATCCATTCACTCGACAACTTAGCTGCGAATCGACATTCGCCAAAGTTTGAAAATACTCCGAGTGATGAGCAATCCTCACACTCAGGGGCTTAGCTGCGAAACACGTTTCTCCTAAGTTAAAAACCTCATCGGGTGGATAGTAATCCATTCACTCGACAACTTAGCTGCGAATGGACATTCGCCTAAGTTCGAAAATACTCCGAGTGATGAGCAATCCTCACACTCGGGGCCTTAGATGTGAAACACGTTTCGCCTAAGTTAAAAACCTCGTCGGGTGGATAGTAATCCATTCACTTGACAACTTAGCTGTGAATCGACATTCGACTAAGTTCAAAAATACTCCGAGTGATGAGCAATCCTCACACTCGGGGGCTTAGCTGCGAAACACGTTTCGCCTAAGTTAAAAACAAACTCAGTCGAACAGACGATTGAAAGCCAAATATGAATAAAATCCGAAGGGTAAACCGCGGATAAACATTTCGTATGGAAGCAAATGTGCTCGGGCCTAAGGCATGAATGAAGTTTTAAGGGATACAATTCCACTCGGCATACCGAGGCAAATATAAGTGTTTCTTCCAAAGACCAAATTTTTTAAACGGGTGACGGGCTGGCAGGCTCGACAAAAGTGTCCAAGTTGATGCCGTCAGCGATTCTAGTGGCTGCCTCAATGAAGGTTTCCATGAAGTCCTCAAACTGGAGTTTCTTCGTGTTTACCACCTGGAGCTCCTTCAGCTTCTCCTCCCTCACGTCCCTGCAATGGACCCTGACAAGTGATAACGCCACGTCGGCCCTGCAGTGAGCAGCATATTTCTTCCAGGCTTGCACTCGACTGGGAAGTTCATTCAGGCGAACCATTATAGAGTTGAGGTCGAGCTGAAGAGTGTCCTCATGCCATAGCTCCTTGTCGATTCTCTCCATTGCAGATTTCAGTCGGGCAATATAGCCTGGACGCCTTGGAGCCGGAAGTTGAGTCTCAGCATGTTCATGGCCACTACATCGGCAACTGGTGACTTGGTGGGATCCAGATTGGGCTCAACCTCTTCTGCCTCCTTCTCAAAGTCTTGGCAGAATTCTGTTGAAGAATGGAGAATGGGAGGAGAATCGGTGAACTACGACCCTCAAATTTTTTACAAACTTCAACCGACAAGAAACACTCATCGTCGAGCAGAATATACATCTTCCTCGAGAATTCGCCCAAATGCTTCTCCAGGCCATTGCTCCTTTTGACGAGGTCCGCACGCTCCTGCTTCAGCTTGGTGTTCTCCTCCTCCAGCTTCTTGGCGGCTGCCAGCTTCTGATCTGCAGCTTCAGTCTCGTCCCTCGCCACTCATTGGGCGTCAGCAAGTGCCTTGTCCTTCTCCTCCAGCGCCTTCTTCATGGAATCTAAAGAAACAACATTGTTGAGTCGCGCTTGGAGTCGACGGTTTTCATTATGTACGTCTGTTCGAGTGAGAGCACTCAGTTCAAAACATGAAGAATGAAGAGGGGAATGCGAAGAGTCGGCAGTAATACCTCCCAAAGACTTCATCTCGACATGCGCTCGCTCCAGAGCATTGTTGGAGACCGCCAGATCCACTCGCAGCCGGTTCCTTTCATCCTCCATGTCCTTGTACTACGTCCCAAGTTCACAAGCCCTCTGGAACCAACAAAAGACAGGAATTCAATCGGCAAGTGGCGCCTAGGACAATCGACTAAGTTATGAACACCGATAAATGACTATCTTACAACCTTGGAACAACCTAAGAAGAATTCAAGCAAAAAGTCCACTCGACATGTCGAGTGGCCCTGGCGCTCCGCGTGCCGTAAACAAATTCAAGGTTGTCTCTATTAAGACCCCTGCCAGTGCAAGCACTCGACAGCGGTCTCGGGGACTACACCCAGTGGGTGCACTAAGAGTGCCCCCACTGAGACGGTTAGCTCTCGATCCGTCGAGTAACTCATCAGAAAAAAACACTCGACATGTCGAGTGACTCTAGTACCACGCGTACGACAAGTTTTCAAGCCCACTGCTTATCGTCTGCGATTAACAGTAGCCTCGGGGACTACACCCAGTGGGTGCACTTAGTGTACCCCCACTGGTTATTAAAACATTCGGCAAGGCCAGCCCTATCAGAACACTCGACCCGTCGAGTGACGCGCATCCCTGCTCTGTGAAGTTCAATCTATCCTTATGCAGCATCAGATCATGGTTTGTCAATAATATCCATGAAACCTGCAAGGTAGCTATGGAGTGGAGGGATCCAAGGCGAAATGTATCATGTATACAATAAACTCTAAGACCCCCGCTGGTGCAAGCACTCGACAGCGGTCTCGGGGACTACACCCAGTGGGTGCACTTAGCGTGTCCTCACTGGATCTGTCGATTCTTGATCAGTCGAGCGGCAGAAACATCCATCATTGGAATATCCATCACTCTGAGAAGTGCAGTCTATCCTTATGCAGCGTCATATCATGGTTTGTAAATAACATCCATGAAACCTACAAAGTAACTGTGGAGTGGTGGGTACGACAAGCTCTAAGACCCCTGCCGATGCAAGCACTCGACAGCGGTCTCGGGGACTACACCCAGTGGGTGCACTAAGAGTGCCCCCACTGAGACGGTTAACTCTCGATCCGTCGAGTAACTCGTCAAAAAAATACACTCGACATGTCGACTGCCTCTAGTACCACGCGTACTATTGACCCCAATCCTACTCGACTACGATCCGATCTGTTCGAGGGGAGAAGCACCCAGTGGGTGTACAACAGCCAAGAAAATACAGGAATTCAATCATAAACGTACTTACAAGCGAACTTACTCGAACCTTGGTGCGGAGGGCTGCGTTAACATCGTAAGCCAGCTTGCTGGCCTCGTACGCCTCCTTGGTTCTCAACATGATCTGCTCCACCTGGATCATGGCCTCCTTCGTAGCTCCGGTATGATCTTCCGGAACGTGATGCAGAGAGAAGGCCATCACAGGCGTGATTGATATGGTCACTGGGGCAGCTTAGGCAGTCTGAGTGGGTCTAGTTGGAGTTGACGTCACAACGGTCGAGACAGCTGGAGGAGCATGCGACAGAGGCGCTGCGGGTTCATCTCTGAGTTGTGTCGAGTCGCCTATCTCCTGGGAGGACTCTACAGTCGAGCGTTGAGGTGCCTGCGCGGATGAAGCTCTTCGGATACGAGTGCGTGAAGTGTCTAGGTGATCCTCGTCATCCTCCACTTGAATGACCTCTACAACAACAACCGACAATGTTAGCATTTGCACGTGTCGAGTCCCATTCGGACGAATCAACAACTTGCTAACCTCTATGAGAAGTGGCAGCGTCAGGAGTGTAAATGTCCATCGCCTCCCCTCCATCTCGATGAGGCAAGGTTACGGATGTAGCAGCTCTGATGGATTGAACAACACTCGGTCAGCTACAACTCAAGGCCACAGTCGATAGAAAGAATTCGAAAATAAATACTTACGTGGAGACGATAGGTACGGCCATCCTCATGCGAGGCAAAGCCTTGCAAGGTTTGGTCGTGACTTGCTTGGGCTGTTTGGACAGCCTCTCACTCGACTCAACAGTTGAAGGGCGCCCCCGCTTCGGGTTTTTCTCGCTAGGGCCTAGAGCCATGTCCTCAACAGCTGCCGGATCCTGACGGGACTTGGTGCGGCCTTCGTGCCGGGGAGGTGACTCGACTTCTTCCTCTTCGTCGGAGTCCGCATATTCATCTTCAGAGTCAGAGGGACCATCGCCATCCACGATGTCGCCCTTGCTCACCACGCCGTCCTCAGCATGGTTCCCGTTGGGAACAGGCGAGTGCATGTTCATCCACTCCTGCATGATTCAAGTGAGGAAGTCAGTTTATAAGTCAATGTATCACTCGACAATACAAACACATCAGTCGACACCACGCAACTCACCAGATTCTTCGGCGGGTTTTCGGCCGAGTAAGGTCGGATCCTCTTGGCTCCCAAAGGATTGTCGCAAGCTCCAATGATGCTACGAAGCCACTGCTCGACAGTTTTCTGTGGAACCTCTTCTAGATGCGCCTTGATCGAGTCCTTAGGGCCTGCGTAGCACCACATGGTGTGGTCTCTGGCTTGGAGTGGCTAAATACGTCGACCAAGAAACGTCTCCAATAGATCCATACCAGTCACTCCACCTCGGATCAGCTGCACCACCGCTTCAACTAAGATACCCACTTGGACATGCTCCTCTTCGGTCACCTTCAGAGACTTGGGGACAGCTGGACGGTCAGGTGTATAGGGGGGAAGGCCAGTCGACATATTGGGTGATGCTACATCTTTACAGTATAACCAGGTCGACTATCAGCCTCTGACAGACTCGGGAAAGGTCATGGCAGGGAAGGAACTATGGGCTCTTTTCTGAACTCCTAACCCTCCACAAAGCTGAAGAACATGAGTCTTCCCATCAGCGAGGAGAGCTTTCTTCACGGTCTGGGATATGACCGTAAAGAGGTGCTTGAACAGCCCCCAATGGGGAGAACAACCCAGAAAACACTCGCACAAAGTGACGAAGGCAGACAAATATGCAATGGTATTCGGCGAGAGGTGATGCAGTTGGGTGCCAAAGAAATTCAGGAATCCCCTAAAGAACGGGTGGGGTGGCATGGAGAAACCTCTTTCAACATGGGAGAGAAGGAGGATCCGCTCCCCGTCGCGCGGCTCCGGCTCGCGCTCTTCCCCCAGCAGCCTCCAAGCGCCGTCCGCCACTAGCCCGTCGGCGTCAAGGCCCTCCATGTCCGCGCGAGTGAATACAGAGGGGAGAAAATCCCCCTGCATCCATCCCGCCGGTGCGGTGAACCGAGCGGTCGAGGGCTTCTTGCCCTTGAGCTTCGTCGCCCCCTTCTTAGCCCGCTCCAGCTTCTCCGTCGCGTTCTTTGTCATCGTGGTGGCGGCTCTCATCAAGGAGGAACGAAGTGTGGTGTTGGGGCAGAGGAGGCAGAGGAAAAGAGAGGAAGAATGGGCGGAAGTACTGTGCCATCTGCGGCGCATGAGGCTTTATACCCGCAAGATCACCGTGCACGCCAACCACTGATGGCGCCCAGTACGTGGCGATATGACCGACGCGAGAATCGAGGTGTCGTGCCTCCACTTGCCCTGATCGTGGCGTCATCATCACGCGCGCGCTTCCCAAATTTTCGTATCACGCAAAATCCGGGTATGTCAGACCGACCCGTCGCCTCCCAAGATACTTTCAGTTCACTCGGAGCAAAATAGGCGTTGAACATCCACTCGGGCACTTTAAGGCTGAATGGATCCGGGCGAACGAAGAAGAATTCAATCGACGCAAGTTTCGTTGAAGTCCCGAATATCGTTCAGAAGATTTTGCGTGCCGATCCTGAATGGACGTTATTACCCAGAGTTCAGTCGACGCAAGTTCCATTGAAACCCCAAATATCATTTGGAGGATTTGATGCCCTAACTCAAGGTCGACATTGATACCTCATTTCACCACTCCAACCCCGATCCATTCGGGGGCTAATGATGAGGATATGTACCTAGGGTAGGGTCCTAGACAAGGCCTATATACCCTACCTAAGGACACTAAATAGGAGGACTTGAAGATCAAGCATGAAGTTCCGAGTGGATTCCTGGAGACGTTCAAAGCCACTCGACAGATATCCACTCGGAGACTCCTTCTTTCACTCGGCAGTCGCGTGTCACTCGGAAGACCTCACTTTCACTCGACGCCGGAAGACCAGGAGCCATCATCAAGAGCCCCACAGGCAGATGTTGGTTCAATTGTGATTAGTAGCTTTTATTGCGTACATTACTAGTAACGGCAGACTTTAACCCCACGATCGGACCCTTAGATGCTGGGTAATTATGAGGGGCAGCGAACTCTATATAAGCCGCCCCTCCCCTCCTGCACAGGGGTTCGCAACCATTGTAATATCTATATTCCACACGACATAAGCTCCTGAGCACTGAGACATAGGGTTGTTACCTCCACGACAGGGGCCTAAACTCATACATCCGTATGTACATCCTCGCCGTAGCTAGGACTCTGCCCTCTCCTTTCGTACCCCTACCATCTACTGTCAGGCTCATTCCCACGACACCATTCATCTCACAAAGATCAGAATGGATAAGTTCTAGTGGCGCCAAGTCTCTTGCCTCTGCGGTCTTATGGGACTTGCGAGGTTGCTTAGCTTGCACACCCACTTGGCACTTGGAGCCTTTGACATTAGTGAATTTCGGAATTAAGCTCATATTGGCTATCCGGGTCATCCAACCAAAGTTAATATGACAAAGTCGCGAATGCCAAATATTAGACTCGTTATCGTGGCAAACATTATTAATAACTTTAGTGCAAATATCTAAAAAAGATAGGCGGAACAAGCCTCCGCGCTCATAGCCTTTTCCAACAAATTGTCCATACTTATAAATAACAACTTTATTGAACTCGAAAACCAACTTAAAACCATCTCGACACAAACGAGAACCGCTGACGAGATTTTTATTGATGGGGGTTCATGATGAACGTTCCTCAGACGCACGATCTTCCCCAAAGTAAACTTCAGATCGACCGTACCGACCCCTCGAACGGTGGCATGTGACCCGTTCCCCATCAGAACGGGAGAAGTCCCTGTGACCTGATAAGAAGAGAACATAGAGGCATCAGCACAAACATGTACATTAGCACCGGTATCAATTAACCAATATGGAGAATGACAACTGAAAGGATGGTAGGAAAAATAACGTACCCAGAGTCCTTCATATCAGTATCACCGATGACCACATTAGCGGACTTGCCGCTCTTCTCATGTTTGCGCTCCTCATAGCAGTTAGGACATCTCGGAGCCCAGTGATTGGGATCACCGCAGACATGGCGCAGTCCCTTCCCTTTCTTATGAAAATTCTTCTTGAAGTTGGTAGATTGTGACGGCTTGTTGTTTGCAACAAACTTGCCTTTGCCCTGAGTTTTGTTCTTGTTGTTTTGGGGCTTGTTGGGATCGAAGTTCTGTGGGCACTAGAAGCTCCCTCAACTACTCGATCACGTGTGTCTTTTTCTCTCGCCTTCTCTTCAACATCAAGAGTTCCAATGAGATCCGAAACGGAAAACTCCTGTCTCTTGTGTTTCAGAGAAGTAGCAAAATTGTTCCACGAAGGTGGAAGCTTGTCAATGATGCCTCCGACCACAAACTTGTCTGGTAACACACACTTGAAGTACTCAAGCTCTTTCGTGAGAGACTGTATCTCATGAGCTTGTTCAACAATAGAGCGCTCATCAGTCATCTTGTAGTCATAGAATTGCTCCATGCCGTACAACTCGCTGCCAGCGTCCGAGGCCCCAAACTTGGCCTCGAGCGCAGCCCACATGTCTTTGCCATTGTCAAACGACATATACGAATCCACAATGAAATCGTCAAGAACCCTAAGAAGGGCGCCCTTGAAGAGGGTATCAATCTTCTCAAAAGCTTCCTGCTGTGCAGGATTAAGATCACCCTCGGGCTTACTCTTGGTGGCATCATAGCAGTACATGGTATGAAACCAGTAGACTGCTCTCATGTGCCACCTCTTATATTGCACCCCCTTGAAGGTAGGCGGCTTCAGATGTGCAGCAAAACCACTTGGAGTAAATTGCCTATAATCAGGTTTTTGGATTGTCGAAAATATGAGCAAATTACTACAAGATTTAATCCGAATAAGCAGCAAATAGATCATGACAGCAAAAGTATAGATTAAACTAATCATGCAGACTAGTATAATTGATGAATAGAACGAATCTACGACACAAACTAGACATAAGAATTCTAGTGCGATCTCAAACAGGGAGGACAAGATTGCATACGGTGCAGCGGGAGTAGAACCGCCAATGTTGATGTTGTCGCCCATGTCGTGTAGGAAGAGGTTGTCGAGGTCAAGGAAGAAGTCGTCGTCCGGGAAACCGTCGCTGCCAGCAGTCGCGCGTGTGCGCTCCCCAAAAACCTGATCGCCCCTCTTCCGTACAGGATCACAAGAGGCGGGGTTCCGGAGGCCTCCTATCCCTTCTCGTGGTGCACGCCGGAAGGAGGGATGGAGAAGACTTGGATGGCGGCACAATGATCTGGAACGGTGCGAAACCATATGTTGTGACGGCGGCTAGGGTTGGCAGGGACCTCCCGTATATATATGTGTGGCGGTGGATAGACCCACGCCCGAGTCGGTTACAACCCACGATCTGACATCTCAGATAGTGGCGCATCTGTTAAGGACTCTCCGTTCCTCACCGGCAATCATGGCGCGTCTGTTAAGGACTCTCCGTTCCTGACCGGCAAAAATAGGCATGTAGGTATGAGCTCGGCTCGGCTCGGCTCAATCCCGCAACCCGCGTCGCGACGAGGCGAGGCGAGCGAGGAGGAGGAGTGCGCGAGGGCCTCTTCTCTTCTCACTCTCTTACAAGTGCTAGAAGAGCTCACCTTACAAAGAGGTGTTGCTCCCTCTCCACTAGCGGTATGGGACTAAACTTTAGTCCCAGCCACACCACTCAAACAGCCAACATACATGGGCCATGAGAATTTCAGATTCTTGATGGGCTTTGGACCAAAGACCTCATAGCAAAATCCAGCACTTCATACCCTTGCCCAATCGGGTCGGGTGTCCGCGAATATCCAGATCCATGAATAAAATTGCCATCCCCCGAAATGACATGTTTCTCGTGTCTTCTATGAGTTGTGATCTCTCGCAAAAGAAAAGACCATATAAGTTAGGATTTTAGAGGACAACTTATATATATGTTGCATCATGTCCACTCATGCAACCCTGAATCTACGACTCCTCCATCGGGTTACTGCCGTCAGGGGGGGTGTGTCTTCGTCACCGCCTAAGCCGGTGAATATTTTTTTCAAATATGTAACGATCTTTTTTATTGGAATTTCTGGTGAATATTTTTTATAATATAAACTTGAACATTTTTTCATTTCATATATTTTAACATTTTTTGAAATGATTTTCACCCTTTTAATCTACAAAATAAAGAGTTCCAAGGAAAACTGGATCGGGATCTGACCCAACCCCACCTATCACACACCATACGCGTGGAACAGAGATCTTGTTAAGAACTAGACAATACCCCACGTGTTATCGTAGTCGTAGAATTAAACATTTTGTTTGTAAATATTATAGGGCATAAATTCAACCCTTGATGTTAACTATGTGAAAAATTAGTTAGAAACGCAAACAAAAATATGCTAATATAAAAAGTTAACACATATCACAATTAAATATGTTGGGATTTAAAATCTATTTACAATGCACTGATGCATGTTGCATGGTAGATAGACACTCATGCCTAGGTTTCACGGGTGTTAGTGGACCAAGATAACAAATCCATGACTACAATAATTTTTATTTTGAATCAATAAAATCCACTTTTTATTGAGAAAAATGCAATCCAGGTAGCAAAATTGTGGTTGAATCTTCCTTGTAACTGCTTGCTTGCAGAAGCAGCTACGCGTTGTTCGTCTGAAGGCGGCCTACATCAAATAAGTATGTATACGCAGCAACCAGTAGGACGAGGAAATGAATTGGTTGAGCTCAAGGACACACAACCTAGCTGCTTGCTTCATGCTAAACGGACTTCAGACATGCAACTTTCATGAATGTCCATTGACATGAAGCATGCTAATAAAAGCGTGAGTAACTCATTTGTCGGACCTATAAATTGAGCTGGTGTCTAGCCTGAGTCCAGAGATAAGCTTAGTTCACGTAGTCATATAGGAAATGACATGTTTCATTCGTGTCTTCTATGAGTTGTGATCTCTCGCAAAAGAAAAGACCATATAAGTTAGGATATTAGAAGACAACTGATATGTTGCACCATGTCCACTCATGCAACCCTGAATCTACGACTCCTTCATCGGGTTACTGCCGTCAGGAGTGTGTCTTCATCACCGCCTAAGCCGGCCCAAGAGCCGACAAATAAGTGGCCCATGCTGCTCATGATGAACTCATCGTCATCAATGAAGTGTGGCATGGGGCCATAGGAGAGCTTGCTATCGTCGAGCCAAGAAGCCAACGACAAGACAACCCTTCCGAGCACAGTAATGCCAGGCGCACCCTTGATAATAACGTCGGAAGCCAATTTATTCACCTGCGACCAAATATATACATGGTCTTTGTGATGAGCCAAGAGGTGATCCTGACCTTGTCCTAACCGGGAGTCGGTACGTCGACCTTGGGTCGTGTACCAGTGGGCGAACTCCCGCCAGAGTGTCCCGTACGACTCGGGAAAAAAAACTCCTGGTGGGAGCAATTGGTTTCCTTTGCTTGGTTGCAGCACTCGGACTTCGGTTGGAGTAACATTTGTTATGTAATTAGCGCAGATAATCTAGCGTAAACTCAAGCCGACCGTTTCATGTGTTCTTCTGCTCGGTGCAACCTGACCGCTGGCGGCTGCAGTCACCGGCTCACGCGCTGGCGCCGCTCGTCTGAAGCCGACCTACTGCATCAAGAGCCCACTCCGTACGTACGCACGCAGCAGGCAGGGCAGTAGGAGCACGAGGAAGGGGAATCCATCGAGCTCAAGGACATGCACACAAACCTAATAAAGTTCCCCACACGCTCCCAAGTCCCAACTCGCTCGCTCTCGCTTCACACACGATTTTAAAAAAAAGGAACACCCAAAACCGAAGTTCTCAATTGACTGTGCGTGCAAAACTGTAACTTCTGAACCTTCGGAACGGGCGGACCGGACCTTCAGGCAAACAAACCTTGTGATGGAGCGGCAACGTATTGATCCGGTAGGACTAGAACTGGAGTAGTTGCCACTGTGCGAGACGTGATGCTTCGGGCCGCGCGGCGTGGAGAGTGTCGCGTCCTCGAAAGGGGAGGGAGGCCGCCGCGCGCGGGGTGTGCTGCCAAGCCATGGCCGCAAATCCCAACAAAGCGAGGGCAGAAAGGGCGTGGCGAAAGCAGGCCCCCTGTTCTCCTCCTCCCGTCCCGTGTCCCACTGCCCTCCTCATCTTTGACCCCCGCGCCACCACGGTCCAACCCGAGGCGAACAAAAGACTGCCCACTCCGACCAGGAGCCAAGAACAAAGCAGAGCGCACGCCGCCGCCAGAGCCAACACACGCAAGCCCCTTCCTCCTCCGTCCAACCCGGCGCGAGCACCTCAACACCTCCGTCCAGTAGCGGCGCTGGCCGGTGAGCCCGTGATCACCAGGCCCAGGCGCCATGATGGGCTCTCTGCTCCTGCTCTCCTTGCTGGCCTCTGGGGTCGGGGTCGGCGGCGGCGTGAGGCTGGCGGGCAATGGCGGGTACGAGGACTGGAGGCTGGGCACGGCCACGTACATCAAGGAGTCCGAGGGCCACCCGCTCAACGACGGTATGTATCCATGTACTCTCTGTATTTTTATTCATCCCTTTTCATCAGCAGCAGCATCAAGAACATCAGGCAGAAAGCAAAGGGAAGGGAATGTGTCTTCCTCTCCCCCTTTCTTTCCTTGTCCATTTTCTCTGAACGGAGATTGGAGATGGTGAATGCTGTTTGCGAAGATGAGATGTTGGTGTGGTATTTGGCAGATCCGGCATATTGGGCACAGAAACGCCACTGGGAGGTCGCAATACAAAGCAGATGTTCAGATTTGCTCTTGGAAGTTGTTCCCTTTTACTCTGCTACCCACTGAGAGATGCATTTTTGACTCTTGGAACTGAACATTCCATGGATGTTCAGTAGATGATACTACTGTACTAGAAATGTTCTAGTGTATTTTATTGTGATTTGTGAAAGGGTGCAAAGGGGTTTCTTTGATAAATAATTATAGTGCGGTGTTGACGCTAATGCTGCCCTTACCATCAACATTTTCACTTAAAATACTTCCTTTTGATGTGTTAGTGCACTACTGCTACCCTAATCAGCCGAAAGAAAACCAATAATGGAGTAGAGCAGTAGTGCACCTTTCCCTTTTCTGTTTACTAACTATAAAGTGTCTATAAACCAAATTCTTGACCTTTGCGTAAGAAGTGGGAGTGAGGCACATTGAATGCCTTGACAATCCTAACATGAGGAGCAGGCCAGTACAACATGGCCTTTTCTTGCTGTCATTGCCTGCACTCAAGTCAGTGTACCGTCACAGTAATTGCTCCACTGAAATCGACTCTGTTTTCCCCTCCCACGTTCACAGTGTACCTCCATGAAGATCCATCAAAATATACTCTCTGAATTCTGAAGACCGTATGCTCAATTTCTTCTTTGAATTCTATCCCGTGCTCAGTGCCAATCCTTGCTCTGTTTCATGTTACCTGAAGAAACGAAAAATGTTGTTGTCTGATGCAATGGCTGCTTGACTCAAAATCCAAAGGTGGCGGCGCTTGCGGGTACGGGGACCTGGACATATTCAGGTACGGGAGGTACACGGCCGGGCTGAGCGGCGCGCTGTTCGGGCGGGGCAGCGCCTGCGGCGGCTGCTACGAGCTCCGGTGCGTGAACAACATCCTCCATTGCCTGCGGGGCAGCCCCACCGTGGTCGTGACGGCGACCGACTTCTGCGCCCCCAACTTCGGCCTCGCGGACGACTACGGCGGCTGGTGCAACTTCCCCAAGGAGCACCTGGAGGTGACCGAGGCCGCCTTCCTCCGGGTCGCCAAGGCCAAGGCTGACATTGTCCAGGTGCAGTTCCGAAGGTAACAAACACTTCATCAACTTCTCAGTAATGCAGTATTGATCTCGTTTAGCTTATCACTGATGAGTTCTGATTTCTGAACATATATATATATATATATGCAAAAGTATGGCACTATCGTTCTTGAGTTGTGCATCTGGAGTGGCTTCTTTAGCCTGCTTTTGCAGAAGTTCAGAAAGATGTCTGAATTCTGATGATTACAAATGGATCGTAGAATATGTGCAACATGTCTCAGGCCACTTTGCATTGTGGGCTGCTGCATGCTGGGTGCTACTAGAAAGTATCCGGGGCTGATGAGAGGGTGCTGAGGAAAGAGCAGCTTTAATCACTCACGCTTTCTTCTTTCTTGAATCTGACTTGTGTATGCTGATCATGAGTACTTCCACAGTTTCAGAGCAATGATATGATTATGCCCCAACAGTAGTAAACACCAAGTATCCTTTATAGTGTCCAGTTTGATAAGTGATAACCATGCATAAAGTGACTAGCCATTGACGCTGGTTTTGCAGGGTGAGCTGTGACAGGGCCGGCGGCATTCGGTTCACCATCACCGGCGGCCCCAACTTCCTCCAGGTGCTGATCACCAACGTGGCAGCCGACGGCGAGATCGACGCGGTGAAGGTGAAGGGGTCGAGGACCGGGTGGATACCGATGGGGAGGAACTGGGGGCAGAACTGGCAGTGCGACGCGGACCTGCGAGGTCAGCCGCTGTCGTTCGAGGTCACCGGAGGAAAGGGCAGGACGATCACCATGTACAACGTCGCGCCTTCCGACTGGATGTTTGCGCAAACGTTTACAGGCAAGCAGTTCGTCGAGTAGGTGAGAGAGGGCTGCAAGCTCCAACGGTTGTAATTACAACTACAGGGGTTACTAAAATGCCGTGACCCAAGAGCGGGAATGGTTTTCGCTCTGCCCGCCACGCACGTCCAACATGATTATTGAACTTTAGGGGATACTATTTGTAGGTTGCCTTCAAAAACCACGCCAGTGTATTTCCCAGCCGTCGGATTGAAATCCAAAGGCTGGTGTGTATCCTCCCCCCTTCCCCGCTGCCTGTCCCGAAGCATCCTTCTAAACCACCATCTGGCGCCATCAGCCCACAAAAAACCATCAACCTTCAACTCCTCTCCACGACTCCAGTGACGCCACTGCTGCGTCCCAGCCCTAAAAAAAATGCGTCCCCGGCTCTGGCACTCCCTGCCAAGGCCTCGCCATCATCGGCAACCCCGTCTGCGCTACAGAAATCAATCGGCGCGAGTAAAAAATTACAAATTCAGGCAACTTGCCAATAGCAAACACAAAAACTTAAAGTTCAGATTTCCCTCGAGACTCTGTTGCAGATGTAGAGACATCACTCTAGCTTTTCGGACGATATGCTAAACCACCGACTTGGCCCAGTGAGTGAATACGGTTGCACAACCTTGAGTCCAACGGGAGTTATAACCTAACAAGGATAAACCGGCAGACACTAGTTACACACAAATTTGGTTAGCTTCGATTCCACTTCTCCACATTTGGCAGACACACTAGTTTCACCGCCACGGAAGCTATCTACAGATTCGAATTTGGTTAGCTACTGGAGTTTGTTTAAGCCCAACGATCATCATCTAACTGCTGCAGCACCCCAGGAACACTTCCAAGAAGGAAACTTTGCTGCCTGTAAAAAATAAAATATTTATCAGGGGCATCAGGCAGATAAAAATACAGAAGAGTTGCAAGTTGACCAAAATCTATCGGCTGCAGAAAGATAAACACAAGCACAACATTTTACCGTGCATCGGCATTCATCATCACGTCTTGCAACTTCTTGCGCCACCCCTCCGTATCCTCTTCATAACATGGAGAGGGGCAACAGACTCGGTTTGCGAGGAATTGCCATCCAAATCATCTGGCAAGCCCATTGGTAGAAAGTCAGATGATAAGCTTAGAGGGTTTCCCTACTCTTGTTACTTTCCATCATTTCTATTTGTCTACACAGCGCATGCGTACCTTCGATGCTGTTCGTGCCATTGGAAGTATTCTTTCGCTTGTTCGCAATTGCTGGGATTAGCTTTACATTCTGCGCAGAAAACACGGTTATTTACTTCTCATGAATTGGCCTTCAAAAAATATGGCATGCATATAATCCTTAGATTTGTAGTTACCTTCACATCTTCATCCTGACTGAACTCATTGTTCCCTATTTTGTTTGTATCGACCTTACCTGTAGCTTCCCGCTGGGTAATCCTATTGCGGGCAACATTACCGGATCTTTTCTCGCCTATGGTTATGGTACCATGGCCCATTTGTTGCTCTGGTATCGTACATTTCCCATTGAAGGGTGGCATCAAGCAAAACCTGAAATTTCAGGTGTCAAAACTTCAGACCTGCCGACAGAAAAGAAGGAAAGAGGCTATCCTGTATATAAATTTTACAGAACCAAGATATTTAAGTTCCAGTATGTTTCTTAAAACCTTAGAATTGTGATGATACAAGTTAAAGTTATTAGTGAATAGAGTTCTGAATCTTGACACAAATATTATTAGCTGATGATTACAAAATTTAAATGCAACATGAACAATCATCCAGTAAGCACATGATGAACCAGCAAGATGAAGTTGTCAAGAAGACAATCCAATAACAATAAATCATGATGTGTGAGTGTAAAATAGTTATTCCTAGTGTTGTGTCAGACATGATTGACATGAAACTTATTATTTTCATGTTTTTGAACTCTATTTTTCATTCTAGTTAGCAGTTCCGACAAGAAATTGAAAATTTTAAACTTGGACCAAAATTTGAACAGTAATTGGTTAGCATAGAGAGTCAAACTGGCATGTTACTGAATTTTTAATCATTATGTGCTTGAGATTTGCTACTGAATACTGAGTCAATTTCTGTATGAACAGAAATATAAATAATATACATGCTACCAGATTTAGGGTTTACGGTCCTGGATGAACCCCAGGATTATTATTTTTTGTATAGAGTCAAATCCTAGTCACAGAAGTTAAATCCTCCCTTGTCAGGAAACTGCAATTGATATTGTTGCAAACTGCAGGCTCCAAATTTTGCCCGGCTATGATGGGGGACACTCAAAAGAATTCCTTTAGAATTATAAAATCACTACAGTTCATCAACTAAGCCTATCCTGTACAAGGTAAAAAATAGCTTATCATGTATGATGTTGGGTATGATTGCCCGATACAAACCATTGATCTGGTAGAGACTCCGTATCAAAGCCGGTAGTCAACAATCTCCATTTACGACAGCCATAACACTGAACCCATTCATGATCAGGCTTGCAGCGGCCGGCCGCTTTTCCCTGGATAAAGAAAGTTGTAGAGCACTTCTAAATACAGCAAACATAATCTTCCAGAATTGTACAGGCAAACCTTAAAGGTACCACCGTCATAACTTAGTTCTTGGATACTAAACATTTGGCTCCTGATCACTAACAGAAACAAGGATTGAAGAGCAACCCCGATCCCTTACCCCACTACTACATCCCTAGCAGCATGATTGATTATATACATATGAATATGTTTTCCGTAGTAAAGTACATATATTCTGCAAAGAGAAGGTTGCATACATCATACTGATATCTATACGTCCATCACCATATATAGTTACAGAAGGTAAGTAGCTTTCCAACTCATAGTAACTACAATTTTTTTTGTCTACATACCATAATGATACGAGACGGGACTTCACCCTGTTGAAAGTCTACCATATTTCCATTCCTACTCGCTATGGTTAATATTTTCCTATAAGAGGTTATCAAATAAATGCAAAATGAAACAGACAGTAGTTTTTTTCTCAACATGTATGATCAGTTATGTCTCTATCAATGTTGTAGTGTTGCTATGTACTCCTACTTGTCTGTTGCCAAATCCAATGCAAAAAATATTTCATAAAGCAGTTCATGACCAGATATGCCTGACAAGATATTTCCCATTATAAACTATGTCTAAATTCATACCAATTCTACATTGTCAAAATTTGTCTCCCAGTATTCATCCATACTGCTACCCAGCCATTCCTCCAGCTCAGCATACATTTCACAATCTTGAAACCCTTGTTTGCTGTTCAGAACCCATGAATTGCCATCTTCATCATCCTGCAGGATAAATGGAGAAGTTTATTCAAACAAGATGGAACTGAACAACATCCCTATCAAAGCCAAGATATTATGAACCATACAACGAGTTCTGTAATATCTGCAACTCCTATTACTCCACGTCCCGTGTCAGCATTATGCATTTGACCTCCAACTCGTTTGTAAGACTGAGAAGAGAACACAAAAATCAAATGTTAGAAAAGGCATGCACATGTGTAGAGGCAAAGAATATTCACATTGAAGATATGGAAGTACTGTAAAGTGTAAAATACATGTTAAATTGTTTAAGGAGCAAATGGCTTCCTGCAACGAAACAAACATTTTGTTTGTAAGGTACAACTAATACACTGAACATGAAAAGGGTCAACCTAGTTCCTGCAGCTAGCTATTACATTCAATATACTCCCTCTGTCCCATAATGTAAGACTTCTTTTGCACTAGTGTAGTATCAAAAAACGTCTTATATTATGGGACGGAGGGAGTAGTTTTCAATGCTCAACACACACGGGGTTAACTCCACACTCCTACCCGCCCCAGCACGCAATGCAAAAGGTGTACTCTAATGGTGTAAAAGCACAAAGCATATGAACACGACAAAGGCTCAGTTTGTGGTAGCTTAACTTGTTTTATAATATATATACTGTGTAATAGCCACGAAACAAAGAAAAGTCAGTTGGCCAAACAATAAAATAGGCCAAAAGGTGGTTGGACAAACAGGCATTTATAGCTAGCTGAGGATGGCCAAGTTAGTCATTTGATACAATGTCAGCTAATCCCACCTCTATTAGTCGACCACGCCAATACAAGAAAACCCCACAGTTTGTTCTTTCCCATTCTACTTTGCTCATTCCAATAGTCAGCTCAATATTCCTTCCCGCAATGTCACCAGAAATCACTGAAGTCGTGTTAAGGCTCTTGTCCAAAGGGCGTGCTTTGACCTAGAAACAACATAAACTGTAAACAGGGATATATTGTGCCCCAACAACATAAAGATGGGAGAATATCACATGGAAACCAACATTTATATGACATGTACATTTACCTGAGACCCTTGCACTGTGATTTTCATTCGAGGATTCCGGAAGATAACTTCCAGATAAGAGTGAAGTGAATAGTCCAATGGGACCTACATAATATAATTAATCAACAAGTCAAGCCAAGCCACGTTTTTAGCATTTCCATAAAGCAAAGTGCATGACCAGAAAAATGAAATTAAGAAGACCAAGTCATGCATGGCATTAGAGAGTAACTGAATGTGTGTGAAGGCTATGTCACTGCAAGCTCATTAAGCCCCAAAATATCAAGTCTAAAGCTATAAATATAAAATTCATTTATCTTGAATTGAGCCTGGAAGTTTATCTCTTGTGCCAAAAGCAAAAGTACAACACACCTTTTTACTTGTTTGTCCTGGACGTGATCTGACTCTTTTTGACCAGATTAATATGTCTCCATGACCTTTGTCAGTGGGGTTTTCATCAGGCCTCCCTGAATTCCAGTCTAAGGTGTAGTCTTTACCCCACCTATCTAAATTCCATATATAAATCTGTGTTCCAGTACCCTCTTCACCAAATAAACCTAGTTTTTCTCCAATGAAATACTCATTAAAGGGAGAGAATTCCTTGATAGCATTCAGGTTATATTCTGCAGTAGCTTCAGACTGGACACTCAAATCAACTTCCATGTATTGTCCTTCCTTGCGATAGGTCACCACAGGGATCTCAAGATTCTGTACCAAATCAAACTATTATAACCTTAACATGATAGTAGGGAAGGAGTAAAAAAGTAGAGCACTGCTTACATCTTTATTTTCATTAAAAGACTGGGATAGAAAGGACACTGATCTGGATGTTGAAGTTTGGGTAAGCACAACTGCATCTTTCCCAAGTTTCATTGCACCAGTCTACAAAACAGCACCCAATTTGATTCAAGAAGACTGCAGACATGTGTAAAGCATGTAGTTACAAAATGTAATGAAGTATTTAGAGCACAAGCAAAGGCTGGAGAGGTATGGTTTAACCTCCATAAATCTAGGGGTAAAAAACAATGCAGAGGGCAGATGCTATGGTTCCTGTAGAACATTTCCTATCAGTGCAAACAACAGCTTTCAAGTGGCAGCTAATCGTTACTTCACTCATTGCTTGCGCAGTCAAATTAAACATAATAGCACTAGCATAATAACATTACACAGGAAAACCTAGCTGACAGTACTAACGAATGACTGTAGCAGTGAGCCACTGACAGTATAATATGGAAAAGAACACATGTCTGGAAGTATATTTAGTACTCCATCCGTCCCACAATGTAAGACGTTTTTGCAAGCTAAATAAGAATGCAGAAACGTCTTACATTATGGGACGGAACAGGCAAACAATTCTTCATTTACTCAACAGCATTACACGTCTTAATAGTGCATTGTAGGTGAGAGAAGTATGAAACTATCATCCTGACAGACGTATTTCAGTCCCACATTTCAAATAAATCAGAAAAATTATTGCAACACAACATTCATGGTAGCTCAGGATGTAGCAGATTTAGTGACTTATTTAAAGGTCATTCATAACACAGACCACATCAATCATGGGAAAAAGAAGACAGTATAAAGAAGAGGGGAATCAAGTATTATGCAGAAAGATACGAAGACCTTCTACAACTGTTTTTATGATGGATATTTACCTTAAAGCCAATTCCAAACCTCCCAATCTGATCATTGCAATGTTCATTTGGTCGTTTATGACCAAATGAGATCATTCTCATCATTTCAGGGTAAGTCATGCCACGCCCATCATCAATCACAGATAAAACAGGAACTTTGCCTGCTGCTTTCTTCGAAAACATAGTTTGGATGAAAATATCCAACCTTGCAGAAGAATGGAGTACAGCAAGAATAAGTAGTTAATGCAATAAAACAACAGGAATAACTCCAGTCAAAGGCTATCTCAGTGAGGAATGTTCAATGCAATAAAACAACATCAATTTTAATTACAAATAAAAGCATACTTTGTACTCCCCCTATAAAGAAATATAAGAGCATTTAGATCATTAAAATAGTGATCTAAATGCTCTTGTATTTCTTTATGGAGAGAGTATATATTCACCTGGAAAAGAAGCATAATGATTATGTAAAAATAAAGCTTAGATTGGGACAGCGGTGGCTTTCAATGTTTAGTTTTTCACTTATTATTTTTTAATACATTAAAAGGTTGAAAACCTCTTCCTTGGAGACATTGAAATATCTATTACCAAAATTACTAGATAATATATTGAATAACTAAGGTTACATAATGCAACATGATCTATAATCCCGGGTTGACAGACTGTACCTAAAAATAATTTAAAAACAAACAAAAAATAATTTCTGAGTTTAGCATGTTGAAGTCATGTAGGTACCTGGATGCACCAGCATCTCTGGAGTTGTCAATGAGCTCTGCTATTGCTCCAAAGATCCAGCCAGCATGCGTCTGACTCAGTGTTCGGAGATAGGTTGGGTCTGTGCTGACGAAACTTCTTCTAAGAGTAGATGTTCCCCTTTTCACAAATGAATCTGAAATTCTATTACCATCTTCAACAGATTCACATGGTGAGGATTCTGGATCATGGTGTATATGTGAGGCATTCAGCCCTCTTGGATTGGGTACACTATCACAGATCTCCTCGCTTTTGTTGGATTTCTCTGGTGACACATCAAATAAGTGAAAAACAGTTGATAAGAAAAAACAATTCAGATCAGCAGTAGGGAGTAGCTAATAGCAAGCAACGGCATAAGATGATGCACAGCTGCAGCTCCAACTATAGATAGAAGTATAGAACTTCCCTCAACAACATGAAGTAATGATCCACATAAAGAATGTAAAAACTAAAGCTCAGCAAATGCGACTCCTAAGAAATGACATGATGTCAGCTTCCCCTAGTAAGCAAACAAACAGTACGGCAGGCTGACTAAAATATATACTCATGCAGGACTAATAATGAATAACCCAAGCAATACATTATTGTCCAAGTAATATAGCAAAACTCTCACCAGATATTCCGGTCCTCCTTTTGCGGATTACAGGATCTTTTTGTTCGGTCTCGTACAAGATCACAGCATGTGAGTAGTTAGGGCGTCCTTCAGATTGAGCAGGAAGAATGTGGAAGGTGAAGGACCTATGTCTAACAATACCGGCCTACAAGATAAACAAGGAACAAGGGCCTTCACTTAACATGCAACAAAATAAAGCTAGTAGATTGCATTAAAATACATACAAACTGCTCAACTTGCAGGCTACAAAAACCCTGCCTCAATTCTAAATTACATTCATTGAAAACTAAACCTTCATTACTTTTCTGTCTCAACCGCTCATGTTACTTTAACCCGTGCCTAACGCCTCTAGCTATCCAATAGCCACACCACACCTTCATTACTTTTCTGTCTCAACCGCTCATGTTACTTTAACCCGTGCCTAACGCTTCTAGCTATCCAATAGCCACACCCCACCAAACTGTAGTCTTTCAGGATGGTAACGGTTGAAATATATTGCCCAGCCCTTCTCTGGCAGTTCAGTCTTTTGGGTGAACTGGCTGGTGCATCCCTCTTTCTCACACCTTCATTACTTTTCTGTCTCAACCGCTCCTGTCACTTTAACCATGCCTAATGCCTCTAGCTATCCAATAGCCACACCCTGCCAATAGAGGTGTAATCTTACAGGATGGTAACTGTTGAAATATATTGCAAGCCCTTCTCTGGCAGTTCATTCTTTTGGGTGAACTAGCTGGTGCATCCAACAGAGCCAAGAGGTCTCAAGCTGAAGACCGGTTAACGCACTATTGGTAAAAGAAATCTTGCAGCCTACATCGACCCTATACATGAGGGGGAGTGTTGAAATATAGTGTCCGTCCTTCTCCACCATCCACATCCCCATTTTTCAAAGAGTAATTTGAAGATAGAAAATATAGCCTATATTGTATCTCCCATAGTAGTAATGAGTAAATAACTGAATACCCATGAAGTGGAAAAATATATTTACCCTCTGATTGTGCCAAAGGAAATGCATAAACTTTCCCCATTCACTACTCTGGCGAGCATCCTCCGGATAAGGATACAGTGAAAATTTCGGGAAATTATTCAGCTCGTATACCTTACTTGACACGAAATTACTAATTGACCAAAGAGAGGGCCTGTAAAGGAAAGCATAAAATTACTCTAGTGTTCTGACATCATAGAATGCCGGTACAACCTTCTGCCAAGCGGGAAAAAAAACATGTAAAAGAGAGTGCTCCCACAGTAATTTTGAAAAAGATACTCCTTTTTGCTCTGCTTATATTTCCTTGGGATACCTAGTTTCAATAGGTTTGAACATTTGAGGAAACCAGGGATTTCATAATTGTAATTATTAGAGGATGGATCATTGTAATATGTTAACAAGGCATGTGCGAGCGGGTGGGGGTGGGGGGTGGGGGTATATGTGCTCCTATGCGATAACTAGCTTCTTAATTTGGTGCGTCATAACTTCACCGAGAGCCTGTTTGGATATGCTTTGATATGAGCTGGAAGAATTGGATCTGATCATTGTGTATCCAAGCAAACCGTCAAGTGGATGCGGCTAGTGTTAAACATGATCACGGCCGCATTCGCTCTGTAACAGCAGTGGAAAGCCCACCCATCAACATAAACTATAAATTGACTCGTCAGCGACAATATGCTACAGAAAACATGAATAATTTTGATCCAAGCTACTATACAAAGTACACACTAGAATAACCAGTCGAAAAAATTACGATCAACTTACAATTCTATTGAAACATCACAAGCTTTTGTGCGGCATATATTCTTACAATCCTTTTGCAGCAGTACATGGCTCGACCTGACACCTACCATAAGAAAATACGCACTTGATGGCAAGTTTTGGAACACCTATATTGTACTACCACATAGTATGACATATTTTCAATGAAAAGAAAGCAAAAACCAAAATGTATTCATAATAGGAGATGTTGAGCTCAAGTAAAAAAAAAAAACTGGATACATATGTTGACGTTATTTAATACTCCCTCCGTCTGGAAATACTTGTCATTGAAATCGATGTATCTAGATGTATTTTAGTTCTAGATACATCTACTTTTATACATTTGCGCGACAAGTAATTCCAGACGGAGGGAGTATAAGTTTTGAACTTCATCAATCCACACTATAGATTTGCAGATTCTCAGTCTTTAAACTCCGGACTAGTTCTACTTTAAATTAAGAAGTCATCTCTCTATCTGAAATTTTGAATCTGTACAAATTAATACCTGCTAACTTCTGTTTTCAGTTTTTGCTCGTTTTTTGCAGCTACCTTTGGAAAATTGTAAGTTGGTAGTGAGGCAACTAGCATGTTAACATGAGCTATTATCCAAGTTTACTATCCATGGGTAAGCTAATAAAAGTATACAACCACAACAGTCAGTATGCACTTACTATTATAGGCGGTAGACTATCAAAAAATAAAAGTACAGGTGCGACTTTGAAGTATATCAAGTTCAAATAGTACAACATACATGTGCGGTTGGTCAATTTTCTCTCAACTTTTCTAAGTAAGATCGACCTACAAAAGGATCCGTCTTTCATTATAACAGCAACAGTCGTACCTCGGTTTTTGTGTGGTGGCTCATTCAAATCAATCCCTTCCACGCATTTCTTCGCCTCCTAGAAACAGCAACACACATCAGATTATAACTAATTGTTTTCAAAGTGTATGTTAATGCACATACGCCCAGACTACAGTCAAGCCTATGCTGCCCATGAAGTTAAACACGACAATACAAGTAAAACACAAAATAAGAACCAAGGGCTAGCTCAGTGGCTGGTGTTTGGGTCGTTGAACCCGCCCACCCACGTTCGAATCCCCACGGGGACTCCGCTGGGGTGCTATCCGCATTAATTTGCGGAGATGACTCATTCCTACCTAAGAGCAGACAGTTAAGGGAGGGATCCTCCCCCCTTTAACCCCGATTTCTTAAGTAAAACACAAAACACTGGTAGCCAAGACATGACCAGAGCATATACACACCCATAAAAATTCTGAAGTAATAATAATGGGTCATTAAGTATACCAATAGATGGAAGAAAGTGATCCCATTTCCACAAATTGCACCACAAAAAAGTCCTAGTTTGAAATGATCAAATGAAGCACGTAGACAAGCCACTCCTAAGCATTATTAGTTGCCCAGATGCAGCATTATTACTCTTCTTAGATTTTCACTAGAACCTTTTCGTGTGCAACCACAAAAGAGTTCAACTCCGGGCCCGTGTCTCGAGGATGCACACAGCCAAACTACTCTTTCTAGATAAGGCAGCAGGGGAACTAGATTATTATCCTTCTAATAACATGGGAAAGCAACCCTGCCAAGTACCGCAAAGCAATGATTCCATATTGTATTTCGCGAGGAACGCGGATGATACAAGCGAACCATCTCCTGGCAGACAAAGCCCCAAAGGCCAAAAGATCATACACACTAATGCCAAATACATAACTGAGCACAAGCTTCAGCATATAATAGCACCATATACCTCCAAATGGTTGAAACTAACATACAACTAAATAACCGAATACATCACCAATGCCACGAATAATGCCCTTGTCATGCAACTAAAGATAATTATCCGATTCCACGCGTAGCAAGATCAGGACCAAAATACTCAAGATCATGACCAAACGCAGGTTCCTGCTTCGATTCAACCCCCAAAGCACACAAGACAAAGACCATCGCGTAATTAACATAATTAAAATCACTCCCTGGCTCAAGTAGGCATGATTCCACACAAAGTGAAGAAAGCAAGTGAACAGAACAGAGCGCACAAATTGTAAGCATGCAAGTTTGTGGTGCCCGTGATTATTCCTCCCTTGCGGGCCCTGGGGAAGCGACGACCAATTTGCCAGAAAAGGTATTTTTCAAAGAAGCAAAAAAGAGCTCGGGGACGAGGGGGAATTCAATGCACTGGAGCCCCCATTCCCTTTTGTTTTGTTTTGTTTTGGCAGAGACAAAAAAAACAATGGAAAGTCATGCTGCGGGGACGCATGAACCACTACGCGAGCAAGGAACCCGGAATCCCTTGGGGAGCAAGCGAGACGCGCGTCGGCCATCGAGCACCGCACGAACGGCGCCGAGCACCCGCTTCGTCTCAAAAAACCCACCCGCCCACGGACGACCCAACCAACCCCTAGGACCAGGAGAGCAGCGCAGCACGCACACACCGTCGCGCAACGACGACCCGGCGGCGAACCGCGATGGACGCGGACGCCCCGCAGACAACCGCCCGCGAAATCCGCGGCGGGGATCGCGGCGCGGGTCGAGGGAGGGGGGAGGATGCGGGAGCGAAGCGAGGGCTTTTAGTTACTGAGGCATTACCATTGGAGACGCGGCGGGGGCGGGTTCCGGCGGCGGCGGCGGCGCCGGAGTTGAGGAGGGCGCGGGCCGGGCTCGGGGCGAGGAGGGGGAGGAGGACGGGGGTGGGTGCGGCCGTGCGGGTCGATTTACTGCTCGTAAACACGGGGATGGCGCAGAGGAAGACGGAACGGTTGCCTCGCTAAACCCCCGGTGTTGATTGCGCCGATGTAGTGTGATTATGATGACGGCGGCGTCCGGAATGACCGATATGCCCCCGGTGCTGGGCGTTTCCGTTTGGGCCGATGGGGGCCCGGGCGTCCGGGTGTCCGTGCGTGCTATCGCCGCGGCGGTGGAGAATCGAATCTTTCCGTTCGTCGCGTCTCTTGTTGTCGCGATCGGTTGAGGTGTCCGCGCGTGCTGGACTGCTCGCTCTGCGTTCCGCCTCATGCGCCGGGGGCTGACTTCGCGGCAGTTCGATTTGACCGTACGGTGCGCGCAGCACCTTGTCCCGTCTCGTCATCCTGTTTTCACAGGTCAGGTGGGCGTCCATGTGCGAGAAACGTGACAAGAAAAAGGGTCGAGTCGGTAACGGTGGGTCCGACGAGAGGAACCCTTCTCCCGTCTCGTCATCCTCTTTTCATGGTGAAGTAAGGGGCCTATGCAACGAGAAACGCGACAAGGAAAAGGACCAAAACGATGCCGGTGGGTCGTCGGGCAAGAAGAACCGTGGTGCCCGCGGGGGCGGCACGGCAAGACCGGCAAGCAAAAAAGAAAAGCCTGCGCGTGGCCGCGACAAAAAAGATGGAGAAGAGGATGATAAAGATGACGAAGAAGGATCTGAGCAAGAGTTTCAGAATGTTTTAGATACCATGTGTGTTGGCGGTGCATGTTGTTCCATCCTGTCATTTTGTTTTTATGGGTGAAGTGGACGTCCATGTTGCGCAACGCATTTAGGAGAGGTGTTTGAGAAAAATAAACCAATATTTCCTTAATCACTCGTGTTTATTTGTAGAGGTTAATCAAGCGTCACTCCAATAAGCATTGGTGCTTTCTTCCGAAAAAAAAACATTCGTGCTTCATAAGACTCATTTTTTAAGCATTTAGCAATGTACAAGATATTAGAGCATCTGCAACGTTAATTGACTAACCCGAGTCCCTATGTTAAAATATAGGATTGACTTTAGGTCCATCCAGTGGCGGACGTGACGTGCAACTAGGGGGGCAAATTTCAAAATAAAAGCAAAATTTGTACAAAAATAGCTGCTACTTACAGTCTCACAATATAAACGCAAAAATCTATTACGTCGACACAACCGGTGATTGGCTTCGGGGTCACTGCCTCTCCGGAGACGGTGCAGTCCGTCTGGCGTCTGAACGTCATGGTGTAATCACAAACCCTTCGTTGGCGCGCCAAGCATGAACCATGGGCGTCCTCGGACGATAACATGGCACGGCCGCCCGCCGTGCGAGGCGGCGGGCGGGGGAGGCGGTGGTGGATGTTGGAGAGGCGGAGTCACACTCTCCGCCGCCACGTAGGGTGCATCGGTGCGGGTGCCGCAACCACGTCATGGTGAACGTCGACTCCTCCCAGGAAGGATTCGTCATTGACCTGATGTCCGCCGGCATCGTCCAGGTTACGGGCACCGCAACCGCGTCATGGTCAACGTCGACTCCTCCCAGAAAGGATCCATCATCGACCTGATGTCCGTCGGCATCGTCCGGGTGACGGGCTCGGACGAGGAAGAGTAGGGCATGGAAGACACCGGGAGCTCGAGCCCCGTGAGCTGGCTAGTGTCTCATGTCCTACTCTACCTCGCTGGCGACTGGACCGACACTACGAGGGGCACAGCGAGCCGACAAACATGGGCACGACGGAGCCAGATGAGCTCCGCTTATATTAGGTTTACGTTGCATGTAATAATATTATTTGAGGTGTAACCTGTCAGTGTCCGCGGAATCTTGAAGGGTCGAATTTGCAGGTTGCGACTGTATATGCCCTTAGACAAAACCATAAATGGGCAGGAACAAATGCAATGCTTAGTACTAATCTTTTTTTCCAGTTTTGTAGGGGGGTCGTGGCCCCCTTTGGGCCTAAAGAAGCTTCGCCGGTGGGTCTATCTAACAATTTCACAAAATCTATATGGGTTCAAATGGGTTATATAACAAGGGATGTGAAACACCGAAAAAAAACAAGTGGTGTGGTGGAAAGTTTAGTCTCACCTCGCTAGTGAAAGAGGACTTGGGCCTCTTTATAAGGATTCTCTTTCACATGCTATTGGAACTTGAGAAAACAAATGATTTCCGCGCCTGGCGCGGTTTGCGGAATGAGTCGACCTCATACCTGTGCGTTTATTTTTGCCGGTCAAAAACTGAGAGCCCATAACAAACTCGCTACGAATTTGAGACGTCGGATCATGGACTGTCACTGACTCGGATGTGCGTCCAACCGACGTCCTCCTACCCAACCACGCCTATATAGTGGAGGCGTCGGTAACCCTGGTCACCACCAGAAGAACACACCACGCCTGCTCTGTTTCCACACGTACTGCCCTTGTCATTTCTTTTGTTGTTGTCGTCGTCGATGATTTCATCATGTCTATCGCGTACACGATTGATGGGAGAGCAGGCCTCCGAAACCCCACCTCTCTGGATCCTATACGAGAGAGGGGCTATTAGGTTTGTGGGAAGCATCTCCTACATAATTGCTTGCCTTCGTTTGTTTGCTTCCTCTACGTTTGCATCAGCGACATCATCACCATGTCCATCGAAACCGAGAGACTTGCCGACGAGAAGGAGGCCGAGGAGGTTGTCGCCGCCGGTACGACCAACTGGCCTACTGGAGGGTATAACATGTTTATCCCTCACCTGTTAATTTCTGTGTGTGCGCGGTACTAGCGATTTGCGTATATGTTTCTACTATATGTCTGGTATTGTACGTGATAATATGATCAAGTATGAGTATGTGCTTAGTACTATTCACGTCATGCTCATGATTTATTCTTACATTAATAGAATCAAAAATTTGCTTGTATACTCAACACCATATACTTCCGCGATTGCATTCGGTTCCATAGATAGTGACCAAGCAAACGTTAAAATTTGGCTTCCACGACCGGGTCCATCAAACCAAATCCTCAATTTCATACTAGCATATGTAGATGAACACATTTCATCGGACTGCTAGAAAATTGACATGCTATTATGCTACGAATGAAACAACAGTGGAAGAAGTTCATCCAAGGTTTCTGATTCATCAACGCCCTTGTCCTTCTGCTTTGATCCTTAGCCATTGCCTTGACCGCTCTCCTTCTCCGCTTTTCAGATATGCGGGCACAAAGGGCTTCATGTAGCGATCCAAATGAATCAGAGCCTCTCTGCTTACTATGCTAGTCTATGGATCGGTTTGCTATCACACACAATACTCGATGAAATAACATAGTTCAATCACACATTTTATTACATCAATAGTCCTCAAATAGAGTATTTATTACATAAATATGGTTTAAGGCCATCTAAAGCAAATGCTACATAAGCTTAGAAGAATAATGAGTCCATCAACTCCTCTGGCAGAAACTGAGTGCAGAAAAACGGTCTATTGGCACCTTAATCCTTATCGGAATAATCTATAACATGATAAGTTACAGTTGTGTAGGTCAGCAAATAGAATGAACCGGCAAGTCACACCACATGATATAAACAAAAGGTCCTAGTTCTACATGCAATCTGGCTGGTGGAAATTTCTAGGTTTAATTTGCATAAAGCCAATTTTTCCCTAGTATCAAAGGAATATTTTACTTACTTCATTAGTAACATGGTTGAGATGGTATCTCCAACTCAATCTAATTCCATAGTTGAATACACCCATTCAATTAATTAAATATGATGAGATCACTCAATAACTCCACTTCTAGATGCTCAAATTGTTCATAACCAGGACAAGACTAATCGATTAGGTTTACACTTTGTAAAGGTTTGCACACTTTTCCCCACTTTGTCAATAGACGTATGCAATGAGATGAGTGCAAACCAAAAGAAAAACTCATTGCATAAGAGCTTGACGTGTGATCAATAAGAGAAAGACTAAACGATGCCTAGATCACATGCAAAAGGTGTGGTGAGCAAGTATAGTGTGAGACAATAATAGTAAACATGACATATGCCAACATATAAATCAATAATCATAACATAGTCTCATAAAGAAAATCAAGTTTCACACAAAGATAAGGTAGCTCACACCACACAACAGAAAGAAAATAGAAGTTCGCAAGCCAAAGGAAACACAACCGATGAGGCTTGTGATCTCAATTCCAGATGATCCTAAATAGAACACTCCTCACCCTTTATCATCAAGATAACAACAAGGGAAAAGACGATGGTAGCAGAGACTAAACAAGAGGAGATGCGCTTGAAGCATCGTCATCGTCATCAAAGCACCAACCCGCCATAGGGAATGAACGAGTTGTGACCACACATTCCTTGTCATT
The DNA here is from genome assembly GCA_022496015.1 of Hordeum marinum. Taxonomy (NCBI): domain Eukaryota; kingdom Viridiplantae; phylum Streptophyta; class Magnoliopsida; order Poales; family Poaceae; genus Hordeum; species Hordeum marinum. Next base: position 451,095,750 of record CM039678.1, on the reverse strand, counting down.
AGAACTCAGACATGTCTGTTGTAAGTGCATCTAGTGCCCCTTAGTGATTTTGGTGTATTGAAGACTTATATGTTAAGGAACTAATGTGTTTGTAAGTGTACACAGGCTCTATAAGTCGATGAGGAGTTTGATATATTCGGAGATTATCGACCCCTAAAAATGAATGTCAGAAAATCTTTTCATCATATCCGAAGGTGATGTCATGGCGGGTTATGAATTATTTTTGTTTTCAGGTGACAAGGACGTGAGACTCGTTACTGAATAAAATGGAGATTGACATGGACAAGCTCAAATCAATCTGGGGCCTAATGTTTGGGATATAACCCCATGGTAAGACCCACCCAGGAGGGGCTGGGTCATACCTGGCGGCTCGTTATCATATGGGCCAGAAGAGGAAGGCTAGGCCACACGGCGGCTCACTAGATGGGTTGAGACGAAGGCCCAGAGACAGGAAGAAGGCACAAGACCCGGGCGGGTGAGCCGCCCGGAGACAGCTTGCCAAGATAGGCAAGACGACTTAGAGACAGAGCCAGACACGTTGTAAGAGTCGATTCGGGACTTGAGTAACCCAGGGTCTTGACCTCCTATATAAAGGCAAGACCCGGGGACAACTGAGATAGAAACCAATCAACTGAGAGCTAGGACAAGCGAATACACTCCCTCGTAATCGATACTCCAATCAATATACACAAAGCATGACGTAGGCTTTTACCTCTTCTCAAGGGGCTGAACCTGGGTAAACCCGTGTCTTTCATCCCGACCAACCCCTTTTGAGTCCGCCGCCTTAGCGATGGCCTCGAACCTAAGTCTTCAGACATCTGTCGTGAAAAAACCATGACAGTTGGCACCCATCGTGGGGCGGCTAACAATAGGGCGGTCAGTGTCGTGATTGTGGTAGAGCGCAAGGAGGTAGGGAAAGAGTACCTGGTCCAGAGGCCGTTTTACTATGTTAGTGAGGTTCTTATAGAGTCCAAGCAAAGGTACCCACATTGGCAGAAACTAATATATGGGGTGTTCATGGCAAATCGCAAGTTGAAGCATTATTTCCTTGGACATCAGATCATGGTGGTTAGCTCTGCTCCGTTGGGTGATATAATTCAGAACCGAGAGGCCACATGCGGAATTGCTAAGTGGGCACTAGAGCTTGGGCCTCTGAATTTGAAGTATGTGCCTCGCACAGCCGTGAAGTCTCAGGCATTGGTGGATTTCATAAATGACTGGATGGAGTGTCAGTCGTCGGAGGAGAAGCCGGACAACATGTATTGGACAATTCACCTTGATGAGTCCAGACAGTTGGAGGGATCGAAGGCGAGTTGTCTTAACTTCCCCCAAAGGTGATAAGTTCTGTTATGTGCTAAGGCTGATGTTTCCTTGTACGAACAATGCAGCTGAATACGAAGCTTTGCTTCATGGACTTCGTGTGGCAAAAGAGATGAACCTGAGCCGGGTTAGATGCCTTGGCTACTCAGATCTTGTGGCACAACAAGTTTCAGGCACGTGGGACTCCAAGGACCCGCGGATGGCGGCTTATCGACATGAGGTGGATATCATCACTGGTCATTTCAAAGGTTATCCTCATATTGATCGTCGCAAGAACGAGGCGACTGATGCATTGTCAAGACTGGGCTCTCAGCATAAGACGGTGCCGCCTAATGTTATCTTGGACGTAATTTATCACCCATCTGCTAAGCTACCTTCAGAGGAGGATCTGGCTATACCTGACCCAGAAGGGCAGCTAGTGGCGGCTTTACATGCTATTCCGGAATGGACGCTACCGTACCTGACGTACCTGACCCGCGGCGAGTTGCCTAAGGATGAGACTCTGGCATGACAAATTATGAGGCGCTCTAAATCCATGACCATCATCAATGATGATTTGCATAAGTGCAGCATTACCGGCGTCTTCCAGCGTTGTGTTTCTCCAGAAGAGGGCAGGGAAATTCTATATAAAATACACACCGGTGATTGCGGACATCATGCCGGCTCATAGTCCTTGGTGGCTAAAGCTTTCCGGCATGGCTTCTTCTGGCTGACGGCTCATAAAGATGTGGAGGATCTGGTCGCCAAGTGCGACGGTGTCAGAAGTTTGGAAGACGTGCTCATGTACCGGCTCAGGAATTATGGATGATTCCGATCACTTGGCCGTTCGTAGTCCAGGGCTTGATATGGTCGGACCTTTCAAAAGGTCTAAGGATAAGAAGACCCACCTCTTGGTGGCGGTGGACAAGTTTACCAAGTGGGTGGAGGCTGAGCCGGTCGGTAAATATGATGCGGCCACGGCAGTTCAGTTTTGTCAAAAAATTGATCTACCGATTTGAATATCCTCATAGCATCATCACGGACAATCGGACAAATCTATCCAAGGGGGCTATGAAGACGTTCTGTGAGAGCGAGCACATCCGTCTTGATGTTTCTTTTGTGGCTCATCCACAATCCAATGGTCAAGCAGAGCGAGCTAACCAGGAAGTCTTGAGAGGTACCAAGCCCTGGCTTATGGTTCCTTTATAGAGAACGTCAAGCTGTTGGGTCGAGGAGCTACCCTCCGTCCTCTGGAATGTCAATACTACACCTAACAGGTCAACAGGTTACATGCCTTTCTTCATGGTTTACGATGCGGAGGCCGTGCTACCAAGTGACATACGTCATGATTCACCGTGGGTGGCGGCTTACGTGGAAGCCGACAATGAAACAACACGCCAGGATGCGTTAGATGCTCTGGATGAAGCGCGCGATCTTGCAGCAGCTCGATCGGCGATTTATCAACAAGACCTGCATCGCTATCATAGCCGCACGGTCAAGACCCGAACGTTCCAAGAAGGCGACTTGGTGTTACGTTTGATTCAAGATCAGACGGATGCACACAAATTATCTCCCCCATGGGAAGGATCTTTTCGTGGTTAGCAGAAATCTGAACAATGGGTCATATTATCTCATTGCCGTACGAGACGAGTCACGTACCTCTGGACAAGAAACTCACCGGCCGTGGAACATTGCTCATCTGTGGCCTTACTATACTTGAGTCATCGACTCCCATATTTGTACATACATACTTCATTGTATCTGTATTTTTCATATAATAAAGTTGGCATCCCTGCAAGACGGGGCCTCTGTCATTTTTCTTTTTTGCATTACAGATTTGTACAAAAGATGAACACTTCTACATGATCACTTGGGGGCTTCCAACCCACCGGGTTTAGCTTTCTCACCCTCTTGATCAGCTATTCAGCCAAAACAGCAACATTGTACGGAGGCTTAGAAGATGGCGGTTTACAAGTTGGCAATTTACAAGTTGACGATCCACAAGACGGCGGCTTATAAGTGGCGCACAAGTTGATATCATCGACAAGGTCGTTTGGGGGCTTTCAACCCTCTCGATTAGGCTTTTTAGCCACTATAAGGCGGGTCAGGGACCCAAATTCTGACTCCGTCAGACTAGATCATGAGGGGTTCAACGAGTTATACACTTACCCCCTTTTGATGACCTCTCCAACAGGTGACCCGCCGAACTCTTACTAGTTAATCACCGCTTAGAGACACTGTCTGACCAACGGATCGGTTAGTTAGTCTCGCTAGGAGACCTTGAGCACTGGTTAAGGTTCAAACGGTGGACTTTGTCACATAGAGGGGGTTTCTAGGCCCTAGGGATACTCATGCCCTGCTGTGTCTCTTGCCGGGACGCTGCGCTCATCAATCCTTGCTTGGAAACCGAGTATTGTGTGAGTTCAAGTAGTGAGTCCATTCGGCGGAACCAACGTCCGTATCTCCTTCTGGGGCACTGCGCTCTTCAGTCTCGCCTGGAAACTGAGTATTGTCTGAGTTCAAGCAGCGATTCCACTCAGCGGAACCGGCAGATGTGTCTTTTTCTGGTTCATTGCGCTCTTATCAGTTAATCTCGCCTAGAGACCCTGAGCCGCTTAAAGGAGTTGATGGTCACTCTCGTTAGAAACCCTACACTGATATGAGTTCAAGCATCGTGTCCAACGAGGAATACATTGCATCGTGCATTCCATCATACATTACATCATGCATTGCATCATATTCACATATCATGACGGTTTACCAAGACGGGTCAGAGCAAGATTATGAAAAAAGAAGCAAGGTTATACAGAGTCTAACATCTCCGGGTTATACTTTTTTTAAGCCGCCCTTACAAACACTGCAGAGTATTCTATCTTGTTTTTGAAGGTTTTCTCTCCTAAGATGACTTCCTGCTAAGTATGTTGAAAGACCTTATGAGATGAATGCAAGACATATATAAAGTGCATAAGATGATTCTAAAGTCATGGGTGCACGATGGCTGAGGTAATCAAGTTTCTGCTAGGCCCATTACATGGCTCTCTAGGAGCTCAAAAGATGAAGGATTCAAGTCTTTCACACTTCCACATCTCGGCTGCTTAGTTGGTCGGGTTACATTCAGTCAAGAACAACAAAGTTTTAATTCGACAACGGGTCATCTTGCGCCGGGTCTTCGTGCTCTTCGATTTGAAGATTATCCACATCCCCATTGCAGTTTAATAAAGCTTTGAATTAAGCATCATCGAAAAGAGGAGATGGATCAACTTCAGGGGCGAAGAGCGGCTTATGGCGTGCAGGGATCAAATCCCTGGCTTCGGAAGTTGGGAAGCACAGGCGTTGGTTGTTCTCATCATAAGCCGCATGGTAAGGAGTCAGATCCATCTCATCGACAAGTATGGAGGCAAGTCTCCTAGAGACTTTGATGCATTATGCGTAATTCACTTCAGTAAAGTCTGAGCCCTCATCCTTTTTGGAGGGGAAGCCGTTCATCATTTATTCGGTGGTTAACTCTGGAGCAAAGGCTAGGGACCGGCTCAACACAGCTATGGCTCCTCTCATGGCGGTTGATCGCCTCATTTCGTCCACCTGTTCGGGCAAAGTTGACAAGACTTCTATAACGCCCTTCATAAATTTGGGAACATACTTGGCTGTCATCATGGCCTTGATGGTACAGAGGGCTCCACTGTAGAGTTGCTCAGTTAAGGTATATACTGCCTTCAATTTCATCAGACTATCGGAGGATAGCTGACGACTCCTCTCGTCTGCAAAGAAAGGTTCAACGTGATAAGCCACCTGGTAGACATTTTTTCTACAATAAAAATTTCTAAGTCGTATATACCAAAGGCAGCAACAATCATCTTGGAGATATGGTCCTTGAGAGTCTTCAGTTCTTCTGATGTGAGCTTGAGTTGTTGCTCTGTATCGCTTGCAAACTTGGACAAGGCAGCTTGTTCAGTTTCAGCAGTCTTTTTATACGCGGTAAAATCAACCTGGAGCTTCTCAAGGTTTTCAACAGCCACCTGCAATTTCTCTTCTACTGAGGCTCGGGTGATCTATTGGGTGGTCAGGTTTTCCCTTAAGTCGGCTCGTTCAGAATCAGCTACGTCTAACGCTTCCTGCATTATACAAGTGAAAGATTATAAAGGTTAAGTCGCCAGGGTGGAGTTATTTTCTGATGCAAGTCCCAAGCAGATTGCAAGAAATATACTTGGCACTTGGGGGCTAATGTCTGTGTTTTCTTTCCAAGTCTATGGTGAAGTTCCGGTTCATCATTATCATAATAACCCAGACTTGGGGGCTACACCCGACGAACTTCTCAAACATGAAAGACCCGGCTCATCATTGTTATAATGATCTAGACTTGGGGGCTACACTTGGGTCTATGGTCTAACGTAAGTACCGCCTTATATGCGATTTAACCCGTTACTTGGGAGCTACATGTTAAGTTATGTACAACATGTCAAAGGTTTGGAAGACCCGGTCCATTATTTGCAATATTACACCGGTTCTTGGGGGCTACATAAGGGTATAAGATAAATGCGGGAGATGAAAGGTACCTCATATTTTTTCTTCATCAAACCAACAAGTTTGGTCTCCATGTTGCGGCTGGCAGAAAGGCAATTCAAATAGCCAGCGTGCAGATCATCTACAGTCATCTTCTCCAAGACGGGGAACTCGAAGTCAATCTTCTCTAGAGAGCAAGTATCAATCTTGCTGGAATGTTTTGCCAATACATGATGAGTTGGGGATTGATAACCCGTCCCGGTGATGGTAAAGTCGGGAAGAGATGAGTCTTCAGTGGCAGGACTGGGCGGCTTAGGGTCAGCCACTGGACTATCAGAAGTCGCCATGCGATGACCCGCCGGTTTTGAGGGTGGAGGAGAGCGCTCAGGTGCTTCCTTGTTAGTGTCAGAAGGTTCGACATGAGTGGAGGGAGATGGCTCAGCAATCTCCGACTGTTGAGCGATAGGAGGAACGATGGACCCGCTTGTCTTCCTACGTTTGGCTTGAACCCTGAAAGTGCAAAGAGTCATTACACAGTACAAAGACAATACAGATAATGTACACGACAGGGTGAAAGCGTACTCTGGGTTGATCTTCATAGGAGGAAGCTTGGAGGCAGTCGAGTCGCCAGACAAAGGAGGTGACTTCTATAAATTAAGACAATAAAATACAAGAGTAAGATTGCAGTACAAGAGTATAAGACATATATCAGATTTTTAGTAAGAAAGTACCTCGACGGGACGTTTCCGCGACGCCGGGGAGTCATGTAAGCCGGCCATAAGATTCTCAGAGCCCATGCTCCGGGTCTGACGCCAAGAATCGTGTTGTTGCTTTTTCAAGGAAAATTTGGGGTCTAAGTAAGCAAGAGGATGTGAAAAAGGAACTTTTCGGACGACCCGCCGTATCTTCTCTTGTGGTAAGATTTTTGAGTCAGAAGAAATGTAAGTTACCTCAGGGGTGTTGGCGTGGCTCGTTTTCGTCTCCTCCCGTGTACAATCGTTGTCAATAAGTTTCATAAAAACACGGCCAAGGGAGTCAAGTTCTACCTCTGAATCATCAAGCTCGAGCAGGTTTTGAGCCGAAGTCTTCTTCTTGCGGCCACAGACGTTACCCGCCTGAGACTTGTTCTTCATGGGGGAGTGTAATTTTTCTTCCAGAAGTTGAGTTGTCCTGTAGGCAAAGCCGCCAAAAGATTTAAAGTTGCCATATACAAAGTCAAGACAAAGAGCAAGCAAATTTTAAAGTTGTCCTTACATCCGGAGCTGGATTTGCGACGCATAAGGGTTTTAACCCGATCGTACAACAAGCCTCCTGGGATTCGCGGGTAAGTCCTTTTACGACAGAGTTAACATTTGCTTCTGTCAGAGGTGTGTGATTGAAGCAGAGATGATCATTCTCATTGCCTGTGTATTCGCACATAAGCCGGTCACGCCGGCTTAGTGGTAAGACTTTCCATGAGATCCAACAACGGGTTAAGTCAACTCCCATCAAACTGTTCGCCAGAAGGGCCTTGATTTTTGTGAAAGCCGGAGCATACTTCGCTCCTGTCATAGCAGACATCCGGTCCTGAAGTTCAGTGGAAGTACAAAGCCGAGTAGGACGGTAACCCGGCAGTGGATTTTCTCCTTCTGGAGAGGTATCTCTGCAGTAAAACCAAGTTCTATTCCAGTCTTTGGGGTGGCTTGGCATAAGGACAGCCGAATATGCCAGATCTCTTCGTCTTTGGATGGAGACTCCGTCGAGCTCCAAGCTTGGTCCAGCCGCCATTTGTCGGTTGACATAGAAGAAGTCGCGGAAGAGGTGGACGAACGACTCTTCTTGCAAGTAAACCTCACACAGGACTTGAAAGATGCACATGTTGGAGACAGAATTTGGGGCACTGTCTTGAGGATGCAGTTTAAAGAAGTGGAGGACGTCTCGGAAGAATTTTGATCCGGGCGACTGAAACCATGAAGAAGGTGATCGGCGAATATAACAATTTCCCCTTCCTTAGGGGTAGGTTTCTTCTCTGACCCCGGAACCCGCCAGTGAATAACATTCTGAGACGGCAATGGACCTGCCGCTATGAAATCCAATAAGAATTGCTTCGTGACTCCAGAGCCGACCCAGTCATAGGATGTAGGTTCTCGAGACATGATAGTGGGTCAAACTGTGAAAGGGCCAGGAGGCGGCGGGTCAGAAAGCGACCAGACAATCAAGACGACTGATTAAACTAAACAGTGTGATGTTAAGTGGCCACTATAGTTTATCGGAAGAGCCGGTGATTTGATGGCAGGTTAAGTGGGAAATACCATGCTACAAATGTTACTAAGGGCAGTCAAACATGTTTCACACATTATGTCGTGACTGCAAGATCTATAGGCAAGGAAAAAATTAAACTTAATTCAACCCTAAAAGAGGAGTTGAGGAAGAACAAGCAGTTGGCGCAAGAAAGGGAGCAGGGTGCGGATCTAGGATGAGCTATTGTTGGCTCTGCACGGATAGCCATAGTGGATTAACAACATTACAAGATCCAAAGGACTATTTATCAGTTTGCATTACAGGGATGATTGGATGAACAAGCGTGGCACGTTAATGGAGGTTCGAAGAACTCGAAAGGATTCATGTGGGGTAACTATAGATCTGATAGGGGTTGAAAAGGGTACCTCAAGGATGCGGTCAATGCGGGCGAAAATCTGGATCGTTCAGGTTGATGCAGGGTGGCGGCAGAGGAAAAGAGAAAACCCCTTCGTGGCCCTATTTAAGAGATGAGATGCCAAATAGTGCGTGCGGGAATCGAGGGGGCGAAATGATGATTGACTGAGACGGACGCCTCGATTTTCGGGCCAACCGTTTAACGAGAAGATCCATTGCAAAATTCACAGAATCTTTTCGGCATGTCCAAAGGTGACGTCACGGCAGGTTATGTATTCTTTTTGTTTTCATGTGACAAGGACGTGAGACTCGTCACTGAATAAAATGGAGATTGACATGGGCAAGCTCAAATCAATCTGGGGCCTAATGTTGGGGATATAACCCCATGGTAAGACCCTCCCAAGAGGGTCCGGGTCATACCTGGCGGCTCGTTATCATATGGGCCAGAAGAGGAAGGCTAGGCCGCATGGTGGCTCACCAGATGGGCTTAGACGGAGGCCGAGAGATAGGAAGAAGGCACAAGACCCACGCGGGTGAGCCGCCCGGAGACAGCTTGCCAAGATAGGCAAGACGGCTTAGAGACGGAGCTAGACACGTTGTAAGAGTCGGTTCGGGACTTGAGTAACCCAGGGTCTTGACCTCCTATATAAAGTCAAGACCCGAGGACGGCTAAGGTAGAAACCAATCAATCGAGAGCTAGGTCAAGCTAATATGCTCCCTTGTAATCGATACTCCAATCAATATACACAAAGCATGACGTAGGCTTTTACCTCTTCTCGAGGGGCCGAACCTGGGTAAACCCGTGTCTTTCGTCCCAACCAACCCCTTTTGAGTCCGCTGCCTTAGCGATGGCCTCGAACCTAAGTCTTCGCACATATGCCATGACAAAACCACGACAAAACCCAAAGTGATTGAGCATCACTAAAGAGATTGTTCCTGTGTGGAACCGATGCTTGTTACCTTTGAAGACTGCGTATCTTCCAGACGGTTAGGTGTCATGGTCTAGTGCATCCTGTAGTTAATTGGGGATCACGGAGTGACCTTGGTCTAGATCATCTAGCAGTCGATTGTGGATCGTCGGATGACCAGTTTGTGCAGGTTTTGCAAGACTACCCTGAAGACTTACCACGAGTGTTGGTGAGGACTATGTGACCTTAGCTCAAGGAGAATATGGTAAGGACCGTGTGTCCTGGGATTGTGTCTCCTCTTGTTTAAATACTAGGCCGCTCCAAACCAGACGTACGACTGTCACAGCAGTTGGAACTGGGTCATCAAATCATTGTCTTCATCAAGCTACCTGGTTCTATTTCCTCAACCCTTTCATTTCCTCGTATACTTGTTGATGAAATTGATCTTTACTGTTTGAAGAATTTGACTGAAGACTTTCACAATTTCCTCACCTCAAATACTTCAAGTTACCTTGTTCCTCACCTGCTTATCCTATATCACGCTACCTGTAATCTATGCATGCTTTATTTCATCATGATGACTATGCTACTGCTATGTTTCTCATGCACTTGAGTACTTATTCTGCTGCTAGTTATTCATCACATTTCAAATTCCTCAAGTTGAAATTCCTTAGTGATGAATTTGTAAAAATCGCCTATTCACCTCCCTCTAGTCAATATAACGCACTTTCATCTGCTCCCCTGCTTCTCCATGTGGAACCATCTTCTGATGCCTCTCAAGCTTGCCTCTAAATAGACTAACACATCTTGAACAGGCTGGCAACAATCTACATCAATGAATTCTTCTCCTCCGTAGTGAAACTGGCCTTAGAAACTACCTGCTTCCCTTACTACACAAAATACGTGCAATGGAGTGACATCCAACAGTGTAAGTGGCATGCTTATAGGGCCTTAGGTTGTAGTCGGAGTCTAGGATCTGGGGCCAAGAACTTCTCCGTGAATACGATTCGAACACTAGGGACTAGGCTTAGCTACCTACGACTCGACGACGAACGTAAGTGGGTCGACGACGAACGTAAGTGGGTCGACGACAAGCTCGATGCTGCTCGCCGGACACGATAAGGACACACGAGCTACCCAGGTTCAGGCCACCTTGCGGTGTAATACCCTACTCCTACTTTGTGTTGAATCCCTTCATGAAGAAGAGTTGTGCTCGAGTTCTCGAGGGGTGGGGGAGAGAATCGCTCGATCCCCTTACAAGGATGTTGTCACGTCCCTCTTGTAGTGCATTGGTCCTCACCCCCAAAAATATTTGCTGGAAAGGGTAGCCATAGGGTGAAAATTTGAAGGGGACATGAACTCAATCATATCCTCACAAAAGGTGGTCTCTACCAGCCAAAGTAGTCTTTGTGACACGCTGGTGGACTCAGTGATGACCTCCATCCTGCAATGACGATCTGTCCTGATCTCTTTACACTAAAGGGGAAACACCTTGTGACTTGCTTTCGGGGAGGCGGGCTCCACTGCTTCCCTTATGACCAGAATGGAAATTGTCCTGTCCTCCCCCTCCGCCCTCGCCATGACATCGGGGGAATCACCTTTGGGGAGAGGGCCGCGCCCTACAGCTAGCCCCGTACAAACCGCCTCTCAAAGCTACCCCGTGAGGGAGGCCTCATGAGGCACTTGCGCTCGCCAAGCTGTCTCGACAGGGCTAGGCCTCCCGCCAAAGGGGCCTGCCCCTCATGAGGCAAATCTCTTGGGAAAGGAAAGAGGGGGATCCACCTTCTTGGGTTGGCCCAACGTCGCCTCCTGACTCGGCCGACAGAAGGGCCGCGGTACCCCTTGTCCTACTGGGTCGACAGTAGCCCCGGGCCTGTGGTGTGCACGCCCGCTGGGGCGAAACGACGAGAGACCCGTTAATCTGCCAGGCGAAGAGAGGGCACGTGGGGCCCCTCTAGATGGGATACCTCCGCTACTTCATGATGCCTCGAGACCATCATCTTGATGATAAAGCCCGCCCCTCACGGGGCGCAGTCACATCATTACTCCAATGTCCCTATCTCGTCCTCCACTCAGGCGAGAGCGGCTCCCTGGCCCATTTGCCAAGGCTTCCCATCTGACCTTTCGCTACCATGGCCCCCGACAAGAAAACCACGGTGGTCGGGCCTTCCTTCAACAAGGAGGTCCTGTCGGAGGAGCTTGGTCTCACGCTGATGCCATCCACTATCACCAGCGGAAAGGGGTTGGCAAGGACTCGCCTCCTGGTGGCCTTCAAGCATAACGAGGGGGCACCGAGATCTGGCCGGCTTCGCACGCGCGGGGCGACCTCAAGGCCACAGCTACCCCGTCTTCCTCCATTCACTCCTTTTGGGTTCTACCGTAGGTGCATCGCATGCAAATTAAAATTTTCCTACGTGCAGAATATCCAAGAACATGCTACGGAGATGGATCACAGATTGTTACCACTAGACACGCAGTGTCATGCAGTGGATGTAGAGTTTGAGCAACGCGTTCATGTGGTCCGTCTTCTCCTCGTCCGATCTCCCTCGAACAGCCAGTCCTTCGGATCCCACGTACAGGTTCGCCGGAGCGGCGCAAGTGCACCGCCTCTAACGGTATTCACGCGTGCAGGAGGAACACCCATGCGGCGGACTGCTAGGTTTGATCACACGGTCGGCGGCGGCGAGTGGAGGTGGCTTGTTGCAACTCATGCAAAGCCCTAATGACAGCGCCGAAGCGATCAACCGGATGGGTGTGCCGCACCTCCACTATATATAGGCATCCGGTGCGGGCTCAACTCTTGGGCCTCACACGGATCCTAAAGCCCACATGTTCCTTCCCTTAAGTGCACGACCCTTTAGGTTCTCGTCCACTTGGTCGTGAGTCACATGACATCCGACTCGACCGATCGGTAGCAGACTCTAGCAAGACGTGTCGACTCCAAGTGTCCGATGAAGCTTGTTAGGCGAACCTGTACTTCACACTTCTGGTTGTCGTGCACAAGGCGACATGGTCATCCTTGTTGCAGCACGACCTCTTTCTTGTTCTGGTGAATCCGACCAGCATTCGGATTATCTCATGATCCTCATCGCATGGCCATGCTTATCCAAGTGAGATCACCCGAGGGTCCCAGAGTATATCTCTCCTCGTAGGAGGGGTGAATCCCATCTTGCTCGACCATGTCTCGCAGCATGGGTCTGGACAAGCCTGAAACCTACCTTTGTAACTACCCAGTCACGAAGTAGCGTTTGATCAGCCCAAAGCAAGTCTATCACCATCCTGAGTACATGCGCCAACTCAGGTCTTAGGACATAGAACGTATGTTGTACTAGAGACTCACAGATGACCTATCACTGCGTCTCATAGTTGGGTTTGTCCAACTCAGACCTTATCTCCACTCGGATCCGACTATGTCAAATCCTACTAGACCTTTTTGAGTCCATATTATCCGGCTAGCATCCAATGCTACATGCTCAAAGAGACCGGACCATCCACCGTGTCATATGCTAGTCTAACTGGCTGCGCGTCCACACAATCCTTTCAACTAGGGACCATTTAGGATAGTCATCATACAATGCATAGTCTCACAAACAAGTCACATACTTATTAATACACATCAATGATAATGTCCAAGGACTATCTTTATTCATAAACACATAGGAAATATCATCATACATGATTGCCTCTAGGGCATATCTCCAACAGTCTCCCACTTGCACTAGAGTCAATCAAATAGACATCGAATGCCCATAGCTCTAACGTGCCCCTCATGCTTGGGTTGTGGAAGCGGCTTAGTCAACGGATCTGCAACATTTACATCCATTTGAATCTTGCATAAATTGGTATCACCTTTCTCTACGAGCTTTCGTATCAAGTGATATTTTTGGTCTATGTGCCTGGTCTTGTGGTGTTGTCTTGGCTCCTTGGCCTGTGCGATGTCACGTAAATTATCACAATAAAGGTCCAACAGTTTTGACCAGCCCGGGAACACACCAACATCTTCCAGGAACTTCCGAATCCAAACACCTTCCTTTGCAGCTTCACAAGCCGCAATGTATTCGGCCTCTGTTGTGGAGTCAGCCACCGTATCTTGCTTGGAACTCGTCCAGCTCACTGCTCCTCCATTCATGACATACACGAATCCAGTTTGCGATCGATAATCATCCCTGTAGGTTTGGAAACTAGCATCAACGTAACCCTTTATGCAGAGCTCCTCCTCACCTCCATAAACTAGGAACATCTCTTTAGTCCTTTTTAGGTACTTCAAGATAGTTTTCAACGCTGCCCAGTGACTCCCACCTGGGTCAGCCTGTTATCTGCTTGTTAAGCTTATTGCATAGGCAACATCAGGCTGTGTACATAGCATGGCATACATGATGGATCCAATTGACGAGGCATATGGAATCCTACTCATTCAGTTTCGCTCATCAGAAGTCGTAGGACTCTGAGTCTTGCTTAGCCTTATACCATGTGAGACGAGCAAGAACCCTTTCTTGGCCTCACTCATGTTGAACATCTTCAACACTTTGTCTATGTATGTGCTCTGGCTTAAGCCGAGCAGCCTCCTCGATCTATCTCTATAGATCTTGATGCCTAAAATGTACACTGTCTCTCCAAGGTCTTTCATCGAAAACTTGCCATTCAATGATTCCTTGACTGAGTTCAGCATCGAAACATCATTTCCGATCAGCAGTATGTCATCCACATACAAGATCAAAAATACTACTGAGCTCCCACTAGACTTCTTGTATAAACAATAGTCCTCTTTGTTCTTGATGAAAGCAAGGTCAACGATGACTTCATCAAAACGAATGCTCCAACTCCGAGCTGCTTGCCTCAATCCATAAATGGATCTCTTGAGCTTGCATATTTTACCAGCGTTAGTTGGATCGACAAAACCTTCGGGCTGCATCATGTATACATCCTCTTTTAAATTTCCATGAAGGAAAGCCGTTTTGACATCCATCTGCCATATCTCATAGTCGAAATATGCAGCTATAGCTAGTATGATCCTCATCGACTTTAGCATCGCTACCAGCGAGTAGGTCTCGTCGTAGTCAATTCCATGAACTTGTCCATAACCTTTAGCGACAAGCCGAGCTTTGTGGATCTGAACATTTCCATCCACATCGGTTTTATTCTTAAAGACCCATTTGCAACCAATGGCAACTACGCCAGGTGGTGGATCAACCAAGTCCCAGACTTGATTGTCATCCATGGACTTTAACTCGGATCTCATGGCCTCTAGCCATGCCTCGGAATCTGGGCTCACCATCGCTTCCGCATACGTGGCCGGCTCATCGCTTTCCAACAACAATACATTGCGCACTCTGTGCAATCTTTCCGACCTCCATGGCTCTGGTGCCGACTCCACTACAGGTTCCCTGATCAACTCCGGTTTGATCTCATCACCAGTCGAGTCGTCCCCGAGTAGCTCTCGAATTCCTTTGAGTCGCATCGTTCTCCCACTGGCCTCCCGATTGAGAAACTCTTTCTCTAGGAAAACCCCATTCCGAGCAACAAACAATTTGTTCTCTTCTCGGTTGTAGAAGTTATATCCCAAGGTTTCCCTCGGATATCCCACAAATATGCATTTATCCGACTTGGGTGTAAGCTTGTCCGACATGAGTCGCTTGACAAATGCTTCACAACCCCAAATCTTTAGAAAAGACAAACTAGGACTCTTCCCAGTCCACATCTCATGTGGTGTCTTGTCTACGGATTTAGATGGTACCCTATTAGGTGTGAAAGCTGCAGTTTCTAGAGCATATCCCCAGAATGACAAGGGTAAATCCGATTTGCTCATCATCGATCGGACCATGTCCAACAAGGTTCGATTTCTCCGTTCTGACACATTGTTTCTTTGCGGCATATCCGGAGGTGTGAGCTGGTGTACTATACCTCGGCTTTTCAGATGATTATCAAACTCCTGGCTCATGTACTCACCTCCACGATCTGATCGTAGATGTTTTATCGTCTTGCCGAGCTGATTTTCAACCTCGTTCTGAAACTCTTTGAACTTTTCAAAAGTTTCCGACTTGTGCCTCATCAAATAGATATATCCATATCTTCTCAAGTCGTCGGTAAAAGTCACAAAGTACTGATAGCCACCTCTAGCCGTTGTGCTCATTAGACCACACACATCACTGTGTATAAGCTCCAACATCTCGGACGCCCTCTCGCAACTCTTTGCAAAAGGTGACTTAGTCATCTTGCCTAGCAAGCATGATTCACCTGTCTCGAACGACCCGAAGTCGGATGATGTTAGCAGTCCATTCTCATGGAGCTTCTTCATGCATTTCAGACTAATGTGTCCAAGCCGACAATGCCAGAAGTATGTCGGATTTATCTCATTAGCTTATGCCTCTTGACATTCACATTATAGACTGGTTCCATTTCTAGATTTAAATAAATATCCCATCTACTATGGGTGCATAGCCATGAAACATTCCATTCAAATAAAATGAACAACCATTATCCTTTATATTGAATTCATAACCTTGACTCATCAAGCATGAGGCAGAAATAATGTTCTGACTAAGTGCAGGAATGTAATAAAAATTATTCAATTCCAAAATAAATCCAGAAGGAAGCTTGAGCTGCATCGTGCCGACCTCCAACGCAGCAACTCTTGCTTTGTTGCCGACCCTGATGTCAATCTCCCCTTGTGCCACACGCCTAGTTCTTACCAGCCCCTGCATCGAGTTGCAAATATGAACAAACGATCCGGTATCAAATACCCAAGAGCTACTAGGTATGTCAGCAAGGTAAATGTCTATAGCATATGTAATAAGCGTACCTTTGCCTGAAGAAGCATCTCCGGCCTTCTTACCATGCTCAGCAAGCCACTTGCTACAGTTTCTCTTCCAGTGACCAGCTTCCTTCTAGTGAAAGCAAATGGTCTTTGAATTCGGTCCGGACTTTGGCTCAGCAGCGGAGACAGCCTTCTCCGTGCCCTTTGCCTTACCCTTTTTCTTGGACCAACTCTTCTTGAACTTTGCCGAGTTCTGCACCATCAACACTTGATGCGTGCCTTTCTTAATATCCTGCTCTGCCACCTTGAGCATCCCATGCAATTCAGTGAGCTTCTTATCCATGCCATGCATATGATAGTTCGAGACGAGCGTCCCATAGCTAGGTGGAAGAGAACCCAAAATTGCATCCGTGGATAGCTCGTCCCCAAGTGGGAAGCCTAACCGATCCAAAGCTTGCATGAACCCAATCATCTTGATCACATGCAGGCACAGTGGATCACCCTCCTTCATCTCACAATCCGTCAAGGACTGCTAGACGTTGAACCTTTCGGTCCTAGCCTACACCTGAAACATGCTCTTCAAACTCTCGATCATATCAAAAGCCTGAATGTTTCCAAAATGCTGTTGCAAATCGGGCACCATACAAGCCAGCATGAGGCAGCTGATCTCGTTTGATTCATCAACGAGTTTCTGGTGGGCATTCTTGGTTGTGGCATTAGCATTCTTGGCAGGTTCTTTGGAAGTGGAACCTCTAGAACATGTTCCTTTTTATCATGCTTGAGAACAATTCTCAGATTTCTATACCTGGTGGTAAAGTTTGTTCCATTCAGTTTATCCTTTTCCAGAATTGATTTCAATGCAAAGTTGGGTTGAGAAGGTTGTGCCATTGATCTACAACAGAAAGTATGCAATCACTAAGCAGTGTGTTTATGTAGAGTAATTCAAGCCTTAAACAGAACTACTCCCACCGAAGTTAGCATCCCTCCGCAAACTCTCAATGATTCAGGACCCGTCTAACGCGAGCAACTAGTGAGGTTTAGCATCACTACTAGCCAACTTGCCTATTCGGTAAGCAACTCCTTGCTAATCGTATCTCCATACGACTCCTGTCAGTTGGGTAGGTATCTCATACCCCGGCTCCCAACCTTCTCTGCCACAAGGCCCAAAACCGTTTTGATAGCCTTGTCAAGTTAACCCGATGCAGTGTATGTCCGTGTCCGACATGAACCCTCCAGTTCAAGGACACCTAGTAGCACCTTAATTTTATGAGCCCACCACTAGACATACTTGACGTGCGAAGGTGCAACATCCGGAATGGCAATGTGCTTGATATTAATGAGGGATCTTTCTACCATACTAACATGCGTAGAAACAAGAAGCAATATTAATCACATATAAACATAAATATGTGAAATAGTATGGCTCCTTCATGGACATCCTTCTAGGTCGGCTCCAACTCCGATGACCAAGGCCGAACTCATCCTTGTCTGTCTCGCCAGGACGCCAAAGCCTCGAACTTGATCTCTGTCCTCCAACTACTATAACTAGTAATGAATTTACAGAGAATCACAAGTCAACACGCAGGTCGTTATACAATATAATGACAACACTTTGGCTCCTGCCGACAGACAATCATGACATGCGGGTCATGTTAAATTACACACATGCATCACATACATATGAGCCATACTATTCACATCAAACCTGCAAAACAAACTTATGCATAGAATCACATTCTACCGGTTTGTGTGATCGTGTACGAAATACAAGGCGCTACGCACATTTTTGGAAATCACATATTGCATCTGCACTCCGATCATGCCGAATTTTCTGATCTGACCGATCTTATCAATAATCGCGAACCCAATTTGGATTTACGTTTCACGGTTAATCCCGATGGCGGATACCGACCGGTAGGGGTAGGTTGTGTCACGACCTCATCGATTCCTATTGACAGAAAACATAGCCTCAATCTATCCCGATGTGTAGTTGATCTCATCAACCGTGCACATAGCCGATGTCACGAACGACGACGGATCTCATTCGCCGCCTCCACATATCAAATATGCATCCGATCTGAATCCAAATCATATAACCTGGCTCTAATACCACTGTTGGGTTCTACCGTAGGTGCATCGCATGCAAATTAAATTTTTCCTACGCGCAGAATATCCAAGAACATGCTACGGAGATGGATCACAGATTGTTACCACTAGACGCATAGTGCCGTGCAGCAGATGTAGAGTTGGGGTAGCGCGTTCATGTGGTCCGTCTTCTCCTCGTCCAATCTCCCTCGAACAGCCGTTCCGATCTCCCTCGAACAGCCAATCGCCGGATCCCATGTACAGGTTCGCCGGAGCGGCGCAAGTGCACCGCATCTAACAATATTCGCGCGTGCAGGAGGAACACCCGTGCGGCGGACTGCTATGTCCGATCACACGGTCGGCGGCAGTGAGTGGAGGTGGCTAGTTGCAACTCATGCAAAACCCTAATGATGGCGCCGAAGCGATTAACGGATGGGTGTGACGCACCTCCACTATATATAGGCATCCGGTGCGGGCTCAACTCTTGGGCCTCGCATGGATCCTAAAGCCCACATGTTCCTTCCCTTAAGCACGCGAGCCTTTAGGTTCTCGTCCACTTGGTCGTGAGTCAGATGACATCCGACTCGACCGGTCGGTAGAGGACTCTAGCAGGACATGTCGAGTCCAAGTGTCCGATGAAGCTAGTTAGGCGAACCTGTACTTCACACTTTTGTTCCCTTTGCCACACGATATATGTTGTCGTGCACAAGGCGACATGGTCATCCTTGTTGCAGCACGACCTCTTTCTCATTCCGGTGAATCCGACGAACATTCGGATTATCTCATAATCCTCATTGCATGGCCATGCTTATCCAGGTCGGATCACCCGAGGGGCCCAGAGTATATCTCTCCTGGTAGGAGGGGCAAATCCCATCTTGCTCGACCATGTCTCGCAGCATGGGTCTGGACAAGCCCGAAACCTACCTTTGTAACTACCCAGTCACGGGGTAGCGTTTGGTCGTCCCAAAGCAAGTCTGTCACCATCCCGAGTACATGCGCCAGCTCAGGTCTTAGGACATAGAACATATGTTGTACTAGAGACTCACAAATGACCTATCGCTGCGCCGACTATGTCGAATCCGACCAGACCTTTTCGAGTCCATATTATCCGGCTAGCATCCAATGCTACATGGTCAGTGAGACCAGACCATCCACCGTGTCATATGCTAGTCTAACTGGCTGCGAGTCCACACAATCCTTTCAACTAGGGACCATTTAGGACAATCATCATACAATGCATAGTCTCACAAACAAGTCACATACTTCTTAATACACATCAATGATAATGTCCAAGGACTATCTTTATTCATAAACACATAGGAAATACAAATCATACATGATTGCCTCTAGGGCATATCTCCAACAACTCCTCGCTGGCCTAGCGCCGCCCTTCTCTGACTTCCTCCTCGCCATTCTGGAGCACTACAATATCTGCTTGCTCCACCTCCCTCCCAACTCCATACTTGTCCTCTCCCTTTTCACGTACCTCTATGAAGCCTTCCTAGGAGTGGCGCCTTCCGTAGCGCTCTTCCGGACTTTCTACAGTGTGTGGATCTCTGCCGGGAAGCAACGCTCTAGGTGCGCCTCTTTCCGCATCGATGACAGGATGAGGGGGGGGGGTCCTCGTTGACATGAGTATCTTGAAGAAGGTGGAGAACTTCAGGCCGCGTTGGCTCTACGTTAACGCCCAGTAGACCAGCTCTCTCCTGGAGGTTCCAACCAAGCCGACCGCGAATACCAGGTGCTGGGAGCACAAGAAGCTTAGTCGCTGGGCCCTGGAGCCAGTCTTGGCAAGGTTTGTGGAGATACGCTCGACCGGGCTCACGGCCGGCGTGATTGCCAAGGAGTTCCTCCTTGCCCACATCGCTCCCCTACATAAGCGCTCACACCTGGCGTGGGAGATTGTTGTGGCCGGAGACCAGGTACGGTTGCCACGGGAGGACTTTCCTGACAGAGTGGTGATCTCGATATGGGAAGCCCTCTTTCCCAGGGCCATGGGGGCGACACCCAGGGCCACGCGTCCCCTGTATAGCCATACCAATCGGGAAGATCTCTTCGTGGTGATGCTCCAGTTCTTGAGTTGGGGGCTGACGCGGACGGACCCTAAGGTGCGTTGGATCCACCTAGGAAGAGGGTGGTGCCTCCAACTCCGGTGGGGGCACCGTCCATGACGCGCCGAGGGGCTCCACGATGACATCCGTCCTAGCGCGTTGTGTCACCATGGTCTTCTTGCACCAAAATGGCAACCTTTGGGATATGCTTTCGAGAAGGTAGAAGGCATTGCCCTTTAATCACCAAAGACGAAATCCTCCCTTTGTGCGCCTGTTGGCGCGGTCTCTACTGTCCTTGACTGCTCAGGCGTCACGCACGTGGTGGTCACACAACCACGCAACCAACGTCGAGCGACTCCTCCAAGCAGAGGGCCTCGAGGGAGGCCTCGTGAGACTGCCTGTGCTACAGAAGATTGTATTGAAGTGCCTCCCTTCACAGAGAGGGGCCTCATGGGACCTGACCCTCTCGAGGCGTCTTGAGTTTATAGGGCTCGTGATTGGGCCACCACTTAAGTTCCCTTCGGGCGTCAGTTCCTGGGCCGTAGGCAGACGGACCGTGGTATCATGGGTTCCACTGGGCCGACACTAACCTATCTGATCGGAGATCCCATAAATTAGGACCTAGGAAAACAATCCAGCGGCCAACCCAGGAATGTGTCCTTAATAACCCATTCCATTGGAGATGCAATACTCTCGTAATCTTTAAGGCATGTTGACTTTTGTCTTAATGTGTTTCAAAGCTTGGATAAGAAAGATGCTATCCTGTAGAGCGATCATTAGAGGAACACACCTATGTGAACCCAACTACTGGTCAAAGTCTATGAGATAGGGTAATCTCAATGAAGGTCACGAGTATGACTAATAACCTCCACCCGTGGGGTTTAGACTTCGGCATCCACATATCAGCTAACAATAGGTGAAACTTCTGCACGCTAAAATGACAATTCAAGACACAATTCATTGTTTAGTTGTGAAGAAGTCTAATCCTGATGCTCTAGGTGGAAGTTCAACTTAACAGTCTCCACTGAAAATTCCGATATATCAAAATATTGTTTGGGACGGTTGACAAACTTATGTGCCTCGAAATCTGGTGGAGTCCCTAGTTAATCTCTAAGACCCATTTAGGTGCATGACAAGTGGTGGAAAGTTTAGTACCATACCGTTAGTGGAGTGAGAGTGATACCCCTTTATAAGGGTTGCCCTACTACTTGCCATTAGAAGCTTGGGAAGAGAAGTCGTACATGCGTGCTCCTCCTCCTCCGCCGCTGGCCTCGCCTTGCCATGCCACGCCACACCTCGCCTCGCCACGACATGCCACGCCACGCCTCGCCTCGCCTCGTCACGACGCGCGCGTGTTGCGGATTGCGAGACTGAGTCGAGCCCTAATTTTGCTGGTAATCAAATGTTAATTATTCTCAAATTAATTGACGAGATGCTAAGTAGTCCGACTGTCCGAGCGGTCAGATTATGTTGATGTTAACATTCAATGCATGATAGCGTTATATTTCCAGATTGTGCTTTCCAAACAATTAATGTGAAAGGCAGGAAATGAGCCAAGAGGAAGTTAATTGGATTGCGAATATAAGGAAATCCATTGACCAACTTCATAAGGAAATTGATTAGGTTATTGCATGTGATCAACTAGTTCTATGTGAATATATATAAAGTCGGTTGCCGGTAATTATATGAGTTAAATCGTGTTCAATTAGTCAGCAATTGATTGTTATTGTTGAAAGGTGCCAGATTCGAACAACATGGAAGCTTTTATATTTTAAACCATTCAATTTCCAAAAAAGACCATGTAAAAAATAGTTAGTTCACGAACGGGATAATGAACACTGATGTGGCATACATGGGACTGATTTCTTTTCGAGGAACCGGCAGGAGCACTGCCTTTTTATTTCAGACGAAAAAGAGAGTTTATGTACATAGATGACAAGTTTTCTAGGAGAACCTGCAAAAAAAACCTTGACCAACAAGGTACAACTAAGCGAACTGAGTCAACCAATTCCGGTCGCCTCTTGCACCCTACCAAAAGCGGTAGTCCTCAATCTTATGTCATCTAGTGCGATGGCCACCACCTCCAAGTTAGTGAGGCGTGTTCCATTGAAAATGTGGCAGTTGCGCTCCTTCCAGATGTTCCAGATGGTGTAAAGGAAGTGACCGCTCCGCTGCCGTCTTTCGTCCTTTGGAGAGGTTGGAGATTTGTAGCTCCCACCAGTCGGAGATACCCATGGGTGGCGGTAGGGTCATCGTGTTCGTCTGTGCGTCCCCTGTCCAAAACTTAACATGCGACCAGACCGCAATCGCAAAAGGGCAGTCCTTGCAAAGGTGAGTTGCCGTCTCCGGTGTGCCCCGACAAAGGTGACACATGGGGTCGTGTGTCCATCCACGTATGGCAAGCATGTTGGCTGTGAGGATCTTTCCATGGAGCACCAGCCAGGAGAACATTTTGCATTTTGGCTCTGCGTGTGCTTGCCAAATCTTTGTCACTGAGAACCTAAGGAAGGATCCATAGTATTTTGCCGTGTATGCCGAAGCCGTGGAGTAGGTGCCATTTGTAGTCCATCGCCAGGTGATGGAGTTCTCTCTGTCTGGGGACAAAGTGGCCTAGGAGGTTATTGCAGCGATCGAGATGAATTCTTGCAGTTGCATGAGCGACTATAGACGGGCGACCGATCAGATCCAATACTCATCCTGTAGCTCCTCGAAGACGATTCTGTGCTTTCTTGTGGCGATCTTGTATAATTCGGAAGCCAACAGCCTCAGAGGGCCACTTTCATTCCAGTCATCATGCCAGAACAGAGATTTATGGCCGCTACCTAGCACGATGGTGGTGGAAGCCCGAAACAGTGCCATATCTGACTCGTCACAAGGTAGTGCAGAGCCCACCTAGTGTCGGTTAGGGTCAGTCCACATTAGCCACGGCCAGTGCAACCGGAGAGCCCGAGCAAATCTCTCAAGGTCCGTGATGCCAAGCCCGCCCAGGGCCTTTGGCCTGCATACTGTCTTCCAGTTCAATAGGGAGTGCCCTCCAGTCGCATTTTCGGGGCCCTCGCCTTGCCAGATGAATTTTCGCGTAATCTTGCTAAGCTTTTGGTTCGCCCATGCTGGGAGAGGGAGTGCAATGAGATGGTGCGTGGCAATGGCGCATAAGACTAACTTTGCTAAGGAGACCCGTCTCGGCTTCGCAAGGTTTTTACCCTTCCAACCGGAAGCTGATGTCTACTACACAACCTTCTTCTTGTAGACTCGTGTTGGGCCTCCAAGCGCAGAGTTTTGTAGGACAGTAGCAATTTTCTCTGAAGTGGATGACCTAAGGTTTATCAATCCGTGGGAGGCATAGGTTGAAGATGGTCTCTCTGGAACAACCCTGCAACCAAATAACAAAGAGTCTCTTCTGTCCCCAACACACCCAATACAATGGTAAATTGTATAGGCGCACTAGTTTGGCGAAGAGATGGTGATACAAGTGTGATATGGATGGTAGATATAGGTTTTTGTAATCTGAAAATATAAAAACAGCAACGTAACTAATGGTAAAAGTGAGCACAAACGGTATTGCAATGCTTGAAAACAAGGCCTAGGGTTCATACTTTCACTTGTGCAAGTTCTCTCAACAATACTGACATAGTTGAATCATATGTAAATCCCTCATGTGCGACAAAGAGTTCACTCCAAAGTCACAAATAGCGGAGAACAAACGAAGAAATTATTGTAGGGTATGAAACCACCTCAAAGTTATATTTTCTGATCAATCTTATGAGCTATCCCTATAAGTGTCACAAACAGCCCTAGAGTTCGTACTAAAATAACACCTTAAGATACACATCAACCAAAACCCTAATGTCACCTAGATACCCCAATGTCACCTCGAGTACCCGTGGATTTGATTATACGATATGCATCACATAATTTCAGATTCATCATGTTCAATCCAACACAAAAAACTTCAAAGAGTGCCCCAAAGTTTCTACCGGAGAGTCAAGACGAAAACGTGTGCCAAACCCTATGCATAGATTCTCAAGGTCACGGAACCCGCAAGTTGATCACCAAAACATACATCAAGTAGATCAAAAGAACATACCATTTTCACCACAGATATCCCATCGCAAGACATACATCAAGTGTTCTCAAATCCTTAAAGATTCAATTCAATAAGAAACTTCAAAGGGAAAACTCAATTCATCACAAGAAGATAGAGAGGGGAAATTCCATATGATTCATCTATATTAATAAAGCTCGCGGTACATCAAGATCGTGCCATCTCAAGAACACGAGAGAGAGAGAGAGAGATCAAACACATAGCTACTGGTACATACCCTCAGCCCTGAGGGTGAACTACTCCCTCCTCGTCATGGAGAGCGTCGGGATGATGAAGATGGCCTCCTTGGATGGTTTCCCCCTTCGGCAGGGTGCCGGAATGGGCTCCCGATTGTTTTTTCATGGCTCTGGAGGCTTGCGGCGGTGGAACTCCCGATCCCCGTTTCTTTCTGGGGGTCTTAGTATTTATAGGAATTTTTGGCATCGGTCCCATGTCTAGAAGGTTCCTGAGGAAGTCACAAGCCAGGGGGCGCACCCAGGGGGGGCTGTGGCTTGTGGCTTCCTCGGCCTTCCTCTCCGGTGACTCTTCACTCTAGTATTTTTTATATTTTCCAAAAATATTCTCCGTAAGTTTTCAGCTCATTCTGAGAACTTTTATTTCTGCATAAAAACAACACCACGTTAGTTCTGCTAAAAACAACGACAGTCCGGGTTAGTTCTAATAAAATCATATCAAAGTTGTATAGAATTATCGTAAACATGGCATGAGCACTTCATAAATTATAGATACGTTGGAGACGTATCAGCATCCCCAAGCTTAATTCCTGCTCGTCCCCAAGTAGGTAAATGATAAAAGAAATAATTTATGAACTGTGAATGCTGCCTAACATATTTATCAATGCAATCTTCTTATTGTGGCAAGAATTTTCAGATCCATAAGACTCAAAACAAAAGCTTAATGTTGACATAAAAACAGTAATATTTCAAGCATTCTAACAAAGCAATTGTGTCCCTTCAAAATAACATGGCAAAAGAAAGTTATACCTACAAAATCATATGGTCTGGCTATGCTCCATCTTCCCCACACAAAGTATTTATATCATGCACAACCCCTATGAGAAGTCAAGCAGTTGTTTCATACCTTTTATGTTCTCAAACCTTTTCGACTCTTATGCAATACATGATCGTGAGCCATGGATATAGCACTATAGGTGGAATGGAATATGGTGGAGGTTGTGAAGAAAAGGAGAAGATAGTCTCACATCAACTAGGCATATCAATGGGCTATGGAGATGACCATTAACAGATATCAATGTGAGTGAGTAAGGATTGCCATGCAACGGATGCACTAGAGCTAGAAGTGTATGAAATCTCAAAAATAAACTAAGTGGGTGTGCATCCAACTCGCTTGCTCACGAAGACCTAGGGCAATTTGAGGAAGCCCATCATTGGAATATACAAGACAAGTTCTATAATGAAAAATTCCCACTAGTATATGAAAGTGACAATATAGGAGACTCTCTATATGAAAAACATGGTGCTACTCTAAAGCACAAGTGTGGTAAAGGATAGTAGCATTGCCCCTTCTCTCTTTTCTCTCATCATTTTTTTATTTACCCCTTTTTCATTTTTTTGGTGGGCATCTTTGGCCTCTTTTTTTGGGCTTCTCTGGCCCCTTTTATTTTTTTGTAAAGTCCAAAGACTCATCCCAACTTGTGAGGGAATCCTAGCTTCCATCATCCTTTCCTCACATGGGACAATGCTCTACTAATGATGATCATCACACTTTTATTTGCTTACAACTCAAGAATTACAACTCGATACTAAAAATATGACTCTATATGAATGCCTCCGCCGGTGTACCGGGATGTGAAATGATCTAGCATAGCAAATGACATCAAAAAAGGATAAGCCATGAAAACATCATGCTAGTTATCTTACGATCATGCAAAGCAATATGATGCGTGTCATAAACGGAATGGTGGAAGTTGCATGGCAATATATCACAGAATGGCTATGGAAATGCCATAATAGGTAGGTATGGTGGCTGTTTTGAGTAAGAATGTATGGTGGGTTTTTCGCACCGGTGAAAGTTGCGTGGTACTAGAGAGGACAACAAAGGTGAAGGGTGAGGGTGCCTATAATCCATGGACTCAAATTAATCATAAAGAACTCACATACTTATTGCAAAAGTCTATTAGTTATCAAAGCAAAGTATTAGACGCATGCGCCTAGGGGAGAGGTTGGTAGGAGTTAACCATCGCGCGCTCCCGACCCTCACACAAAGGATGACAATCAATAAATAAATCATGCTCCGACTTTGTTACATAACGGATCATCGTACGTGTATGCTACGGGAATCACAAACCTTTAACACAAGTATTTCTACCAATTCACAATTACTCACTAGAATGACTTTAATATCTCCATCTTTATATCTCAAAAATTTATGCAAGGAATCAAACTTCTCATAGTATTTAATGCACTTCATATGAAAGTTTTTATTATATCCCTCTCGGATGCCCATTATATTAGGACTATTCATAACCTAAGCAAATTACCATGTTGTTTTATAGACTATCAAAATAACATAAGTGAAGCATTAGAGTTCAACAATTTCTATAAAATGAAACCACCGTCGTGATCTACAAAGATATAAGTGAAGCACTAGAGCAAAAGACAAAACTACTCCAAAACATATAAGTGAAGATCAATGAGTAGTCAAATAATTAAGTAGCTATGTGAGGACTTTATCTATATATCTCAATAAATATTTTAAGTTTGAGTATTTTATTCAACATAAAGCAATAGAAAATATAGCATTCCAAGAATAGCATGCATCATGTGAACGAATAAAAATTTAGGCTCAACATAGGCTATCCGATAATTGTTGATGAAGAGAGGTGGGATGCGTAGCATCCCCAAGCTTAGATTCTTGAGACTTCTTGAAATATCTACTTGGGGTGCCTTGGTAATCCCCAAGCTTGAGCTTTTGTATCTCGTTCAATCCTCTCATATCCTGGTTTCACCTATTCTCAAAAACATCTTCCACACAAAACTCAAAAAGAACTCATGAGATAGGTTAGTACACATAAGAAAAAATCCACACTTCATGTAGTGCCAAGACAAGTTGCATAATAATTTTCAAACATTAGGTACTGTATAATATCATTTCCACAATTTATATCTACCAATATAGGCTATGGAAACTATAGGACAAGTAGATAACAAAACTATGACAGCAATCTACCCAAACAGAACAGTCTGTAGGAATTTATGAAAACAGTGTACTTATGTAACTCAAAAAATTATAAAACTTTAGGACATGCTATAAAATTTATATTACAACAATGTTTAAGAATTTCAGAAACTTTCCACGTTCCAGTAAAATATGAAAATTCAAACACTACAGCAAAAGTTTCTGTTTTTACACAACACTCATCAAAACATGCAATGCGAGCATCCTAAGGAAATTATTGGAACTTTTTACTGAAAAACAAGATTATAAATAACTCCTAACATAAAACAACAAAATAAAATGATTCTCCAGGCAAAACTCATATTATGTGATGAATAAAAATATAGCTCCAAGTAAGATATACCGATAGTGTTGAAGACGAAAGAGGGGATGCCCTCCGGGGCATCCCCAAGCTTAGACACTTGAATCTTCCTTGAATATTACCTTGGGGGTGACTTAGGCATCCCAATCTTAGGTTCTTTTCACTCCTTATTCTCCTCATATCGGTGTCTCACCCACAACTTGAAAACTTCAATCACACAAAACTTAACAGAACTTTGTGAGAAGGGTTAGTGTAATAAATAAAGATCATTCACTTAGGTATGGTCGAGACAAGATTCATAAATGTTCCCACATTATAACTACCATATTATATCATTCCCACAATTTATATTACTCAATATGGGAACACTAAAACAAGCAAACTATGCATGCAAAACAGAATCTGTCTAAAACTGAACAGTCTGTGAAGATCTGCAGTGTAACCATACTACCCTGACTCTAAATATTCTTAAATATTAGGTCAACTCAAGGAATTTGCATATAGAGTTTTTGTAAAAATTTCATAATTGTTTGACTCTCCAGTAAAATCAGATAATTCATATATTGGATGCAGAACTTTCTGTTTTTGCACAGAATCAAACAGGCAAGTATCCACACTATCCTAAAGGCTTTACTTGGCACTTTATTGAAATAAAAGACACAAAACATGATTAATACAGTATCTTAATCATGTTAACACATCAAAACATAAAGTAATAGTGTTGGGTTGTCTCCCAACAAGCGCTTTTCTTTAGTGCCTTTTAGCTAGGCATGATGATTTCAATGATGCTCGTATAGGAATAACAATTGAAACATGCAAAAAAGCATCATGAATCTCATGACAAGCACATTTAAGTCTAACCCACTTCATATGCATAGTGATTTTGTGAGCAAAAAAATTTATGGGAGCAAGAATCAACTAGCATAGGAAGGCAAAACAAGCATAACTTCAAAACTTTGAACACATAGAGAGGAAACTTGATATTATTGCAATTCCTACAAACATATGTTCCTCCCTCATAATAATTTTCAGTACCATCATGAAGTCATTCCACAATATAACTAGCACATAAAGCATTCTTTTCATGATCTACAAGCATAGAAATTTTACTACTCTCCACACAAGAAAATTTCTTCTCATGACTAATAGTGGGAGTATCATAAATGACTTGAATACTACAAATTGGTTCCACACTAAAAGAGTAATATTCAGTAAAGGGATATTCATAATTATGAAAAGTATCATAATAGTAATTATCACTCCTTTTCATCGCATAAGTATCATCACAATAATCATCATAAGTAGGAGGCACGCAATCATTATAACAAATTTGATCATTCAAAGTAGGGGGAATATCTTCATTAAGTATAGCATCCCCAACCTTGGGACAAACATTAATTGCAGAAAATAAATTCTCAAACATGTCATTTTCATAAAACATAGCATTCCCAAGCTTGTGGCTTTGCATATAATAAACATAATCACTCTCACCATTAATGGTATGAATAGCACCAATAGTATGTAATTATTATCATCATCCTCCAAGTTCGTCCCATAAATATTTTCAAGATTATAAGAAGTATAATTATCTTCCCAATAATAATTATCATAACAAGGAATAGGCCTAACAAAATCATCCTCAAGTGTATCATCTTCCACAACTATTTTTGATTTATTCTCATGAGGCCTATCAATAATGGGAGCAACATTATTTGGGAGAGATATCTCTTTACCTTTACTTTTCCTTCTTTTCTTCTTCTTCACCACATTATGTGTGGGTTTATTTAATTCCTCCAAGCTTCCTTTTGAAGAGGTTGGTTGAATAAAAAGCTCCTCCTCGTTACCTAATTCATCATAAGAAAAAATAGGAGGATATTGGGAAACCTCTTCTCCTTCATTAGTATTATCTGTTGGGGAACGTCGCATGGGAAACAAAAATTTTCCTACGCACACGCAAACCTATCCATGGTGATGAGCATCTACGAGAGGGAGAGTGGATCTACGTACCCTTGTAGATCGCTAAGCGGGAAGCGTTAAGAAACGCGGTTGGTGTAGTCGAACTTCTTCGCGATCCAAATCGCCGAGCGTCCCGCGATCCAATCACGAACCGTCCCGCGAACACATCATGATCCGTCCCGTGAACTCATCACGATCCGTCTCACGATCTTGATCACGATCTGTCCCGCGAACTCATCACGATCCGTTCCGTGATCACATCACGAACCGTCTCGCGATCTCGATCACGGTCCTTCCGATCTAGCGCCGAACGGACGGCACCTCCGCGTTCAGCACACGTGCAGCTTGATGACGATCTCCACCATCTTGATCCAGCAAGAGGAGGTGGAGATGAGAGAGAGTTCACCGGTAGCATGACGGCGCTCCGGTGATGGTGGTGGTGGAGCAATTCCGGCAGGGCTTCGCCTAAGCGCTGCAGAAATCCGATCTAGAGGAGAAACTGTGCACCGGTGAAACGGGTAGCACGTGGCCGGAAATTCTGTCCAAAAACCACCCAATCCACTAGTATATATAGGAGGAGAGGAGAGGAGAGGCAGCCAAGGCCTTTGGGTCGGCCGAAATAGGAGGTGGGAGCAATCCTACTTCACCTCCAATCCTAGTTGGAGTAGGATTGCCTCCTATTGGCTGATTTTCCACTTTTTGCTTTAGGACTTTCTCTCCTACGCCATGGGCCTTTGTGGCTGTTTTCCCAGCCCACTAAGGGCTGGTTATTATTCTCCCACAGCCCATGGACCTCTTGGGGTCGAAATACCCCTCCCGGAGGTCCTCCGGTACACTACCGGTACTCCCGGTACAATACCGATACTCCCGGTACACTACCGATGAGCCCGAAACTTTTCCGGAAACCAAACTGGGACTTCCTATATATGAATCTTTACCTCCGGACCATTCCGGAGCTCCTCGTGACGTCCGGGATCTCATCCGGGACTCCGAACAACCTTCGGTCACCACCATACGTAACTCTACACTACCGAAACGTCACCGAACCTTAAGTGTGCAGACCCTGCGGGTTCGAGAACTATGTAGACATGACCGAGACACCTCTACGGTCAATAACCAATGGCGGGACCTGGACGTCCACATTGGTTCCTACATATTCTACGAAGATCTTTATCGGTCGAACCTCTATGTCAAGGATTCAGTTAATCCCGTATAACGTCCCCTTTGTTCTTCGGTATGTTACTTGCCCGAGATTCGATCGTCGGTATCTCCATACCTAGTTCAACCTCGTTACTGGCAAGTCTCTTTACTCGTTCCGTAATACAAGATCCCGTGACTAACAATTAGCCACATTGCTTGCAAGGCTTGTTGTGATGTTGTATTACCGAGTGGGCCCTGAGATACCTCTCCGTCACACGGAGTAACAAATCCCAGTCTCGATCCATGCCAACTCAACAAACACCATCGGAGATACCTGTAGAGCACCTTTATAGTCACCCAGTTACGTTGCGACGTTTGATACACACAAGGCACTCCTCCGATATCCGTGAGTTGCATGATCTCATGGTCATAGGAACATATACTTGACATGCAGAAAACAGTAGCAATAAACTGACACGATCATATGCTATGTTTGTAGTTTGGGTCTTATCCATCACATCATTCTCCTAATGATGTGATCCCGTTATCAAATGACATCTCATGTCCATGGCTAGGAAACCTTAACCATCCTTTGATCAACGAGCTAGTCCATTAGAGGCATACTAGGGACATGGTTTTGTCTATGTATCCACACATGCATTTAAGTCTCCGATCAATACAGTTATAGCATGGATAATAAACGATTATCATGAACAAGGAAATATGATAATAACTAATTTATTATTGCCTCTAGGGCATATTTCCAACAGTCTCCCACTTGCACTAGAGTCAATAATCTAGTTCACATCACCATGTGATTCGCATTGTTATGAATCTAACACCCAATGAGTTTTGGGGCTCGATCATGCTTTGCATGTGAGAGAGGTCTTATAGTCAACGGGTCTGCGATATTAAGATCCGTGTGTACTTTGCAAATCTCTATGTCAAACCGTAATCACTGCTACCACACTCCACTTGGTACTATTTCCAAATGGCTGCTCCACTATACGTATCCAGATTGCTACTACTAGTCATCCGGATAGGTGTTAAAGCTTGCATCGACGTAACTCTTTACGACGAACTCTTTATCACCTCCATAATCAAGAAACATTTCCTTAGTCCTCTGGTTACTAAGGATAATTCCGACCGCTGTCCAGTGATCCACTCCTGGACCACTCTTGTACCCCTTGACAGACTCGTGGCAAGGCACACATAGGTGCG
Source organism: Hordeum marinum (assembly GCA_022496015.1). Classification (NCBI taxonomy): domain Eukaryota; kingdom Viridiplantae; phylum Streptophyta; class Magnoliopsida; order Poales; family Poaceae; genus Hordeum; species Hordeum marinum. The sequence goes on along the minus strand of CM039678.1, from coordinate 451,063,598 downwards.
GTACACAGCATGGCATAATATAGAGCCTATGGCTAAGGCATAGGGGACGACATTCATCCTTTCTCTTTCTTCTGCCGTTGTCGAGCTTTGAGTCTCACTCAACTTCACACCTTACAAATCAGACGAGAACTATTTCTCTGGCTGATCCATTTTGAACTCTTTCAAAATCTTGTCAAGGTATGCACTCATTGAAAATCTCATCAAGCATCTTGATCTATCTCTATAGATTTTGATGCTCAACAATTAGGTAGCTTTATCCAGGTCTTCCTTAGAAAAACACTTTTCAAACAACCTTTTATGCCTTCCAGAAATTCTACATTATTTCCGATCAACAATATGTCAACCACATATACTTATCAGAAACTCTATAGTGCTCCCACTCACTTTATTGCAAATACAAGTTTCTCGTAAACTTTGTATAAACATCAAAAACTTTGATCACCTCATCAAAGTGTATATTCCAACTCCGAGATGCTTGCTTCAGTCCATGGAAGGATCACCAAAGCTTGCACACCTTTTAGCATCCTTAGGACTGACAAAACCTTCTGGTTGTATCACATACAACCTTTCCTCAAGTAAACCGTTAAGGAAATGATGTTTTGACATCCATCTGTCAGATTTCATAATTGAAAACGCAGCAACTGCTAACATAATTCCAACAGACTTTAGCACCACTACGAGTGAGAAAATCTCATCGTAGTCAACTCCTTGAACTTGTCACAAACAACTTTGCAACAAGTCGAGCTTTACAAATGGTGATATTTACCATCAGCGTCTGTCTTCATTTTTAAAGATCCATTTGTACTCAACGACCTGCCGTCCAACGAGCAAGTCTACCAAAGTCTATACTTGGTTTTCATACATGGATCCTATCTCGGATTTCATGGTCTCATCCATTTGTCGGAATCCGGGCCCATCATCGCTTCTCCATAGCTCGTAGGTTCATCGCTGTCCAACAACATGACCTTTAAGACAGGGTTGTTGTACCACTCAAGAGCAGTACACGTCCTTGTCGACCTACGAGGTTCGATAGTAACTTGATCCGAAGCTTCATGATCATCATCATTAACTTCTTTCTTCAACTAACATAGGCTTCACAGAAACAACTTTCTGCGCTGCGCTACTCTGATTGAAACAAGGTTCAATAACCTCATCAAGTTCTATCTTCCTCCCACTCAATTCTTTCGAGGGAAACCTTTTCTCAGGAAAGGATCCATTCCAGCAACAAACACTTTGCACTCGGATCTGAGATAGAAGGTATACCCAACTGTTCTTGGCGTATTCTATGAAGATGCATTTGTCCGCTTTGGGTTTGAGCTCATTAGGTGAAAACATTTTCCACACAAGCTTCGCAGCCCCAAACATCAAGAAATGACAGCTTTAGGTTTCTATCAAACCATAATTCACACGGTGTCATCTCAACGGATTTAGATGGTGCCCTATTTTAAAGTGAATGCGGTTGTCTCTAATGCATAACCCTAAAACGATAGTATTAAAACGATAAGAGACATCATAGTATGTGCTATATCAAATAAGGCATGACTACGACGTTCGGACACACCATCACACTATGGTGTTCCAGGTGGCGTGAGTTGTGAAACAACTTTCACATTGTCTAAATTTGTATGCCAAACTCGTAACCCAGATATTCACCTCCACGATCATATCGCAGAAATTTTTATCTTCTTGTCACGATGATCTTTAAACTTCACTCTGAACTTTGCTTTGAACCTTTCAAACAATTCAGACTTGTGTTTCATTAAGTAAATATACACTATATCTACTCAAATCATCAGTGAAGGTAAGAAAACAATGATATTCACTGCAAGCTATAAACACTCATTGGATCGTATACATCAACATGCATTGTTTCCAATAAGTCACTTGCCCGTTTCATCAAGCCAGAAAACGGGGTTTAGTCATCTTACCAAAAGGCATGGTCCGCATGTCTCAACCGATTCAAAATCGAATGAGTCCAAAGATCCATCAACATGGAGTTTCTTCATGCGCTTTATACCAATATGACATTTAGCGGCAGTGCCACAAGTATGTGGTACTATCATTATTAACTTTGCATCCTTTGGCATCATTGTTATGAACATGTGTATTACTATGATCAAGATTCAATGAACCACACTTACTAGGTGCATGACCATTGAAGGTATTTATTCATGTAAGCAGAATAACCATTATTCTCTAACTTGAATGAATAACCGTGTTGCAATAAACATGATCTAATCACGTTCATGCTTCAATGCAAAACACCAAATAAAATTTAGGTTCGTCACTAATCCCGAAGGTAGAGAGAGCGTGCGATGTTTGATCATATCAACCTTGGAAACATTTCCAACACACATCGTCACCTCACACTTAGCTAGTTCTCCATTTATTCCGTAGCTTTTATTTCGAGCAACCGAACCGGTATCCAATACCCAGGTGCTACTAGGAGTACTAGCAAGGTACACATCAATAACATGCATATCAAATATACTTCTGTCGACTTAGCCAGCCTTCTTATCTACCATGTATCCAGGGTTGTTCCGCTTCAGTGACCGTTCTCCTCATAATGGAAGCACTCAGTCTCGGGTTTAGGTTCAACTTTGGGCTGCTTCACTGGAGCAGCAACTGACTTGCCATCCATGAAGTTTCCCTACTTGCCCTTGCCCTTCTCGAAACTAGTGGTTTTTACTAACCATCAACACTTTGATGCTCCTTTTTGACTTCTACCTTCGCGGTGTCAAAACATCGCGAGAAGCTCAGGAATCATTTCTATCCCTGGCAATTTATAGTTTATCACCAAGTTCTAGTAGCTTAGTGATAGTGACTTGGAGAACTATATCAATCACTATCTTATCTGGAAGATCAACTCCCACTCGATTCAAGCGATTGTGGCACCTAGACAATCTAAGCACATGCTCAACTATTGAGCTATTCTCTTTCGTCTTGCAAGCAAAGAATCTTTGTTTGAGATCTCATATCTCATAACACGGGCACGAGCCTGAGATCACAATCTCAGCTCTTAGAACATCTCGTATGTTCCGTGACGTTCAAAACGTCTTGGAGCCTCAATTCTAAGTCGTAATGCATGACGCACTAAACTATCAAGTAGTCATCAGAACGTGCCTGTCAGATGTTCACAACATCTACAGACGACGCTAGAGGGGGTGGCGTACCGAACGGTGCATTAAGGACATAAGCCTTCTGTGCAGCAATGAGGACAATCCTCATATCACGGACCCAGTCCGCAATATTGCTACCATCATCTTTCAACTCTATTTCTCTAGGAACATATAAAAACACACGGGAGCTACAGTGCGAGCTAGTAATCTACAACATAATTTGCAAAGACACTACTGACTATGTTCATGATAATGAGTTCAATTAATCATATTACTTAAGAACTCCCACTCAAATTGACATCCCTCAGGTCATCTGAGTGTCACATGATCCAAATTCACCAACTCGAGTCCGATCATCACGTGAGTTGAGGTGGCTTCAATGGTGAACATCATTATGTTGATCATATCTACTATATGACTCATGCTCGACCTTTCGGTCTCTTGTGTTCCGAGGCCATGTCTGTACATGCTAGGCTCGTCAAGTTTAACCCGAGTGTTCCGCATGTGCAAATCTGTCTTGCACCCGTTGTATGTGAACGTAGAGTCTATCACACCCGATCATCACGTGGTGTCTCAACACGACGAACTTTCGCAACGGTGCACACTTGGGGAGAACACAATTTATCTTGAAATTAAGTGAGGGATCACCTTATAATGCTACCGTCGTCCTAAGCAAAACAAGGTGCATAAAAGGATTAACATCTCATGCAATTCATAAGTGACATGATATGGCCATCAACTTGTGTTTAAGATCTCCATCTTCGAAACACCGGCATGATCTCCATCGTCACCGGCACGACACCATGATCTCCATCAACGTGTCGCCATCGGGGTTGTCACGCCCTGCATGCTTCTACTACTATTGCTACCGTAGCGATAAAGTAAAGCATTACATAGCGCTTTAATGATTGACACGCAGGTCATACAATAATTAAAGACAACCCTATGGCTCCTGCCGGTTGCCGTAATCACCGACATGCAAGTCGTGATAATCTATACATCACATGATCATCTCATACATCACATATATCTCATCATGTAATTGGCCATATCATATCACAACATACCCTGCAAAAACAAGTTAGACGTCCTCTAATTGTTGTTGCATGTTTTACGTGGCTGCTACGGGTATCTAGCAAGAACAATTCTCACCTACGCAAAACCACAACGGTGATACACTAGTTTGCTTTTCAACCTTCTCAAGGACCGCCTTTGTCGGATCCGATCCAACTAGAGTAAGAGAAACTGTCACCCGCAAGCCAGCTAAGCAACAAGTTGCATCGCGGGAACCGGTCTCTCGTAAGCGTACGAGTAATGTTGGTCCGGGCCGCTTCATCTCACAATACCGCTGAACCAAAATCCGACCAAGGGAGGAAGCAATCTAAGCATCAACGCCCACAAACCTTTTGTGTTCTACTCGAGATCTCATCGAACCATCAACCTAGCTCATGATGCCACTGTTGGGGAACGTCGCATGGGAAACAAAAATTTTCCTACGCACACGCAAACCTATCCATGGTGATGAGCATCTACGAGAGGGAGAGTGGATCTACGTACCCTTGTAGATCGCTAAGCGGGAAGCGTTAAGAAACGCGGTTGGTGTAGTCGAACTTCTTCGCGATCCAAATCGCCGAGCGTCCCGCGATCCAATCACGAACCGTCCCGCGAACACATCATGATCCGTCCCGTGAACTCATCACGATCCGTCTCACGATCTTGATCACGATCTGTCCCGCGAACTCATCACGATCCGTTCCGTGATCACATCACGAACCGTCTCGCGATCTCGATCACGGTCCTTCCGATCTAGCGCCGAACGGACGGCACCTCCGCGTTCAGCACACGTGCAGCTTGATGACGATCTCCACCATCTTGATCCAGCAAGAGGAGGTGGAGATGAGAGAGAGTTCACCGGTAGCATGACGGCGCTCCGGTGATGGTGGTGGTGGAGCAATTCCGGCAGGGCTTCGCCTAAGCGCTGCAGAAATCCGATCTAGAGGAGAAACTGTGCACCGGTGAAACGGGTAGCACGTGGCCGGAAATTCTGTCCAAAAACCACCCAATCCACTAGTATATATAGGAGGAGAGGAGAGGAGAGGCAGCCAAGGCCTTTGGGTCGGCCGAAATAGGAGGTGGGAGCAATCCTACTTCACCTCCAATCCTAGTTGGAGTAGGATTGCCTCCTATTGGCTGATTTTCCACTTTTTGCTTTAGGACTTTCTCTCCTACGCCATGGGCCTTTGTGGCTGTTTTCCCAGCCCACTAAGGGCTGGTTATTATTCTCCCACAGCCCATGGACCTCTTGGGGTCGAAATACCCCTCCCGGAGGTCCTCCGGTACACTACCGGTACTCCCGGTACAATACCGATACTCCCGGTACACTACCGATGAGCCCGAAACTTTTCCGGAAACCAAACTGGGACTTCCTATATATGAATCTTTACCTCCGGACCATTCCGGAGCTCCTCGTGACGTCCGGGATCTCATCCGGGACTCCGAACAACCTTCGGTCACCACCATACGTAACTCTACACTACCGAAACGTCACCGAACCTTAAGTGTGCAGACCCTGCGGGTTCGAGAACTATGTAGACATGACCGAGACACCTCTACGGTCAATAACCAATGGCGGGACCTGGACGTCCACATTGGTTCCTACATATTCTACGAAGATCTTTATCGGTCGAACCTCTATGTCAAGGATTCAGTTAATCCCGTATAACGTCCCCTTTGTTCTTCGGTATGTTACTTGCCCGAGATTCGATCGTCGGTATCTCCATACCTAGTTCAACCTCGTTACTGGCAAGTCTCTTTACTCGTTCCGTAATACAAGATCCCGTGACTAACAATTAGCCACATTGCTTGCAAGGCTTGTTGTGATGTTGTATTACCGAGTGGGCCCTGAGATACCTCTCCGTCACACGGAGTAACAAATCCCAGTCTCGATCCATGCCAACTCAACAAACACCATCGGAGATACCTGTAGAGCACCTTTATAGTCACCCAGTTACGTTGCGACGTTTGATACACACAAGGCACTCCTCCGATATCCGTGAGTTGCATGATCTCATGGTCATAGGAACATATACTTGACATGCAGAAAACAGTAGCAATAAACTGACACGATCATATGCTATGTTTGTAGTTTGGGTCTTATCCATCACATCATTCTCCTAATGATGTGATCCCGTTATCAAATGACATCTCATGTCCATGGCTAGGAAACCTTAACCATCCTTTGATCAACGAGCTAGTCCATTAGAGGCATACTAGGGACATGGTTTTGTCTATGTATCCACACATGCATTTAAGTCTCCGATCAATACAGTTATAGCATGGATAATAAACGATTATCATGAACAAGGAAATATGATAATAACTAATTTATTATTGCCTCTAGGGCATATTTCCAACATTATCTTCATCTTCTATTTGTTTTATTGTCTTTAATTAATTGGCAATATAAGTATTCTTAATGCAATTTACCACGCAATACATATAGATTTCATTTAGATAAAAATCAATCATTTTCATGAGAACCCAAGATGGAACATCCTTAGTTTTATGTTTCATTTCTTCATACCCCCAAAATACATTAAGTTCATTATGATGCTCAAGGGTAATGAGGTTATCACAATTTTTGGACACAATTTGATCATGAAATAATTCACATTGGAAATTAAAATGACCACTTTCATAGCAAAGTTCACAAGGACGTCGGGAAATATGAAGTCTTTCAGCACAAACATATAGCCTCTCTTGCAACCATTTAGTTTCTAAATACTTATGCCTCTTACAAAATCTATCTTCCCTTTTAGGCATGTCTTCACAAACTCTATGCACTCCACAAAAATTGACATGCTTATAAGAAATCTTTTTATCATGACTAGTGCAATCATCATTAGTACTATGGATATTCAAAGAATTCATACCAACAACATTGCAATCATGCTCATCACTCAAATATTTAGTGCCAAACATTTTAATAACTTCTTCTAACACTTGAGCACAATTTTCCTTTCCATCATTTTCACGAAAGACATTAAAAAGATGAAGCATATGAGGCAACCTCAATTCCATTTTTTGTAGTTTTATTTTATAAAACCAAAGTAGTGAAAAACAAGAAACTAAAAGATTCAATTGCAAGATCTAAAGATATACCTTCAAGCACTCACCTCCCCGGCAACGGCGCCAGAAAAGTGCTTGATGTCTACTACACAACCTTCTTCTTGTAGACTCGTGTTGGGCCTCCAAGCGCAGAGCTTTGTAGGACAGTTGCAATTTTCCCTCAAGTGGATGACCTAAGGTTTATCAACCCTGCAACCAAATAACAAAGAGTCTCTTCTGTCCCCAACACACCCAATACAATGGTAAATTGTGTAGGTGCACTAGTTCGGCGAAGAGATGGTGATACAAGTGTAATATGGATGGTAGATATAGGTTTTTGTAATCTGAAAATATAAAAACAGCAAGGTAACTAATGATAAAAGTGAGCACAAACGTATTGCAATGCTTGAAAACAAGGCCTAGGGTTCATACTTTCACTAGTGCAAGTTCTCTCAACAATACTGACATAGTTGAATCATATGTAAATCCCTCATGTGCGTCAAAGAGTTCACTCCAAAGTCACAAATAGCGGAGAACAAACGAAGAAATTAATGTAGGGTACGAAACCACCTCAAAGTTATCTTTTCCGATCAATCTTATGAGCTATCCCTATAAGTGTCACAAACAACCCTAGAGTTCGTACTAAAATAACACCTTAAGATACACATCAACCAAAACCCTAATGTCACCTAGATACCCCAATGTCACCTCGAGTACCCATGGGTTTGATTATACGATATGCATCCCATAATTTCAGATTCATCATGTTCAATCCAACACAAAAAACTTTGAAGAGTGCCCCAAAGTTTCTACCAGAGAGTGAAGACGAAAACGTGTGCCAACCTCTATGCATAGATTCCCAAGGTCACGGAACCCACAAGTTGATCACCAAAACATACATCAAGTAGATCAATAGAACATCCCATTGTCACCACAGATATCCCATTGCAAGACATACATCAAGTGTTCTCAAATCCTTAAAGATTCAATCCGATAAGAAAAATTCAAAGGGAAAACTCAATTCATCACAAGAAGATAGAGAGGGGAAACTCCATATGATTCATCTATATTAATAAAACTCGCGGTACATCAACATTGTGCCATTTCAAGAACACGAGAGAGAGAGAGAGAGAGAGAGAGAGAGATCAAACACATAGCTACTGGTACATACCCTCAGCCCCGAGGGTGAACTACTCCCTCCTTATCATAGAGAGTGCCGGGATGATGAAGATGGCCTCCGGGGATGGTTTCTCCCTCTGGCAGGGTGCCAGAACGGGCTCCCGATTGGTTTTTCGTGGCTCTGGAGGCTTGCGGCGGTGGAACTCCTGATCTCCGTTTCTTTCTGGGGGTCTTAGTATTCGCAGGAATTTTCAGCGTTGGTCCCATGTCCAGAAGGTTCCTGAGGAATTCACATGCCTGGGGGCGCCCCTGTGGCTTGTGGCTTCCTCGGACTTCCTCTCCGATGACTCTTCGCTTCAGTATTTTTTTGTATTTTCCAAAAATATTCTTCGTAAATTTTCAGCTCATTCCGAGAACTTTTATTTCTGCACAAAAACAACACCACAGTAGTTCTGCTCGAAACAACGTCAGTCCGGGTTAGTTCAAATAAAATCATACCAAAATCATATAGAATTATCGTAAACATGGCATGAATACTTCATAAATTATAGATACGTTGGATACGTATTAGAAGCCTTCCAATTGCTTTGTCAATGAGGGGTTGCAGATCAACCCGCTTGAGCCGCGAGGTATGCAGGGGAAGGCCTAAGTACCTTGCCGGGAAGGAAGTGATTTTCACAGGGAGTCCGGAAAGCATGTTTGCGTGGTTGATGTCTTGGCATCGGATAGGAAACACCTCCGTCTTGGTCACGTTGGTGATGAGGCCCAATGCATCCCCAAAACATGCCAGTATCCCAGCAATAGCATCCAATTCCTCCTTCACGGGGTTGACAAAGATGCCCGCGTTGTCGCCGTAGAGTGAAATTCTACGGGAAGCGGAACGAGCCTTGATCGGCTTGAGAATCCCCGCCTATGAGGCCGCCCTAAGCATCAGTTGGAGCGGGTCGATAGCCAGGATGAAGATCATGGTGGACAGAGGGTCACCCTGACGCAGGCCGCAAGTGTGAGCAAAAGGGGTGCCCGGGTTCCCATTTAACAGGATCTTAGAAGAAGATGATGCCAGAGTCATGCAGATCCAGTCTCGCCAGCGCTGGCGAATCCAAGCTGCTGCAGAACCTCCAGGAGGTAGGCCCAGCCAACCAAGTTGAAAGCCTTTGAGATGTCCTGCTTGAGGAATAGGCCAGGCGTTGACGTACGCTGCAATTCCTTTACCAGGTTCTGGACATGGAGGAAGTTGTCATGGATACATCTTTTCTGCATGAAGGCGCTCTGGCTCTTGGAGACGAGCGTTGGGAGTAGCAGGGCTAGACGGTTTGCTAACAACTTAGAGAAAATCTTTGAGATGCTGTGAATGAGACTGATGGGACGATAGTCCCCAATCCTGGTGGCGTCTGCCTTCTCTCGGCAATATAATATTTGTCGAGTTTATCAGACCAACGCAGTCTCCTCGTAGGTCTCCTAGTTGTAGGATCACCGCCACAATGTCTGTTTTGATAATCTCCCAACAGGATTTGAAGAAAGCACCAATGAAGCTGTCCGGTCCGGGTGCTTTGACAGAAGGCATAGAGAAGACCACCGCCTTGATCTCATCCGCATTGAACGGAGCATCCATCTCAGAGAGGTCGTGACGCTGAATGCTGATGTTCTCCCAGGCCAGGATTTTGGATCGTCGCGTCAAAGTTCCTAGTAGTGCCCGAAAGTGTTGTAGAAGGGCATGTTCTTTATCTTTGGTGGAAATGGCCATCCCCCCATCGGTTGTGATGGTTTGAATGAAATTCTTGCGCCTTCTTCCATTGGCCCGGGCATGGAAAAGCTTTGTGGTTGCGTCACCCAAGCAGATCCAATTAAGATGGGAACACTGTCTCATCTTAACCTTCTGGATGGCGAGGAGTCTTAGATAAGAAGCCATATGTTGACTCCTCGGCACCCTCTCCGGCTCCGACAGCGGGCGCCCCTCCTCGGCGACGTCCAGTTGCCAGATGATCTCCTTGGCAACCGCAATCTGCGTGTTCAGAACGTCGATTCTCTCTTTCTTCCACTTGCGCAAGGCCTTTGCGATTCGACAAAGCTTGATATGAATCGTGCGGATTGCATCCCGGGACTGGACGAGCTTGTTCCATGCCAAGGAGACGACGTCATGGAAGCCCGGTAGTCGGAGCCAGAACTCTTCAAACTTGAAGGATGGCTTCCTCTCATTTTCCACGCACCCCAAAAGGTACAACGGGGCATGGTCAGAGCATGTCGTTGAGATGGCCTGAAGGTGAGCGTTTGGGAAGAGCAAATCCCAGTCGTCGGAGTGGAAAACATGGTCAATCTTGGTCATGAGCGGACTGGCTTGCTCTTTCGACCAGGTGAAACGCCTCCCACCCATACGTAGCTCCTTTAGCTACATGAAGTCAAGCGCCCCGCGTAATTTCCTGATGAGCTGGCGATTGATGTTGGTGTTGCTCTTGTCCGCCGGTTTAGTGATAAGATTGAAATCTCCCAATATCAGCCATTGATTTCCAGTGGTGGCGGACATAGTCTTCAACTCGTCAATGAAGGCCACCTTCTCGGACTTACCCTGAGGACCATGGACGCAACTGATGGACCAGGTGACGCGATCGTTGAGCATTGTGACAGTGGCAGAGAGGGTGCCTGGTGTGGCATGGAAGTCGGACAGGGTGAAGTGATACGTCCATTTTGCATCATGTTTTCTTGTTGTTATTTATAATGTTTTTATCCATAATAATGCTTTTTGGAGTAATTCTAATGCATTTTCTCTTAGAATTTGCAAGGAACATGCCAAGAGGGAGAATTCCGGCAGTTGGAAATCTGGACTTGGAAAAGCTACGTCAGGCTACCTATTCTACACAACTCCAAACAAGCTGAAACTTCACGGAGATTTTTTATGGAATATTTAAGAATTATTGGAGCAAATAACTACCAAAGGGGGGCCACCAGGTGGGCACAACCTACCTAGGCGCGCTAGGGAGCCCAAGCGTGCCCTGGTGGGTTGTGCCCTCCTTGGCCCACCTCCGGTGCCCATCTTCTGGTATATAAGTCATTTTGACCTAAAAAAATAAGGAGAAGGATTTGTGACAAAGCACCACCACCTCGAGGCGGAACTTGGATAGGAGCACTTTTGCCCTCCGGCGGAGCGATTCCGCTGGGGGAACTTCCCTCCCGGAGGGGGGAAATCATCGTCATCATCATCACCAACAACTCTCCCATCTCGGGGAGGGCAATCTCCATCAACATCTTCAACAGCACCAACTCCTCTCAAACCATAGTTCATCTCTTGAGTTCAATCTTGTTACCGGAACTATAGATTGGTGCTTATGGGTGACTAGTAGTGTTGATTACGTCTTGTAGTTGATCACTATATGGTTTATTTGGTGGAAGACTATATGTTCAGATCCATGATGCTATTTAATACCCCTCTGATCTTGAGCATGATTATTATTTATGAGTAGTTACTTTTGTTCTTGAGGTCACGAGAGAAATCGTGTTGCGAGTAATCATGTGAATTTGATATGTGTTCGATATTTTGATAGTATGTATGTTGTGATTCCCTTAGTGGTGTCATGTGAACGTCGACTACATGACACTTCAACATATTTGGGCCTAAGGGAATGCATTTTGGAGTAGCAATTAGATGATGAGTTGCGAGAGTGATAGAAGCTTAAACCCTAGTTTATGCGCTATTCCGTAAGGGACCGATTGGATCCAAAATTTTAATGCTATGGTTAGAATTTATTCTTAATACTTTTCTCGTAGTTGTGGATGCTTGCGTGAGGGTTAATCATAAGTAGGATGTTTGTTCAAGTAAGAGCAGCACCTAAGCACCGGTCCACCCACATATCAAATTATCAAAGTACCGAACATGAATTAAACCAACATGATCAAAGTGACTAGATGAAATTCCCGTGTACCCTCAAGAACGCTTTGCTTATCATAAGAGACCGCTTTGGCCTGTCCTTTGCCTCAAAAGGATTGGGCTACCTTGCTACACTTTTGTTACTATATTCGTTACTTGCTCGTTACAAATTATCTTGCTATCAAACTACTTCGCTAATTACAATTTCAGCACTTGCAGACATTACCTTACTGAAAACTACTTGTCATTTCCTTCTGCTCCTCATTGGGTTCGACACTTTTACTTATCGACAAGTGCTACAATTGATCCGCTATACTTGTGGGTCATCAAGGCTATTTTCTGGCGCCGTTGCCAGGGAGTCAAGCACCTTTGGTAAGTGGAATTTGGTAAGGAAACATTTATATAGTGTGCTGAAATTTATTGTCACTTGTTACTATGGAAAACAATCCTTTGAGGGGTTTGTTCGGGGTATCTTCACCTCGTCCGGAACCACAATTAGCTACCCCTCAACCTACTGCACCTACTGAAAATATTGAATATGAAATTCCTTCGGGTATGATAGAACAACTACTAGCTAATCCTTATGCAGGAGATGGAACCGAACATCCTGATATGCACTTGATATATGTGGAACAAATTTGTGGATTGTTTAAGCTTGCAGGTTTACCCAGGGATCAAGTTATGAAAAAGGTTTTCCCTTTATCTTTGAAGGGAAAAGCATTGGCATGATATAGGCTATGTGATGATATTGGATCATGGAATTGGAATCATTTGAAATTGGAGTTCCACCAGAAATTTTATCCTATGCATCTAGTTCATCGTGATCGGAATTATATATATAATTTTTGGCCTCATGAAGAAGAAAGTATCGCTCTAGCTTGGGGGAGGCTTAAGTCAATGTTATATTCATGCCTCAATCATGAGCTCCCAAGAGAAATTATTATCCAAAATTTTTATGCTCGGCTTTCTCGTAATGATCAAACCATGCTTGACACTTCTTGTGGTGGTTCTTTTATGAAGAAGACTATTGAATTCCGGTGGGATCTTTTGGTAAGAATTAAATGGAACTCTGAAGATAGGGAACTCGACAAAGGTAAAGAGTCAGGTATTAAACTTAAGTATGATTGTGTTAAATCTTTAATGGATACCGATGCTTTTCAAAAGTTTAGCACTAAATATGGACTTGACTCTGAGATAGTAGCCTCCTTTTATGAATCATTTGCTACTCATGTTGAACTCTCTAAGGAGAAGTGGTTTAAATATCACCCACCTGTTAAAGAAGAAATTAAAAAACCAGTATCAGTTAAAGAAGAAACTATACTCTATGATGTTGATCTAGTTGTTCTTTCTGCTTATATAGAGAAACCACCTTTTCCTGTTAGGATAGAGGAACATGCTAAAGTTTCAACTGTGGTTAACAAAAGCTATATTAGAACACCTAAAGCTGAAGAACAAATTAAAGTAGAACCTAGCATTGCTATGGTTAAAGATCTCTTTGAAGAAGATATTGATGGGCATGTTATTTACTTCTGTGAAGAAGCTGCTAGAATTGCTAAACCTTCTAGAAAAGATAAACATAGACCTGTTGTGGGCATGCCTGTTATTTCAGTTAAAATAGGAGATCACTGTTATCATGGTTTATGTGACATGGGTGCTAGTGTGAGTGCTATTCCTTACACTTTATATGAAGAGATTATGAAACACATAACACCTCTTAAGATAGAAGAAATAGATGTTACTATTATACTTGCTAATAGAGACACTATATCACCAATTGTGATTATTAGAGATGTTGAAGTCTTGTGTGGGAAAATAAAATACCCTACTGATTTTCTTGTTCTTGGTTCTCCACAAGATGACTTCTGTCCTATTATCTTTGGTAGACCTTTCTTGAACACATTTAATGCTAAGATAGATTCTAAGAAACAAACTATGGGAGTTAGCTTTGGTGATGAGTCTCATGAGTTTAATTTTTCCAAGTTTAGTAGAAATCATTATGAAAAAGAATTGCCTAGTAAGGATGAATTAATTGGTCTTGCTTCTATTGCTGTACCACCTACTAATCCTTTAGAACAATATCTGCTAGGCCAAGAAAATGATTTACATATGCATGAAAGAAATGAAATAGATAAAGTTTTTTTGAACAACGTCCTCTGCTTAAACACAATTTACCTATTGAAACTCTTGGAGGTCCTCCTCCACCTAAAGGTGATCCTGTGTTTGAATTAAAACAATTGCCAGACACTTTGAAATATGCTTATCTTGACGAAAAGAAGATATATCCTGTTATTATCAGTGCTAACCTTTCAGAACATGAAGAAGAAAGATTATTGAAAGTTCTAAGGAAGCACCGGGCTGCTATTATATATACTCTTGATGATTTAAAGGGCATTAGTCCCACTCTATATCAGCACAAAATCAATATGGAACCTGATGCTAAACCAATTGTTGATCACCAACGTCGGTTAAATCCAAAGATAAAAGAGGTGGTAAGAACGGAAATATTAAAACTTATGGAAGCAGGTATAATCTATCCTGTAGCTGATAGTAGATGAGTAAGTCATGTTCATCGTGTTCCTAAGAAAGGAGGAATTACTGTTGTTCCTAATGATAAAAATGAACTTATTCCACAAAGAATTATTACAGGTTGTAGAATGGTAATTGATTTTAAAAAATTAAACAAAGCAACTAGAAAATATCATTACCCTTTGCCTTTTATTGATCAAATGCTTGAAAGATTATCTAAGAACACACACTTTTGCTTCCTTGATGGATATTCTGGCTTTTCACAAATATCTGTATCACAACATGATCAAGAAAAGACCACTTTTACTTGTCCTTTTGGAACCTATGCTTACAGGCGTATGCCTTTTGGTTTATGTAATGCACCTGCTACCTTTCAAAAATGCATGATGGCTATATTCTCTGATTTTTGTGAAAAGATTGTTGAGGTTTTCATGGATGACTTCTCTGTTTATTGGAAGTCTTTTGATGATTGTTTAAGCAATCTTGAGTGAGTTTTGCATAGATGTGAACAAACAAATCTTGTCTTGAATTGGGAGAAGTGACACTTTATGGTTAATGAAGACATTGTCTTGGGTCATAAAATTTCGGAAAGAGATATTGAAGTGGACTAACCTAAGGTTGATGCAATTAAGAAAATGCCATGTCCTAAAGATATAAAAGGTATTCGTAGTTTCTTAGGTCATGCTGGTTTCTATAGGAGATTTATCAAAGACTTTTCTAAAATTTCTAGGCCTCTTACTAATCTCTTACAAAAGGATATCCCTTTTGTTTTTGATGATGATTGTCTTGAAGCCTTTGAAACACTCAAGAAAGCCTTAATTACTGCACCTATTATTCAACCACCTGATTGGAACTTGCCTTTTGAAATTATGTGTGATGCTAGTGATTATGCCGTTGGTGTTGTTTTAGGACAAAGAGTTGATAAGAAATTGAATGTTATTCATTATACTAGTAAAACTCTAGACATTGCTCAAAGAAATTATGCTACTACTGAAAAAGAATTCTTAGCAGTTGTGTCTGCTTGTGATAAATTTAGACCTTATATTGTTGATTCCAAAGTAACTGTTCACACAGACCATGCTGCTATTAAATATCTTATGGAAAAGAAAGATGCTAAACCTAGACTTATTCGTTGGGTTCTCTTGTTACAAGAATTTGATTTACATATCATTGATAGAAAAGGAGCTGAGAACTCCGTAGCTGATAACTTGTCTAGGCTTGAAAATGTGCTTGATGACCCACTACCTATTGATGATAGTTTTCCTGATGAGCAGTTAGCTGCAATAAATGTTGCTAATAGTACTCCTTGGTATGCTGACTATGCTAATTACATTGTTGCTAAATATTTACCACCTAGCTTTACTTACCAACAAAAGAAAAAAATCTTCTATGATTTAAGACATTAATTTTGGGATAACCCGCATCTTTATAAAGGAGTAGATGGTATTATTAGACGTTGTGTACCTGAGCATGAACAGGGACAAATCCTACGGAAATGTCACTCCGAGGCTTATGGAGGGCATCATGCTGGAGATAGAACTGCTCATAAGATATTGCAATCTGGATTTTATTGGCCTACTCTCTTTGAGGATGCCCGTAAGTATGTATCATCTTGCGATGAATGTCAAAGAATAGGTAATATCGGTAAGCGTCAAGAAATGCCTATGAATTATTCACTTGCTGTTGAACCATTTGATGTTTGGGGATTTGATTACATGGGACCTTTTCCTTCCTCTAATGGGGATACACATATTTTGGTTGCTGTTGATTATGTTACTAAATGGGTAGAAGCTATTCCAACCAGTAGTGCTGATCACAACACCTCTATTAAAATGCTTAAGGAAGTTATTTTCCCAAGGTTTGAAGTCCCTAGATATTTAATGACTGATGGTGGTTCACACTTTATTCATGGTGCTTTTCGTAAAATGCTTGCCAAATATGATGTTAACCATAGAATTGCATCACCCTATCATCTTCAGTCTAGTGGTCAAGTTGAACTTAGCAATAGAGAAATAAAATTAATTTTGCAAAAGACTGTCAATAGGTCTAGTAAGAATTGGTCTAAGAAATTAGATGATGCACTTTGGACTTATAGAACAGCATATAAAAATCCAATGGGTATGTCTCCTTATAAAATGGTTTGTGAAAAAGCTTGTCATTTGCTTCTTGAGTTAGAACATAAAGCATTTTGGGTAGTTAAAGAGCTCAATTATGATTTCAAACTTGCTGGTGAGAAGAGGTTATTTGATATTAGCTCATTAGATGAATGAAAAACGCAAGCTTATGAAAACGCAAAATTATTCAAAGAAAAAGTCAAAAGATGGCATGACAAAAGAATTCAAAAGCGTGAGTTTAAAGTCGGAGAATATGTTCTTTTATACAACTCTCATTTTAGATTTTTTGTAGGGAAGCTCCTCTCAAAATGGGAAGGCCCATATGTCACCGAGGAGGTTTACCGGTCTGGTGCCATCAAAGTAAATAATTCCAAAGATACTAACCCGAAGGTTGTCAATGGACAACGAATAAAGCATTATATCTCAAGTACGCCTATTAATGCTGAAAGTAATATTATCCAAACTTTGACACCGGAAGAACACATAAAAGAGTCCTTTCGGAACACTCCAGAATCGTGAAAATAAGGAGGTACGTGATACGGTAAGTAAATGGACTCCGAAAGATCCACAAAAATATTTTCTGTCAGTTTTGGAATGTTTTATAATTTTGGAAATAAAGAAACTCCCAGGAAGCGTCCCCTGGTGGGCACAAGACACCAGGGCGCACCAGGCCCGGCGCGCCCAGATGGGTTGTGCCCACTTGGGACACCTTCCGTACACCGTTTTTCTTCCATGTACTTGTCCTCTAATATAAAAATCTATATATACTTCCCGAACCTGTTAACTACCGTATCACGAAGAAATCCTCTGTTCTCTTTTCTTGTTGTCTCTGGTCAGATTTGTCAAGCCAGGCATCATGTCTTCTTGCTCCTCCAACAACATGGAAGAAGATGCTTGGCTGATGAAGATCGAGACGAAGAGGGAGAAGCCCATGGACGCCGTTAAGGGAGACAAGGGAAAGGAAGCTACCGTAGATCCACCCCCGGTGGTAGCACAAGCATTGCTGGCCGAGGAGGAGGAGGAAGATAACCTTAAACCCTACCTTACTCACCTTACTCCTACTGAGATTGAAGCTTTTGGCGTCATTGAAATAGTTCGCATACAGAATAAGTATCTTACTCGCGAAAATATTCTGTATCAAGAGCATATCATCTGTCTCTGGAGTGTCATCCGTCGGTTGGAGAACCTCTTGATCCTTAAGGATATGATCGCTTCTTCACCGCCATCATCTTCTTGACCACCAAAGGAGAACTGAGTATCAGGTATGGGCACTTCCCTTGGCTTCCGCCAAGCTTGGGGGAGATGCCCTGGTATCGTATCATCCCACTATCTTTTTGCTTTTACTTATCTTAGTTCAATCTTTTGCCTAGATGAAATAAAGTTCAGTTCGGTCCTTTCTTATTTGAGAGTTTGCTTAGTGATCTCGTCATTGTAATCATGTGCAAGTTATATAATAAAGTTTAGTTTGAGTTTTTGCTTTCTTTACTTTCATGTTGCAAATAAAGAAAAAGAAATAAGAAAGAAAGGAAAGAAAGGAAATAAATCAATAAGATCATATACTAATCCTATGGTAGGTAATGGCACCACATAAGGAAAAGTATAAGTAAGAAATTTTATTAGAGATTGAAAAACATAGCATTAGTCAATGATGCAACTCATGAAAGAATTAATAAGGGAAGAGAAGATTCACATATAAACATAAACCATGATGTGGATAGGTCTTAGTCGACTAAGATTTAACTAAGTCTTAATCAAATGACATAGTGATACATCCATTTTGCATCATGTTTTCTTGCTGTTATTTATAATGTTTTTATCCATAATAATGTTTTTTGGAGTAATTCTAATGCCTTTTCTCTCATAATTTGCAAGGAATACACTAAGAGGGAGAATTCCGACAGCTGAAAATCTGGACCTGGAAAAGCTACGTCAGGCTACCTATTCTGCGTAACTCCAAACAAGCTGAAACTTCACAGAGATTTTTTATGGAATATTTAAGAATTGTTGGAGCAAATAACTACCAAAGGGGGCTCACCAGGTGGGCACAACCCACCTGGGTGCGCGAGGGAGCCTAGGCGCGTCCAGGTGGGTTGTGCCCTCCTCGGCCCACCTCCGGTGCCCATCTTCTGGTATATGAGTCATTTTGACCTAGAAAAAAAATAAGGAGAAGGCTTTCGGGATGAAGCACCGCCGCCTCGAGGCGCAACTTGGATAGGAGCACTTTTGCCCTCCGGCGGAACTTCCCTCCCGATGGGGGAAATCATCGTCATCATCATCACCAACAACTCTCCCATCTTGGGGAGGGCAATCTTCATCAACATCTTCATGAGCACCAACTCCTCTCAAACCCTAGTTCATCTCTTGAGTTCAATCTTGTTACCAGAACTATAGATTGGTGTTTGTAGGTGACTAGTAGTGTTGATTACGTCTTGTAGTTGATCACTATATGGTTTATTTGGTGAAAGATTATATGTTCAGATCCATTATGCTATTTCATACCCCTCTGAGCTTGAGCATGATTATTATTTGTGACTAGTTACTTTTGTTCTTGAGGTCACGGGAGAAATCATGTTGCAAGTAATCATGTGAATTTGATATGTGTTCGATATTTTGATAGTATGTATGTTGTGATTCCCTTAGTGGTGTCATGTATACGTCGACTACATGACACTTCACCATATTTGGGCCTAAGGGAATGCATTGTGGAGTAGCAATTAGATGATGGATTGCGAGAGTGACAAGCTTAAACCCCAGTTTATGCGCTATTCCATAAAGAACTGATCCGAGGCGGCCAGAATCATGCCTCCTCTAGTGTCGTCCGCAGGCAAGACGCAATAGTTGGCCGTGAAGCAAGGGTCGAGCATCTCCGTAATGATGGAGTCGTCGACTTGATGAAGTTTCGTTTCTTGGAGACAAACGATGGAGGCATGGGAGTCACGGAAAATATCGTGGACGACCTCCCGACGGGCGCGCGAGTTGAGGCCGTGGACGTTCCAGTAGATGATTTTAACGTCAGGTTGCGCCATATGGTAAACTCAAGGGGAGCACGGGAGTTCCAAACTGCAGGAGGCGGTGAGTAGACATAAAATGGCGTTGACGAAGCTTAGCGCAGCTAGATGACTTGAATTTCTTGCTACAATGAAGAGACGATAGGCGACATCCAGCCGCGACGATACATGATTCTGAAGGAGTAGAGCGACATGCGTGAAATGAAATGTGGTGCATCACGCCCGCAGGGAGGATGCACCACAAGAATTTGCAGCTAGGGGAGCTACACATTGGTAACTTGGACATCTATGGTTGCTCCCTCCTGGTTGGCCTTCTTGTTCTTTTGCACCTTCTTCTGGGAGATGTTCTTTGCATGCGCGACAAGCCCCGCAATAGCCTGCACCACCGGGGCCGCAAGAGGGGTGCTGAACATGTCGAGGTAGGCCTGCTTGGCATTATTGTCGTATCCCACGAACTGGTACAACACCCCGTAGACTTTTGCGATGAGCTCGTGGACCGCGTCAGTAGCAGCACCAGGCGGGGCCTTTGGCTTCTTGTCCAGACGGGCGCTACGGCGAGCCAGCGCGACGGGCACACACCCTCTGCCCTTGCAGATGGCCGGAGTAGCCAGCAACGGTGCGGGGCGTCTCCAACGATGGTGTCGAGGAAGGACTCCAACGGTGGTTGGAGCAGCGGCGCGTCTGCCCCCCTTGTCGTAGTTTCCACCGGCTCCAACGGTGTTTCAAGCGGAGGCACCTCCGCCCCCGGCGACACAACTACTGCCCCCTCGATGGAGAGACCGTTTGAGGTGACTCAGTTAAAGGAGGTGCAGCGACAGCGTCGCTGCCCTCGGTCTCGCACACGCGGGCGACGTCCAGAGCCTCATGCAGAGGCGATTCCACTACCGCTGTAGCCGGTGGCTGTGCAGAAACGGACCAGGCAACAATCCGAGGGATGTCGAGGCCCTGCGCCACAGTGGACAAGGTGAGGCCCGCAAAGTAGTCAGCCAACGGAGGCAGGGGTCCGTGACCGAGTCCAACACCTCGATGTCTCCCGTCGCGTGAAGCTGCATGGGCGACCCGGACTGGTGGCCGGCGAAGGCCCCCTTTGTGCACTCCGCAGGACCGGCAAGCCGGCGGCGCAAGACGGCGAACTCGGAGTGCAGCGGGGCGAGCGCGGCGTCGATAGCCGACGACAGCTCGGACCGAAGGAAGCCGGCGCAGACCGCGAGCGGAAGGCAAGGCCCCGCTAAATCCCCAACAGCTGCCAGCAGGGGTGCCTGGTCGAGCTCCATTGCCGTGACGGTAGTCGGGCCGCCCTCGCTTGAGCCCGCACGCCGGCGTCCATGACGCGTGACCTCTCCGCCTCGACGGCGAGGAGAGCATGTGCGATCCCTGCGCACCTCACGGGTGTTGGCACCGGAACGAGGCACGCGTTCGCGCCTGTCCCTGCTGCCTCCGTCGTGCCAGTCATCGTCGAAGTCGTCGCGGTCGTCCCGACGACACGAGAACTGTCGGGGGTGGTCGTCCACACCCCGGTCACGCCACCGAGGCGCTCCTACCCGCGAGCTACTGCCCTCATCAGGCAGGGCTAGGGTGGCCCCGAGCGGCGACGGGACGCCATCGACGCACTCCATGTGCCACTCCAGGGGGGACGAATGCCTCGACACGACCGTCTTTGGTGTAGCAGTTCAGGGGGGCATTGGAGTGCTCCTCCACCATGTCCAGGTGAACCAGCACCCTGAAAGTTGCACCGCACTTGTAGACGGATGGCCTCGTCACATTGGCGAACACCTGCAGGCCGCCGGAGGGTCAAGTGGTGAACGTCAGCCAAATGACCTTGGGGATAAGGTTAGGGTCTGCAGTCCAAGCCCAAAGGTCGAACGTCTCGGAGTTAGTCTGGAGCGTAGAGTGGTCGTCGAGGCGGTCCAAGGAGCAGCGCCGACCGATGATGCGCTCCGCGACGAACGACGTGCACGCGTAGTCGGGGACGTTCTCCAAGCACAGGTGCACCCGGTAGTTGAGGGCGGTCCCAAAGGCACGCACGAGCGGGCGCCACGACCGGATGTGGACGATGGCGCCGGCAACACGCACCGGGCCCGTAGCAAGAGCCTTGTCGCACTGGGCCTTGCGCTCGAACTTGACAAGGAATTCCACCAGGTGGTATGGAGTGACCGCTACGTCCCCGTGGCTGAGCCGAAATTGCTTTTGGATGGCGCGATCGACGTCCAACACGACGAGCTGTCGAGGCGCGTTGATAGCGTATGCGATGGCCACCGTCTACTCCCACTCGAGCATGTCGCGGTCCATGTCAAACGAGGACGGGATGATGCTCGAGTCTTCTTCGAGGTGGGCGTCCGGTGCCCCGATGCCAGCGGAAGCGCGAGCCATGTGGGTGTTGGTTGGGGGAGGCGTGGTCGGGGAGGCGACCACCGCAACCCAGGAGCGAGTGTCTGATGCAGAGGGTGAGGAACGCGGAGGAGGAGCGGCCGGCAGGGAAGGCGTTCGCCGCTTGGGAGCACGTCGCAGGGGATACTTGCGCTTGATGTGGCCAGAGAGGTTACAGGAGAGGCAGCGCATGGGGTCTCGGCAGGTGGAGTTGCGAGGATGCTTGGGGGCAAGACAGCGAGAGCAGCGCCCCTTCATGCACCCTTTGAAGCGGAGGAGACTTGCACGCCGTTGCTCCTCGAGCCCGCTCGGCGCGGCAGCTGGGCGACTTGAAGGCGTGTCCCATCGAATCCGACGCTGCCTCTGCACGAAGATCCAACCATCCTCCTCCTCCAGAGGCGCGAGCGAGTCTGGCCGTGGCGCAAGGACGCCTTCTGACGATGCATTGACAAGCCGAGATGGGCGAGGGGGCATGCAGATGACGGAGCGGAGGCGGGTGGCCGCATTGAAGACGCCTAGTGCGGCCGCAGGCTCAGCATCACAAGGGAGCGTAGGAGGGTGGCTAGAGCCACCAGTGCCCGGTGACTTTGGGGCTGAGTCCGGGACGAACTCACCCCCACATCAATGCCCGCGGATAGAGGGAGCGAATCCAGGACGAAATCCATAGGTCCGCCCGGCGAGCGATGCGCCCGCGCAGGGGAGACACTCAACGGGGTGGCCACCGGTCCGGTCGCAGCATCAACAACATGGTTGGAGCAGGGGCGAAGGGGAAGCAGCGCCCAGATCCGGCATGGCAGCTAGCACGGATGACCGGATCAGCAGCCGCTGTGCCTTGGAGAAGAACCAGGGGGCCCCGAGTGCCAGGCACACCGGCCGGAACGGGGGCGGCCGAACGCCGCGTGCGGGGGCGAGAGCTCCGGGCGCTCCAACGGATACATTTTCTTCTCTCAAAACATCTGCGACCGATTTTTATCATCTTTATAATCGGTTTTGGCCGTATTTAATCAAATTGAGTTGTTGGTCTAAAATGTGCACTCAATTTGAGTTCGTGGACTTGTGACACATTTTACTCTTTATTTTGTGACACATTTTACTCCTTATTGGGGAGGGGGTATCCCTAACTAAAGAATTCCGCGTAAATGGCATCTTCCTTGATTGCCCAATTTCTTGATAGAATCTTGCCGGGAAAGCATCCACCCCCGGTGCTTTCAGAGGGCTAATTTGGAAGAGCACGTCCGAGATCTCTTTGTTGGTAAAGCCTTTGATCAAAGAGTTGTTCATATCGACGGTCATTCTCGGGGCAATATTTTATGACAATAACATTTCGATTTGACAAATACTTATATTTCTTATACTACTCACAACGGGAGTAACATAGGTAGTAACATAGATGCCATCTAAGCGAAAATATAATGTGACACCTAATTAATGTGAAGAGAGAGAAATTGAGTAACATGCCATGTTACTATAACATAACACATTCCAAGAATAAATGAAAGACTCAATGTTACTATCTCTATGTTACTACTCACTGTGGAGGTAGTAAACTAGATTAGTAACATATGTATGTTATTATTTTATATTACTTCTCGTTATGACAAGTCTTAAAGCTGAAAAGCATTATGTAAACCCCTTATGCCAGGGGTGATCCTCTTTTTCAAACACACAAAAAAGTAAACCCCTTTAATAAATCAACCGACATACTACACAAAAAAGTAAACCCCTTTAATAAATCAACTGACATACTTTCGTGAATCGTGTAGTCTACTGTAGTATTTGTAATCCGAAAAGAGTAATTTTGCATGTAGATCAGGCTTTTTTGGGTTGAAGTAATTGCTCATGCTGA
This sequence comes from Hordeum marinum, assembly GCA_022496015.1. NCBI lineage: Eukaryota > Viridiplantae > Streptophyta > Magnoliopsida > Poales > Poaceae > Hordeum > Hordeum marinum. The sequence goes on along the minus strand of CM039678.1, from coordinate 451,039,533 downwards.
GATGGGGTGGAAGGCGACGACGGAATGGTTGGCAATGTGCAGGCTGAACTGCCCGCCTTTCTCGCTCACGTCGAGCTTGTCCACGCCTGGCGGGGGCACCATCTCGAAGCTCCTCACGAGCTTCCCGACGATGAGCGCGAGGATGGGCATCGCGAGGATGATGCCGGGGCAGCTGCGCCGGCCCACGCCGAACGGGAGGAACCGGAAGTCCACCTTGCCGCCGACCGTAGCGTCCACGTTGCTCTCCTCGCCCAAGAACCTCTCCGGCTTGAACTCCTCCGGCTTCTCCCACAGCTCCGGGTTGTTGGCCAGCCACCAGGCGTTGACGACGACCTTGGAGCCCTTGGGAATGGTGTAGCCACCGAGGCTGGCCTCCTCGAGGTTCATGTGGGGGACGAGGAGCGGGATGGGGGAGTGCAGCCGCAGCGTCTCCTTGATGACGGCCTGCAGGTACGGCAGCTTGCTGATGTTGGACTCGGTAATGGGCTCGTCGTCGCCGAGCACGTCTTTGATCTCGCTGCGGACCTTGCGCTGCACGTCCGGGTGGTTCACGACCTCGGCGAGCGCCCACTCGATGGACCATAGCGTCGTCTCGATGGCCGCGACGTTGATGTTCTCGACGATGTAGATGACGTTCTCCGGCGTGATCTCGCCGCTCTTCTCTGCTGCGAGGATGTGGTCGATCGCACATCGGAGCTTGTTCTTGTCGCCTGGCGTGTCCATCACCTTCCTTCTCTTCTCGACGTAGTTGCTGTTGAAGAAGGCTAGCCTCCTGGTCTGCAGGTCCCTGCATTTGTTGAGGTAGCCACGTAGGAAGGGCCTGAGGATGGGGATGAAGTCGCCGTAGTTGTAGTCGAAGCTCTGAGCGAGGCGGCTGCGCTCTGAGTTGAACTTGGTGGCCTCCACGAACATGGGGTCGTCCACGGACTCGAAGCGGGCGTCGAACATCATGCGGTACATGATGTTGTAGAGCATGAGCTGCAGCCTGCGGCGCACGACGACACCGGCGCCGCGGGCGGCGGAGTCGCCGCGCAGGTCGGACACGACGTCGTCCATCTCGGCCTCCCACATGGAGCGGTACTGCTGCACGACGCGCGCCGTGAAGAAGGGCAGCGTCATGACGCGGCGCATGCGGCGCCAGTGGTCGCCGTACTCGGTGAAGACCATGTCGGCGCCGTTGGCCGTGAAGATGTCGAAGACGACGTTCCGCGGGCGGGAGCCGAACTCCACGCCCTGCGTGTGGAGCACCTCCGTGGCCAGCCGCGGGTCCGACACCACCACCAGGTTGCGCACGCCCAGCCGCAGCCGGAACACGGGGCCGTACCGCGCCGACAGCCGCGCCAGGAAGCGGTGGTTCAGGTCGTTGCCCACCTGCAGCCAGTTGCCGAACACCGGCACGGCCGCGGGCCCGGGAGGAGCGCCGGCGCCGGCACGCTTCCCTCCCGCTCCCACGGTGATGGCGACGGCGACAAGGGCAGCCGCCGCCGGCAGCAGCGCGGGGTGCGGTGCGTGGAGGAACGATTTGAGGAGCCAGTACACGGCCAAGGAGGCCGCCGCGGCGAAGGCCACCCTACGCGCGGAGGCAGCCATGCTGTGCTCTGCGCGGGTGCTAGCTTGGCGTGCTATGTGGGTTTGAGCTGGTGGCCTGTTGCTGATACTACAATGTTGTTGGTTGCTGTGAAGGTGCCATGTTCCGTGGCGTGCTTATATAACGCCTGCCATGGGTTTGACAATGGTAGGTGGGTCGTCATAGTACGTGTGAGCGGGGATGGCGAAGGCACGAGGGGATGCCGCAAAAGTTGATGGTTTTGAGCGGAACCCGTGTGCTGGCCTGAGAAACTGGGTAGGCGGCAGTGGGAGCGGGCGGAGGCGAGACGTGGGTTTGCCATACGATGCACCCTCCCGGCGCTCCTGTTTGGTCATAATTGAGACTTCAGAATGCATGCGCTGGTTGGTGGGTAAATCCATTTGACCCCTCTGACCGACCTTCAACAGTGCTGCATGGCGCTGCTGCGCCGGCGAGGTCCCATCTTTTTCTTTTTTCCATCAACCGTGCTAGACCAGAATTTTTTTATTTTTTTAAAAAGAGAATGACCCTGGCCTCTGCATGTAGATGTATTCAGCCACTTTATTAATTATTCACGTAGATCTTATAAAACAATACATCAATATGTCTGAAGCCGCGCTCTTGGCAACGTATGTCGCTATTCCTATCCAACGATGAAGAGGTGCAGAAAGTGTGAGCCACATACCTAGACCTCTTACCTAGCCTAACATCTGAAGCCGGAGGCCCCGACCGAGCCACATACCGGGTCAGGGCACAAACCGGTCCGACGCACCCTCATAGGTCGTTGTCGTCGTCTTCCATCAATCCATCTTCAGAACAGTTACTGACGCATCGACCTTGCAAGGCCTGTCGTCAACGCCCCCATAGCGCCAGACAACGTCTCCTCCCTACGCGCGCTCATCATCACGCATCCATCGCCGAGACTTTATTGCGCCTCGCCGCCGAGACTCCACGACTTCGATGTGTCATAAGGAACGCCGCTCCACCGTAGATGCCGACCAATGGTCCCTCGAGACTGTGCGTACCTCCACGAATGACGCCCCCAAGGGGAAATGACACCAGAGCGTCGCCGTCATCCGATCTACTGATATAGGGTTCCCCGGGAGGTAACAGAGAGTGGCCTTGAACTTCTCGGTGATGCCTTCAGGAAGGGGACGACGTAGACAGCGCCGCCATCGCCGGCCTTGGCAGTAGCCAAAAGGAAGCTTTCACCCAGATCTGTTCGAAGAACCCATCTCTCCTGCACGGGCCACCTGATCCTGCGACGTCTCCGGGAGCGGGATCCCAAGATCCGCCACCACCGGCGACGCCACAAGGACCCACCACCTAGTCGTCATCCCTGACGAAGGGGATGGCGCCTCCACCTTGTTCAGATCCAGTAGTACGCCAACGCCTCCTGCTGCCCCCAATCACATCGGTGAAGAAGGACAGTCAACACGCGCGCCCAACATCGCTGAGGGCCGCCGGACGGCGCCTGAGCCCGACCACCCAGAGGAGAACCGATATGGGGTGGGGAACCCCAGATCTGCCGCCACCAGCCCCGCAATGTCGTGGGGATCCCATCGGGCCGCCACCCGAGTGCGTCAACTCCACCTCCATGCCATACGTCTAGGGGCGCCGTCCCATCTCAGCCAGACCCCCTCGTGAAGAAGGGAGGGAGGCCTGCCGTCACCGTCCGAGCTTTGCTCGCCGGTCTTCTCCGACGGCGGCGGGGAAGCAGGGGAGGAGGGAGGTCAAGGGTGGCGGCGTCTAGGGCGCCCAAGTCGCCCCTGGAGGCGACGCGAGCAGTATCGGGCCTCAACATATGACATCGGACATCTTATCGGTTTTGTTAAGGCCCTCTTTGTTTGGGCTACAGATTCTTGAGAATCAGCTGTGGCTTGGATTGTGAGAATCAATTGCAGCTACAGATTTCGAGAATTGGAAGCTGGTCGTTTGTTTGCCCTGCTTTAGGAAAAGTAGAAGCGCTATGCAATTTGTGTTAACACCCCCGAATGCACCAATTGTCAAATATAGAACTTGCAGAACTGACCACATTGATTGAACGATTTAGAAATATTTTGATTCAAACATCTATACACATTCTGACCGGGAGCATACACACATGATTTGAGCGAATATTCAGTAGAAAGGACAAAAAATGGCAAATAACAGGGCAAATATCCACCCCCTGGACAGCATGGACGGACCTGGACACCGGCGGGGGCAGTGCTGGTGGAACTCGGGGAAGCGAGTAGCTTGCTGTAGGTTGGGGTGGAGCCGCTCAGATCCATCCTCTCTAGAGCAGACAGGAGATTGGGGGCGGTGCTTAGGGAGATTGGGGACGGCGTCAGAGGTGGAGACTGGGGGCGGCCGCGCAGCAGAGCTCATGGTCGTGGGGAGGGGTGTAGGCGCACAGAATATGGGGAGGGGACGGCGCTATAGGGGCGGCACCGGGGTTGTAGGGAGGGATGACGTCGGGGTTATAGGGAGGGGCGGCGGGGCTGGAGGAAATCCCCATCGTGTTTTTTGAGGCAGGAAATCCCCATCTCTGTTGGTTGGTTTGGAAGAACGAGATGGAGGAGAACCAGTGGCATTTCTTAATGTAATAACGAGGAGAAGTTGGTCTATTCTGGAACCTGGATAAATGGCCACTCGGGAACCAGCAGACCCGCAGCTTCGGGCTCGCATGTCGCCGTAGTTTAATTTCCAGAAGTGATTCTACAAAGCTAAGATAGAAATCTTAGTGTTTGTTTGAGAATCTGATTTTGGATGAGTTAGAATCCAAGAATCTATAGTTAAAGCCCAAACAAAGGCCACCTAAGTCTCAGTCGACTAAAATTTCGTTATGTCTCAGTTTTTATTTTATTTTATTTTTTATTTTTATATACTATGTCATTTGATTGAGACTTAGTTAAATTTTAGTCGACTAAGACCTATCCACATCTTTTTTTATAGGACGTCGATATCTTTCGACCGTTCCGTCTGGAACACTCCGAGACCAAACAAATCGTACTAGGCCAACCTTTTATTTAACATACAAAGAAAGTTGCCATCTTTTTTGAAATAAAACAACACCCTAAATATGGATTTCAAAAATTAAATATACGCATGTAGTTTTACGTCCATAAAAATAGCCACAAACAGTTACAAACTAAAAAGTTTACATGCTCCTAAGTGGCAAAACTACCACTTACTCAATGTGGGCATCTGCATTTCAATTGACAAGTTTCAAAAATTGTGCTAAGACAACTACCATGGTCATTTGCAAGTAATATAGTCCATGTCAATTAAGTTAATTGCCACAGAAATTTTACACTATGACCATGGAAATTTATAAAACTACCATATAATTATAAAAAGATTAAAATATCATGAGTTGGCATGATGTTCAAGCACACTTCATAACATTTGAGGGGGGAAATTTGCCTTGATCTTGTAATTTGTCTACAGTTTCACTAAAACAAGACCAAAAAACAAGAAACACTACGAAAAAGAAATGGAGGAAAACCTTTCAAAAATAGAATAAATTTGCCATGGCAAAATAAAAGTTAAAGAGAGGCGATTTCCTATGCATGGAGGTAGCGACACACCCTTTGGTTAAGTTCCTTCTTTTGATATACACCATTTGAGGACGTTTCTCACTTTTCTCAATCTTTTTGCTTGCCTTTTTGGCATAATTTCTCGTTTGCTTGCCTGGATGGTCCCAAGTCACGATATTTTCGTTATAGAGTAATTTTTCATAGTCCAAAATAATATACCAAATTATTTAGAGATAACAATTGGGGCTATGTGTAGCTACCACCATGGGTAGCAAATTATTTATGAAAAGTTAAATTTGCTACGTGTCTAAAAGAAGAATTGTCATGGTAATTAATTTAAATTTTTCATGGCAAAATAAACATGAACTACATAATGTGAATTTGCCATGGCATAATTATAAGGTGAATTAAGGATGGCAAAATAAAAGGTAAAATTTCCATGTGTGTAAAAGTAATTTGCCATGGCATAATTTAAAGGCGAATTTGGGATGGCAAAATAAAAGGTAAAATTGCCATGCGTGTAAAAGTAATTTGCCATGGCAATTAAGTAAATTTTCCGATGGTAAAATAAACATGAACTACATCATTTAAATTTGCCGCGACAATTAAGTAAAATTTGCCATGACAATTAATTTAAATTTGCCATGTCAAAATTAAAAAGTGAATTTGGGATGGCAAAAAAGGTAAAATTGCCATGTGTGTAGAAGTAAATTAGCCATTGCAATTAAGTTAAATTTTCCATGACAAAATGAACATGAACCACATCATGTGAATTTGCCATGGCAAAATTAAAAGGTGAATTTGGGATGGCAAAATAAAAGCTAAAATTGCCATGTGTGTGAAAATAATTTCGCATGGCATAATAAATATGAACTACATAATCTGAATTTACCGTGGCAATTAAGTGAAATTTTCCATGTCAAAATAAAAAAAAAGTGAATTTGGGATGGCAAAACAGGTAAAATTGCCATGTGTGTAAAAGTAAATTTGCCATGGCAATTATTTTAAAATTTCCCATGGGAAAATTAAATAGTGAATTTGGGATGGAAATGAAAGGTAAAATTGCCATGTGCATACAAGTAAAAATGCCATGGAAATTAAGGTAAATTTGACATGGCAATTAAATAACATTTGATGGATTTGCCAAGGTACGTGAAAGTGAATTTGCCATGGTCGTTGAAGTGAATTTGCCATGGTATGTGAACTGATTTTGTCAAGGTCCAAGGAAGAAAAATTTAACATGGTAATTAAAGAAAATAAATTTGCGATGGTCAATGAAGTTATTGTGCTGGCCCGTAAACCGAATTTGCTAAGGTTCTTAAGAGAAAGTGAAAATGGCATGGTAGACAAATATAAGAAAATTGCCATGGTCCATGAAGTGATTGTGCCATGGTCCGTGAAACTGAATATGACATGGACCATAAAATGAAGACATGTTACACGAAGGAATAAAATTACATTGTCCATAAAATTGAATTTGCCTTGGTTCCATAAAAGTGAATTTGGTGTGGTCTATGATTCGATATTTTCCATGCTCCATGTAACCGAATTTGCCACGGTTCAAACACTTGTATTATACAAGACGAAGCTATGTATGCCACTATTTGCCAACCCCACTTTCATTCATTTGGTTTAGCTATCGTGTTACACACGCGCGCGCGCACGCACGCACGCACGAACACACACACACACACAAACAACAAGGATTGTTAACTTGCAAATCTGCAAATTAAGGAATTTTTCATCACAAATATCTGAGACATGTTAAGTAATGGAACCATGGCACATCTTGAGACATGGCAAAACATAATAACAAGACCGTGTTAGCTGTTTCTTTTGGGGAACGTTGCATGGGAAACAAAAAAAATTCTATGCACACGCAAGATCTATCCATGGTGATGAGCATCTACGAGGAGGAGAGTGGATCTACATAGCCTTGTAGATCGCTAAGCAGGGAAGCGTTAAGAAACGCGGTTGATGTAGTCGAACGTCTTCGCGATCCAAATCACCAAGCGTCCCGCGATCCCATCACGATCCATCTCGCGATCCAATCACAATCCATCCCGCGATCACATCACGATCCGTCCTGCGATGAAATCACGAATCGTCTCGCGGTCATGATCACGGTCCTTCCGATCTAGCGCCGAACGGACGGCGCCTCCGCCTTCAGCACACATACAGCTCGATGACGATCTCCGCCTTCTTGTTCCAGCAAGAGGGAGCAGAGAGGTAGATGAGTTCTTTGGTAGCACAACGACGTGGTGGAGGTGGTGGTGAACTAATCCTGCAGGGCTTCGCCTAAGCACCGCAGAACTAATCTAGAGGAGAAACTGATGTAGGGAAGAAGAGGGCAGCACGTGGCAATTAGGGTTAGCTCTTCCCTCTAAATCCTCTAGTTTATATAGGAAGGAGGGAGGGGAGGAGGCAGCCTCAAACCCGCAAGGTTTGGTCGAAATTGGAGGTGGAGGAGTCCTACTCCAATCCTATTAGGAGTAGGATTCCTCCTTTCCACTTGGAAACTCTTTTCACCTCTCCACCTTTGGGTTTTTCTCACCCTAGCTGCATGGGCCTTAGTGTGGGCTCAGACAGCCCACTAAGGGCTAGCTTGACTCCTCCCACAGCCCATGAGGCCCTTTGGGTCGAGACGCCCCTCCCAATGGTCCTCGATACCCCTCCCGGCACTCCCGGTACACTACCGATGAGCCCGAAACTTTCCCGGTGATCAAAACAGGACTTCCTATATATCAATCTTTACGTCCGGACCATTCCTGAGCTCCTCGTGACGTATAGGATCTTATCCGGGACTCCGAACAACCTTTGGTCACCACCATACATAACTCTATACTACCAAAACGTCACCGAACCTTAAGTGTGCAGACCCTGTGGGTTCGAAAACTATGTAGACATGACCGAGACACCTCTACGGTCAATAACCAATAGCTGGACCTGGATGCCCATATTGGTTCCTACATATTCTACGAAGATCTTTATCGGTTGAACCTCCATGTCAAGGATTCAGTTAATCCCGTATGCTGTTCCCTTTGTCCTTCCGTATGTTACTTGCCCGAAATTCGATCGTCGGTATCTCTATACCTAGTTCAATCTCGTTACCGACAAGGCTCTTTACTCATTCCGTAATACAAGATCCCGTGGATAACTCTTTACTCACATTGCTTGCAAGGCTAATAGTGACGTTGTATCACCGAGTGGGCCCTGAGATACGTCTCCGTCACATGGAGTAACAAATCCCAGTCTTGATCCATGCCAACCCAACAGACACCCTCGGGGATACCTGTAGAGCACCTTTATAGTTACCCAGTTATGTTGCGACGTTTGATACACACAAGGTACTCCTCTGGTGTCAATGAGTTGCATGATCTCATGGTCATAGGAACAAATACTTGACATGTAGAAAACTATAGCAATAAACTGACATGATCATATGCTATGTTTATAGTTTGGGTCTTGTCCATCCAATCATTCTCCTAATGATATGATACCATTAACAAATGACATCTCATGTCCATGGCCAGGAAACCTTGACCATATTTGATTAACGAGCTAGTCTAGTAGAGGCATACTAGGGACATGGTGTTGTCTATGTATCCACACATGTATTTGAATTTCCGATCAATACAATTCTAGCATGGATAATAAATGATTATCATGAACAAGGAAATATGATAATAACTAATTTATTATTGCCTCTATGGCATATTTCCAACAGTCTCCCACTTGCACTAGAGTCAATAATCTAGCTCACATCGCTATGTGATTTGGTATGAATCTCACACCCAATGAGTTCTGGGGTTCGATCATGTTTTCCATGTGAAAGAGGTTTTAGTCAACGGGTCTGCGATATTCAGATCCGTGTGTACTTTGTAAATCTCTATGTCATACTGTAGACACTGCTACCACGTTGCACTTGGAGCTATTCCAACTGGCTACTCCACTATACGTATCCAGATTGCTACTAAGAGTCATTCGGATCGGTGTTAAAGTTTGCATCAACGTAACTCTTTACGATGAACTCTTTATCACCTCCATAATCAAGAAACATCTCCTTAGTCCTCTGGTTACTAAGGATAATTTTGACCGTTGTCTAGTGATCCACTCCTGGATCACTCTTGTACCCCTTGACAGACTCATGGCAAGGCACACACCAGGTGCGGTACACAACATGTCATAATATAGAGCCTATGGCTAAGGCATAGGTGACGGCCTTCGTCCTTTCTCTTTGTTCTGCCGTGGTCGAGCTTTGAGTCTCACTTAACTTCAGACCTTACAAATCAGACAAGAAATTTTTCTTTGACTGATCCATTTTAAACTCTCTCAAAATCTTGTCAAGGTATGTACTCATTGAAAGTCTCATCAGGCGTCTTGATCTATCTCTATAGATCTCGATGCCCAACAATTAAGTAGCTTTATCCAAGTCTTCCTTTGAAAAACTCTTTTCAAACAACCGTTTATGCTTTCCAGAAATTCTACATCATTTCCGATCAACAATATGTCATCCACATATGCTTATCAGAAAATCTATAGTGCTCCCACTCACTTTATTTTAAATACAAGTTTCTCATAAACTTTGTATAGACTCAAAAACTTTGATCACCTCATCAAAGCGTATATTCCAACTCTGTGATGCTTGCTCTAGTCCACAGAAGGATCACCGGAGCTTGCACACCTTTTAGCATCCTTAGGACTGACAAAACCTTCTAGTTGTATCTCATACAACCTTTCCTCAAGGAAGGAAACATTGTTTTGACATCCATCTGCCAGAGTTCATAATTGAAAAAATGCAGCAATTGCTAACATAATTCCAATAGACTTTAGCATCGCTACGAGTGAGAAAGTCTCATCGCAGTCAACTCCTTGAACTTGTTGGAAACTTCTTTGCGACAAGTAGAGCTTTATAAATGGTGACATTTACCATCAGCGTCTGTCTTCATCTTAAAGGTCCATTTGTACTCAATGACCTGCCGTCCAACGAGCAAGTCTACCAAAGTCTATACTTGGTTTTCATACATGGATCCTTTCTCGGATTTCATGGCCTCTAACCATTTGTCAAAATCCAGGCCCATCATCGCTTCTCCATAGCTCGTAGGTTCATCGTTGTCCAACAACATGACCTCCAAGATAGGGTTGTCGTACCACTCAGGAGCAGTACGCATCCTTGTCGACCTACGAGGTTCGATAGTAACTTGATCCGAAGCTTCATGATCATCATCATTAACTTCCTCTTCAACTGACGTAGGCTCCACAGAAACATCTTTCTGCGCTGCGCTACTCTCTGATTGAACAAAGGTTCAACGACCTCATCAAGTTCTATCTTCCTCCCACTCAATTCTTTCGAGAGAAAGTATTTCTCGAGAAAGGACCCAGTTTTAGCAACAAACACTTTGTACTCGGATCTAAGACAGAAGGTATACCCAACTGTTCTTAGGGTATTCTATGAAGATGCATTTTTCTATTTTGGGTTCGACCTTATCAGACATAAGTGTCGCATTCCCAAACTCTAAGAAATGACAGTTTAGGTTTCTGCCAAACCATATGGTGTCATCTCAATGGATTTAGATGGTGCCCTATTTAAAGTGAATGTGGTTGTCTCTACTGCATAACCCCAAAACGATAGTGGCAAAATGGTAAGAGACATCATAGTATGCACCATATCCAATAGAGAACGACTATGACGTTCGAACACACCATCACACTATGGTGTTCCAGGTGGCGTGAGTTGTGAAACAACTTTCACATTGTCTAAAGTTGTATGCCAAACTCGTAACTCGGATATTCACCTCCACGATCATATCGCAAACATTTTTATCTTCTTGTCACGCTGATCTTAAACTTCACTCTGAATTTGCTTGAACTTTTAAAACGATTCAGAATTGTGTTTCATTAAGTATATATACACTATATCTACTCAAATCATCAGCGAAGGTAAGAAAATAACGATATCCACCATACGCTACAAGACTCATTGGATTGCATACATCAACATGTATCATTTCCAATAAATCACTTGCCTGCTCCATCAAACCGGAAAACCGGGTTCTTAGTCATCTTGCCCAAGAGGCATGGTTCGCATGTCTCAACCGATTCGAAATCGAATGAGTCCAAAGATCCATAAGCATGGAGTATCTTCATGCGATTTATACCAATATGACCTTTAGCGGCAGTGCCACACGTATGTGGTACTATCATTATTAAGTTTGTATCTTTTGGCATCAATGTTATGAACCTGTGTATTACCATGATCAAGATTCAACAAACCATTCTCACCAGGTGCATGACAATTGAAGGTATTATTCATGTAAACAGAATAACCATTATTCTCTAACTTAAATGAATAACCATGTTGCAATAAACACGATCTAATCATGTTAATGCTTAACGCAAACACCAAATAACATTTATTTAGGTTTGACACTAATCCCGAAGGTAGAGAGAGCGTGCGATGTTGATCACATCAACCTTGGAGACATTTCCAATACACATCGTCACCTCACCCTTAGCTAGCCTTCGTTTATTCCGTAGCTTTTATTTCAAGTTACTAACATTTAGCAACCGAACCGGTATCCAATACCCAGGTGCTACTAGGAATACTAGAAAGGTACACATCAATAACACGTATATCAAATATACTTCTGTCGACGTTGCCACCCTTCTTATCTACCAAGTATCTAGGGTTGTTCCGCTTCAACGACCGCTCTCCTCATAATAGAAGCACTTTGTCTCAGGTTTGGGTTCAACTTTGGGTTGCTTCACTTGAGCAGCAACTGTCTTACCATCCATGAAGTTTCCCTCCTTGCCCTTGCCCTTCTCGAAACTAGTGCTTTTACTAACCATCAACACTTGATGATCCTTCTTGATTTCTACCTTCACGGTGTCAAACATCGCGAACAACTCAGGGATCATTATTTCCATCCCAAGCATTTTGTAGTTCATCACGAAGTTCTAGTAGCTTAGTGACAGTGACTTGGAGAACTATATCAATCACTATCTTATTTGGAAGATCAACTCCCACTCGATTCAAGCGATTGTAGCACTCAGACAATCTGAGCACATGCTCAACAATTGAGATATTCTCCTTCATCTTGCAGGCCAAGAATCCTTTTGGAGATCTCATATCTCACAACACGAGCATGAGCCTGAGATCCCAATTTCTATAGGAACATATAAAAATTCAAGGGAGCTACAACTTGAGCTAGTAATCTACAACATAATTTGCAAATACATTACTAACTATGTCCATGATAATGAGTTCAATTAATCATATTACTTAAGAACTCCCACTCAAATTGACATCCCTCTGGTCATCCGAGTGATACATGATCCAAATTCACCAACTCAAGTCCGATCATCATGTGAGTTGAGGTGGTTTCAATGGTGAACATCATCATGTTGATCATATCTACTATATGACTCATGTTCGACCTTTCGGTCTCTTGCATTCTGAGGCCATGTCTGTACATGCTAGGCTCGTCAAGTCTAACCCGAGTGTTCTGCACGCGCAACACTGGCTTGCACCCGCTGTATGTGAACGTAGAGTCTATCAAACCTGATCACCACGTGGTGTCTCGACACGACGAACTTTCACAACAGTGCACACTCAGGGAGAACACAATTTTACCTTGAAATTTAAGTGAGGGATCACCTTATAATGCTACCGTTGTCCTAAGCAAAATAAGGTGCATAAAAGGATTAACATCATATGCAAATCATAAGTGACATGATATGGCCATGAACTTGTGCTTTTGATCTCCATCTTGAAAGCACCGACATGATCTCCATCATCACCGACATGACACCATGATCTTCATCATCATGATCTCCATCATTGTGTCGCTATCGGGGTTGTCGCGCCCACCATGCTCATACTACTATAGCTACAATTGAGCGATAAATTAAAACATTAAATAGCACTTAATGATTGACACGTAGGTCATACAATAATTAAAGACAACCCTATGGCTCCTGCCGGTTGTCGTACTCATCGACATGCAAGTCGTGATATACTATACAACACATGATCATCTCATACATCACATATATCTCATCATGTAATTGGCCATATCACATCACAACATACCCTGCAAAAACAAGTTAAACGTCCTCTAATTGTTGTTGCATATTTTATGTGGCTGCTATGGGTATCTAGCAAGAACTATTCTCACCTACGCAAAAACCACAATGGTGATACACAAATTGCTATTCAACCTTCTCAAGGACCACCATTGTCGAATCCGGTCCAACTAGAGTAGGAGAAACAGACACCCGCCAGCCATCTTTGTGTAACAAGGTTACACGTCAGTCCAAGGAACCGGTCTCTCGTAAGAATACGAGTAAGGTTGGTCCAGGCCGCTTCATCCCACAATACCGCTAAATCAAAACATGACCAAGGGAGGAAGCAATCTAAGCATCAACGCCCACAAACTCCTTTGTGTTCTACTCGTGATCTCATCTACACATAGACCTAGCTCAGATGCCACTACTGGGGAACGTTGCATGGGAAACAAAAAATTTCCTACGCAGACGCAAGATCTATCCATGGTGATGAGCATCTACAAGAGGGAGAGTGGATCTATATACCCTTGTAGATCGCTAAGCGGGAAGCATTAAGAAACGCGGTTGATGTAGTCGAACGTCTTCGGGATCCAAATCGCCGAGCGTCCCGTGATCCCATCACGATCCATCTTGCGATCCAATCACGATATGTCCTGCGATCCCATCACGATCCGTCTCACGATCCAATCACAAATCGTCTCATGATCTTGATCACGGTCCTTCTGATCTAGTGCCGAACGGACGGCACCTCAGTGTTCAACACACGTACAACTCAATGACGATCTCCGCCTTCTTGATCCAGCAAGAGGGGGCGAATAGGTAGATGAGTTCTCCGGTAGTGCGACGGCGCGGCGGCGGTGGTGGTGGAGCTGATCCGGCAGGGCTTCACCAAGCACTACAGAATCAATCTAGAGGAGAAACAGATCTAGAGGAGAAGAGGGTAGCACGTGACAATTAGGGTTAGCTTTACCCTTTAAATACTCTAGTATATATAGGAGGGAGGGAGGGGAGGAGGCAACCTCAAACCCTCAAGAGTTGGCCGAAATTGGAGGTGGAGGAGTCCTACTCCAATCCTATTAGGAGTAGGATTCCTCCTTTCCACATGGAAACTCTTTCCACCTCTCCACCTTTGGGTTTTTCTCACCCCTAGCCGCATGGGCCTTAGTGGGGGGCTCGGCCAGACCACTAAGGGCTGGCTTGAATCCTCACACAGCCCATGAGGCCCTTTGGGTCGAGACACCCCCGATGGTCCGCGGTACCCCTCCCGGCACTCCCGGTACACTACCGATGAGCCCGAAACTTTTCCGGTGACCAAAACAGGACTTCCTATATATCAATCTTTACCTCCGAACCATTTCGGAGCTCCTCGTGACGTCCAGGATTTCATCTAGGACTCCGAACAAACTTCGGTCACCACCATACATAACTCTATACTACCGAAACGTCACCGAACCTTAAGTATGCAGACCCTGCGGGTTCAAAAACTATGTAGACATGACAGAGACACCTCTTCGGTCAATAACTAATAGCGGGACCTGGAGGCCCATATTGTTTCCTACATATTCTATGAAGATCTTTATCGGTTGAACCTCTATGTCAAGGATTCAGTTAATCCCGTATGCTATTCCCTTTGTCCTTCGGTATGTTACTTCCCCGAGATTCGATCGTCGGTATCTCTATACCTAGTTCAATCTCGTTACTGGCAAGTCTCTTTACTCATTCTGTAATACAAGATCCCGTGGCTAACTCTTTATTCACATTGCTTGCAAGGCTTATAGTGATGTTGTATCACCGAGTGGGCCCTGAGATACCTCTCCGTCACACGGAGTAAAAAATCCCAGTCTTGATCCATGCCAACCCAACAGACACCCTCGGGGATACCTGTAGAGCACCTTTATAGTCACCCAGTTACGTTGCGACATTTGATACACACAAGTTACTCCTCTGGTGTCAGTGAGTTGCATGATCTCATGGTCGTAGGAACAGATACTTGACATGTAGAAAACTATAGCAATAAACTGACACGATCATATGCTATGTTTATAGTTTGGGTCTTGTCCATCACATCATTCTCCTAATGATGTGATCCCATTTAATGACATCTCATGTCCATTCCCGGGAAACCTTTACCATCTTTGATTAACGAGCTAGTCTATTAGAGGCATACTAGGGACATGGTGTTGTCTATGTATCCACACATGTATCTAAGTTTTCGATCAATACAATTCTAGCATGGATAATAAACGATTATCATGAACAAGGAAATATGATAATAAATAATTTAGTATTGCCTCTAGGGCATATTTCCAACAGTTTCTATCCTAAAACATGTCAATTTTTCGTGGCAAAAAATGATATACATGTCAGAAATGAAAAACTTGACAACATTTTGGAGTGAAACATGGCAATTTTGCCAACTTTGCAGAAATATAATATAAACAGAGGGGAAACTAGGTGAAATGATCAGAGAAAAACGAAGATAGTGAGAGGACCAAATAACTTTGCCCTCTCAGCCAACCAATGCCCGTCTGTTTGCTCTTCGCAACTCACTAGGACATGGATGAAGACATTGGGCGATGATGTTCCCCTACTTGTGGACGTTGTTCTTGGTGATCCTCTTTGTCGCTGGTCCTGGAGAGTTCCTTGTCCGTACCTAGTGCGCAAGATGGCCATGGAGGTTGGCGGCGGGTGGTGATGGTCGCGACATGCCTCTCCCAGGCATACCCCCCTCCATGACCGTCGCGCATGAATCCAGGGAGCGACATGACGTGGCCATTAATACTCTTGATCTATGTTGGGTTTTCCGTGAAGAGGAACAGGTAGCTGTAGCACAATATTGATAAGTATTTCTCTCAATTATGGAACCAAGGTTTATCGAATCAACAATAATACCAATCCACAACCGTCTTTAACAGCTGCACACAAAAGAGCAAACAACTTGCACCCAACGCGGGCACGAGGGTTGTCAATCCCCTTGATCTCGTTATTTGCAAGCAAGTGAAGTGTGTAGATAATAGTATATAATTGTAAATTGCAAAATAAAATAAATGGTAAATAAGAACAAGAAGGTATTGATAAGTTTCTAAATATAGAACTCAGTAGACCCTATGGCATAGTTTTCCCTAGCAACATCTCTCATGAAAATAAGCATACAATGGGTAAACAAATGACTGTTGGGCAATTGATAGAAAAGCGCATAGTTATGCGATATTCATGGCAATGATCATGTGTATATAGGAATCATGTACAAAACAAATAGGCCAACTCCTTCCTACACATATTACTATTACTCCACTTCAAGAGCGCTTCTATGCTTGCCTCTCTACGTATTAAGTTCATGACAAAGAGAGTAACGCATGGAGAACGATAACATGACGTAGACAAATCAAACTCAAGCAATATGAGTAAACCCCATCGTGCTATCCTTAGTGGAAACAACACAAAGATGTATCTTGTCCCCTTCTGTCAGTGGGATATAGAAACTCGTCAGATTGAACCCATTACAACGCACCCCTCTCACTGAATAAAGATCAATCGACTTGGCCAAAGCAAATCAATAGATCAGAGAGAATTATGAAGCTATAATGATCATGCAAATAAGAATCATAATAATTACAGAGAAGACTCAAATACTTTTCATGAATAATCTAAAGATAAACCCACAATTCATCGGATACGAACAAACGCACCGCACAACAGAGTTACATCGGATGCATCAAAGCGAAGATGCGATGATCATTGTATTGAAGATCAAAAGAGAGAGATATAGCCATCTAGGTACTAACTATAGACCCGTAGGTCTATGGTGAACTAATGACATCATCATGAGGGTAGCAAAGTTGATGAAGAGGCCCTCCATGATCGATCCCCTCCGACAGGGTGCCAGAACGGAGTTCTAGATGAGATCATGGCGGAACAAAGACTTGCAAGACGGAAAAAGTGTTTCGGGACTGCCCTTAAGGTTTTTTGAATACATGTGAATTTATAGGCCAGAGAATGGGGGTAGGAGGGACACCAAGGAGGGACAAGCCATCAGGGCGTGACCACCCCATGGGCACGCCTTGTTGGCTTGTGCCTCCCTCGTGCGGCCTCCAGTCTTGTCCCAAAGCTTCCAGATCTTCTTTTGGTCCAGAAAAAATCATAAAAATGTTTTGGGGAATTGCACTTCGTTTGCTACTATAAACCTGAAAAGTAAAACACACACCAAAAAGAGGAGTCGACACTGGACACTGTGTCAATAGGTTAGTGCTAAAAATAATATAAATTGGTAAATTACTACTTAAAAAGTATCCTATAATGATAATATAATAGCATGGAACAATAAAAATTTATAGATATGTTGGAGACGTATCAAGCAACCCCAAGCTTAATTCTTGCTTGTCCTTGAATAGGTCAATGATAAAAACAGAATTTTTGATGTGACATGCTAACCAGTATGCAATCTTTTGCATGTATGCTCATTGATAAATGATGAATTAAGAAACATTAAGATAGTAATATTTGTAAGCACAAGCATCAAATCATCAATCTATCAAAGTATACGATCCTAAAAGAATGTTTACCCCCATTCATCTTATCATATTAGCAAGGCATGGATCCGTCTTCACCACATTAATAAAAATGTCAAGCACCACGGTGTCCAAGTCAGGCAGTTGGATCGTGATTTTTCAATCTGGATCAACGTTTTATTCTTCACGCAATACATGAGCGTGAACCATGGACATAGCATAAGAATGGAATAGAATATAGTGGTAGATATCAAAGGTATAAAAGTGGAGAAGATAATCTCACATCAACTAGGCGTATCAACTGGCTATGGATATGCCAATCGATAGATGTCGATGCAAGGAGTAGGGATTGCCATGCAAATGATGCACTAAACTATAAGTGTATGAAAGCTCAAATGAAGCTAAGTGGTGTGTCCATCCAACTTGTTTGCTCATGAAGACCTCGGGCATTTGAGGACGCTCGTTAGCGGAATATACAAGCCAAGTTTATAATAATGAAAAGGTGATTCCCACTAGTGTAACATCCCAAAATTTCATTTTGGAATGTTATGAAATATAGCTATGCATCATCATCACATTGTTTGAATGAAGTGAATTGTTGAAGTTCTTCTTTTGGATTTCTGAAAGGCCACTTTCACTTTTCCATTTACTTGTTTCACTTACTTGAAAATTTCTGGAATTATTCAAAAAAAAAAGAGGAGTAACATGACACTCCACACCAGAGGCATCTTGGTGAATTATTTGAACAATAAAACCAGGGGTTTATTTGAAAGTTTATCTCAAAAGAATTTAAAATCAATTAGGCATTTTCTGAAAAATATTTTTTTTAAAGTATACATTTTGACAGAGGAAAAATGTTCATTAAATAGAATTTATTCCCCTGATCATTTTGATATATATATTCCCTATGTTTGGAAATGATTTGAATGCTTTAAAAGGTTTTAAACACTCTGGAAAAATAGAAAAGGAAACGAATTTAAAGCGTTTAAATAGAAACCGGCCGACCCACTAGCCTTTACTCCCGAGACCCTTTCGGATCGGTCACCGACGCGCAGATCCCGCCCCCTCTCTCACTGACACGTGGGACCCACCGTTCGATAGCATCATCAGCGCGCTCGCCTTCCTGCTCGCGCCCCCGCACCTCGCCGGAGATCCCTCCTCCGCTGATCTCTCTCCTCTCTCCCTTTTCCGACCCCGCACCTGGCCTATAAGTAGCCCTGCCTTCTCCGCTCTCCGTTCCACCCCCGAGCATCCCTGCTCATGCCCACAAACACCACGCTCCACCTCGCCGGAGTTCTGACTCCGATCGAAGCTCCCCGAGCACGAGGCCGTCGCCTCCGTCGTCCCCAGCCTCGTCTGACGCCACCATTCGACGTCGGATCTTCACCGCCGTCGCCTGAGCTCTTCAGACGCCGCCCCCGACCACTGCACGAACATCTCCGACCACCTCCGACGTCCGGCCACCATCGACCTCGCCGGAAAACCCCGACCTCCCCTGTGTAAGCCCGCGCCCCCTCCGTAGCCGTCGGATTTAAAGTCAACGATCTAGATTAGAACGTTTTAAAACAGTGAACCGGTACGTGTTAGTTTTTGGTCGTCCGCTCGCAAACACCCACACACACGTGTTAGCAACCAATAGGAAGCCGCCACGTAGCCCTGACCGTTCGCTAGGAATTTTGTTCTTTTCTGTTTTGTTTTAGAAAACAGAATGTTTTATGTTTTTGTTTTAGTTGTAACTTTTAAACTAATTAGTGTTTTTAATTGATTCTTTTTGCATTAGGTCACAAATTTCATGTATATTCATCCTGTAGTATTAGATTTCAAATTTGAACTTTAAAATTTGAATCTAACCAAATTTGCTTAAATTACTAAAATCTGTATAACTAGAGTTTAAAAATATATTTTTGGATGAATCTTTTTGCCACTGGTTTGTATTAGTTATAGCTACCATCCTACATAGTTTGGGAATTTTTAGGATGAATTTGGTTAGGGTTTTTGAAAAAACAGAATCTGTTTAGTTCTTAATAGAGTTTAGTTAGTTTGATTTTAGTTTAGTTTGAATTTGAGTTAGTTTAGCTTTTGTTTTTAGTTTTCATTACGTTCTGTTGTTTCAACATTAGGTGAAATAACTTGCTTTTAATAAAAATAATTGTTTATTTTTATATCTTATTGTTATAGGAAATCTTTATTCCTTTTCATTAGGTATAGTTTTATAAAGCAATTTAGTTTTACTTTTCACAAACATTTTAGGAGATTTAATCCTGTTTTCTAATAAAGAATCCTAGTAATTCTTTTCTGTTAAGTAATGTTCTGTTTATAAAAAATAAATATATAATAATAATAATAATTTTGTTTCATACTCTAATGTTATAGGAAACTCTAGTTATCTTCATTAAGTGGTGTTTTATAAAAATTATATTTTTAGTAGAAATTCTTTTCACAAAAGTTTTATTGGATTTAATTCTGTTTACTAATATAAATTTTATTATTTCTTTTCTGTTAACTATTGTTTTGTTATTAAAAATAATTGTTGGTCTTATGTTATATTAGTAGTAGCTTTGACACTAAAAATTTGTGAGTCAAATATTGGTTTTGAGTTATTTTTCTTGATTGTTACTATTAAATTGCTTGAGTTTAATCTTGCTGATTGTGTGAGTTGTATTATTAGTTGTATTCTTATGGTGTGCTTTGTTTGATTCGTTGGATCATCCGGAGTGCGAAGCTTGTTATCTAGAGTCACTTGAGTACGAGGATCGCCAGCAAGGCAAGTCACTTTGATCATGGTTTACCCATGTTTTATTGCATTAGTTCTACCGTATCCCCAATTGCATGCAAAGTAGGTAATTTGGAAACTTGGTTACTTGATGTAGTATCATGTGGTAGGCACCCCTCAACCCTTTGACACATTGGCCCTGGGAAACGTTGATTTAATTTCGCTAAGCTATTAGTAGACGGGGTTGGTTGTGTGATTCATGAGAGTTGTGAGATAATAATTTCAAGACCTGCAAGATGATCAAGACTTCAAGACTTCGAGTTTTCAACATACCTCTGGGTGGATGATGGTTGAACGGCGCCCTAGAGAAACCAGTGGTTAGCCTAGATGTTGCTGGAGAAGTGCCAGTATTCATGCGGAAAGGTCCACCTAGGCACAAAGAGATTGATGGATGCTTCAAGACCCAAGGCTTACCTGCACAGCCACAAGCCATTATGGGCTCTGGCTTGGTTGGATATCGTGGTGACCCTGGACAGGCAGTGCTACGAGATGTAGAAGAACGGTAGGAAAGGATGGGCACCGACAGAGTCTCAGGGGAATCCTTTAGAAGACCATGTTTTGGTCATCCGTTTCTCAAACACCCTAAAGTGCGAGAAATCCAACGGAGGCGATCAAATCTTGTGGGGAACGTGTGCAAAAGTCTGTAGAGTACCCAAACCTAATCGATTAGCCGTATCCACGGTCATGGACAACTTGAGCCAAAGGAACTGAAACTATCTGGAATTCTCAACACAAATAATTATATTGATGTGGGTATTAATGAAAACTTGGGTATGAGAATTGGTTGGTGGAACCATCTCATTAATCAACCAACATTGTAGTAATAACTTTTGCCCTCTCTTGTTGTAGGAAAAAATGGCTTTATGCAAAACTTACTACCCCACCTGCCATATATGCATATAGAATAGATGATTGCTTTTACACCCCTCTTTTGTGACATTGCCGGCATATTCAATATGTTGACCTACACGGCTGCAACATATCATGTTGCAGAGTACTTTTCCGACTAGGAGTGAGGATATGCTCTACACTCGGTGAGATGTCCTTGGAGTCAGATGGACTCAACTACCTTCGAAGCTTCCGCAAGACTTTGGTTTAGTTTATCTCATGAGTTGGCCTTCAGCCACTTTATTGTAATCCTTATTATAATAAAGGACTCGATATGAGATTTTGATTAATAAAGTTGTGTGATTTCCCTTTGATATATACATTGATGTACCTTGTGTGTACCAGCATGATCTTGGGATGGTACGGAAACATCGGAGATTCGACTTTTTAGGTCGGGTCGCTACAGAAATGGTATCAGAGCACACGCTGACCAAAGGACGTAACCTCTAGGATTGGAAAAGCCTTAGGATTTTTTCTATTGTCTTCCAAATTCTTATATTCTCATCTGCTCGTTTCTGACTTCCCTCTGATTTATTTCAAAATTTATAGATGGCCACCTTCACCCCAGTTTTGATCACGGAGTTTTGTCAGCTTGACGCGACGATGCCCTTTGGCAAGGAGCTGGTGAAGATCGTCAGGGACGTAAGGATCACTTTGCCAAGCATCACCGGGACTCCTATCATGTCTTTTCCACAAGACGGTCGCTACCGGATCGAGGTGCACATCCCCGGAAAGACCTTTGGAAATCGTAAAGACCCCATCGACTGCAAGTTTGTGGCACGAAGCTGGATTCTTGGGAGGGACATGGCGATTCACCGTGCCCTTAGACGTATTTAGGAGGAATATAGGGGTGGCCCCATTTCGCTAAACCTTCGAATGGTTTGTCGTAAGGATGCGAATGGAAATATCATAAAAAAAACCACTGGAGACTCCACCATTTCCTATATCGAGACTTTGGAAACTCACATCAGGACTCTAGAGCTTCGGCTACGTGCAGACACGAAGACGATCAAGAGGCTGATGAATCGTGAGGTTGACCTCGAAGCTGACCTACTGGAAGCCAAGTACGAGCATGAGCATGAAGTGAGGGATTTCTTAGAGAGGATTGAGAAGCTGAACACTCGCATTGCAACTCTGGAGGAACAACTGGACATGGGGGAAAATCTTCACCCAGAAGGAGATGTGGCTCCTTTGATCAACAACGATGATGACTATGAGGAGAGCGTCACCGGAGGACCCACGACCATGTACTTTTGAGGAGAACTTTAGTCATGCCCCCATGTATCTTTATTTTCTTCGTTAAAACGTAGGTCGATGCTTAGTTTGATTTGAGACTTGTATCTCGATGTTTGAACCTTGAGTTGAATAAATGAATGAGTGTTTGATGTGATATGTTTGTTGCATTGCATATGGGTAGTGAAATTTTCTTTTAGGCCCTTGTTCTATTCTAATTCTCACCCCTCCGAAAACAGCAAGATGCCTCCGCGACGTGAGCCCGATTTCACCTTCCCACCGGAACTCACACAACTCCTCCAGCAGTAGAATGCCCTAATGTAGCTGTTGATCCAGAACCAGACCAACAACCACAACAACCACCCTCCACCTCAGGGCGACAACCTCACCCGTTTTCTGAGGCTGAATCCACCAACTTTCTCTAGCAACACTGAGCCCATTATGGCAGATGATTGGCTCCGCAAGATGGAGAGAGAACTCATCACCGCTGGATGCACTAAGGCTGAAAAGGTGCACTTTGCCGCCCATCAACTTGAGGGGCCTGCAGCTTCATGGTGGGAGAACTACACCACCACGTACCCCATTGCTGGTGTGACTTGGGAGCAGTTCAAGCTAGCTTTCCACACCGCTCATGTCTCAGCTGGAGCCATGAGTCTGAAGAAGCGTGAGTTTCGCAACTTACGCCAAGGAAGTCGCTCCGTGGCCCAATATGTGGATGATTTCAGCATGTTGGCTCGTTATGCACCAGGAGATGTGGCCGATGATGCAGCCGAACAGGGGAAGTTCCTAGAAGGACTCAATGATGAGTTGAGCGTGCAGCTGATGATAGCTAGTTTCAACAACTACCAGGAGTTGGTAGACAAGGCTCTCATCTTGGAGGGGAAGCAGCAGCAAATCGAAAACCGCAAGAGGAAGTATGGACAGGGGAAGTCTAGCTCTGGAGCTCAACAGAAGCCCCGCTACTCCCCGTACTTAGGGAATGCCGGATCAGGGACCGGTAAGTATGGAGGACACACTCATCACATGCACAACCATGGAGGCCACAACCATGGAGAAAATGGGAATAATCGTCCCAACAATGGCAACTTCAAGAATGGAAATGGAAGTGGGAATGGCAACCAGCACCGTCCCGCTCCAGCTCAGAAGGATCTGAACCATATCACCTGCTTCAAGTGCCAGAAGACATGGCACTATGCCACTGAATGCCCTCAGAACAAGCAGGGGAATGGAAACGGCAACAACAACGACAACTCCGCAGCTAAGAAGCCAAACCCTTTTCCCCGTGCTCAGGTGAACCACATTGATGTGGAAGAAGTCTATGATCAGCCCGAGACTGTGGTTGGTAAGTTTTTATTGCATTCACGTCCAGTTATGGTACTTTTTGATTCTGGTGCAACTCATTCATTCATATCAAGGGTAGTTGTGGAAAAGTATGGATTACCCACCAGAACCCTTAGTCGGCCCATTAAGGTCAATTCCCCAGGAGGTATGATGATGGCAGGGATAGGATGCCACGCATTGAAACTCCATATAGGAAACCATGTTTTTCCCACTGATCTCATCGTCTTAGAATCCCAGGGATTGGATGTAATCCTAGGCATGGATTGGATGGCCAAGTATGAAGGAAACCTTGATTGCCCCAACAAGTCTATTTTGCTCACCACCCTAGAGAACAAGAGGATTAAGTATGTATCCCGACGCACACAAATGAGTGCTCGGTTAAATTCCCTCACAGGAGTGGTTCAAGAGGAAGTGTCGGTGGTACAAGACTTTCCAGATGTATTCTCGGAGGAATTACCAGGCATGCCACCAGATAGAGAGATTGAATTTCTGATAGAGTTACTACCAGGAACAACCCCAATTTCCAAAAGACCCTATCGGATGCCCACAAATGATTTAGTAGAAATCAAGAAGCAGATTAAGGAGTTATTGCATAAGGGATATATCCGCCCAAGTTCTTGACCTTGGGGAGCCCCAGTTCTTTTGGTAGAGAAGAAGGATAAAACCTTGAGGATGGTAGTCGATTATCGTGCATTGAACGAGGTGACTATCAAGAACAAGTACCCTCTGCCGATGATTAATGACTTGTGTGATCAACTAGTGGGAGCCAAAGTATTCTCCAAGATCGATCTTCGATCAGGGTATCACCAATTGAAAATTCGTGAACATGATATACCCAAAACAGCCTTCACCACAAGGTATGGCTTATATGAGTATACCGTCATGTCTTTTGGTTTGACTAATGCTCCTGCCTATTTCATGAGTATGATGAACAAAGTGTTTATGGAATATCTGGACAAGTTTGTCATGGTGTTCATCGATGATATATTGATATTCTCTAAGAGCGAGGAAGAACACAAGGAACACTTGCGTTTAGTTCTGGAGAAGCTTAGAGAGCATCAGTTATATGCCAAGTTCAGTAAATGTGAATTCTGGCTGACGGAAGTCGGATTCCTTGGACACATTATTTCCGGAGATGGAATAGCAGTGGACCCCGCTAAGGTTGAAGCAGTCACTGAGTGGAAGTCCCCTACCTTAGTTAAGGAGATTCGCAGTTTTCTCGGACTTACCGGATATTACCGGAGGTTCATTGAGAATTTCTCAAAGATTGCCAAACCCATGACGGAATTGTTGAAGAAAGAGTCTAAGTATATTTGGACTGAGGAATGTGAAGCTAGTTTCCAGGAGTTGAAGAAGCGTTTGGTCACAGACCCAGTGTTGATTTTGCCAAATATTCGGAAGGACTTCCAGGTTTATTGTGACGCATCACGTCAAGGACTCAGAGGAGTACTCATGCAGGAGGGAAAAGTTGTAGCCTATGCATCCAGATAGCTACGACCTCATGAGTTGAACTATGCCACCCATGATTTGGAACTAACAGCCGTAGTGCATGCAATCAAGACCTGGAGACATTTCCTTGTTGGAAATAGTTGTGATGTTTACACCGATCATAAGAGCCTGAAGTATATCTTCACGCAGAAGGAGTTGAACCTCAGACAGAGGAGATGGCTAGAGTTAATCAAGGACTATGACATGAGACTGCATTACCATCCAGGAAAGGCAAACATTGTAGCAGATGCTTTGAGTCGAAAGAGTTATGTGAACACACTCATAGCAGGAGGATTACCCCAGGAGTTAGCCGATGATGTCAGGGAGCTCCGGCTAGAGATAGTTCCAAAAGGATATGTTGCTACACTAGAGATCCAGTCCACCTTGACCGAAAGAATTCGTGAAGCCAAGAAATCGGACAAGGAGGTAGCTGAGATAAAGCAGAGGATGAAGGATGGAAAAGCTAAAGACTTTTGTGAAGATGAACAAGGTACTCTATGGTTTGAGAACCGAATCTATGTGCCCAAAGACCCAGAGCTTAGGAAGTTGATACTTCAAGAAGCCCATGATTCACCCTACTCGATACACCCAGGCAACACCAAGATGTACCTGGATTTGAAGGAAATTTACTGGTGGACAGGTATGAAGAAGGATATTGCCGAACATGTTGTGGTATGTGATGTTTGTCAGCGAGTAAAGGCGGAACATCAGAAACCAGCAGGGTTACTCCAACCTTTGCCGATACCCGAGTGGAAATGGGATAAGCTTGGTATGGACTTCATCACAGGATTACCCAGGACCCGTTCAGGTTATGATTCCATCTGGGTAGTGGTCGATCGCTTGACCAAGGTGGATCATTTCATTCCAGTGAAGACCACCTATACCAGTGCTAAGTTAGCCAAGATATATATGACCAGGATCGTATGTCTGCATGGAGTTCCGAGGAGTATCGTGTCAGATAGGGGAACACAATTTACCTCAAAGTTTTGGCATTAGTTATATGAAACTTTGGGTACAAGGCTGGAATTCAGTACAACTTTTCATCCGCAGACCGATGGATAGACCGAGAGAGTCAACCAGATCTTGGAGGACATGTTGAGAGCTTGTGTGCTAGACTATGGGTCTAGTTGGGATGAAAACTTACCTTACGCAGAGTTCTCGTACAACAACAGTTATCAGACTAGTCTGAAGATGGCCCCTTTTGAAGCTTTATACGGAAGGAGGTGCAGAACACCATTGATGTGGGATGGTGTTGGAGACCGAAAACTTTTTGGTCCCGATCTTATCTGAGATTCTGAAGAAAAGGTTAAACTGATTCGAGCCGACTCAAGATAGCCCAATCCAGGCAGAAGAGCTATGCTGATAGCAAATGCAAGGAGGTGACTTATGAAGTGGGAGACCGAGCATACCTTTGTGTGTCCCCACTTCGAGGAAGCAAGAGGTTTGGTGTTAAAGGAAAGTTAGCACCCAGATTCATAGGCCCCTACAAAATTCTTGAACATAGAGGCAAAGTTGCATACAAGCTAGAATTGCCGAAAGGATTGTCCGGAGTTCATGATGTTTTCCATGTTTCCCAGCTGAAGAAATGCCATGCTGAGATGGCTGGTATTCCTTTGAGAGACACAGTGCCCCTAGAGGCCATACAACTTGACAGTGACCTGACCTACGAGGAGAAACCTATCAGAATCCTCGAGACTACCAACAGAGTTACCCATAGCAAGACCATCAAGTTTTGTAAGGTTCTGTGGAGTCACCACACCGAGGAAGAAGCCACCTGGGAACGCGAAGAAGAGCTTCGAAGAGACCACCCGCACCTATTTTCTAGCCAACCCGAATCTCGAGGGCGGGATTCATCGTAAGGTGGGTAGGTTTGTAACATCCCAAAATTTCATTTTGGAATGTTATGAAATATAGCTATGCATCATCATCACATTGTTTGAATGAAGTGAATTGTTGAAGTTCTTCTTTTGGATTTCTGAAAGGCCATTTTCACTTTTCCATTTACTTGTTTCACTTACTTGAAAATCTCTGGAATTATTCAAAAAAAAGAGGAGTAACATGACACTCCACACCAAGGGCATCTTGGTGAATTATTTGAACAATAAAACCAGGGGTTTATTTGAAAGTTTATCTCAAAAGAATTTAAAATCAATTAGGCATTTTCTGAAAAATATTTTTTTAAAGTATTCATTTTGACAGAGGAATAATGTTCATTAAATAGCATTTATTCCCCTGATCATTTTGATATATATAATCCCAATGTTTGGAACTAATTTGAATGTTTTAAAGTGTTTTAAATGCTTTGGAAAAATAGAAAAGGAAACGAATTTAAAGCGTTTAAATACAAACCGGCCGGCCCACCAGCCTTTACTCCCGAGACCCTTTTGGATCGGTCACCGATGCGCATATCCCGCCCCCTCTCTCACTGACACGTGGGACCCACCGTCCGACAGCGTCATCAGCACGCTCGCCTTCCTCCTCGCGCCCCCGCACCTCGCCGAAGATCCCTCCTCCGCTGATCTCTCTCCTCTCTCCCTTTTCGACCCCGCACCTGGCCTATAAGTAGCCCTGCCTTCTCCGCTCTCCGTTCCACCCCTGAGTGCCCCTGCCCATGCCCACAAACACCACGCTCCACCTCGCCAGAGTTCTGACTCCGACCGAAGCTCCCCTAGCACGAGGCCGTCGCCTCCGTCGTCCCCAGCCTCGTCTGACGCCACCATTCGACGTCGGATGTTCGCCGCTGTCGCCTGAGCTCTTCGGACGCCACCCCGACCACTGCACGAGCATCTCCAACCACCTCCGACGTCCGGCCGCCGTCGACCTCGCCGGAAAACCCCGACCTCCCCTCTGTAAGCCCTGCGCCCCCTCCGTAGCCGTCGGATTTAAAGTCAACGATCTAGATTAGAACGTTTTAAAACAACGAACCGATATGCATTAGTTTTCGGTCGTCCGCTCGCAAACACCCACACGCACGTGTTAGCAACCAATAGGAAGCCGCCACGTAGCCCTGTCCGTTCGCTAGGAATTTTGTTCTTTTCTGTTTTGTTTTAGAAAACAGAATGTTTTCTGTTTTTGTTTTAGTTGTAAATTTTAAACTAATTAGTTTTTTTAATTGATTCTTTTTGCATTAGGTCACAAATTTCATGTAGTTTCATCCTGTAGTTTTAGATTTCAAATTTTAACTTTAAAATCTTAATCTAACCAAATTTGCTTAAATTACTAAAATCTGTATAACTAGAGTTTAAAAATATTTTTTTGTATGAATCTTTTTGCCACTGGTTTGTATTAGTTAGATATATCATCCTACATTGTTTGGGAATTTCTAGGATGAATTTGGTTAGGGTTTTTAACAAAAACAGAATCTTTTTAGTTCTTAATAGAGTTTAGTTAGTTTGATTTTAGTTTAGTTTGAATCTGAGTTAGTTTAACTTTTGTTTTTAGTTTTCATTACGTTCCGTTGTTTCAACATTAGGTGAAATAACTTGCTTTTAATAAAAATAATTTTTTAGTTTAATATCTTATTGTTATAGGAAATCTTTATTCCTTTTCATTAGGTATAGTTTTATAAAGCAATTTAGTTTTACTTTTCACAAACATTTTAGGAGATTTAATCCTGTTTTCTTATAAAGAATCCTAGTAATTCTTTTCTGTTAAGTAATGTTCTGTTTATAAAAAAATAATATATAATAATAATAATAATTTTGTTTCATACTCTAATGTTATAGGAAACTCTAGTTATCTTCATTAAGTGGTGTTTTATAAAAATTATATTTTTAGTAGAAATTCTTTTCACAAAAGTTTTAGTGGATTTAATTCTGTTTACTAATATAAATTTTATTATTTCTTTTCTGTTAACTATTGTTTTGTTATTAAAAATATTTGTTGGTCTTATTTTATATTAGTAGTAGCTTTGACACTAAAAATTTGTGAGTCAAATATTGGTTTTGAATTTTTTTTCTTGATTGTTAATATTAAATTGTTTTAGTTTAATCTTGCTGATTGTGTGAGTTGTATTATTAGTTGCATGCTTATGGTGTGCTTTGTTTGATTCGTTAGATCATTCGGAGTGCGAAGCTTGTTATCTAGAGTCACTTGAGTACGAGGATCGTCAGCAAGGCAAGTCACTTTGATCACGTTTTACCCATGTTTTATTGCATTAGTTCTACAATCTCCCCAATTGCATGCAAAGTAGGTAATTTGGAAACTTGGTTACTTGATGTAGTATCATGTGGTAGGCACCCCTCAACCCTTTGACACATTGGCCCCGGGAAACGTTGATTTAATTTTGCTAAGCTATTAGTAGACAGGGTTGGTTGTGTGATTCATGAGAGTTGTGAGATAATAATTTCAAGACCTGCAAGATGATCAAGACTTCAAGACTTCGAGTTTTCAACATACCTCTGGGTGGATGATGGTTGAACGGCGCCCTAGAGAAACCAGTGGTAATAACTTTGTAGTAATAACTTTTGCCCTCTCTTGTTGTAGGAAAAAATGGCGTTATGCAAAACTTACTACCCCACCTGCCATATATGCATATAGAATAGATGATTGCTTTACACCCCTCTTTTGTGACATTGCCGGCATATTCAATATGCTGACCTACATGGCTGCAACGTATCATGTTGCAGAGTACTTTTCCGACCAGGAGTGAGGATATTCTCTATGCTCGGTGAGATGCCCTTGGAGTTAGATGGACTCAACTACCTTCGAAGCTTCCGCAAGACTTTAGTTTAGTTTATCTCATGAGTTGGCCTTCAGCCACTTTATTGTAATCCTTATTGTAATAAAGGACTCGATATGAGATTTCGATTAATAAGTTGTGTGATTTCCCTTTGATATATACATTGATGTACCATGTGTGTACCGACATGATCTTGGGATGGTACGGAAACATCGGAGATTTGACTTTTCAGGTCGGGTCACTACAACTAGCATATGAAAACGATATACACGAGACTCTTTATATGAAGAACAACACTAGTAGAAAATGGGCCTTTAGTCCCGGTTCGTAAGGGCCTTTAGTCCCGGTTTTCCAACTGGGACTAAGTAATCAGGACTAATGGCCTCCACTTTTAGTACCGGTTGGATTACGAACCATGACTAAAGGGGCTCCGCATGGCAGCTTTCTAGAGCGGGTTACCAACTGAGACGAAAGGTTTTTTTAAATATTTTTTTTGAATTTTCAAAGCTTTGAATTATTTGACAATTTAAGCTCTAATCACCACTCCTCATTGCTCTTGAATTATTTGACAATTTAATCTCTAATCACCCCTCGTCTAACTTCCGGACCGGTCACTCATCCTCTCACTGCTCCAACCCCAACACGCTTAACTTCCGAGTTCTATCACCTCTAGTTTGCAAGTCTGCACTTGTTGTTTTTTTGACAATAGTAAGCTATCAATTCCTATTAACCCTTAGGTCTTGATGTCACATGATGTAATCTTTTGAATTCCAAAAAATTATTAAAATAAACAACAATAATTAATTTTGAAACTCCAAAAAACTTCAAAAAAGGGGAAAAATTAAAAATTCTCAAAAAACAAAAAAAACGAAAAAATCAAAATAATTAAAAGTTTAAAATAAAACAGGTAATAATAATATTGAATTTCAACGAAAATAAAATAAGTAATAATATTATTTTATTCATTTTTTGCTATTTCTTCATTTAATATGTTATAATTAATATCTTTAAATCTATAAATCGAAATTGAACAAATAATATATCCATTATTAAAAGAAAAATGTCAGGAATCCAAATATGACATCATTTATTTTTAAAAATAATTTTTTTTCATAACACTTTTTAAAACTTGTTTCAACTCCAGACTTTTTGTGCGTTCAACATGCACCATCCAAAGACACATCATCAATTGTCAACCCTTTCCCACTTCATTCTCTATTTTTCATGCATTTATTAATTTTTTGAGCTAAATGACCCTGAAATTGAAAAGCACTACAAATGAACTCTGAAAAGGTTGAAACTTGGCAAGGTATCATCATTTCACCCACATAGCATGTGCTAAAAAATTGAAAGGGTTACGGTAAAAACTAGATGCACTTCGTGTACAAACTGGACAATCCCTTTCGATGTATCACGGTTTCAGACGAAAACTCATCTGTTACAAAGGCATTTCATTTTTTTATTTAAAACTCTAGAGTTTTTGTGTGTTGAACATGCACCATTCAAAGCCACATGATCAATTTTCAACCCTTTCCCACTTCATTCGTTATTTTTCATGCATTTATTATTTTTTGAGCTAAATGACCCTGAAATTGAAAAAAACTACAAATGAACACTGAAAAGGTTGAAACTTGGCATGTTATCATCATTTCACCCACATAGAATGTGCTAAAAAGTTGAGATGGTTACGACAAAAGCTGGATCCACTTTGTGTACAAACTAGACAATCTCTTTCGAAGTATCTGGGTTTTGGACGAAAACTCATCTATTACAAAGGCATTTCATTTTTTAAAACTTATTTCAACTCCATACTTTTTGTGCATTAAACTTGCACCATCTAACAGGTGTCTAGGAGCAAAAAGAATCAAATTAAAAAAATATTTTGAAACTGAAGTTATTCACAATCTAGGGTTTGAAGCACACTTGAAAAAATCAAATTTAAACCATTCAAATTCGAAAACTAATTGCACAAACACAAACTAGACAAAATTTTGAATCTAATGCAAAAAGAATCACTCAAAATTATCAAAATACTAAAAGATATAAGCCATTTAAAATAAAAACTAAAAACAGAAAAAAATAGAAAAACAAAAAAACTTTTAAAACCCTTTAGTCCGGGTTGGTATCTCCAACCGGGACTAAAGGTCTGGGACTAAAGCCTGAACCCCTTTAGTCCCGGTTCGTGCCTAAAACCGGGACTAATGGCCTACCCTTTAGTCCCCATTTTGACTGAATACTGTAAGGGAAACCCTCCCACAACATTTTTTTATTAGATGAACAATACATGTATAGTACAAAGGTTATGTCGGTAACCTAGAAGAAAAGAAAAGCCAAAAGGTCCTAAGAAAAAGCTAATGGATACATTCAGGGGGAGGAAGGATACCCGCTTTAGAAGATCCTCTTCGAATTGAGGTTTGATCCTATGAGCTAGAAAAGAAACATCAGTGACAAAACCTGCTCTCCATGCTGTAAATATGGGCCTAACATTTTGGAAAACTTTGGCATTTCTCACTAGACAAATATGCCAACATTTTGTGAAAACCACCTCAGAGAATAAAGGCTTCCGAAAATTCCTCTTTGCATGAGTGGCAGCAACAGACATGTCATTTGAATCTCCCCAGTCAATTTGCAGATAATTCCACACTCTTTGACTAAATAATCAAGAGAAGAATAAATGATCTCTATCTTCCCTACCATGTGCATGGCATGTCCTACAGTTAACACCATCATCCAAATGCATATGTCTCCTCTCAACCATATCCTTAGTATTCAGCCTATCCATGATGAGCATCCAGGCGAACACCTTAATCTTTAGAGTGCAGCAGCTAGCCCAAACCTAGTTGGGCAGGGGATTAAAAGTGTGTTCTCTATAAGCATAAGTATAGAATGATTTTGGCATGTATGGTTTATTTGTTCCCTGCTAGGACCAGGTGTCACACTCATTTGGGATGAGAACCAGCTCTCCCATAAATCTTTGCAGGGTAGTATGTTCTCCAAATGCCTGTTCAGAAAGTGGCAAGTTAAACCATGCAGTCAGATCATTACACTATAGACCATCCTTCACCAGTGTCCAGGGATCCTTTACATAGGAGAAAAGCCTTGGAAATCTTTCTCTGAGTGGAACAATAGAATTTCCTATGCTCCATCACACTTTTATTTACTTACAACTCAATATGAAAACTTGATATGAAGAACTTATGAAACAATATGACCCAATATGATTGCCTCTGGCACTTAACCAGGATGTGCAATGATCTCGTGTGACATGTAAGAATATGATGAATGGTGGCTTTGCCACAAATACTATGTCAGCTCTATATGATCATGCAAAGCAATATGATGATGAACGAACTAGTCATACGATGTGGCGATGGAATTTGCATGTCAATATATCTCGGAATGGATATGGAAATGCCATAATAGGTAGGTACGGTGGCTGTTTTGATGAAGATATAATGAGGATTATGTGTGATAGAACGTATCATGTCACAGGGTTTGGATGCACCGGCGAAGTTTGCACCGATCCTCAAGGCGAGAATGGGCAAGGCATGATACCGAAGAGGCTAGCAAAATATAAGGAGGTTGAGATTGCGTATGTCCATGGTTTCACATTAGTCATGAAGAACTCATATACTTGTTGCAGAGTTTTATTAGTTTTATCACAAATCAATGCACTACTCGCATGCACCAAGAGAGAAGTTCGGTAGGAGTTAACCATCGCATGCCTCCGACCCTAAACAACACTAGGATTTTAAGGAGGAATATAAATGCTCACACATCCCCACCATTCATTTTTTATATTTATTAAAACAATAAATTCACACCTCTTAATACCGATAGTTCTATGAACCAACAATGATGCACTCACACATTTTTCATATTACGACATCAATATCATTAACCAACAATTTCTCTTTTATGTGATACATGATGGTTTTGATTATCATTCATTGAATACCTATTATTTTGGATTAATATTATAACCCATGCAAATTGTTGTCACTATTTATTAACTCTCAAACAAATATATGTGAAGAACGAGAGTGCAATTATTTCTATAAAATCTATACACCACCGTGCTCAAAAAGATATAAGTGAAGTACTAGAGCAACTGCTAAGTACAAAAGATATAAGTGAAGCACATAGAGTATTCTAACAAATAATGATGAAGGTATGTCCAGAAAACTATGATTATGACAAACTAAGAAAAATAAAATAAAAATAAAAAAATGACGCTCCAAGCAAAATTCATATCATGTGCTGAATGAAAATATAGCTCCAAGTGACATGCCGATGGATTGAGACGAAAGAGGGAATGCCTTCCGGGGCATCCCCAAGCTTAGACGCTTGAGTCTTCCTAGAATATTACCTTGGGGTGCCTTGGTAATCCCCAATCTTAGGCTCTTGCTGCTCCTTATTCCTTTGTCTATCGTGATAACACCCAAAACTTGAAAACTTCAATCACACAAAACTCAACAAAACTTCATGAGCTCCGTTAGTATAAGGAACAAATCAGATACTTTAGGTACTGTTATAAATTGATTCATATTTCATTATTTCAGAATAGGTACTGTATTCTAACTTCTCCCGTTCTAGTAACCCCCGATACAATCCATAACATCATCAAAACAAGCAAACTATGCAAGCAAAAATAGAATCTGTCTAAAACAGAACAATCTGTAATTATATGTAAAGAATCTATACATATATAATTATAGAACTTCTGAAACATTAGGAAAACCTGAATAATTTGTATAGCAATACTGTGTAAAAAATTCAGATCAAAAAGACTTTCCAGTAAAATCAGAGAAATTCCGTACTGGACGCTAATTTTTCTGTTTTTCCACCATATCAATTCTACTCATGATGTTAGTGATCCCAAAGGATTTACTCTTCACAAAAGCTAATTAAAACATAAAATCACAATAATTATAAAGGAAATAATCATATTATCACACCAAAACAGAAAGTAAAAAACAAAAATAAAGATAACTATTGGGTTGACTCGCAACAAGCGCTATTGTTTTATGCCCCTAGCCAGGCATAATTCATAGTTTCAAGTGTTGTCATCTTTGAAACTCCACCCATAAGTAGCTATCATTATTGATTCATGATGTTGTTTAATTCTATTTCTAGGGAAGTGTTCCATCCCTTCCTTTAATGGGAATTCTAACCTTATGTTTCCATCTTTCATATGAATGACTCGACGTATAGTTCGTAAGAAAGGTCTTCCAAGAATTATTGGACAATTAGGATTGCAATCAATATCAAGAACAATGAAATATACATGCACATGATTATTATTTTAAATAATAAGGACATAATGAATTCTACCAAAAGGTTTCTTAATGGTAGAATCCGCAAGATGCAAGTTTAGATAACAATCTAGAATATTAGTGAGACCAAGCACATCACAAAGAGAGTTAGGTATGGTTGAAACGCTAGCACCAAGGTCACATAAAGCATTAAATTCATATTTATTGATATTTATTTTTATAGTAGGTTTCCACTCATCATTCAATTTTGTAGGAATATAATTTCAAGATCAAGTTTCTCATCATAAGCTTTTATCATAGCTTCAACTATATGGTTAGTGAAAACCTTGTTTTGTTCATAAGCATTGGGTGAGATAATAATGGTTTGCAACAAGGAAATACATTCTACTAAAGATTAAATTTTATAATTAAAGTCCTTGTAATCCAAGATAGTGGGCACATCACTAGGTAAAGTTTTGACCTCTCCAAACCCACTTTTTTTTCAGTTTTAGCATTAAAATCATCACCCTCCAAGCAAACAGGACACTGTCTAGAAAAGTTGACACATATCCAGTCCCTTTATAATTTATAATCAAATAGGTAAATAAATATTCAATAGGAGAATTACCAATCATTTTCAGATCTTCATCATGATTCCGGTAAAAACCGGGTGGAAGAGCTTTTTCTAAGAATTCTCGCTTAGCTTTCAACTTAGCGATCCTCTCCTTACTTTCATTAATATATATTTGGATAGATTTAATAGTATCATTAAAATAATTCTTTGGTGGAAATGTTTTACTTTTAAGAGTTTCCACATCAAGAGAAATTATATCCATGTTTTATGCAAAGTATCAATCGTATGCAATTTTTCTTCTACCATAGTATTAAAGCTCTTTTGAGAGCCAACAAATTCTTTAACTGTTTTCTAAAAATAAGAAGTTATCCTATTAACATATTTAGAAGAATTTCCATAAGAATTAACATAATAACTTCCTTAGTTGTTAGAGGTATTACCGGGGTAGAGTGTAGTATTGAAATTTCCTCTATAAGCATTGTTCTTGAAATTGTTTCGTGAGATAAAGTTCACATCAATAGCATCATTATTTTTCTAAATCAAAGTAGACAAATACATATCATTTGGGTCAACATGAGTATTTTTGCTAGCAACCATATTCCTAAGAGTATCCATTTTTTCACTCAAAGTAGCAATTTCCTCGACATAATTTACCTTCTTACCAGTTGGATCTCTCTCTGTATGCCATTGAGAATAATTTTTCATGATGTTTTCTAGAAGTTTTGTGGCCTATCCTAAGGTAACATCCATAAAGGTACCACCTGCAACAAAATCTAGAAGATTTCTAGACACAAAGTTTAGTCCAGCATAGAAATTTTAGATAATCATCCACAAGTTTAACCCATGAGTAGGACAATTTATAATCATCAATTTAATTATCTCCCAAGATTGTGCAAAATTTTCTTGATCATTTTTTAAAATTAATTATTTGATTTCTAAGGGAGATGATCTTAGCAAGACGAAAATAGTTGGCAATACAAGCATCTTTACAGTTATCC
The DNA here is from genome assembly GCA_022496015.1 of Hordeum marinum. Classification (NCBI taxonomy): domain Eukaryota; kingdom Viridiplantae; phylum Streptophyta; class Magnoliopsida; order Poales; family Poaceae; genus Hordeum; species Hordeum marinum. The sequence continues at coordinate 451,002,639 of CM039678.1, read as the reverse complement.
CATATTCCAATACTATTACGTGGTAAAGATGAAAGCCAAGTCGTAGCTTTATTTCTTAGTGAAAAGGGAAATAATTTTAATTTTACAACATGATTATCCATGTCCTTTTTCTTTTGCATATCACAGAGTTCAACAAAATTATTAAGATGAGAAGCGGGACCCTCATTAGGACTTTACCGAAAATTGATCTTTCATGACAAGATTTAGTAATGCATCGTTAATATCAAAGGCATCCGCACTAGTGACTGGTGGTATAGGCGTACTAATATAATCATTGTCATTAGTGTTTGAAAAGTCACACAACTTAGTAATATCTTGAGACATGGTGATTGAGCAAGAAAAGCAACAAACAAGACAAGTAAACTAGCAAGTAAAGGAGTTAACTAGTAACAAGCAAAGGTAAATATTTTTGTGTTTTTGATTTTATGAGACAAACTAAATATAACAACAAATGAAAAGAAGAAAAAGTGAATGATAATTTATGTGAAGTTACTTTATAGTTGGTGATGATATTCCCTGGCAACGACCCTAAAAATTCTTCCTGATACTTGTGATCAGTGTTGGGTTTTCTGTGAAGAGGTATGGGTAGTTGCAGCACAATACAGATAAGTATTCCCCTCAGTTATGAAACCAAGGTTTATCTAACCAATAGGAATATCAATCCACAACTGTCTTCAGTGGCTGCACACGAAAGAGCAGACAACTTGCACCCAACGCGGGCAAGAGGGTTGTCAATCCCCTTGATCTCGTTATTTGCAAGCAAGTGAAGTGTGTAGATACTTGTAAATTAAAATAAAATAAAATAAAAGGTAAATTATAACAACAAGGTATTGATAAGTTTCTAAATATACAAGTTAATAGACCCGGGGGGCCATAGTTTTGCCTAGCTGCAACTCTCATGAAAACAAGCATACCGTGGGTAAACAAATTATTCTTGGGCAATTGATAGAAAAGAGCATAGTTATGTGATATTCATGGAAATGATCATGTGTACATAGGGTTAACCTCCAAAACAAATAGGCCGACTCCTGTCTAGACCTATTACTATTAGTCCACTTCAAGAGTGCTTCTATGCTTGCCTCTCTACGTATTAAGTTCATGACAAACAAAGTAATGCATGGAGAGTGATGACATGAGGTAGAAAAAATAAACTCAAGAAATATTAATAAAACCCATCGTGCTATCCTTAGTGGCAACAACACAAAGACATATATCGTCCCCTTCTATCACTGGGATATAGAAACTCGTCAGGTTGAACCCACTACAATGCACCCCTCTCACTGAAGAAAGATCAATCTACTTGGCCAAAGAAAATCAATAGATCGGAGAGTATGAATCTATAATGATCATGCAAATAAGAATCATAATAATTTCAGAGAAGACTCAAATACATTTTATGAATAATCTAAACATAAACCCATAATTCATCGGTCCTAATAAACGCTCCACACAAAAGAGTTACATCGAATGGACCAAAGGTAAGATGCGATGATCATTGTATTGAAGATCAAATGAGAGAGAGATGCCCATCTAGGTACTAACTATGTACCAATAGGTCTATGGTGAACTACTCACACATCATCATGAGGGCAGCAAGGTTGATGAAGAGGCCCTCCGTGATCGAGCCCCCCTCCGACAGGGTTCCAGAACAGAGCTCCAGATGAGATAGCGGCGGAACAGAGACGTGCGGCGGCAAAAAAATGTTTTGGGGCTGCCCTTAGGGGTTTTGGAATATATGTGAATTTATAGGCTAGAGAACAAGGGTAGGAGCGGCACCTGGGAGGGACAAGCCATCAGGGCACGACCACCCTCGGGCGTGCCCTGTTGGCTTGTGCCTCCCTCGTGTGGTCTCTGTTCTTCTCCCAAAGCTTCCATGTCTTCTTTTGGTCCAGAATAAATCATAAAAAAGTTTCAGGACAATTGTATTTTGTTTGGTACTGTAAACCTGAAAAGTAAAGTACACACAGAAAACAGGAACGTGCACTGGGCACTTTGTCAATAGGTTAGTGCTAAAAAATAATATAAATTGGTAAATTATTACTCAAAAAGTATCCTAGAATGATAATATAATAGCATGGAACAACAAGAAATTATTGATATGTTTGAGACATATCAACCACCCCTCACGGCTCGCTCGACGGGGGCCTCGACAGACGGGTCGATTCTGCCGCCGAGTCCAATGCTCGCGCGGGGTCTGCAGGCCTCCTTCGCCTCCCGCCGCTCGAAGTCCCGGAGTGCGGGGCCCCGCCTCGCGTCCCGGACTTTGAGGATGGCAGCTCCGCGAGCCTCTTGTTCTCCTCCTGCTGGGTGGCCGCATGCTTGCGAGCCAGCCGGCTGGCGGCTGGCGGCGTCCGCTGTGTCCACCGTCGGCTGCCCTTCGTGGAGCTCGATGGGGTCCCTGTCGCACATAAAGGACCATCACCCATTGGCTCGCAACCCGGAAGGAAACACATGTAAGGAAGGGAGGGGCACTTACCCGCCGACGACGGGCAAAGGCCGCTTAGCGCGCGCCGGCGGCTTCCGTGCGGCTACCTTCTCCCATTTTTGGATGGGCGGCGGGGCCACTGGCTCCTCATGAGCCGTCCTCTTTGCCCAGCCGGCAGCTCCGGCCGCTGAGGCTTGAGTCAGCCGCTCCTCACTCCGCTGGCCCTGTCGAGCTGAGGGGTGAGGCGCGTTCATAATCATCACATCATCATCATCTTCATCATCATCATCGTTTGTCCAGTCCCTGATCGAGGGACCAATAGGGAACTCAACAGCTCTGCTGGGCTCCTCGGCTGCGTCGGACCCTCCGGCTCCGCTGGGGTCGCCGGCTCGAGGGTCCACTGGCTCCTTGACTCCTCCCGAGGAGTCTACCACCTCTTCCAGCAGGCCTTCCTGCTCGTAGTCTTCAAAGTCGGAGTGTTCGCGCTCCGCCTCGAAGATTTGGGGGTGCGGGCTATCCGGCGTGTTCTGTTGCACCAACAACTGCGTTTAGCACGACGAAGTAAGGTCCCCTATCGGCTGCCGGCTGGAGGGAATCAAACAAAGAAAAGCCAACTTGTCAAAGACTTACCAGGGGGACTATTGATCCGGTCATATGGCTCGATGCCAAATGTCCATGACGAGGGCTTCAGCTTGAACGTCATGGGGGCGTTCACCCGCGTCGCCACCTGAGCCGGCGTCAAATCGATGGTCGACAGCCGGTAGGGGTCCCGATGGCCGGGCATATCATAGATCCGGTGCGGCCGTAGCTGGAGAGGCAGCACCCGATGCTAGATGAAGGCTGCCACCAGATCGGCAGCGAACAACCCCTCGGACCTCTTCAACTGCGCGAGCCGGCCGAGCTCCGCCAAAGCCATGCCGTGCGGGGCGCCCCCTAGCCAGTTCACCTGGGTGGACTGCGTGTCGACGAACGGAGGCAGACGGATGAAGTCTAGGTTTGGGTCAGCGTTCTTCACGTAGAAGAACGTCCGATGCCACTCCTTGACGGATTCGATAAAAGAGAAGGGCGGGAAGCGCGCGGTGCCACGGCAGCACACTACCGTGCCCTCGCAGGCGCTGCTCTTCAGCGCCTTGAGATAGAAAAGGGCGTTGAAGAGGTCAAGAAAGGGGAGGACCCCCAGATATCCTTCGCACAACGTCATGAAGCTGGCGAGGGTAGAGGATTGCGTTGGATCCGAGGTGGTGTGGTTGAAGATCGAAGGTGTCCAAGAGCAAACGGAAAAAGTGGCTCACCGGCAGCCCGAATCCACGGGAGAAATGCCAGTGGAAGACGACATGTTCCCCTTGCTGTGGCGCCGGCACCACCTCATCGCCTGGCGCGCGAAAGACCACCCGCTCCGCCGGCGGCAGCATGCGCACGCGGCGGAGCTCCGCAATGTCTGCCTCGGTGATGATGGAACCATCCCAGCTTCCTCCGCGTCCCTTGGCCATTGCGGCGGAAGGGCAGCGTCTAGGCGCGGTTGCAAGCTCGGACGCGGCATTGCGTGGGAGTAGCGAGGAAGACGAAGAGAAAAGGAGCGAGGAGGCAAAGGGGATGCGGGTATCTCCGCCCCTGCCCTTCCTCCCCTTTTAAATGGGGAGGCCACGACCGGGGGACGTGGGCATTAATTGCACCACTCCCCAGGAGACCCCACGCGTGTGGGTGACTCCAGGCCGTAACGGCCACTTCGAGGCGCAGAAGATCCTGGCCTGCGCCCCAAGGCCTACTGGGCTACGCTGGGGCCTAGCGGGCTAGGCCCAGGATGACGTCCCGTCTCCCCGCGCGTGTGGGGCCGGTCACATCATTACCCGCCGCGTGGCGCGCGGCGGGTCGGCTCAGGCCCCAGGGGAACGCACCGGAACCCAAGGCGTTGGGTCTAACGGCCGACCCGGCTGGCCCTTCGGCTTCACACCAGAGGCGGGTACCATTGGGGGAAGCCACCGGCTCCCCTCCATTTGCCGGACGCGGGCCCCCGCCGGCTTCGGGGACTACTCACGGGGTTATTACCCCTAGGTAGGCCAAAGGACGGGGGTTTTCCCTCCTGCTTCGAAGAAAAACTAAGAGGCGGCTCGAGCTGCCGCCGGCTGGCATGTGGACGGCTGATCGGGGAGCCGGCTTGGCCCCCATCCGGTTGGGCGCGGCCGGCTGCTTCCGGGCCGCCTCCTCCGTTGACCCTGAGACGGACATGCAATGTCCCGTCCCTCTGTGTGCGGGTACGACGACACGACACGACCGCCGCAACGGGCGACACTATAGCCACAGTGGTCGCTGACGCACGGGTGCGCATGGCTACAGTCTGGCCGTGTAGGCCGCTGACCCTGGCGAGCGCGACCGGGTGGGAAAACAGTGCCTGCACGCCCTCGCCCACTCAATTACCTGCCCCGGCGTGGCGACAGTGTAGTCGGCCGTACCAGAGACTTCGGCCGGCTAGCACTAGACTACGCCTCCCGGGTGACTCGTGCCGCGGTAGGTGGGCGAGGCCCAATCGCAGAGCCGGCTGGCGGGCCCCCCACAGGCGACGGGACCGCTCAGCCGGTGAACCCTACAGATGATAGGACGGCTCGAAGGGCGGGACCCCTGGTCAGCCGGAGAGGCTGCCAGCCGGGTCCTTCCACCCTTGGACCTTAGAATACATTATAAAGCAGGGGGTGGCCTATAAACCCCCCCAAGCCCCGCATGCAACGGGGACGGGCAATCGCTCACACACCCCACGCGGAACTCTCCCTACATAGCATCCTTAGCAACGAAGGAAGACGAGCCGGCTGCTCCTTCTTCCTTCTCTAGACACAGCTCAAGGAGCACCCTTGTAAACACATCATCCCATCCAACTAGACCAAGCAGGACTAGGGTTGTTACCTCCCACGGAGGGCCCTGAACCTGGGTACATCGTGTGTAATCACCGCTTGTGCCCAATCTCGCACCCAGAGCCCGTCGGCGTCCTTCGGCCCCAACCACCTACGATAAGCCTACCTATGGCATCTGTCGTGATAAAACGACGACAAAGAGAGAGAGAGAGAGAGAGATCTAGGTACTAACTCCCTACCCATAGGTTTGTGGTAGACTACTCACATAACCATGGGAGGAGTAAGGTTTATGTAGAGGTTCTCCGTGATCGATCCCCCTCTAACAGGGCACCGGAACAAGGCTCCATATGGGCACACGATGGAACAAAGACTTGCGGCAGAGGATGAAGTGTTTTGGGAGGCTCTCCAGGACTTTGGGGGTTTATTAGAATTTATAGGCCAGAGAGGGGTGTCGGGAGGCGCCCGAGGGGGCAACCACATAACATGGCGTGGCCACCCCCTGGGCGCTCCCTATTGTGTGCTGGTTCTCTCGTGTGGCCTCCGATCTTCTCCTGAAGCTTCAAGGTCTTCTTTTGATCCACAAAAAACCATCAAAAAGTTTCCTGGCAATGGGACTTCATTTGGTACTATAAACCTGAAAAACTAAAAACACGGAGAAACCAACAACTGGCACTTGGCACTAGGTTAATAGGTTAGTTCTCAAAATAATAATAATTTACATCTAATTGCCCAAAAAGTATCCTAGAATGATAATATTATAGCTTGGAACAATAAAAAATTATAGATACTTTGGAGATGTATCAACATCTCCAAGCTTAATTCTTGTGTGCCCTTGAGTAGGTAAATGATAAAAACAATTTTTTATGTGACATGCTACCCAACATGTAATCTATTGCAGGTATAATCATTGAGAAATGATGAGTTAATAAATATCAACATAATAATATTCATAAACATAAGTAACACAATCATCAAGTTTCAAATTATATGATCCTTAAAGAATGTTCACGCCCTATTCATTTTATTATATAAGTATAGCATGGCTCCGCCTTCATCACATAAATACAAATGTTAAGCACCACGGTGTCAAGTCATGCAATTGGATCGTACTGTTTAACACGCTTCAGATTTTTATTACTCTTGCAATATGTGAGCGTGAACCATGGATATAGCATAAAGGTGGAATAGAATATGGTGGTATGTTTTAAAGTGGTAAAAGTGGAGAAGAAGGTCTCGCATCAACTAGGTGTATCAACAGGCTATGGAGATGCCCATCAGTAGATCAATGTGAGGAGTAGGGATTTCCATGCAACGAATGCACCAGAGCTATAAGTGTATGAAAGCTCAACTTAAGTTAAGTGGATGTGCATCCAACTTGCTTTCTCATGAAGACCTCAGGCATTTGAGAAAGCCCGTCATTGAAATATACAACCCAAGTTCTATAGTGAAATATTCCTGCTAGCATATGAAAGTGATAAAATAAGAGACTCTCTATATGAAGAACATGGTGCCACTTTGAGGCACGAGTGTGGAAAAGAGGTAGTAGCACCTCCCCTTCTCTCTTTTCTCTCATTTGTTTTTTTCTCTTTTCTTCTTTTCTTGTTCGTCTTTTTTTCGTCCGGAGTCTCATCCAGAGTTGTGGGGGGAGTTATTGTATCCATTACCCTTTCCTCACTGAGACAGTGTCCTAATAATGATGATCATCACACTTTTATTTACTTACAACTCGATAAAAAAACTAATAAGATAATATGACTCTATATGAATGCCTATGGCAGTGTACCAGGATGTCCAATGATCAAGCATAACATGTATAAAAAAGGATGAGCAATGGCTTTGCCACAAATACTATGTGAGCTTATATGATCATGCAAAGCAATATGACAATGGAAGTACAAGTCATATGATGTAACGGTGGAAGTTGCATGACAATATATCTCGGAATAGCTATGGAGATTCCATGATAGGAAGGTATGGTGGATGTTTTTAGGAAGATATAAGGTGGCTTATGTGCAACAGAGCATCTCATGTCATGGGGTTTGGATGCACTGGCGAAGGTTGCACCAATCCTCGAGGTCAGAATGGGCAATGCACGGTACCGAAGAGGCTAGAAAATATGAGGTGGTGAGAGTGTGGATATCCATGGATTCACATTATTCATAAAGAATTGATGTCTAATAGACAACTTTATTCTTGCAGACTCTGTTGGGCCTCCAATCATAGAGTTTTGTAGGATAGTAGCAATTTCCCTTCAATTGGATGACCTAAGGTTTATCAAACCCTGAGAGGTGTGGTAGTAAGATGGTCTCTCTCAAACAACCCTGGAATCAAATACAAGAAGTCTCTTGTGTCCCCAACACCCCCGATACAATGGTAAATTGTATAGGTGCACTAGTTTGGCGAAGAAATGGTGATACAAGTGTGATATGTATAGTAGATATAGGTTTTTGTAATATGAAATTATAAAAACAACAAGTTAACAAGTGGCAAATGATGACCCACAAGTATAGGGGATCTACCGTAGTCCTTTCGATAAGTAAGAGTGTGAACCCAATGAGTACCAAAAGGAAATTACAAGCCATTTTCAGTAAGGTATTCTCTACAAGTACTGAAATTATCGGTGACAGATAGTTTTGTGATAAGATAATTCGTAACGAGTAACAAGTAACAAGGGTAGCAAAGGTGAAGCACGGTATCCCAATCCTTGTTTAGCAAAGAACAGGCCTGAACGAACTCTTATATAAAGCAAAGCGCTCCCGAGGACACATTGGAATTTATGTCAAGCTAGTTTTCATCATGCTAATTTGGTTCGCGTTCGTTACTTTGATAATTTGATATGTGGGTGGACCGATGCTTGGGTGCTGCCCTTACATGTAAAAACCTCCCACTTATAATTAACCCCTATCGCAAGCATCCGCAACTATGAAAGAAGAATTAAGGTAAACCTAACCATAGCATGAAACATATGGATCCAAATCATCCCCTTACGAAGCAACACATAAACTAGGGTTTAAGCTTCTGTCACTCTAGCAACCCATCATCTACTTATTACTTCCCAATGCCTTCCCCTAGGCCCAAATAATGGTGAAGTGTTATGTAGTCGACGTTCACATAACACCACTAGAGGAGATACAACATACATCTCATCAAAATATCAAACGAATACCAAATTCACATGATTACTTATACCAAATATCGAACGTTACCCATGTCCTTAGGAATAAACGGAACTACTCACAAAGCATGTTCATGTTCTACATTAGAGGAGTATTAATTATCATAAAGGATCTGAACATATGATCTTCCACCAAGTAAACTAACTAGAATCAACTACAAGGAGTAATCAACACTACTAGCAACCCACAGGTACCAATCTAAGGTGTTGAGACAAAGATCGGATGCAAGAGATGAACTAGGATTTGGAGAGGAGTCGGTGCTGGTGAAGATGTTGATGTAGATTGACCCCCTCTCGAAGAGAGGATCATTGGTGATGACGATGGCTTCGATTTCCCCCTTCGGGAGGGAAGTTTCCTTGGCAGGACCGCCATGCCGGAGCTCTAGATTGGTTCTGCCCAAGTTCCGCCTCGAGACGACGATGCTTCATCCCGAAATCTTTGTTCTGATTTTTTCTAGGTCAAAATGCTTTATATAGGAGAAGTTAGGTGTCGGAGGAGCCAGTGGGGCCCCACAAGCCTGCTAGGCGTGGCCAGGGGGGTGGCCACGCCTAGAAGGCTTGTGGCCTGTTGGTGGCCCCCTGTGGTTAATTCTTGCACCAATATTTTTTATTAATTCAAAAAATATTCTCCGTAAATTTTCAAGACTTTTGGAGTTGTGCAGAATAGGTATCTCAGATTTGCTCCTTTTCGAGTCCAGAATTCCAACTGCCGGCATTCTCCATCTTCATGTAAACCTTATAAAATAAGAGAGAAAAGGCATAAGTATTGTACCATAATGCATAATAACAGCCTATAATGTAATAAATATCAATATAAAAGCATGATGCAAAATGGACGTATCAACTCTCCCAAGCTTATACCTCGCTTGCCCTCAAGCGAAAGTTGAGATCGATGAATATGTCCACATGTTTAGAGATATAGGTGTCGATAAAAAGAAAATACAGATATGAGGGAATCATGATCAACTTTAGAACAACAATACTCATCGTATGATATTCTTTATACTAGAGTAACAATTCATTCACAAGATAAAGTATGAATCAAGAACTCTATTGACAACCAACAAACTATGATGTGAGTCATTG